>JAXQKC010000099.1:0-621885 GCA_037042735.1 Aureobasidium sp. Y128-05A
AACCCTAACCCTAACCCTAACCCTAACCCTAACCCTAACCCTAACCCTAACCCTAACCCTAACCCTAACCCTAAAAATAGATATAGTTAACTTAATAGAATTAACTTCCTATTTTTTAAAAAAATTAAGTCCTCTTTTTTTGCTAAGAGTTTTAATGCCTACTAAAATTTTAATAGAAGTAAGTTACTTTTGTTATAGTATAGTAGTTAGGTAATATATAGGCTATTTTAAATTAAAAAACTGGCCTATTAAGCAAAATTCTATGATTTAATTATTAGGAAAATTTTAGGGAAAATAGATATAGTTAACCCTAATAGAACTAACTCCCTATTTTTTAAAGGAATTAAGTCCTCTTTTTTTGCTAAGACTTTTAATGCCTACTGAAATTTTAATAGAAATAAGTCACTTTTGTCATAGCATAGTAGTTAAAATTAGAAATAGCTTAGTAGTATTTTTTTTATACCTATAAATAGTATTTCTAAAGATAAAGAGAATAACTATTAGATTAGTATTAGTTAAACCCTTTATAATCCTTTTATATAGATATTTACCTTTCTATATTTTACTCTTATTATTATCTAGTTCTTTAAGGTTTTCTTTTTATTTATAAGTTATTTTTTAGTCTTATTAATTTCTTTAAGGCCGATTCTAATATAATGCTTAGATTATAGCTACTCTTAGATACTCTAAGGTACTAACCTATCTTATTTAGGCATTACTCTATATTATTGCCTATTTAGCATACTTAGTATTTTCTAGTCTAGTAGTTATTATCTAGGGCATAGCTAGTATATTATTAGTAGCATTATAGTTTATCTTATAGGTACTATTATTATGATCTCTATACTTAATACTAGCGCTAAATACTTTACTTTAGTTTTATTCTACTTAGGGGACCTTTTATTAGTCTTAATATCTAAATTTCTTAGAAGATAACTATTATTTCTAGGCCTTAGATAAAGAGAGCTATACTTATTGCTATTTCTAATTATATTAGTAGTATTAGTTATTATTTTTTGCCTTATTTTTTTCTTACTAGTTAAGAATCTAGATACTAGACTAGTAGTAATATTATTATTGCTAGATATAGTATAACCATTTTTTTTTATTTAGTTACTAGATAGTAGTATATTTAAAAGAATAAGGTGCTTAATAAAAGAGAAATAGAGACTAGTAAGGTTAATAGCTAGTAGCTCGCAGCTTAAATTAGCATAACAAAACTATTAATAATTCTAACTATTATTTCTTTCTTTTTAAACCCTTATATTGCTTTTATTTTTATCTCTTTTATTAGCTTCTTAATACTATTTTCTATAATGCTAATACATTTCTTAGTTCTAGTACTAGCATCCTAACCTTCTAAACTATATTTTGCACCTTATGTGCTAGTTATAGACTAACCCGATCTTAGTTATTTTTTTAAATTATTTAAGCTATGGAAATGCTCTTAGAGGTCAGGTAATTACTCTGGTTGCTATAGTCGCTCTTTTTCGCATAGCTAATAAAGATATCATAACTTTATTAATTATTTGCAGCTTTAAGCAAAACTTTTGATTTATAATGATCTATTTATGTTGCCAGTCGGAGGCTTTTAATTTCTCTGACGAGATTATCCAATCTTGACGCTTGGACATCTGAGTTAGCAGTGTTAAAGACAACGACCCAGTTAGATTTGCCTCTGTTACGGTCGTCGTCCTCTGCGACCCTACGCTTGAAAGCTTGGAACATGGCCTTTGCTTCATCTGGCAGGATGACATTCATCATAGAGGCCGCTTGCTCGATACCCATTGCTGCATACTGAATCACGGGCAGTTGCCCACTAGCATGGAACAAGATGCGAAGAGCGTCGAGGAAAGCAGAGGCGGCGTGGTACGAGAATGTTGGACTCAACGAAGAGATCGAGGGCAATGTCTCGAAAGCCACAGGGAGGGCGTAGTAAGGGAAAAAGTGCATGAACTGGTCGCGGCTGTAGAGCTTTGCAAACAGATTCTGCAAGGAACGGGCTTGCAAGGCAGAGTCTATCGCGATAGACAAACACGGTTCTACCGGCAGCTTGGCTCTGACCAGTGGCGCCGCATGTGGTGTAGGTTGTAAAGATGTCATTGTGAACGGTCGAAACAATTCCACAATCGCAAAATGATACATGCAACTGTGGAGAAATCAGCCTCAGATGTCGATCCAATTGGTCTGATATCGGCGGATGATGTACTTACATGACCTGGAAAACGTGTGGCGGTGCCTCCTCCAGAAATCTCAAGTTCTTCAACATCGAATCGATCGTTTCCCACCAATTTCTGAATTGCTTATGAAGGTCAAGCGAAGCTGTCAAGTACTCCAAGGTGAGAACTTCAGCAGAATATTTTCTTTGAAGAGGAACGATTCGCTTGACGATTGTGGAAAGGCCCGCTTGGGCAGCGAAAACCTCATATCTGAGCGATGGAACTGTCCTTCCTTGCTTTGGCCAGGGCCAAGGCATCCATTGTTCGTGATCTGAGATGTTGACTACTCTTGGCGGTGCAATTGGTGGCTCATCCTTAAAGCCAAGATCGGCTCTAAATGCCATCTCAGCAAAGCTATCATCAAGTCAGCAATCTCTCCTCACTTTCAACGTGTCTTGGTGACTTACACGGCCCAATCATGCATTCCCCAGGCGAAAACGGCTCTAGCATGTGTTCTTCTCGGGTGGGTAGGATCATAGACTTCAGCGCGGCGAGATGTGTCATACACACCCAGATTTGTGGTGATGTGTCGCATCTCCAAGAGATATGGCATTCCGAGCTTGTCGGCACCATTGAATGTGTGCAACGCCCAGATCATCATGGCAGCTGCGCCACTAGCCAAGTCATTCTCCTTATCGATCGATGTATCCCATAGACGTTCTGCTTCAGACCAAGCGGCCTTGTGGACAGCTGCAGCAGTTTCCCGATCCACATGCGCATAATTTATCTAGTCAATACCCAATCAGCCTTTTACTTCCAACAAGGAAGGTTGATCACAGCCTACTGAACCATATGCCAGAACTGTATGAACAAGCACTTCGGAGCACGTATCAGATGGCAGTTTGATCAAGCCGTCGAGGAAATCATCTTCATCGAACATATGTATTGCGGGATGGTCCCAGACGAAGAACGAACTCATGATGTTTCGAAAACCCACGTCATCTACATATGTGACGTTCCAATCCTGAGCATTGACACGGGACAGTCGATCGTCGTACAGCCAGACATATGGTGATCCGCGGTGTCTTGACGGAATAACATGCACATGCTGTAGGTTTGGGGCACTGGGAGACCTCCTCATTCGTGTTCTCCTTGTAGGGGCTGGAACTGGCCTCAATGGCTCGCGTAGGGACGCACTGACAACAACATTAGCAACCCCGCCAAGGTCTCATGAAGCGACGTACAGCAAAGTAGTCATCGAAGGCAGTGTGGGACCTGTCTCTACCGTGAATGAATGCCGAGGGCGAGTAGTGATTCTGTCGTATCTGTCACGACCTCCGTTCAAGTCCAAGGCAACGGAAGCCTCACTTGAAAATCCCCCATAAGGAACAGATGTTAATAATCCGTCGGACACATTCTGGTCCCGGAATTTACTAAGAAGTTGTTCGGCAGATGAACCGGGAGCAGGTAGCGACTGCGCAAAATTGACGGTCGAGGCTACATCTTGTCTCTCGCGCAAGAAATCCAGGATTCTGATAGCGTCCGAGTGAGCGACAGATTTGAGATGGCTCAAAAGTTGATTCACTTCGATGTTCTCACGCTGAAGTGCATCGTACTTGCGCTTGAGAGCAATCATCGGAGGTGCGTCTGGTTCAGCGGCGTAGACACATTCTAAACCACGGTCGGCACATTTAGCACAGGTCGGGCGTTGCCCGTCGCACTGATGAGAATTCAGCTTTGGACAACACGATGCGACGCTCATAGCGAACAAGGAAACTGACTTTGACCTTGCGCGTCCGGCACTTGTTGCATGCGACAACTATTTGATGGCGCTTCGTCGTCGGAGGCTGAGTCGGGTGGCCAGACGGTATTGCCGCCGATGTCATGTCGGGTAGGGGTGCGACAATGCTCCCAAGAATGTGAATCTGCAGATCAGATGTCAAGCGACACCAGAATGCCGAATGCTATTTCACAAGGCACTACAAATTCGATGAGGGTGGAGCTGGGTCCGTAAGCCTGACGGCCGTATGACTGAATCTGCGGTGGCGATTCCGACGGAAGGAGGATATTCCGGGCTCACGATCACGTGTTTAACACGTCAATTTTCTGCAGATTCCCGCCTCGCGCTCCAACCTGACATCGGAAAACACAAGCTGCAGCTTGCATATGGCTGCGCCCACTTGTCAAACGATCAAAAGAAGCTTTTAGTCTAGCCGAAAATCTGAAATATGAAAGGGCGAGCTTCTTGGTGCAACCATGTGAACAGAAGGGAAAAGGTCGTCACTTCAACCACTGTTGCCAAGCTATCTGTCTAACGCTATGCAAGACGTCTATGAAGACACACGACAATGACGGCTTAATTCAGGACCAATCTCCATCAAGGACCGTTGGCTCGCCCTTGGCATGTGACTCGATAAGACTGTCTATGGTCCAGGGTACGTAGACCATTCTAGGGGGAATATTTGTGTTTTTGAACGGGGTGCCGTTATCCAGATGCATGGCGGCTTTGCGATAATTATCGAGAGCGTACTGTGCCGGATCATGACGCAGAATCCACCGACCAACTTGGGCGTGGTTCCCTTTATCGGCAACTTTCGATCCTTGTTCACCTCGATCGGATGATTTGCCCTGAGCTTTCTCCCGGTTAACCACACCAAATGCTTGCAAGCATGAGACACGCTCGAAGCGAAGAAGGTTGTGTATTCCTGTTGCAATCGGAATAGTCTGGCTATCACCTGCTATTGCGACGCACGTGGCAAGTGAGATGGCATCTTCCATAGCCTGTGTTCCACCATTGCCAGAGTTAGGTAGAAAAGCATGCGCCGCATCGCCCAGTTGGATCACACGTCCACCAGGAGAGGTCCATTTTGGTTGGGGATCGCGCCACATGAGTTTCCAGTCGACGATCGTGCCCGGCTTAGTTGTTTTGATTACCCTGTCGGCTATCTCAGGCCATCCAGGGATGCCAGAGGTGTATCGTATGACGTCTGAAGGGTCGACTCGTGAAGCCCAGGACTCTTGTGCGTCGCCGTTATCCTGGCAACTGTCAGTGACGAGAGTCATGTGTCTGTTCAAAGGCATTGTAGGACTGACCGGATGCGACAATGACCAGCTCATCTCGTGTTGGTTTCGCTAGAAAGCTGCTTGTACGCCAGCACCACGCCACAGCTGGATTGTTGATCTGCCGTCTCCAAGCAACTGGAAATTTTCAGCGACTTCAGGATCAGCAAGCGTAAATTCGACAGGATAGGCCACTCGGAAGAGGGCGTCACCACTGCTACGAGCAGGCACTTCTTTACCGGCTATCAATGGCCATGACTTGCTCCGCAGACCATCCGCCGCCACTACAAGGTCGCCTGAAACCTGAGAGCCATCTCGAAGAAACACGCCAGCACGATTGTGCCCAGCTTCTTCAAAATACTTGTGTACTTCGCAGCCATATTCGACTTCGACGCCAATATGGTGGAGCTGCTCGAGTAGCATAGAATGGAATCTCGGCCTAGAGTGACGATAGATCTTCTCAGCATCCTCAGAGTATAGCATTTTGGAAAAGTCCTTGGGCCACGCAAATCGTTCGCCGTTGATATGATGAAATGAAACAAGAGGATCGTAAGCAATTTCCGCGTTCTTCGCTCTTAAAAATGGCCAGTTCTTGAAGCCACTGATAGCTGATGGGCCGATGCTAAAAGAATCACCGATATGGATGTCAGTTTCCGAATGATTGTCCGGACCAAGTTGCATACCACTTGTGACATTAAGTCGAAACCTCTTAAGGACACGAACAGAGCAGCCGATGCGCCAAAATTCGAGCGCAGTCATCAATCCACCTACTCCTCCACCCACAATCACAACTGAGATATCATTTGTTGGGCGACAGTGGGCGGGATTACGATTGATGCTTGCAAAGGCTCGTTGGTGGATATGTATATGTCGAATGCCGGACAATCGCAAGTATGAGCACGGGGACGTGACGGATGCATTTTTGCGCATGCGCCATGCTAGCGACATGATTCGAGAACTTTGTATCCTTCCTAACATGACGTCTGGACATATTTTAGCAGCGACATAACATATTATATACCACTAACTTACGAAATCTCGGTATTTGATTCCATGTCAGCCCGTCTCCGGATTCTGGAGTCAACAGCAGGTCCGCCGAAACGGCCGTTGCTCCCGAATCGATTTCCTCGTATAGCAGACTCTGGTTGACTTGGCGGCGTGCTCATTGTTATGGAGCCTCTGATGTTATCTGCAACTGTGTGTTCTATCAGCCGTAGAGCGTCGCGACAAACGGCCGCTGACAGAGTGACGTGGCATTATTACCCACCTCTCAGGACTCATTGATCAAGCAATGCTCGTGAAGGCTTTGCATGCACGCTAGCCTCATCATGCCTCGGGCTGATACTCGTCGCTTAACATAGCCATTTGCAGACTGCAAGAATCCTGCAGGATCCCAAGCTCAAAATTCGTTTACACTTCGGAAATATTCTTGTCACAGTCAGATAAGCCAAGAGTCGCTGCATACCTGGAAACTATACCAAACTGCAGACCGTTGCTGGTTGAGTCGTGCTGCTGAATGGTATTGGAAGACCGTCTTTGCATCTCTTGTACCGCTTAATTGTTTTTACTGTCAGCCTGGAAATGGGAAAAATCTGCGACCGTGCTAGGCGGCACAATACAAAATGGTCATCAGAACATTCTGCTAGTAGCTATGCGACTGGTAAAAGATGTATATAATATACGTCAGAAGTCATCGACCCTTCGGGATCTGATTGAGGCCTATCTGTATCGACACTGCTAGGGTTGATTACGCTCACGTGCGTAGAAGTATCTACCTTAAGTACAACGATTGACATCCCCCTTCCATCAGAACAACATATCCAGAAAAAGTCCGAGCTTTCCAGACCGTCTATTGGTTTGATCTGTACTCCTCAATCACACTTCTTGGTTTGACGTATTCTCCTAGCGCTTTGTACTCGAGATCATATCCGAACGCACCTGGTCCGCCAATCTTGATGCCTTCGGGTGTGTCGGTCCAAAGCGGTGAGCAGGTAATGCCAATTATGGTAACGAAGTATCCATACTTGAATTCCGGCACACCCAGAGCACATCCAGAACCAGAATCTAGTACAGCAATCAGATCCGGGACAAGTGCGAGATACTCCTTCTCTCCCGACTCCGATGTGTATTCGGCGTAGATGTTTTCGTTCTTGAAGGGGATCTTCAGAGTCCCGCCGACTCTCATAGCGGACATGCGATTAGTATTAGCTGCGCTTTCTTCGTCTTCTTCTGTTCCGCTGATTGTGATCGAGCCGTGAGAATGACCTTTGTAGACTCGTCTTTCGACTTGAGTAATCTTGCCGCGGAACAAGATGCGAGCACTCTTGGTTCCGCCAGCCTCATTCACGATCGCCTCCGCAACGGTTGACATTGTGTTGGTAGCCTCCGCTAGAGAGATACACCTGCCGATGCGCCAAGCCAGTGACATCGTGTTCAAGACACCAGATGTGCGCACTTTCTCGGTTGTTGTTGGCTTCGCAGCCATACCCACTCGCGAGCCCATCTCGGCGCAAGAGGCACGCAAAGCTCGATCCACGATCTCGTCGTTCGGTGCCTTTGTCATCAATATTGTCTTTCCGTCGCCAGAATCAATGACACAGGGTACGAGTTCGCCTGGGTAGTGTACAGCCAAAGTAGTCTGCCAGTAAGTCGGGTAGGCACGGCCCATAAAGTCGGCATCGATCACTGGACAATCGAAGAAGCGAGACGATCCTACGAGCAGAGGTTCCATGCCGTTGGCACCGCCAATCTCGAGACCCATGACCGCATCCAACTTGTCGTGGTGGAGATAATCCATGAGTTCGTTGAAAGCACCGACTGTCTCCAATGATTGGAGACGCTCGACCGAGACTGCTGGAGATCCCATGTGACCCCCCCAGTAGATTAATGCGTCGTTCGCAAGAGCGGAAACGTCTACGACACGCATCTTGTGTCCTTGACGAAGCATCTCGCGAAGTTGCAATCGTGATGCTCCTGTAGACCCGCCCCCTGCGCAGCCCAAGACATAACAGCCTGAAGACATGTCAGCTCACGAGTAGCTTCCCAGGATACAACTAGCACTCACCTTTCGATATGAAATCTATGTCAGTCTCGGATAGTAACCACTCCGCATTACCGGTCACCGCATTCTCAGTTATGGTTGGAAGATAGGTTCTAGGATCGAATTGCTGCGCTTCAACAGTCTTTGGGGCAGCCTGTTTGGCGCCTTCCTCTGCATGCTCAGAGTCCAAGCTGTCATCTTCGCCCCTCAGATCATTCTGCGACTGCGCGTGGATGTCGAGCTCACCCACAGCCTTCACGATCGTCCTCAATTGATTGGCGACATATGAGACTGGTAAGCTCTCAACCTCGGCAATCATGATGCTATCCCTGAGGGCACCGGCATCGTTTGCACGTTGAATCGCAATCTGCTTGGCTTTCTCTTCGGCTTGCTCGAAGGTTTGGCCTGATACATCTTGAATGGTATCAACAACGCCTCCAACCTTGGAGATCGCTGCACCGACAGCGTTTGCGACATCATGGAAGGGAGGTAATGTAAGCTCGGAAGCACCTGAAAGGTCAGTAGGAGCAATAACTGCACCACCTCCTACCAACAGAACAGGCATTGGGTCAGGCGAGGTTTTGATTACATCAATAGCACGCTCAAGTAGTGCTTTGATACTGGATTGTGCATCCGCGACATCCTTGGCATCCAAGTGCTTGACGAACGTGCTGTCACCTATCTTGGCTTTGCCCGCAGCAACGGCAATGTCGGATGCTGTCAGGATGTCGCCTCCGAAAACGAGAGCGTCTCTTGTGAGATAATGTCCCACCGAATCAGGTCCAACGACGATCTTTTGGTCGGCATGTTTACGCACCATGGTACCTCCTCCGAGACCTATGCTGTGCAAGTGCGGCATCGCGTAGTTCATTCGTACCCCAGCAACAGTAACGTATGCAGCAGCTTGTCGGGGAAGACCAGAAGGTAGCAACACTCCGATATCACTTGTCGTGCCACCAATGTCAATAACAATGGCCGAGGACTTTCGAGTGTCATGAGCAGCCAGATAAGCAGCACCACGCATCGAATTAGTCATGCCTGACGCGAACGTGCGAATAGGAAACTTGGCGGCAGATGCTGAATCAAGCAATGTGCCGTCATTCTGGGTCAGGAACAGTCGACAACTCAATTGCAACGCCTTCATTGCTCGGCGGAAGCCACTGACTGTTCGTTTGGCGTAGTCAAGAATGGCTGCGTTCAAGATGCTGGCATTCTCTCGTTCGAGGAAACCAATGTTCGCGACTTCGTGTGAGCATACAATCTCAACGCCTGGCAGCTCTCTGAGCACAATCTTCCTGACTTGCTCCTCTTGTTGGAAGACTTCGTCGATTGGTGAGAAGACTCCTGTGACAACCACCGAGGACAAACCCAAAGCTTTGATTTCAGCACATCTCGCAACAATCTGAGATTCCACAATGGGCGATTCTTGAGAGCCATCGATGTGTAGACCGCCATCGGCATAGCCTACGTAGCCATTGATGATGGCTGCCAGGCCAGGTGGAAAGTCCGAGAAAGGAGGCACCTCGCGAAGAAAGCTCTTCGAAAGGCGAATAACGGCCACTTTGTTCAGTCGACGGGCATCATGTTCGATCGCTGCGTTGATGAAGTGGGTGGTACCGACAGTCACGCTCACGATGTCTGATGTTGATAATTTTGAGATGTCAAGTATTGCACGTATTGCGGTTTCGATGCCTCGGGTCACATCAGGTGTCGTCGGTGTTTTGAAATGCGCAAGAAGTCCCCGACTCTCAGTGTGCTGCTGCGAAGTGTCGATGGCGACAGCGTCGGTGTTGGTGCCTCCCACGTCGACACCAATACGAACGCAGTTGATTTCTGATTGGGAGCTCATGTCGTGCCTGGGTTGTCAAAAGTTGAGCTCAAGCTGGATCAAGCAAGATTCTAGATGGTGTTTGAGACCTCGAGATGTATTCTCCTGACAGTCTTGTACTTCTCGTAATGACCGCAGTGTAGGCTCAGCCCCTTCCTTGTCCGACGGGGCGATAGCATGTTGGGGTCGTTGATAAGATACTGTCCTTCTTGAACCTTGACCGAAGTCAATACGAGCGGATAGACCAAATTGGTTGTAGCCGCTGGAATACGAGCGGGGTCGGCGGAGATAGATATGCAACCGAGTTGGAGGTCGACGGCGAAATTGCCGCAAAAAGATTGGCCGACGGGAAAGTTCGAGGGAGACCCCGCATGCATGAACTTCGTTGAGCAGCAGCAACTGCGATAACATGCCTCATCAAAGTTAACACCCTGCTTCTCCATACACAAGATTCTCATCTCGATATCACGAGGCAACCGACGACAAAGTCTAAGCTCACAAAGCGATAAGCTAGCCACTCCACCTATCATATCGTCTTGTAACCCGTCATGCGAACAGCTATGCACTGCCCCGCCGGAATCCCTTATCGCCAATTTGCTCTGATACTGGAAGTCATATATGGCCATTTGTGTCCAGAGCAAGCAAGAAGAGTACCCTACACACGAAAATGATAGTCAATGCAATGACGCTTAGGGCTTTCTCAAGACATCTGAAGGTGCCAGAGCACGAGGACCACATCTCCAATGTGTGGATCAACGACGACATCCGGCCTCTACCTCCGCACAGGCGGACCTGGACTCGATGGGCGTAAGTTGCCTTCCCGCAAGGCACATCAATCTAGTCAGAGAATTGACTGTGGTTCTAGCTTCATATCGTTCTGGGCAATCAACCAAATCGCTCTCTCGAACTGGCAACTCGGTGGATCTCTCGTAGCTACTGGCATCTCTGTTTGGCAAGCGATTGTTGCCATCATTGTTGGCAAGATCATCATTGCAATGGTAGCGATTGCTAATGGCTACGTCGGCGCTACCTGGCATATCGGCTTTTGTGTTGTGTCCCGATACGTATGGGGCGTCAAAGGACAATACGTGGCGTTGATACAGCGTATCATCCTCAGTCTGGTCTGGTTCGCGGTACAGTCGTGGACCGGTGGCCTATGCGTACAAAACGTGCTTGCTGCTATCTTCCCCAGTTTTCAGCACATGAAGAATCACTTTCCAGCCAGCGCGAATCTGGATACGAAACAATTCGTCGGCTGGGCCCTGTTCAATGTCATCATGGCTCCCATCATATACATCAGACCCGAGGGCATGAAACATGTCGTCTTGTGGATGACAATCGTTTCGGGTATCACTTTACTATGTATGACGATTTGGGCGTTGTCCGCGGCGCACGGTGCTGGTCCCTTGCTCAATCAGGCAGCATCGACAAAGACTAGTGCGGAGCTAGGCTGGAACATTACGCTGAGTGTCACTACTGTCATTGGTAATATCGCCGCTGGACTTGTTAATCAGATGGACTACTCCCGCTTTGCACGACGTCCAGGTGACCAAGTCTTTGGACAATGGATCTCAATCATGGGTCTCGGTATCATCATGCCACTTTTTGGATGCCTTACATCCTCGGCCACCCAGAAGATATATGGAGAGGCGCTCTGGTAAGTTTCATAGCAGCATGTGCTCGTGGAGTGTTCTCTGACCATCATGCAGGAATCCACCGGACATTGTTCAAAAATGGTTGGATACTGACTACAACGCCAAGTCACGCGCCGCTGCCTTCTTTGCTGGTTGCGGATTGGTCACATCGCAGCTTGCAATCAACACCATTGACAATGCTTTCTCTGCTGGTATGGATATCGCTGGACTCTTCCCTAGTTACATCAACATCCGACGTGGAGCATACATCGGCCTTATCATCAGTATCGCTCTATGCCCGTGGCAACTGCTTGCATCAGCCTCGACTTTTATCAGTGTTCTCTCGGCTTATAGTGTCTTCCTCGGCCCAATGACTGGGGTCATGATCTGTGACTACTGGGTGGTAAGAGGAAGGAAGCTGAAGCTCTCTGACCTCTACCATGGTGACAAAGATGGTGTCTTCTATTTCTGGCACGGTATCAACTGGCGAAGCTTTGCGGCTTGGATTTGTGGTTGGAGCTATCTCATTCCTGGTCTGCTCCATGCTGTCAACTCTGGAATCAGTGTTCCGACTGCATGCACACGACTTTATTACCTTGCCTTCCCGCTAGGCTTTGTAGTCAGCTTCCTCATCTACTACGGCTTGAATCTTGTTTGTCCGCCTGAAGGCTTGGGAGTCATCGATGAGGTAGACGAGTTTGAGACCTTCACGGTGGACGAGGCTCAGAAGCTCGGAGTCATCCCTCCAGTCATCCATGGCGATATGCAACAAGTCGACCATGCGTTCCGCGTTGATGAAGAGCTCCAGATGCCAAATAGCAAGACTACTATGGTTTGCAAGTAGAGATCTTAATGTGCGTCACACTCTGGATGTCTAGGGTTTGCATCTCAGCCTTTATCTAACATACTTTCGATTTTATGAATTTACATGATACGCTCTTCCAGCTTTCTATTTGCCTCTGCAACCATATCGTCGATGTCTACTCTCCATATCTTGTGATTGCGCCACAGAATCTGCTCCTTGATCCTCGCTGGATCACGTTTGCATAAGCGGTCCCTCCACTCGTACAATTCCACACTTTCCCGACTGCTTTGCACCAACCACTGTGTGCGCTCGCGCCTTACCTCGTCAAATACCTCCAGAACTTTTTCCAAGACCTCTGTTCTTGCTGCTCGGGTAGATTTTTCCTCAAGCCTAGACCACGCAAGATCCAGTAGCTCCGCAAGAATCGCGCTGTCTTCGATACAGATGCCTGCACCGGCTCCATGGTGAGGTCCTGTGGCGTGTGCAGCGTCTCCAATGATAGCCACTCGTCCTTTAGCATAGGTCGAAACTGGATGATCACCCAGATCAAAGATGGCCCATTTGTCAAGCTTGTCCTCCAAAAGGTCGACGAGTGCCCGGACTTTTCCTCCCCAGTCCTTGTAGTCTCGTTTGGCATCCTCTCTAGCCGTTGGTACCACGAGTCTTGCGTCGGTCCAGTCATTCGGGTCGTACTTGAAAGCAACCACGTTCAAGATCTTCCCATGTGCAACAGGGAAAGTCAAGACGTGACCATCCTGACCCATGTGCATTGTTCTGTTAGTCGCTAGGTCTTTTCCAAGAGCTTTGATGGCATTATCCATCTTCAGCAGCCCTCGGTACGCATAACGATGCGTGTAGGTAGGCTTGGCTTCTGGAGCATCTTTTCCGAACAACATCGCCCGAATGCTCGACTTGATACCATCGCTACCAATCACTATGATTCATTAGTATATGGCACCTTATAGCAGTTGAACGAGACATGACTTGCCTACATCAGCTTCCGCAGTCGTCCCGTCTGAGAACTTCAACGTCAGGGTATCAGAGTCGCCATCATCGATGATGTTGTCGAGATGTTTGTTGAAGTGTGCAGTTCCCTCAGGGACCAGTCTGATCATCTCTTCCAGGAAATGCGCGCGATGGCAGCCATCGGCCGGAGCGTCTCTCCTGACATCGAAAAGCCAGTGGTCGGACCCCTTGTCATTGTAGCCATCGACGAAGTCGTACCATGTATTGATCTTTTCGGGTGATCCGCTTGATGTTGCGACACGAAGGTACGCTTCATGAACAGCCGGATCGCACTTCTTCATTGCTTGCTTTGCATTAGGAGAAAAGGCGATGCCAGCGCCGATTTCAGTGAATTGAGGCGCTTGCTCATAGATGTTTACATCGATGCCTCTCTTAGCAAGAGCGATGGTCAGTGTCATGCCAGCAACACCTCCTCCGACAATTGCGACAGAAAACTGGGAGTTCTTCTTCGTCATCGTGCTAGCACTTCAGTTGTTGAGCAGAAGTTGTTTGCGTCTTTGATCGATTCAGCAAAGCGGGGTTAAACTAGCTGAAAGGGTCAGTGTGATATTGGAAAAGCACAAGCGAAACTTGCGCCCTGATTTACCTATGAGAATACGTTGCTGGGGATTCGTAGAGTCGCGTCTTCTTCATAAGCCTCTCTGGAATCTTTCGACAGCCAACTGCCGTGACTTAGCCTGTATCGAATATCGGGTGTTCGGAAACGGCAGTTGCAAAGCTCTGGATGGAGAAAGCGGGGCCATGACAATGTGCCCCGTCTATGTGGATCTTGCCTCGTCATGATGGACAACGATCTGCATCAAGTCTGGACAGATACAGATACCACGCTCGACACTGATCTAGATCCGAATATCTACGCAGTCTTCTTTCCTGCAAAACCTCTGTCCGACTGGTTTCTTTGCTCAAATTCATATACAGCATGCCTCAGAATGCTCGCGCGCTCATTGTAAGGGAGCTCGGAGGTCCTTTCACCCTCGAAGACGTCATCGTTGACGATATACAATCTGGTGAGGCTCTTGTCAAGATCGAAGCTTCGGGTATCTGTCGCACAGATTTACACTGCGCAGCTGGCCACCGTCCAGTACAAACACCCGCTGTCTTTGGGCATGAAGGTTCGTCAATCAGGTGTCCTCCAAGAAGATTTCGTCTAATATAAGCAGGTGCGGGAACTGTGCTCAAAGTAGGCGAAAATGTGACAGGAATCCAGCCAGGCGACAAGGTCTTGCTCAGTTACTCTATTTGCCGCGTCTGCAAACAATGTTGTTCTGGGAATCGAGCGTACTGTGATAAGATACTTGCACTCAACTTCAGTGGCAAGCGACAAGATGGCTCCAGTCCCTTGACTCTACCAGATGGAAAAGCTTTATTCAGCAATTTCTTCGGTCAGAGCTCGTTCTCTAGCCTAGCAATAGTCAATGGAACCAGTCTAGTCAAAGTTCCTGCAGACACCCCTCTGGACCTTTTTGCGTCACTGGGCTGCAGCATGGAGACTGGAGTTGGCGCAATTTTCAACACACTCGATGTACAACCAGGATCGACCGTAGCTGTCTTTGGTGTTGGCTCTCTTGGACTTTATGCAATCATGGCTTGCAAGCTTCGACAAGCAAGAGAAATTGTCGCGGTCGACATTCAGCCATCACGTCTTGAGCTTGCGAAAGAGCTAGGAGCGACCGCTATCATCAACAGTTCAGAAGGTGACGTGGCAGAGCAGATTCGGAAGATATGTGGCACAAATGGCGTCGAGCTGGCTCTTGATTGCTCGGGGGTTGCAAAAATCATCGAAACAATGATTCAATCACTGGGAACAAGAGGAAAAGCTTGCTCTGTAGGTTCAAACGCAGATACACGCATCAGCATAGATGTGCATAAGCATTTTGTCAAGGGCACGCAATATGTCGGGAGTCATCAGGGCGATTCCGATCCTCAGAAGGTAGATGCCAGCAGCCACACTGTCATATCCACGCTAATTGCTTCCTAGATGGCTCCATTGCTTCTCAAGGAGTACTCGCTCGGAAGACTACCTCTGCGCAAGGTTACAACCATCTATGAAGTTGAGGACTTCCAACGTGCACTCGACGATGTTCAATCAGGCAAGACCGTGAAAGCTATCTTGACCTGGTGATGACTAGCATGCTCGATATCAAAGCTATGGAGTTCATTAATCATTCTTGGCATCATGTTGCATGTCGTTAAATCTGTTCTGCCTTATTGCTAAGCAGATATCAACAAACGCTTTGTATCAGCCACACACTCAGACGCATGAATCGTTCTCAATTACCGCTATCCTCGCCGTGCCAACTGATCTGCTTCGTGTTGTAGTACAGATCGAGACCCCACGAAGCATTCTGCGTACCCCAACCACTGCCCTTTACGCCTCCTTGAGGTCCTGTTGCTAATTATTTGTCAGTGACGGCTCCACCAATCGTACAAATACAGGACTTACGACTGATATAGACAGTGGATGAATTAGTATGCACCTGCCCATATTCAAGTTGCCTTCCCATCTTGATAGCTCGTTCGAGGTTTCGTGTGTGTATCGCAGCGTTCAGTCCGTACGCACTGCGATTGGCAATTCTGATAGCTTCGGCATCGTCTCCAACAATGTAGACACTTGCGCTCGGACCAAAAGTCTCCTCGTCGACTATCTTGAGATGGTCTGGAGACGTCTTTGGGTCAACGAGAACCAACGTGTTTGTGATGGAGCAATTGTCCTGGAGCATTCCGTCGCCGCAAAGGAATTTTGCGCCTTTGTCTTTTGCGTCTTTGAGAATGCTGGCAGCGTTTTGTGCAATAGACTCTGACACTGCAGACTCAGCTGGCGTCTTCTGAACTTCCTCAACCAGGAGTTTGTTGAACTCATCCGCGACACTGCGGAGAACGATGATTCGTTCTGTGCTAAAGCAGATCTGACCATGGTTCTTGATGGCGCCTTGAGCGCAAAGACGAGCAGCCTTTGCCAGATCTGCGTCATCCAACACTATCGCAGGGCACTTTCCACCCAACTCTAAGATTGTCGGTTTGAGGTACTTGGCGGCTGTTGCTGCGATGATACGGCCGACTGCTGCACTCCCTATAAACTCAACCTTGCGGATGTGATCGTTTGCAATAAGACTCTCAGTAACAGCGGCCGCATCATTACGTGAGGTTTGAAGACTGTTGAGGACACCAGGAGGGCAACCAGCTTCGCGGAAAATGTCAACAAGGATCGTATGAGTCAGGGGAGACATCTCGGAGCATTTAAGCACCACTGTACAGCCAGTGACAATTGCAGAGCTGATGGCCCTAGTTGATAAAACAATGGCTGCGTTCCAGGGCGGAATGACAAGGACTGGGCCGATTGGTTCCCTGTAGACAAAAGTCATGGTGTCGGGCTTGTCAGTCGGTGGAATGGTTCCCTTGACACTGCTGACGCATGCTGCAGATTCGTTGATGTAGTTGGTCGCAGCAAGAACGTTGAATTTCGCCCATCCTTCAGTACACGCAGTTTCTTTCATCTGAGCTTGTACAAGCTCATCCAGACGTGCTTTGTAGAGAGCCGCAACCTTTAACAAGAGGCCCCGACGCTCTACGACTGTTGCATTTCTCCATGTCCGAAAGGCATTCCACGCTGCGTCGCATGCACGACCGCAAGTTTCCGTATCTGCGCTGGCATAGTAATGGACATTTTCTCCAGAAACAGAGTTTTTGACAGGGAGGACACGATCGGTATCGATAGGCTGCTCCTCGTTATTGATTATGATAGGAACGACCTCACGATCTTGAGCATCCCGTTTGAGTTGCATTCTCGATTAATCTGTAATGGACGTGAAACTACAAAGTAGCAAAAACAAAGAGTCAGTGACGAGGGGCAGAACAGAAGCAATAGTTATTATGTCGTGGACTTTCGATGATGTAATGATGCACGTCCTCGGCAAAGCGCTATGGGAACCTGCTTCCTCAAGACCGACAAAAGATGTTCATGTGCTTTCTGTCGCTTGAACAATGACATCCATTTGAGAAAGGAAGGCTGCTTGACCCAAAGTACTCTTCTCAGCGAGACGGCACGGGAATCATTGGGTAAAATACTGGAAGCTAGTATGACGGGAACCTGTTTCGGCAATTCTATTGTACCCCACTGCCCCAGCTTTGCCAATCAATCCACCAACCTGCGCGGAATTGCCCTTAGAAGTCACTAGTGTTTGTCCAACCAGTGTTTCATTTTTCCAACCGTGCGACGTGACAGCAATCATGGGTGCTGGTTGCTTTGCATCTTTAAACTGCTGCATAGCAAAACAGTTTGAGCCTCGATCTACGATCTCACCGCCCGGCAGACTCGCGGCTTGGCCTCAGTTTAGCTCAATGATTGTATGGTAGGACTGATTCGAGATCCCAGCGAAATTGTCAGGGTTAGCCAATAGCTTGCAGATTGGTATTGTTATAGATTATGAGAAGAGGGTAGATGATTATGACAGGGTATTCTGACTTCTTGGAACTTGTTGCAACAAAGCCGCTGGTCATCAAAGCACCCCGATGCAGAGCGTACTTTGCAAAATAAACACATCTTTCGGTTTTCAACCTTGGCTCGACAGCCAAGTGTAAATGAACAAAGCTGATCTTCCAGATTGGATAGAAAGAGGTTCGAGTAGGATTAGGGGTATTCAAGATGTAATAATTCACTTATGTTCTGCTGATACATGCTTGCCGGCCTCGAAAAGGCTTGTCGGTAGAAGCACCCTGGCAATACATCGGACAGAGTTCGCGACGCGTGGAGCGAATCTATGACGTTGTGGGACCGTTCGACGCGTCTTCACATACGGCCACGATTGTATAACCATCCTCCTCAGTAATTTTGAGACAATTTGTGGCCAATGACCGATTCAAGAATTGTTTTGGCTGAGGCATTTGCCTCGGGCGTATTGGGCTTGGTACTGGAATTCTGGTTCTCTCGTCTGCCGAACCGGAGTCATGTTGTCGTGCCCACCACCGAAGACATGAAAGTCTGGTTCGTGGACAAGAGCGAGGAATACGACAATACCTGCCGGTAGGTTGGAGTCGCTCGGATTGATCTAAACTGCTGCCACACTGCATACGTTGTTCTTTACGGCTGACGCATCCGCATAGTGCAAAATTTGGTACCATCCTCGAAACCATCAACTCGCAGCAAGCAAGCGCTGAAGAGATACTCGCAGCTGCAAAGCCAAGTGAGCCTCTGGAATGGATGTCTCTGATCATACTGCTCGATCAAATGCCACGAAATTGCTATCGCGGCATGGAAGCGGCAAAAGTGACTCGGGTTTTCGATCCGCTGGCTCTTGCGGTCGCACTCAGGGCAAGGAAGTTGGGCATGCACCGCAGGCCAGAGGTAAGGTCTCGTCTGGGTTACAGACTTTGGTTCTTTATGCCTATGGAGCATGCGGAGGATCTGGGAATGCAGGAGCTCATGGTGGAAGAACAAAAGCAAAGGTCGCAAGAGCTGGTTGCTTTGATGAAAGGCAATTACGATGCGCAAGACGATGATGGACTGTACTGTCGTAGTATCCTGCTAGAGAAGAAGGAGGACTACGAACTTTGCCAGAAGGCACTGCAAAAAGCGGTGGACGAGCACTACGATGCCATTCTGAAGTTTGGACGATTTCCCTACCGGAATTTGGCTTTAGGGCGGGTTACGACGATGGAGGAACAGAAGTTTCTCGATGCGATGAAGCTAGCACAGGCACAGAAATGATGCTGGTGCTTTCACCTGGTGCTTAGGTTGACAGCGTGATCCTGCTCATGATTGTGCAGAGCTATGCATAGTTGACAGAAACAACCATCAGTCCATCATATATTTCCATTTCATCATTTCGTATTCGGCCCGCAATCTTCTACGACAGGATCAAGGCTGAGCAGTATTGGGATGTTCGGCCTGTATGAGTGAGGGAAACGCCTGACAAAAGCTAAGTAGTGGCGCAGGAGCAAGTGTTTCTGGACGCAATGTAGCCCAAGGTTGCGATGATTGCGGTATGCGCTGACGTGGTACAGAGAGTTTACCGATAATGAAGCCATGTCGAATTGGCTTCACATGCACATGAAATTTCGTTTGGATTTTAGGGGTTTTCAGACGTGCTTATGAGTCAACTGAGGTATGAGGACACGTGCCAGCAATTTCAGGAATGCGAGAGCAAGGATCAATCGTCAAGAGGATTTTCTTGGTCTCGAGACCGCGACTTCTATTATCTTTATCTGCTTTACAGAATATGATTACACATTAAATCTAAGAAGTAGGGGCACGGCCGTTGTAGTTGACACCAGCAGTGGCAGTGTAGTTGGCAAAGCAGTCGTAGTTGTAGTTAATCTCGCTGGCTCTCTTCTGCAAGACACTGACCATAGTGTCGAAGGGACAGAGACCATCCTTATCAACAGGGCAGCCAGGGTGAGAGTCAGAAACAGGAATGACGGCATCGTTGATGAGGAAACGAATCTGCTTGGTGACGTTTCTGGAAGGGCAAGTCATGATCTGAGTGGTGAAGTGGGTGGCGAAGGGAACGATCTTGCTAGCAACGAAAGAGTTGGTGCCCTGGTTGCCAGTAGCGCTAAGAGCGGGACCCTTGAACAAGGCGGTGAAGTTGAAAGCGGTCAGGGTGTCAAGAACGACGACTTCGTGAGTAGCATCAGCGTAGATGGACTGGTTAAGAGGGAAGTAAGTCGACGAGTTGTCATAAGTCTTGTTGAGGGCCGAGTTGGCTGGGGGGTAGGTGTGGGTAAAGCGTGCAAGCCACTCCTCGAGGAAACCCTTGCCTTGAGCAGCGGAGACAGGCGAACCAGGTCCGTTGTTGTAGTAGAACGACAAGTCGTAGTAGTACTCGTAGTTGATGAAGTCCTCCTCGGTAAAGAGACCGCAGAAGCTGGAGTAGCCGAGAGCGTTGGTCTCGTACGAGCAAAGCTGCAGCATATCAATGACGTCGGCGGAAGTGAAGTTGAGGGCGCCAGAGACCTGAGAGTTGAGTCTAGCAAGGGTTGCGTTGAAAGCGTTGTTGGCGAACTTGGTGGCAACAGTGCTACCGATGCTACCACGGCTGGCAATGTTGGAGTTTGGGCAGACCTCGTAAGGAGCACCAGAGTTGTTGACGGTCGAGTTCTCGACAAGGATCTCAATGTTGACCTGGTTCAAGTACTCAGGGACACCGAAGAAACCAGCCGCAAAGTTCTCGGCAGTCTTGACCATGCGGTCCTGCGACTCGGTGCGGAACACGGGGAGAGCGTCCTGCTCGGTGAAGTTGTTGAGGAGCTCACCGTACAGCTGACGGTACTCAATACCAAGTTGGAAGTTCTGGCTGCGACCGAAGGGAGTAAGAAGCTCAGCACCGAGCTTGTAGGTCCAGTCAGCCAGGAAAGTCAGGTCACCAGTAACGTTGAAGCCAGAAGCGGTGGCATTGCGGACCTTCTGGGAGAACGTAGAAGGACCAGCACCGCTAGTGGGGTAACGAGCACCGTGGCGGTACAAGAGAAGCATCTGATTGATGGTGCAGCCCTCGGGGATCAAGGGGTTGGCCTCGTCAAGACCATAGTCGGCAGACGAGACCGAGTACCAAGGGCTGAGGTTACCCCAGTACTTTGTAATGTCGAACTTGTCACCAAGAGCAGACGAGCCGTGAGGCTGAGGGACGGCCAAAGGGAAAGCGGCAGCAGCAGCCGAGTTGTAAGGGTACAGAGGAGCTGTCTGAACAGCATCGGCCTCCTCGCCAGTCGGGGTCGGTCCAGGGAAGCCGACCTTGGACTCGTCAGGGAAGAGGGAGGTGTTGACCTTGGCTAAGGACAGTCAACCTATCTGAATATGCAATGAGGGATCGTACTACATACTGCCAGTGGGAGGGAAGAGGTCGCTGGTGGTCGAGCCGGCGACCTTGGAGTCCGAAAGGACGCTGGCCGAGCTGGCCTTGGTGGCCGAGCTCATGGAGCTGACAGCAGCAGCAGAGGCAACATCGGCGACGAGGGCCAAGGTGGCTACGTTGAACAGTGAAGAGAGCATCTCGGTCGAGTCAAGCAGGTCTCAGTTGTCTACAATCTTTGGACCTGGGAGGGCCGACGACCAGGCATTTGTACTGCAGCGCCATCAAGGTCTCGGCAAGCTACGGCAGATCCCCCAGGCCATATCAGGCAGCTGGCAGCGTCCACGGCCGACGAAAAGTGCATGAATTGAACATGGTTCCTACGATGTCGGAGAGAAAGTGTAATCGTGCATACCATCGTCGTCATTTGGAAGAGCTTCACGCCAAGATTTCGGCCAAGACCCATAGACAGCTTGTCTCGCTCGCACGTGTTTCGAGTTCTTTTGAACAAACCACGGCTGATCCCACCAAACACCACCAGGGCCGCCAAAAGCAACCGAAGCACGTGTGTCCATATCCAGGAACCGCCGACGGCATGTACCAGGGTCGTCGTGCCATTGCCATTGGCAGCTTCGATGCATCCTTCGAGACATTATTGAGCGCCTCTGGGAGTCTGGCTTGTTAGCATTCGAATTTGTTTTGCGCGCTTCCCAACATTTGTCCCGCTCGTCGCGAGCCGAACATCAACCCATTGTTCGATGTTGCTACCATTCGGCACATGTCATTTCGACATTCGGACATGCTAAGCATGCGCCTCAGGTCCTTGGCAAGTGCTTGCTCAGAGTCGCAAAAACATACCGAAGCTTGGACGTCATACCGTCTTCGATCTGCATCGGGGAACGGGCGTCGATTACCTTCAATCTGACTTCAAACTCTGGGCCTTATCCATTGGATCTCTATCGGAATTCACAGCGAAGAAGCACCCCCAGCGCGCTGAACTTGTCCCAATTTCCAAGTTCGAGTAATCCCGGGCAGTTATATACTTGATTAGATTGGACATTTTGGTAGGATTTCATGATAGACGCGCTGGATGTCTGACCCCTATCTCGTGTTCTGGGAGACATGATTTCATAGCCACGCGTTCAATTTGCTCCTACGGCCTGTGCCTTAGCGCTTGCTTGCAGACCGCTGCGCGCGACACCAATAATAATTTGTACCGCCTTTTGTAAGTCCCCGACATGCTGATCTTCGCATGCTGCTGCTCGGCTCTCCTCAAAGAATTCGACTGGTCGCACGTCGACCGCACTGCCACCAATGCGCGGTCTCCAGTCGCCCTTCTGTAATCGGCCTCTCAGGTTGTTGCGCAACATTACCGCTGCTGCCTTGATCCTGTGTGTTCTCATATACCATATACCGGATCGGACATGGAGAGGAGCCCAGCTGCTCTTCTTCGGCGCGCACTGGGAGAACTTCCCCTTGTAAGCGCATGCCTTTGCCCTGAAGCCTCCTTTACTAATGGCTACTCTACAGGCTTGACGGATACTACTCCGGTGTACGCAGCCTTGTGCCTTCCTTAGATCATGAGACGATCGCTGGGCCTCATGATCAAGCCAGAAACGATAGCGCCTTCGTGTGGCTGAAAGAGCAGGAAATACATAACCGCTTGGTCGAATACAATCCCTACCATGGCTTCCGCAATCCTGCTGGCCGACCCAGTTTTATGCAAGAATGCTTCCTCGACGATGCGCGAACCGTCGCCGTTCCCAAAGTGTATGCCTATCTTGGTATGCCGCAAGATCACCCCGATCCTCTCTATGGCTCATATGAGGTGCTTGGTCTCAGAGACGACGTCTGTTTCGATCGCGCTGGTCGTATTGAAGCATACGGCTCAGGCCTGGATTCAACAGGCCGCAAGGATACTCGACCACCCGATCGCGAGACTCAGCGAAGTCCGATAGATTGGGATTCTGTTGACTGGGCCGCTGCACAGAAGAGATGTTACGAGGACAACACGGCGCGATCTAGGCCCAAACGCGCAAGGAAATCTGTGGCAGCCGATACCTTGCCGCAAATCACCAAGCAGGCAATCGTGTTACGAACCTGGACAGATTATCGCTACACACGTCAAGCGATAATGAATCTGAGGGCGCTCATCACTGAAGTATCGCTGGGTTCGGGTGGCGAGTACGATGTCCACTTGCTCGTCCACGTCAAGAACAATTCCGCGTTGTTCTGGGAGTCAGAGGAGCTGTACAATCAAATTCGACAGGAGAGTGTGCCGCCCGAGTTTCGTGGTCTGGTCACGCTTTGGTCTGAAAAACAGATGGAATCGATATATCCTGGACCGTTCGGGAACGAGACTCTCAACAGATCTGGACAGCCCATTCACGGAGTATACAGGAGTTCTCATATGCCATTGCAGTGGTTTGCTCAACACCACACACAGTACGAACATTTCTGGAACTGGGAAATGGATATTCGCTACACTGGCCACTACTACGAGTTCTTCGATCGCCTGGGACAATGGGCGAAGTCACAACCAAGACACGGAATCTGGGAACGCAGCGCGAAGTATTATTTCGAGAAGCTGCATGGTACCTGGACTGAATTCTCGAACATTGTGGAGAGAGAGAATCCCGTCTCTATATCTGGCCCTTTTCACTTCAATGGTTCCTCGTTGCTAGAGTCTCATGTGCAATACAATGCTTCCGATGCAGGAGCTGGAGAAGATGCTGATCTGATAACATTGAGTCCTCTTTTCGATCCTGAAGACTCTGGATGGTACTTTGAGCGCGATGTCACTGGATATAATACACAGCTGCCGGTCCCACCACGTCGTATTGCCATTATCGCAGCCGGGCGGGTCTCTCGTCATCTTCTCGACTTGATGCACAAGGAGATGGTCGAACTGAAACACACCATGTGGACTGAAATGTGGGCACCTAGTATCGCCCTGCACTACGGACTGAAGGCAACATTTGCACCGCATCCTGTATACTACGACCGTGATTGGCCGATCACGACTGCTGACAGGATCTTCAATGCTGGCAAACATGGTTCGTCTGGCGGCAATGCTTCGTCTGTGTTTGGAGCATTTGAGCACAACTTTTTCGGAAGTACTTGGTATTGCAATGCAAGGTTTGCGGGCGATCTTTGGAGGGCCTGGCTTGGTCGCGGCAGTCGAGAAAACAGGCTACGCAATGGGCTCGACCAGATGTGTCTGCGTTCCATGCTCTTGCATGCAGTGAAGCATGAGTGAGCGACAGTTGAGAACAAGTTAAGAACATAGAACTCCCGTCCTCAACGGACGTTGGGGCTTCGCTCGTCGGGTAAACACACCCCGACTCGTTCGCTCCACGTCGAACCCCGCATCACAGCAGGGACACCGAAATTTCCCTTTTCGGCGCTGCATCACAACATCGAGGTTGGCACGAGTCATATACTTGAACCATCTCCTCCCATTGCGGTTCATCACTCAGACATCCAAACATGACCGATACCACGAGTCCTGAGATCTCGCGCGCCACAAGCCACGATGACAACCAACCGACGCGACACCTTGAACCGCTTACTGTCGAGGACAACGTACAAGACTTCGAGCTAACCGGCATCAACCTGATCACAGTCATATCTGGACTAGTGCTTGCCATCTTTCTGGTATCGTTAGACTCAGCCATTGTTGCGACAGCGGTACCTTATGTATCGGCCGAATTTAAATCTGCTGGCGACACTGCTTGGTATGGAAGCGCATACACTCTTGCAACCTGCGCGCTACAGCCAATCGCTGGCAAATTATACGCTAAGTTTTCTATCAAGGTAGAAACTGCAATGAACGTTCTGTGAAAGAGGTCTGACCACTCCAGACGATGTTTCTCATCTTTATGGCACTATTTGAGATTGGGTCAGTGGTATGCGCTACAGCTCCGAATGCCGTCGGACTGATTGTCGGAAGGGCAATTGCTGGAGCCGGAGCTGCTGGGTGCACAACTGGCGCTTTCTCAATTGTCGCTGTCTCTGTCCGCCTTCCGAGACGAACCACATATCTCAGCGCATTGCAGTCGACCTTCGGCATTGGCATTATGCTTGGGCCACTTCTCGGCGGAGTTCTAACTCAACGCGTTACCTGGCGATGGTGCTTCTATATCAATCTTCCTATCGGTGCCGTCACGGTTCTTTTCCTGGTTTTATTCTTCCAACCGCCGAAAGCAAACCGAACAGACACTTCTGTGCAGAAGATGGCAAGTCTGGATCTCGTAGGCCTTCTGCTGTTCGCACCAGCTACGATCATGATGTTGCTTGCTCTCCAGTGGGGCGGTCTGGTGTACGCTTGGGGAAGCGCTATCATCATTGGACTTTTTGTCGGCGCCGCAGTTCTCACAGCCATCTTTGCTCTCTGGCAAATACATAAAGGCGACGATGGCATGATACCCCCGAAGCTGTTCACTCAACGCGTGGTCTTCTTCGCTTGTTTGACCGAACTTTTCGCCATGGGTACCATCTATGTTGCCACATACTACCTACCTCAGTGGTTCCAGATCGTCAAGGGGGTTTCTCCCATTAGATCTGGGGTCATGTATCTACCACTGTCATTGTCGGATGTGGCTTCTGCCCTGATGGTCGGTATACTTCTGCCCTATGTCGGACTCACGAACCCTTTCATTTTAGCCGGCACGACTTTGTTGGCTGTTGGATCTGGTCTATTGTCTACACTCAGCACGTCTTCTGGTAGCCAATATTGGATTCCTTATCAGATCCTTCCTGGTATGGGCGCTGGTATCACACTCTGGATGCCATACGTAGCCATTCAGACTGTGTTGAAAGCCGAAGACATTCCTGTCGCTACCGCTCTGCTGCAATTTTTCCAGTCTTTTGGAGCTGCACTGTTTCTCGCTCTCGCTCAAGCCGTCTTTTCGAGTATTTTCAACACTTCTCTCAAGTCTGTTGACATAGTTGGTCTAGATACGTCGGCTATCGTGCACGCAGCCCCTGCAGACTTCAGAAAGCTCGTGCCGAAGGAGAATCTAGGCCAAGTTTTGCATGCATACAACCAGGGAGTGACGAGTACATTCTACCTTGGAGCAGGCTTAGCTGCGGCGGCATGTTTCGCCAGCTTCGGGATACAGTGGAAGAGTTTCAAGCCCAAAGGCGACTGATTGTCTTGGCGCGATCAAGATCATATCGGCCGTAGGCATCAATTTACTGGCTGCAGAAGGGCAGCATCCTGGCGCAACCCTAGATCACGCTTTTGATAGGACATAGGAAGATGATTAGACCAGCATGGTTATTTGGCGGCCTAACGGTGCGAAGGATCATAGTCGAGGCGCAGGGAGCGTCAGGTCTTGGACTTCCGCTCTGTCGGGCTCCGCCGCGTGTTGGACTACACCAATCATAAAAATTTGGCTGCCTCGCGACCAGTATGTAGGACTGTATCCACAACTACTTATTCGTCTTGCCATGCGTACAAACATTCTTTTTCCTTCCACATCTCCTCGAGGTAGCGCATATTCTGCCCAACATGACCGGAGAGCCGAGTACGATCTTGACCACCACCATTCATGTCTTGGTCGCTAACAGGTCGTAGTTCTGTACAGTCTCTATGTGTATGCGCCAAACAAGGTTGCACCTGCGATCTTCGCAATACTGTTTGGGATATCTGCTGTCGGTCATGTCTGGCAATGCATGTAGGCGCACACAGCGGATATTCGAACAAATCTAACCCTCGCTATCAGTCACTACAATGCTTGGAGATTGATAGGGCTACATCCCATGTGCGCTGCCTTCTATACGGCTGGCTACGCACTTCGAGAATATGGCGCGTTCAATTACCTATACTCCCCTACGAATCTCAACGTCTTTATCGTCAGTCAGGTTATGATATATATCTGCCCGTTCGTAGAAACTGTGTTTCTGGCTGATGACCCATGCTAACCTGCTGCATTTAGTCCATTGCTCGAATTGGCCAACTACCATGTGTTGGGAAGAGTACTGTACTACGTACCTCATTGCGCACCTTTTCCTCCTCATCGCGTCATGTCATTATTTGGTGCTTTGGTCGCTATCGTCGAAGCTCTCAATGGTCTGGGAGTAGCTTTCACATCTAATCCTTCATCTTCGCCCAGTACTCAAGAGCTAGGCAGCAACTTGACCAAAGCATCGCTTGCCTTTCAGCTTGCTGTTGTTTTAAGCTGCTTCATTCTCGCCGCACTTTTTTATCGCGGCTGTGTCAAATCTGGGATACACAACAGGAACATCAAGACATCGCTTGTTGTTCTATCCTTCAGCATGTTTCTGGTTTTGGTACGCTGTATCTACCGTCTGGTCGAGCATACTGGCAACGTTAGGCTCATTATCGATGACCTTAAGTCCATGGAACGTCTAACGCCACTTCTTCGCTATGAGTGGTACTTTTACGTCTTTGAGGCCACGGCAATGTTGCTCAATTCGGCGATTTGGAATGTCTGGCACCCTGGTCGCTACCTGCCTCGACACCATAATGTCTACCTCTCAGTAGACGGAGTCGAGATGCGAGCAGAGGACCATTCGGATGACAGACCATTACTGGCGAAAGCAGGCTCATTATTAACATTTGGAATATTCTTCCGCCAGCAGAAGACGGCGAGACAGGAAACTTATGCCCTTGACACATGATTCACCACAGTATTGAGTGTGTTTTCTTAAACCTAAAGCATGGTCCACACTGCCACTAGTATCCCAATGAGCAAAGATGCCATCGCGTGGAAGCCGCCGTGCAGTCCTGCCGCACCACCCATCTCTGCAAATACCCAACACTTGCCATGCTGCTCGTCTTCGTCATCCTCAGCTTGAATGCTGAAGCTGGCAATCTTGTATGGCAGAGTGTCACAAGTGCCGTCTGGCTCAGTCCAGCAACTCAAGCCATACCAAGAAAGTAGTTGACTATCAGATGATGGAGCATCTCTGCATCCCTGACCCGGGTACAAGAACACCGTCCTTGCAGCATATGTGCCCGGTGCATTCTTCTTGTCGTTCTCATTGGGATTGTACTGATGGTACAGCACGCTGGAGTAGTTTGCCTGCGCGTCGAATCTATCCATGTTCTCGACTTGCCAGTGGATACCTGCTTGTCCAGGCTCGCCAGTGTATAAACTTCCATAACCTAGGTTTTTGGTTTGATTCACAAATCCCTGCGAAGAGTTGCCTCCAAAAGATGTCGACTAGATCGAAACAATGCCCCAGCCTTTTCAGAGGGATGCTTTCTGTGGTAAATGTGAGCGCTTCGCTGGAGTTGCTGTACCCGCATTTTCCGGATTGAGTTTCTGGGAAGAATCGAAGTGTGATGTTTGAGCTGTGCAGAAGTCAGTGGCGTTTTCTCGTTGGTATTCTGACCGAAAGACGAACTTGTAAGTGCTGCTCTGAGCGTCAACTACTACAGGGACCATTCCCAGAGCCAGATATGTTGCTGCGATGGATGCTTGAAAATACATTGTTTGTCAGCCTCCTAGGACTTGTGGAAACTACTCCAAGAGTTGTAGAGTTCGTCAAAATCAAGGACCATAGCAGCTGTCTCAAGCTGAATATAAATTAGGATAGATCAACATTGTCTATGTAGTATGAGGCAATGCCCAGCTGCCAAGGCTTGTTCCTCAAGCACACGACCTCTTTTTACGTTATGGCCAAGCATCCGAGACGACCTACAGGGGATTAACATGGCAGTATACCGTGACAGCGGATAATCTCGAATCATTTATCCTTGTGAGCCTTGGCGGACTGATGTGCCTGTCTCGGCCGTAGATCCTTCGGCGCTGTCAAGCTGGGGAGGAGTCGAGTTCTAGCATAACATATTGGACCAATGAGCCGGATGGGGCACACAATCTTACAGCGGTCTTTTAAGTCTGTTGAAGAAGAAGAACATCTACAAAAGCAAATTCTCAGAAAGTGTTAGGTGAATACATATATGAATATGTATATATATATATGCTTAGTTGACCATTGCCGAGCTTTTTCCGGCATGACATCTGTCAACAGCTACAACCTCGAGCACAGCAAGATAACACGCGATCACCTGCAAGCGATCTTTTGTTGCGCATTCGCGATCAATATTGCAACGTCGGATGCACTGTACCGGCTGTAGCATCTGCACCTTACATGGCCAGTCTAGATGAGATTGCGCTGGAAGGTGCTTCGATCTTTCTCAAATTACTGATTCTAGCATCAAACTCGATCCTCGACCCTGGCTCCTACCATGGCGAAGTGGCTCTACACCGCGTGTCACCTTTCGAGTGTCTCTACGACCTGACGGCTCGAGTGATTGACATCGTGCACTTTTTGTGGTACAGCAGTCACCATGTCGATGGTGGAATCATATTCTTGGTCACACAGAGCTTTTTGCCGCTACGACTGGCTCTGAATATTCCCAGTATCTTACATGCTTATAAGCTGCTGCGACTCAAGGACGCATATTGGTCAAAGGTTTTTGCGACGTCGTACTTGCTGTGCTGGGTAACTGCAAAGATTTACCCAATGCGCTCACAGCAATTGACGGTTGCTGAAACCGATCGCGTGCGCCGCAAGGTTACAAATCTTGTCTTCTTTGGACTTTCACATTGCCTTGTTTGCTTCGCTGTGTTTAGCGACCGCTTGGAAGCTGCGCTCTGGTCATGGTTTGGCATTCTAGTCGTCGCCGGCTTCGCACTCGGCGTATCGGCTACACCTCCTCAGATCAATCCTCAAAGGAACCCAGCCTTCGAGAATATTCTTCAGATCTGCTTTCATCTTCTCTGCCTTGCGGTGCTTTGGCTGTTCGAATACTCGCCTACCTCCTTGAGTCTCAAAGTCAAGGATCAGGGCTGGCGTGAGAGCCGTGTCATCATGGTGATGGCAGTACTTCAGTTCGATGCGGCTATGGTGTTTCTTGTCGCTGCAAGAGCTGAACGATGGTCGATGGTGAGGTTTGCATTTGTGGGAGTAACTCTGGTCGGCATGGCATATATACATTACATTGAGGTCTTTGCCTTGATGCAAGGCACGAAGACGTTGCTGGAAAGAATGAATTCATGATATCGAGATCAGAATGATCGCACCTAGGGATCAAACAAGTTTTACCTATTGCGATGTTTCAGAAAGCCATGGAAAGTCGCGTCCTTGCTTCTGATCGCAACAGCAAGTAGCTCATTCAAGACGTCACAATGTACTAGCGATGGTTGCGTCTTAAAAACAGACTCTCTGATCATTGCACGCAATTAACGTTGTTCAGGCTCGCTTCAGGTCGACCGACGATCATTCTGAGCAACTTTTATCTAAACATATCGTTGTAAAGTTTGTTTACCATCTGTTGTTGTAAGTAATAGAATGAGCAATTTGCCAAGGCTACAAGCAATGATTCTAGATAACGCTTTGTATCGACAGATCAGTCAATGACACAGCGATGTATGCAAGATCCTCGCCAAGTTCAAGCAGGGTCACCATGACGTCGTACCATGATGCCGCTCAAACTGGTTGCTAGCACACTAATGTCATATCTAACACGTATAAAGATGCTTGTTCAGATGCAAACGGCTCGTTCAGGACCATCCCTGTGTTCAGGAACCAAGCATGCGAACGAGTTCGGGGTAGTACCCCAAATAGTGGGTCTTTGCTGTGCCGCAAGACCCTTGTTCGACCCCGCCAGGTGTGGAAGTGGGGCATGACGCAGGTTGAACCCCCTCTGCCCCTCCAAGATTGCTTGCTTATCGAGCTCTCCAAAGAATTAGCAATAGAATAACCTCGGCGAGGTGCGGAGGTGTGTTTATTTGAGGATCTAGGTCTGCCGCTTCTGTAAATTTCTTGCTTTGCATCGCTTGTTTTGCAACTCTTACACCTCCAGAAGAAATACACAGATTGCAACTATGGGTAAAAAGAGAGTTTTGGTGAGCTATGGTGCGTGTCGCGCAAATGGAGATGATGAAGATGGTTGTCGCTGATCCGAGCTCATAGGTGTCGACATTGATGCTGTCGCAGGATGGCTAGGATCATACGGAGGTGAAGACTCGACGAGCGACATCAGTAGAGGTGAGTCGCCCACCTATACTCAGGTCACTGCTTGTTCAAAGTCAATCTGACAACCAGCACAGGAATTTTCGCCGGTACAGTCGGAGTGCAACGACTACTCAAGCTATTCGACAAGTACAAGATCAAAGCGACATGGTTCATCCCCGGCCACACACTCGAGACGTTTCCAGAAGATTGCGCAGCGATCAGAGACCAGGGTCATGAGATTGGGTTGCACGGGTACAGTCACGAGAACCCGGCGGATATGACGATTGAACAGCAGCGCGATGTGCTGGATAAGACGTACAAGATGTTGACCGAGTTTTGCGGCAAGCCCCCCAAGGGTAGCGTGGCTCCGTGGTGGGAGACTAGCAAAGAAGGAGCAGAGCTTTTGCTCTCGTATGGTATTGAGTATGACCATTCGATGAGTCACGAGGATTGCCAGATGTACTGGCTACGCACAGGTATGTCACTTGGCCTTGCGAGGCATCAAAGAACAGAGGACTGACACTGCGACGCGCAGGCGACTCGTGGACCAAGATCGACTACAGCAAAAAGGCAGAAGAGTGGATGAAGCCGCTAGTAAAAGGCGAAGACACAGGCATTGTCGAGATTCCGGCAAACTGGTACATCGACGACCTACCACCGATGATGTTTATCAAGAAAGCAGCAAACAGCCACGGCTGGGTCAGTGCAAGAGACGTCGAACAACTCTGGATGGACCACTTTGACTACTTCTACCGCGAACACGATGAGTTTGTGTTCCCCATGACGATCCATCCTGATGTCAGTGGAAGGCCGCATGTGCTCTTGATGCATGAGAGGATCATTGAACATATCAACAAGCATGAGGGTGTCGAGTGGGTCACAATGGAGGAGATGTCGGATGAGTTCAAGAAGAAGAACTCGCCGCCGCCGAATGCACTGATGCCTGCGACGAGAGAGGAGGTGGAAGAGATGCTGAAGAAGCAGAAGAAGTGATGTTCTGTATGGCTACGAGTAGCTAGACATGACCAATTCATGTTCAGATTCACCTTGATGAGATCTGCCATGACGGGCAAAGAAGGGATCGGCAGCGGCAGCGGCAGCGGGCGTCAAAAGCGGGGCCTCAAAGCGCCAAAGCCGGGGTCTCGAATGCAGGCACCTTCCCTTGTTCCGAGTGTTTTGTTCCTTCCTCTTTCGAATCAAGTTGCCATCCATGTGAGAATTGAAAGATGGAGGAGCGAGAGATTGACCTGCGTGCCCTCGACTATGTGTCGGCGTACGACAGCAACCTGATGTGTCCCATCTGCCGAAGCGCCTTTGTCGACCCTGTTGTTGTAGCCGACTGCGACCACCATTTCTGCCGCGACTGCCTCGACTACACGACTAGCTGGAATCAGTACTCTGGCACTTGTCCAGCTTGTCGCCGTCCTGGACGTTTCATTGGCACTGGCTCAGCATCCAAGCTTCTGCTCAATATCCTCGATGATCTCGTCGTCAAGTGCCCGAACACGTCCGAGGGTTGCGACAAACTAGTAAAGAGGGGCCACCTGCTCGACCACGTCAACATCTATTGCGACTATACCTTGATAGACTGCCCAGACCATGACTGTGGCCGCAAAGTACTGCGAAAAGATGGTGCGCATTGTGTGCATCAGCCCGTGTCCTGCCTCGCCTGTCGCCGGTCCATGACGGTTCAGGACCTTGACGTGAGTAGATTCTACATCGACTGCGCTCGCATTGGCTGACTCCAGCCTCACAGTCACACTGGCAAACCGTCTGTGCCGATCACGACATTCCGTGCCCGTCCTGCGCCGCCTCGATACCCTACCGCTACCAGCAAACCCACCTCGCTCACCACTGCCCCGAGACCAACGCTGCCTGTCCCGCTCGACAATTCGGTTGTCCCTATAACACCAAGCGCAAGCATCTGTCGAGCCATGCTATCATGTGTTCGCTTGCAAAACTCGCTCCATACCTGTCCGCTCAGCAACAACGGCAGGACGAACAAGATCAAGCTCGCCAGTCGCTTGAGAAGAAGCTACAAAGCCTACAACAAGACTTTTCCGAATACAAAAACATGTCACATAAAGACCAGCGAGCTCCTGCGCCTCGGGAAGAGTCCTTGTATTTTCCCAACAACATCGCAGACTTTGAGCTACCAGACTTCCAAGACTTTCAACCTCATGCCTCGCCGACCCAGCACCTCCTATCCTTGCATGAAAATCTGCGCGAAGAGGTCTCGCGACAAGCAAACACTATTCATGAGGTCGACACCAGGCTTAGCATGATGCTGCTTAATGAGAACATGCGCCTCAAGGACGAATTGGCCTACCAAGGCGCTCAGCTCAGCGCTCTCATGCGACAAGTCGGCTGGTTGACCAACGCGCGACTGCAGGCTGTTCAACCAAATTCTGTCTCTGTCACAACCCAGCCAGATCAAGGTCCCAGCGATCCTTCAAGGATCAACCCGCGTATGCCAGTCAGACGCACAACCGATGAGGGAAGGACAAAACTGTGACGAGATTTTATGATTCACGATGAGATGAACTATGTATGCGTATACCCGTTCGGAATATTGATGCATTTCAACCACCCAAAGAGTCTTTCTGCATGCGAAGCGACATGTCAAAAGCGGCGCCGTCCATCTCTTATGCAAGGGCGAAAGGGGTTGCCGTGTCTTGCATCTTGTTTGAGAATCACTTCATTCGGAAGCCAATGACCGTGGTAAAAGAAGGATCTCATCGGGATGCTGAAATTGATGCGTGTCATTCTGCACCCGATAGGTTTGCTACCCGTACTCTGCAGTGAATCAATGTCGCCGACTGGTCAGGGTTCTCGCAAGAGTCAGACCCCGCAAGATCTGCTGTCTCAGCATGGAGCAAAGTCGTCTCTCGAGGACGATCAACACGTCTTTTTGATCCTACACTAGGGTGCAGGTTTTGTGCAACTTGACCACGCGCCTCGGTCAAATTTGTTTCTCATGCATGTCATTCCTGGGACTATCAGAATGGCTATCACGAGGCTGACAAGCTGAGAGATTGCTAACACCAGGCATGCTCAGTTTTGCAACATACCATGCTCCTCCAGTATTTGTTTGCGCAATCACGAGAGGTTGCAGTGCCATTCTGTCGGGTTACCAAAACAGAATATAACAGGGCAAACAGGCATCGGAGATCAGCAGTTGCATCTTGACCCCTCTTTTACCTGGTTCACCTTCAACATGTCCAATTAGTTCTCGCCTCGCGACTCCGACCAACATGCATACACGCACTCATGCAGTGAGAAGCTTAGCAGAGGACAGGCATTCTCGCTCCCGTGCGACTCGGTGCAGCTTCCTTGCCTATCCAAAATAGACGCCGACCCCTTCTTCCTTGAGAGGTCTGGAAGGGGCGGCACTCACTCCAGATCATGACACATGCATACGCCCGTACGACGGAGTTGACGATATCTGGCAGATTTTTCACATCTTGATGTTTCACACAACGATGCCATTTTTAAGTCTTATTTGCCTTCTCGACCTCGTATCAAGACTTGACCGACCTTTCTTCACCGACTGTTACAGGAAAGCATCCTTGGCGGTGAGTGTTGGGAAATGTTGGCAAACAAACAGACAATAGACTGTTCTTGAAAGGACCTTGGGCATGGTCGCATATCTCAGAATCGAAGCGAAATAGCCGAGCATACCCTTGGTATTATGCAGCCCTGGCCATAAAACGCCAATCAAGACACGCGAGGATGGCGGAATACCGGTGGCATGGATAGGGGAAGTCGGAATGGATTGTACCGGCTATCCAATCAACAGCCACACTGTACTCAGCTGCTCATCAGTACCCACGCGCCAGTGAGATGTGATATGCAATGCGCTGTGTCCCATATGCACCACCAACGGGTTCAATCAAGAGTAGAACCTCTTGTTCTTGCTGCCCGACTCTGAGACAACGACCAGTCGCGTGCATCGGACTTCCAGCTATGTTGGACAAAAACATAGGTTTCTGAGTTTGTTGGCGGTTGAACAGACGAGCGGTCAACAATTGAGACTTCTTTGGTCGCAATTTACGTGAAAAAATGTGGGTGGTCAAAGTCGCACACATGACAGCAGCGAAAGAGGTCTAAAGAAAGGTGAAACCTTGGAAGGGGAAAAGAGGGCTGGTGCACGTTGTGACAGACCGTTGACCCTTCCGCCCCCGGGAAAGCGACCTCATATCTTGATATGAGCTTTGACAATTGAAGGAACAAAGGTGAGATTCGGACGAGTCAAACCTGTGTAATCGTAGATAGTCAATCTGGTTGACGCTAGATCTTTTGCAGTGTTGGAAATGGGAGTGCGCATGAACATCTACCGAGGAAGCAAGTACGCATGCAAGTCGGCAAAGCCAAGGGCAACAATAGATTCTTTGACCATGGCACGGAAAAGCAAATGCGTTGGCGGACATATTGGGCTGTCACCAACTGGTTTCGTGGCGCTGGGTTCCGCTGCATCATCCTTTATTGCTGCACGCCACGCGCGAGTTGACCTCCAAGTCTGCCTCTTCGGTCTGTTCTGGGCAAGGAAAATACGAAACTCGTTGCGGGTACCCGCGCGTGGGGGTCAGTTGATGCGCTCTCCCTCGTCTTTCCAAAGAAATGAAGAGAAAGAGACTCCAAGCGGCATACTGGACATCGGCCATGTATTGGAAAGCAAGGTAGGAAGCATTGGGAAGTGATTCGTTTGTGTGATTTGAGTTGTGTGGTACCTTATCACAAAACCCGACCTACTGGAAGCCCTCGAGCAAAGCTCTTATTGGGACGTTTCTATTTTTCTCAAGCACACATCTTCGGCAGGATCAAAAAAGATGACGGTGGGTGCCGCAAGGATGGGACTAAGCTGATGATGCATGGTGGCATGAATTGTTAGTGTGGGAGGAGTAATAAAGGAGCAACGTGCAAGGGCTAGGCAGATTCTGCATGCTTTTGGGCTGAGCAAGCTGCATGCTGCCGGGTTCGTCTGGCTCATCTTTATGCGCGAGAGTTCCCACTCGGCAAAGGCAAGAAAAGATTGATCCACAACCCCTTTTTTGTTTCCTACTCGTCGACTGCATTCTGCTCAGAACAAAACCAGCTGTCCATTGTTTCGGTCACAAACAGAAAACAGAGCAGGACGCATATCTCTGAACGTGCTATCAAGATTTGATGAACTCGCGGCCGGAAAGAGGCACTTACCGCACAGACACTTTTTTGGTCCAGCCACAACAAATTCGCGCTCCTGGCGAGATTTGAGGAACGGTTCACGCAACAGCTTTCGTGTGCTTTGTGCTGGGTGAGGCCTGCATCCCAGCCATCTTTTCTCTTGCCATCGATCAAGACTCGACCTTGTTCTCTATTCAAAGGCGGTTGCTTATTTCCTGCTTTTATACTTGCAACGTGTCAGCCAATCCCTGCCTCCCCTTCATATTAATCCATTTTGCGACGGACTTGCGACGCGAACAATAACGATCCGCGTCTGCCGAGGGACATTCTTCTTCTTGGAAACACACCGTCTCTCTATTTCTCGCTCTTTCTAGATCTTGCAAGAAGCCAAATGTTGGATACACAAGAACAAAGCAAACGTTCGAGTTCAGAAGTGCAGCAGCAGCAGAAGAGGCATTTGGCTTCTACAGTCGACTATAAGATTCGACAAGGTTGATCATCCCCTTGTCGACACCTTGATATCTCTTTTTATTTTCTTCTTTTTTTCTTTCTTACTTCCACTTCGACATGTATCCACCCTATTCATCATATTATACTGGATCGCCTCATTGCAACATGGGTTACGAGTATCACACATCTTCTACGACACCACCGCCGCCTGGCTATGGATATTATTCACCACGCTATTACACGACGGCTCCTCCAAAGACCTCGGCGCACAAGCATACTCGACGGGCCACGCAGGACTACTCTTATCCTTCGGCCAAGACAACATCATACTACTATCCCGACGCATACACCTACTCCGGGTATTCGCGCAAGCCTGAACATGCAAGTTCAAGTGACCGATACCCTCGGCAAGGGAAGACAGAGTCCGGCAGCGGCGGCAATGCAAGACGCGCATCAACGACCTATGTCTACTCGGACGGCCGCTACTACGCCTACGTGACCGAAGACGAAATCCCGCCTGCGTACTCGCGCGATCCACGCAAGCACACGCCACCACCGCAATACTCGGAGGCTGATGAATATCCTTACTACCAGCACTATCACTCTACACCTCAGCCTCGGCCAGAACAAACCCAGCCAAAGACGCGAAAGCACAGAGCTGCTTCTTACTCGACTCCTAGACAATCGGCCCCTCCCCGCGACCAACCGCCTCCAAAACCTCGTCAACAACAACAATCACCGCCTCCTAAACGCGCCACAGCTACCGATCGCGACGCACGAGCAGCTGGTATACCCGCAGGCTACAACTTCAAAAATTGGGATCCGAATGAAGAGCCGATCTTGCTCTTGGGTAGCGTGTTCGACGCAAACAGTCTCGGAAAATGGATCTACGACTGGACAGTAGCATTCCACGGTCCGTCAACCGCATTTGCAGAAATGGCAGGCGATTTGTGGCTCTCCCTCATCCAACTAGCTGGGAAAATCAAACGCGCCGAAGAATCTCTACCGCGGATCCGCCATCGCGATGATCGTGAATTGATCGACGATTTTTTGGAAAGTGGAGAACGACTTTGGGAGAGGTTTAACAAGTTGTTGAAGGTGTGTGAGAAACAAATGCTCAAGACTGCGAAACGGGAACGAGGGAGCGAGAAATTGTATATGGGGAATAATTCCGGAAGAGAGTTTGTGGAGACGATATTTGGACGGGATAGAGAACTGGAGAGGACGGAAAAGTTGACGACGGGGATTAGGCTTTGGAGTTTGAGGTTTGATGCGAATTGCGAGGAGGTTTTGAGGGCTGCTTGTCGTTGAAAGCAAGCAACACCTCAATGATGAACGTGGCTTGGCACAACTCGAGAAGTCATCCTTGATCCTGGCCACACTCCCTTGGTTACTCTGGTTCGACATGACTTGCAGCACCAATTCGACTTTACACTACCCCTTTGATCCCTCACCCGAAAACCAATCCGTTCTACCATCCGACGACCTCTTCATCATTCCGAATCCCACCACCGCATCTAGACCTCCACACCACAGCAAGAAATCAATCTTCAACACCACAACACACACACAGGCGCAACGGAGAATCTCTCTTTAATATGTTTTTCTATCTTATGCGCAGTGATACCCCCTTTTTGCTTCTCCAACTTGCGGCAATATTCTGCATGGCGCAACTCCACGGCAGACCAGGCTCTTCTTACTTCCTTGATTCTCAAAGTTCACTACTTGTTTGTCCGTGATCTGGGCACTAGCTTATTTATTCTATCTGCACTCGGATTCTTCATTATTGTCATTTGGGGAGTAACAGGGCTCGGGAAAGGAAGGGAAGGAAAAAAGTGTGCATTGATCCTGCAAGTTTTTTGTGTTTTTTTTTTCTCTTTCTTTTCGTCTATCGTCTGTTCTCTTTCAGGGTCTGGTGCTATGCTTAGACGTGCCTGCATTTGTTTAATAGCTCAATTAGTTCCAGTGCCTCGCGGCCTATGAAATCTTGCTTCTTCTTTTCTAGATATCCTTTTGTATTGACATTCTCAAATTATCTTTACTTGTTGTTCTCGTTTTGTATCAGTTTCCTGTTGCAGGGATAGCTGTCGGATGTTCGGCCATTCGAGATGAATTTCGGGCAGCTATGGATGATACAAGGATACCTTATGACACTAGGTGATCCAATAGCATAGCTCGTCACGTCTGCATGAGCGGCTAATCCTCTGATACACCTTGTGGTCGTTTCTTTGCATGGTCAGCCTTTGCTCCCCGCTCGTGCAGAATGGCGTTCCTTGGGCACCACGTGTAGATGCCTGCCACGTTCTTTTTGGGCATCAAAATAGTAATGGAACAGGCAGATAAAAGAGGGTGTGGTTAGGCAGGCACGAAAGCAAGAAGAGTGACTACTGGAAAGACTCTGTTGACATGGATGTCATGGATGGTCGGCATGCATTTTCGTGGACAAGCTAATCCCGCTCCTTGTCTGATTTGATGATCGAGTCAGCAACACTATAAGAGTCATGAGACTGAACCATAATGCGGGCGTAAGTGGCCTGCAGTTATAGCCTGAGTTGATGGGAAGGAAGGAGCGGGCCGAGCCCAAGTGCGCATGAACTACAAGTCACCTGCTGCGAACTGGTCCAGTCCAGGTGGAGTGCAGAGTGAGGGCAATCAGCTGTCTTGAAACAAGGCTGTCTCGATGATAGAGGATGAGGCGTCCCACGTGCACTGTCGGATGTACATGCTGTACATGACACGTGGGGGTCCTGGATGTGTTTGATGTGATCAGATGTCGAACAGATCCGATTCGTCAGACGCTGGCGATCATGGGGTTTGCGCTTTATGCGAGTGATGGTGGGATCTTGATGCACTGATCAGGTGCAAGGCTGATGTTGTCGATAACATGTTGGATTCGGGATTCAACCAGGGCCGAGATACTTGTCGACTTCGTCGTTGGAGTAGAACAGACTTTGCAACCTTTCGTGCTTCTTCTTGTTGTTCTGTTCAAGTTTCCTGATCTTCCCGGCATCGAGTCTCTCGACAGGCTTTTGGAGTGGTACAGTCTTCCTCTTCTTCTTCAGGGTGGGTTCTTCAGTGTTGAAATCGACGCCCAGCCCTACAGTATCGCGCTTCTCTTTTGCCTTGACGGGATGCAGGATGCCTTCTCTATGGGCACCTAGACCGAGTCTTTCGTCGGGATTCCAGCCGTAGGATTGGAGAATGGAGAGACCTTTGCGACTCCTGTCAAGAGCGGATGGGGGATGGGAGTGTGGGAGGGCGATCTGGTGGACTAGCGAGCTGCAGTGTGCTGCTTCATCACCTTCGTATTGTATTTTGCAGATGTCGCATGTTCTCGGAACTCTGTCGTCGTCTTTTGAAAGGTTTGGCGAGGGGGGTGGCTCAGAAGAGGCTTTGGCCAGGACAATTTGTAGATAGCGTTCGCTGGCCGAGAGGGTCGAAGGAGTTAATGCGCCGGCAGGTGTAGTGTTTTCAGAAGTCGACGACGGCACGAAATGAACACGCTGACGCTTGATGCCTGCACCGAAGTATCGCTGGTCTTTTAGCGGCACGCTGTAGTATTCGTCGTCGCTCTCTGACATGGTTGACTTGGGAAGGAGCGACAATGACAATGACGCGGCGAGAAATGGCAGTCGCGACCGGAGATCGCGGGGTTTAGATTGCGGCGACATTTCTCCCTTGGCAAGAAGCACCCAAAGCTCCCGTCGCTCCTTCCTTTCTTGAGCGTCAACAAGATGCCTGTTCCTTTGATCCAAAAGGCGATTTTAGATGGCCTGGATACAGTGCCCCACTCGGCTGTCTTGCTCAAGCTCTTGCCTGTCGTGCTGGTCGTCTACCTGATTCGAAGATGGTTCCAAGGAGCTACAAACACGTCCGAGAGGAACATGCACGGCAAGGTCGTAATGATAACCGGCGGCACGTCTGGTATAGGAGCTGAAGTCGCCCGCGACCTGGCATCACGAGGTGCCCAACTGGTCCTACTCACCCAACACGCTCTGGACGACTTTTTCCTCGTCGAATACATCGAAGAACTGCGCGAACGTTCCAACAACGAACTCATCACCGCCGCTCAAGTCGACCTCACTTCGCTTCACTCAATCCGTCAATTCGCTACCAAATGGGTCGACAACGCTCCTCCACGCCGACTCGACATGATCATCCTCTGCGCAAACACCTTGACTCCCAAGGGTGGAAAGATTCAAAAGACTGGCGACGACGTCGAGATCAACTGGGGCTTGAACTACCTCGCAAACTTCCACCTGCTCAGCATCCTGTCTCCTGCGATCCGCGCCCAGCCTCCAGATCGCGATGTCCGCATCCTCATGGCAACCTGCAGCGCCTACATCGGTGGTACCCTTCCTGTCACTGGCGTCAAGGAAGCAAAAATCAGACAAAAGGAAAGAGCTGAGAAGTTCAACCCATACTCGGCCTATGCATCCTCAAAGCTCGCTCTCATGATTTTTGCTCAATCTTTCCAAAAACATCTCTCGGCTTACGCCCGCCCCGACAAGAATCCCATGAACGCGAGGGTCATCCTGGTCGATCCCGGTCAGACACGTACCCCTGGTATGCGTCGCTACCTTACTTGGGGTTCCATCACTGGTCTTGTTCTCTACCTCCTAACTTATCCTCTCTGGTACATCATCCTGAAATCGCCCTCGCAAGGTGCTCAGTCCTTCCTTTACGCTGCCATGGAGGCTCAGTGGGGAAGAGGTAATGGTGGTTGGTTAATTAAGGAATGTCGCGAGATTGCTCCTATCCGGAGAGAAATGCTGGATGAGGAGTTGCAGAAACAGCTTTGGGAATATTCGGAGAACATGATTCAGGAGGCCGAGAAGAGAGGCGCAAAGAAGAGGGCAGAAGCAAAGGCTGAAGAGAAGGCCAAGCCTGCAGAGCCCAAAAAGCCTGATGAAAAGAAGCCCGGTAGTCGAAGGACCAAGAAGGCTTGATCTCTCGACAATCACAAAAGCATTATCATTTCACTTCACAACCGATTGACAAAAACAATAATCAAAGTCATCTTGACAGTCGAATATTGACTGTCTTATCATCAGGATGTCTCAACACCACTCTTCCATTTCAACAATCAGAGCAAGAGCTGCTTTCTCATCATCAACTTGATACGCAACATAAAGCGAGCCTCCAAACTTCTCCATGCTCATGCCCAAAACCGTTTCATCAAGCATCTTCTCACTCAATCTGATAATTGCATCATCCACCCCTTTACCCCATTCAAGCTGAGCCTCAGGCGCATATTCCACCCCTGAAGTGTTCTTGACTACCACGCATATCTTTGGCATATTCTTGTTCTTCAAGTCAGTGGGTTTTGTTTCAAGGTGAAGAATTGGGAAAAAATACCTGCAGGCCTTGGTCTATCATAGAGACTACTTCGATCAAAAGGTTCCGACCCGGATCATCAGGGTGAAGAAGCAAGGCTTTGGAGTAGATATCTCGCTCAGCAACCAGCTCTTTGGAGTATGCCCCACTCAAAAGCTCGCGTAAATCGTCTTTTACCTCGTCTGAGATGGGTTTGAGCCACTCTACTAGTCTGCCATCTTGTATCTCATTGGTTTCGAGAGTTCCGGCTGGTGTGGACGGGGCTTGAGTGTAAGAATATCGTTCTATCAATGCTTGACCTAGCCATCCCTTTTCGAGACACTCGAGGTAGTTTTGTACGGCGACAGGGTTACGAGCACCCCTTTGGAGAATTTCTTCTGCTGTGCAATGTAGAGGTTCGAGGAGGAGCAATGCATCGGGAAGGCCCATGGTGGATATGATTTTGAGCTAGATGAGTGTGGAATTGAAAGATCTTGAACTCATTTGTGTGATGTTCTTCTCTGAGGCATTTGAGACTTTAGCATTTGTGGTTCTGTTGTTATTTTGGCGTGGTGGCTGCCTTGTGCCTGATCCGTGCGATGCGACGCGATCCATAACGCGAGCGAGCAGAACCTGATCACTGCACAGGAAAAAATCGCGACGACGACCTTTAAGTACAGATAACTAGACCGCTGCCAGAACATTATCCTTGTCTTGGTCTCGAGCGCTGCACCATCTCTTGTCATTCGTGCCCCGTCGCAGGCGCAGTCATTGTCGATATTTCCCGGGGGCTGTGATTGACAGTCGTCGCAGCAGACATTTGAATCGCTTCGGCAAGCTGTTTGACCGTACGGCCGAGATATCTTTCGCAAACAGAGAGCAGCACAAAGTGAAGCCTCAAAACTCAATGATGAGCGCTAAACAGTAGTCGTGGTTATTCGGATCAACAATCGAGCTCCGAGAAGGAGAAGACGAATTGATCGACGGAGTTTCGGGAGTCGGCAGTGTCGTGTTTCAGAGTCGTTTTTGCTCGCGTCGTTCTCCTCTCCAACCACCTCGCATTCTGACCTTCTTCGCATCAGGCCAGGTCGATCAAGGATCTCACAATAGACTACCGTAGCGAAGAAACGACAGATCATGACTCCATCGCCAATGCCTGTATGCCTACGCGATGCGTCAGCGTCAATTATAGGCCGTGTGACCATGCGCACATCAAGATCGTCGTCTTGATCCGGGAATAAGCAGAGCCCATGAATCTCGCTCAATCAAGCCTTCGAACAAGCTCAAACGCCGTTCTGATCAAGCCTCGAGTGACCGCGAATGGAAACCTCCAAATCATCTCTGTCTGCTTTATGATGTTGCTCGAAGACTGCTAGCTGTGTAGCAGCAGCAGCACGTCAGCGTCAGCGTCAGTGGTTCAGTAGCCTGCTATTCGACAAAACAGCTTACGAGGTCTTTCAATTATAAGGCTAGCAAAAGAGCCTAGGATAGTCTGTCGACAGGCTCCGGATGTTCGACCTCGGAAATGACGCTGTAGCTGACTCTCACTTTACCACACAACGTCTTCCCAGGTATCGCGCTTCCGTGAAAGCGGTCCGTGAAAGCGGAGACAAAATCAATGGTCTACCACAACAGGCTGTGATAGACGTGCCTACCATTCCGGCTCGTTATATACTAAACGCGTGGTGCGAACGATACCCCAAACTTGCATCCTTCCCATACTTGAGGCAACGCTAACACCACCAACCTCGGATCCTTCACGACACAGAAGTACTACGATAAATGCCTCGTTGATCACTTCACTCAGAATCGGCATCATCGCAGACCAAGTACAAAAAACTCGTTCTTCTCACCTCGTCACGGCCCAAGATCATGCCTTCACCCCAGTTTTCTGCTATGTCTGAATCTAAGTCAAGCCCAAACGCCTCATGCGTTGGTCACACCAGCTGTTGCAGACATTGTCAAACCTGCAATCCTGCACCCATTCTCGGTGTAAAGACTCTCCAAACTCTTCTCTGGTACCTCTTCGTTGGCTTTGCAGCCACTACTCTGAATCGATACCTTGGCGTCGTCGCCTCCCCGGTTTCTCACATGTCCGAGATCATGGCTCGCGACGTCAATCCCAGCATGGATATCTTCTATAAAGGCGAACACTATGATAATGGCACGGGCTACAGCTTCGACCTCTATACTGTCAATGACTCGGTTGATGAGAATTTCGCTTTTGCCGATTACATGGCTGCATACATCGATGACGAGGATGGAGACCCTTCCTCTGACCTCCAAAAACGTGATTGGTACGACTGCCAAAATCTTAGAACTGGCTTCCAGACTCTTGGCTGTAACACCGCTCACGGCCTTGGCAAAGTCATCACTTTGACTGGCACATCAGCATTTGGCGGCTACCTCTCCGGCCTGCTCAAAGAAGCCTTCTCCAATGGCCGAGACAATGACAGACCCAGATCCATCTGTCTCACACGGGACAAGAACAATTTGTGTGTCTCTTGGGCTTCCTATACCGGTTCTGGGCTTCCCGGTAAAGACGCAGACACCATCACCCGATTCTCCACTGAGTGTGCCCAGAGTGACGGCAGTGCTGAGTTCAAGACCGTCATGGATAATGGCAGCATTTTGTACATCTGTGTCAGTAACAGAGCCGATGGATGTGGCAAGAGTGTTTGTTGAGAATGATGCTCATTCTTCATCGGTCGCTTATAGTTGAACCCCAACCGGGGGACTGAAAGTCGCCGGTCGCTCGGCAGCATTAGATCGATCGTGTGCGTTGCCCTGTTTATTCCCTTATCATGTGATCTCTGTTGGCTTGTTTTGTATATGTTTCTGAGAATTTCACTGTTGTTATAGAACGTCAGAGCTAGAAATATTGCGCGAAGACACTAAGGTCTATGATTCTGTTCTATATCTTTGAACACGCCCAACCGATTCTAGGCAGGGAACCCAAATCTTATGCAGCTAGATAAGGTAACTGTGAAGATTTACACCCTCGTGTCTCCGAGATTATGGCACACTCCATCTGTCATTTACCTCTCAATGTTCCTGCCACAGACTGTAAGGATGATCTTGTCGAAGAGCGGCAGAGACGATGCTCAGCGTTCGGTGGATGTTTCGTGTAAAAAAGTGCAGGCTTGCAACGAGACTTTATCCATCCCAGTCTCTCACGGAACCCCTCGCCGACTGTCTCTTGCATATCAAGCAATCAGCTTGCCAGGAGCAAACATGTATCTGGCACCTACAGCAATAACAGCACCGGCCATCATGACAGATGCACTGAAGGCAATGCCCTGCGTGTAACCAGGATAAGCATCGAACAGAGCACCAATAATCGGTGCGCCTGCCAAAGCAGCAAAACCGATGACAAAGGTTGCCTGACCGAGATAAGTTCCAATCTACAAAATTTTGTCAGCGCGGACTCTATCTCGTAGGTTGTAAAAACACTTACTTGACTGGGATGATCCGCCATGTGTGCGATGACTGGAAACATGAGTGCAATGATCATGCCGCTCGTGGCTCCAAACAACAGTCCGAAAACAATCAGACCGCCCGTCGAGGTGATGGCCAACCAACAATAGAGTAGCAGCGCAGAGGCGAAGCAAGCAAAGACTGTGGCATTAAACATGCCAAGATGGAGAGCAAGGAATCCTCCTCCCACACGGCCCACAAGAGAACCAGCATTGAGGAATGCAAACAGATAACTGGAAAGATGAGGCGATACACCGTGAGCCAAGGCATAATCAGCAAGAAAGAAGTAAGGAGAGAAGAAGCCCAAGATGACGAGGAAAAGAGCCGCGACCTGCACTGAGTATGCTGGCTTCTTGAACGCTTCGAGCAATATGAAACTGCCTTTTCTCCTGAGGTCCAAGGGGCGGAGCGTCACAGCGGCTATACCCAGCAGGAACAGACTCAAGAATCCACAGACGCGCTGAGCCCATCCAAATCCTATGCTTGGAATCAGGTTGTTCAAGATGACCGGATATATGATGCCGCCAAGTGGGGATCCTGTCGAGGCTACAGACATAGCCATAGCGCGCTTCTTGAAGAAGTAATGACCGACAATAGAAAGAGCTGGAGCATATATGAGACCGGAGGAAAATCCAAGAAGGATGCCTTGACACAGGAAGAATTGATATAATTTAGTACAGAGGCTGGTGAGCATCATACCGATGACCAAAGACAGCGAGAACGGCCAGACAATTACCTATTCCACGAGATCAGAAAGCAAATGATAATGGTGAGACAGGATGGGACTTACCATTGGACCATAGCGATCGCTAACAGGACCTGAGATCAGAGTGGCCGAGAGCTGAACCCAGGCTTGGATGGAGCCTATCCAAGCGACGGTAGAGGGAGAATAGTCGCGAAGATAAGTGCGCAAGTAGTAGGTTTCGTAAACGCTGCAGTAGATCAGAAATCGAACCAGATACACAAGCATGTGAAAGCTCATACCCGAATGTATTGACTATGCCAAAAGAAGCAAAGGCAACACACCAACATCCAACGACTACCAGCCATGCTCGGGTGCCTCCTTCTGCAAAGGAAGGCGCTGGGGCGGCAGGTGGAGAATTGGCTGATTCTGCTTCCTGCTTGTTGCTCTCGATATCTACGGCGATAGGCAGGCTCGTTTGACTCTTTTGAGAGTCTAGAGATGAGGTCATGATGCTGGTCACAGTCGTGGAGCATACAGATGTATTGTGGTTGTATGTGTCGACGCAGACAGCAGCGGATTAGACTTGCTTTATACCGCCAACACATCTGGGAATCCTTCCAGACCTCGTCAACAAGTCACAGATCAGTCATCATGTCCGAATGGTTAAGATTCTGAGTGGCTCGATGATAGTCGGGTTTGTTCGTGGATAGTCGGACACGTTCGGGTTGACGATCGGACTTAAGCATCCCCGAGCATCCTACCAGCTTCTTCAGTCAGCACTTCGATCCGCACCATTTCCTCTGTCGTACAAAACATATCGATCGGTTCTATTCGGATATCGCAATCAATGTCGATCAGAAGCGACGCTGGACAAAGTGTTGGTGCTGCCACTGAGTCGCCCGGCAAGAGAGCTCGCAGACGGCGACTGCCCTTGAGCTGCGGTGAATGCAGGTCAAAAAAAGTAGACGGAATCGCACTCGCTTCATTTGATCCGATGGAACTGACGTCTCAAGCTCTCGTGCGACCGTAGTCGGCCTTGTCAACGCTGCTCGCGCGCAGGCCGTCAAGACCAATGTGCCTATGACACCCCCACAGGTCAGCCGCCTGTGCCTGGTCAGCGATCACAGCACCGTCAGACGCATGCAAAAGAAACCGACAGCGAAGAGATGCACCGTTTACGAAGGGAAGTAGCCAACCTGAGAAGTCTTGTGTCTCAGCGGCAGCCTGATCCAAACAAGGTCAATGCCGAAGGGACTGCCTATGCCAAACTCGATGCCACTCCAACGATATCATCACGGACAGCGAGCGACACTGCTAATTTGCAACCAATCACTCCAAGAAATTCAACCTCCTTCCATCACCCAAAAGATCGCTGTCCGCAAGGCTACTATGCCAAGCACTCTCTTTTCAAGTTTTTCACAGAGGTAGAGGCCACTGCGGATCGTGTTGGCGCAAACCACTCACGTTCGTGCTGTAGATCACACAAATGATTCCTTTTATCACCGAAGTCACGGAGGAATGGCTTCGTCCAGCTGGTGCAAAACTCAAGAAACACAAAACGCTCATCTCTGAGGATGAGAATTTGACACTCGATGCATTGCTTCCTCCCCGAGAAGATGCGGATTTACTGGTGGCCTTCTACCTCGACAATTATGAGCATCTTCATCGCATCATCCATGTGCCTACATTTGAGAAGCAGTATCATGATTTCTGGCTTCCAAGTCAGTCGCGCTCACCAGCTATTGCTTCTCTAGTTATGTCCATAATGGCCATTTCTGCAAGCGCTTCTCCTATGGCAGAGCGCTATCGAGAAATGGCTTCGCGTTGGGACATGTCGGTAGATCAGTGGCTGCGATCACAAAGTCCAAAGCGCTATGAACTTATCCACTACCAAGCCTTGTGTCTGAGCTATCTAGCTAAACGGATGAATCAGATTCACAAGAAGAGATTCTGGACAGAGTCAAGCAACCTACTGCAGACGGCCATTCTTGATGGACTACCCTACGAGAGTTTGGAACACCGCCCTGAAGCGGTCTTCATGGTCGAAATGAGGCGTCGCATCTGGCATGTGATACGCGAGCTCGAGCTCCAGAATTCATACGAGTTTGGTCTGCCAACCCTCCTTCATAACATTGAGTCCAACCTCGAAACTCCCGCTAATATCGATGACGAACACTTTGATGAGCATAGTACGCAGATCCCAAAGTCTAGGTCAGCGGACCACTTTACGCGAAGCTCATACCAGATCATAAGCGCACGAAGCTGGTCACTACGTTTAGAGATATCTCGACGCCTGACCAGTCCCGCCACCGCTGGTCCCATGACTTATGATCATGTTCTTAGCTACACACATCAGCTGACAAGCGAAATTGCTCAGCTCCCGACTTGGGACACATCCTCTCATAAGAATCTTCCTTCGATGGTCAATGGGTTTCTGAAATCCCAACTGATGGAGTGTGTTCTTGCCATCCATCGACCATACTTGGGCAAGGACGGCTCGAAGTTCTGGCTTTCTGAGAACATCTGCCATCAGATGTCCCGAGAGATGCTTCTTCTGAACTGTCAGATCGGTGATCTAGGTTTTCAGCCTCTGACTTGCTTGCGCGAAGATTTGCTGTTGGGCTCGCTGACCCTGACACGGATCATGTTGTTGCACTCGCCTAGTGAGTCGTCCTTTCGATTGCAGAATAAACAGCATGCTCAAGCTCCCAGGTTCCACCAGTCTCATCATGAGCTGCTCCAACTCTATTATTGAGCTCATGGAACGCTGTCTGATTATGGCAGCTGAGAGATCCCTGCGCTGTCGCAAAAGCGAGCCTTGGTGTTTTATCACAATGAGTGCTGCTATCTCGTTGCTCAAAGTCCATTTAAGGATCTGGGGTCGGTCGACTGCCATATACTCTTGTGCACAGACTTTTTTGGATCTACACAAGCGGCATACCTTAGTCCAAGATTCGCAACACCAGACCTCTCAGGCTTCTTCACCTGATATTAGTAGGGTGAGTTGAGAGCCTCCTAAGGGGGTGTTTATTCAGCATCAACATCGAAAGCTGACGAGACTCTGCACCAGGATTTGCACGCCGGCATGGATACTTCGTCTCAATTCCATGATATCCAGCCATATATCGCATGGTTGGACGGCGATATCTTCGATGTAAGTCTTGTAGTACCTCAGTATACCACTAAGTCGTAAGTCTGCTGACAAGATGTTGCAGCTGGGCTTAGATGCATTTAACCTCAACTTTGATGGCAACGGAATGTGGCAAGAGACGGGACCAGTCCCAGTGTAGCCGTCAGATCACTGGTGAGGTACTTTGAGCTGGACTTACAGTTCATGTGCTAGTCTCAACACCACCTATATTGATGCTAGGATCAGAGCATGGATGGGTTTGTCACAGGTTTGTGGCTCACGAAAGGTTAATGCCGCAGTGGCCAATGGATGTGTAGGTCACAAGACAGTGAAGATGTCGTTTTAATCTTAATGATTTCTAGATTGAGAAAAGGATTGGAAGCAACGGAGTATGGAACACGTTAACCAAAGCAAGAGAACAATATTCGACATGAATATTCAGCTAAAAGTTGAGTGTTACAAAAAGTCGAAGCGACGATAGAAGGGCAAAGGCCAATCTGGACTCGCCTGTGCATCAAACTCATCATCTCCAATCTGTCGGCACTCCATTGATCCTTACACCAGCTAGATGTAAGAGATCAATAACCACAAATGCAAGAACAAACCCAATAACCATAGCATCAATCTGGTGCCAAAGCCTTGCAAGGTAGGCTCTTGTGTCACCTACCCAAAGCCATTCACCTCTTGTCCGTCTGCCTGCTTTCAACCCGGGGAGACCATCCAGGCTATAGGAGTTGTTCTTTGCGCGATAGTCTACCATCCTGTTGTCAGAGACAGTTTTGCCAGCCCAGTGGCCAAGGGTTTCGCGATCCAAGAGACCCTTTTGTTCTGTCTCTGAGAGCAGCGGCACACCATAACCGCACGATGTTTGAACCTAGCCAAGAAACAATGATGTTAGTTGTGACATAGTTGCTAGAGTGGGCTGCCAGGTAGACCTGGGGCACCGTCTGCAGGGAATCTCATACCTTGAAGATGTCCAGCACAATCACCGCTCGCGCACCCACCGGCACCTCCATCCCCATCTGCCTTGTCAACACCCCGAACTCTTCATCCCAGAACTCCACCACTCTACCTTTACAGAACAATCTCAAGATCCTCGGCACCTTCTCGAACGAACAGAACATAATTGTGCATCGTCCATTTTCGTAGAGATGAGCGATGGTCTCGGCGCCAGATCCGGTGGCATCGATATAAGCAGCTTTGTTTGGATCTAGGATAGAGAAAGTAGTGGAGGGAAGACCCTTTGGCGATATGTTGACGTGATCACCATAGCGGGGTGCGGACGCGATGTAGAAGAGGGGTTGGGACATGCACCATTCGCTGAGGTCTGTGGAAAGGGAAGGGTAAAATTTGACCATTGCGACGCCTTGTGAACGTGTTTTGCATGAATTTGGATGTTGATGATAGATCAATGTGAGGTTTTTGATATGGTCGAGAACAATGACTCGAGGTGTGACTCACCCCCGCTTTTGCTCGGGTTGCGGCTATCGCGGATGTTGGCATCCTTCATACCACTCAATCATTCATCAACATTCAATTTGTAGATGGATGTTATGGATCGCTTGAGAACTTCGCTAATCTGCAACCGACTTTAGTTGTGGCTCCTCAATTTCTCGACACAAGCAATACCAGTGGCACATTTGTGTTTCGCAATGTCCTCACGAAAGAGCTTCTGTGAAGGATCCGATGATCTGCAGACCTATCGCGACAAACCTTTCAATTGCAAGGATACAAGGTCGATATCTGTTGCAGACTGTTGTCTGATATTAACAATTCTTGGAACCTGCAGATAAAACATCGAGCTTCTTTGAGACATCCACAACAAAGATAGGGTTGGGCTATCGACAAACTCCTGTGAAGCGTCTGTACCAAACTCCCGAACCATAGATACTTGTAGTTTTTCGAGCATCATTCGACCTTGATGGCATGTTAATGACGCGATCGACTGCTGCCTATTTCGCGCAACTTACGGCCCTTTGCTCAATATCGCCTGACTGGGTTCCCATCAACATTTCAATTCAGGTCCTTGCTTTTCATATATAAGCACTAGTCCTGATACTTCTGCATTTAACCGTCCGTTTGCATTCATTACATAACTCGAGACTGCCGAAAATTTCTCAATTGACCTTTAGTCCTGGACAACGATGTCTTCCTGTACAGTAAGGACAATCAACAACTACACAGTGCCTGAATTTGCTAACAACACTTCAGCCCTTACCCCATCGAGCAGAAGGCACACGGATCGCCCGCAACCTGAAGAGGTCTCCATCGGGAGAGGGCTTTTCCCATCTGGGTATTGATGGTGTATACCGCACCTTTAATTCTCGGCTAGAAGTCGTCGATTACAAACAGCTGAATCCCCAGGAAATCCAAGCTGTACTCAGACTGCACCAAGGAGCGATAAGCCCTGAGCTATACGAAGCCGCGGTGCAGAAATTTGTTGGCATTGACGGCAGAGATGTGACAGATCTCAATTCGCTATTGCACCCTGGTCCTGGTATTGCACCAGAGAGACCATCGAGTTGAGGCTTTCGCGGTCAGTGCTTCTTTGACATACGGGTTACCAGACGAGGGGACCCATGTGGCCAGCTCCTGGATAGCAACAAACGAATCAAGAGTCTGAATCAACTACTTCACGCCTTCTATTTTTCCCTGTCAGAGTCACAAATCTTCAATGACGACTCAATCAAATTTGCAGTTATAGAGGGCTGAAAGACTCCAAGACAACTTGTGAACCAGTTGAAGATGAAAGTCCGGCGACCAAATATGCAAAAAGTCTCTCGTATGAGTAGTAGCTTCTCCCACCCTCGACCTTGACTCGCATCCGTCACTTCCGCACGCAGGCCGTGGTCCTCGTATCAAGACCCGACTTCATAGTAAGTTGCCTCGGGTTCATCCAAGCTTTGCTAAGACTCCCCAAGCTTGATTTGCAAGCTGATCACATCATCTTAATCCACTAGCGTCTTTTGGAAGGCACTTTCTCATTCAGGATGTGGTTAGCAGCGCCTGTTAGCAAGCGGATACGAGTTTCTCTCTGCCGTATATCCGATTCAGGTGACCCACTGGCCCCGATCATTCGAGGCAGAATATCATAGACTCCAGTGCTCTTCCAATCAAGCGTTTGCTGAGATGATGGTCCTGGTTCAAAGGATAACACAATTTTTGACCATTCTAAAGCACAATAGGCACATGAATTGTGCAGCATAAGACCAAAGGATTGATATTATAACTATTCAAAGCGACAAACCACACTACGAAGCAGACCGATAACCACAAACCCGCAGAACCCACCATAACAAAGGAGAAAGATTGCATGGAAAAGACATACTTGCAGAAAATACTTGCAATGTCCAAACAGAAGACCCAGGAAACATACAAACATCGAGACAGGAAATGATTCTGTAGGGACAGTGATGATAGTTGATTTTGTTGCTTTATCTTTGCGGTGTCAGGCCCTCATCAGAAATTCTGTCCTGGACTGGAAAGAGAAATAGATCTTGGTTTGCGATGATCAAGTAGTGGAATCAAGGACTGTGATACACACCCTTCCGAGTCCTGCGATTGCGCGGCAAAGGCGTGGGTGTCATGTTATATCTCTTCTGATATGATCGTCAGCATCATTTTCCACAATCTTGTGCAGTCATGGTTGAACTCACATTAAACTCTTCATCATCCAAACTGCTATCACTGCTCCCCTCATTCTTTCCATCTTCTTCTCCTTCATCATCCGCCGCATTTTTGTTTCCATTTTCCAATTTCTCTTGTTCGTCTTCGTCCTCAATCTGCTCAAGTGTGACCATAACATCTCTGACAGGAATATTGATGCGTCCCCTCAGGACCGTGTATAACAAAGCATAAGCATCGCTTCTCTGTTCCTCAAACTCATATTCGACAGCTCTAACAGCAGCAAGATATGCTCGTTCTTCAGCTAATGCTTTTTCTCTATCGGGATTGCTAATCATCCGTTCAGCAGATCGACGTCGACCCTCGGGTGTCAAAGGTTCGAAAGGGGGATAGGGAGGTTCTGGTTTAGGAATAGGAGCACGTCTGGGCGCGTGAGCACAGCTTGGATGGCCGAGAATGTCTAAAAGACGATTTGGGTTGAATTTGGGAAGTCTGGAAAGAAGACCACCGGTGACTAGACCATCAAAGAATGGATCTTCCAAGCCCTTGAAGTCGGTAATGATGTCGGCAGGTCTTTGTTTTTTGCCTTTGTTCGTTGTGTAGTCAATGCTGATGGGTGTAGGAGGCAAAGCACCAGGAGTCTTCGGTTCAGCTGAGTGCTCCAGAGTGTCGATCTTGCGTTCCAATCGTTGAGTGAGAGATACATTCTCGCGAGCTAGGCGATCGCGTTCGAGTCTGAGTTTTCTACTTTCGGCTTCGGCGAGTCTGGTCGCAAGTCTTGCATCCCGGAGTGCTTTAAGAGCCACCTCTTGTTTGTTAGCTTAATGCGGTGTAGAAACAGTTCACAAACATACCTGAAGATTCGGAATCTTGATAATTATCTGTAATCTCAGAAGGACAGACTTTGGTCTTCTCTTCGAGTCGCTTGGCAAGTGCTTCCTTCTCTTTCTCCAACTCCTTCACTTTCTGCTCGACAGCCTCCTTCTCTTTTCTCGCGTTGCTAGCCTCTGTCTTTTCACCCAGATAGTCGTACCACATTTTGTCATTTCTTGTGGCGGCCTCATCGCGTTCTTGCCTTGCTTTCTCAGCCTGCTGCTTGTAGAGCTTCTCCATAGACTTGCATTGCTCGTGGTCTTCGGCTTCGAAAGCCCGCTTCAGTCGGTTTCTGTACCACTGCAGATCGGCCTCCAACTTTTCCTTCTCGTAGATAAGCAGCTCGATATACTTGGTTCTCTCGAACAAGAATCGCTGTAACTTAGCAACTTCTGGATCGGAAGATTCGTCCTTCAACACATAGGTTTTGTTGAGCTCGATCTGGTTTATCCATCGGTCAAGGGCTTTCCTTGCAGTTTCGGCTTCTTCGCTTGCTCTGTCCAATTTTTCTTGCAAGAACTGATCACCATTGGACTGTTCCTTGGCTTGCTCGCAGTCTGAGAGTTGCGTCCTGACAATCTCAAGATCTTCAATTGCCTTCTTCTCCTTGGCCATTACATCCTTGAGTCTGACCATCAACTTGCTGTAATTCATCTGCTCGTCATGAAGTTGGCTTCTCAGCTTCTGGGCTTCCAGTTTGTTCACCTCGGCAATATCTTGTCTCTTTTCGGCATCTTTCTTGATGTTCTGCATCATGTTTCTGAGGTTCTTGATCGTCTCTTCTTGTTTGGCGACGCGTTGATCTCCGTGTTCCTCAAGGTCAGCGATTCTCTTTTCGAGGATCTCGCGTTTGCCACCTCTGAGGCACAGCCCGTGGTCGGCACCTTTGTTGTACATGCCTTTGTAGTGTTCGTTCTCTGAGGCGGCAGCGGTGAGGCCACGTTCCAGACCCTGGATCTTGGTGTTGAGCGCGGCAATGTTGTCTCGCAGTTGACGGGCTTGACTTTCTGCATCGCGACACTTCATGTTTGAATCGGCTCGGTCGTCTCTCAGCTTGTCGCGTTGTGTCAGTAGATTGCTGATCCTTATGTTACAGTCAGTGTGATCGATGCTGCCCGAGGAGGCCTGGGTGTCCAGTCCGCCCGACGAAGTAGTCGCAGCCTTGACTGGAGAAGTTTGCGTGCCAGCATTCGAAGTCAACACCGAGTTCTGGGCCTTCTTCATTTCTTCCACTATCTTCTTTTCAGCTTCCCATCCATCGCGTTGATCGTAGAACCTCTTGCGTAAAGCCACGTTAGCTTCATGACAATTTTCCAAGTCTTTGGCCGCTTCTTCGAGTTGACGTTCTCTCATCTTGACAAGATCTTGCGCGATGATGAACTTCAGCTCAATCGAGCCGGGTGGAGGATATTCATCCTCGTCAGCATTGCCATCACCGTCGCCTCCATCTTCACCATCCTTCTTCTGCTCAGTCTTGGCATTCCGCTTCCTCAACCATGTGATCTCGACTTTTGCGTCCTCGAGTTGCTGCTCAACACGTTTCAACTCTTCCCTAACATCCTTACAAGGGTCCATCCAGTCATCTTTCGATAGCTCAATCGTGTTCCAAGTCTCGTTTTTAGCACTTGATCGCTTCTTGTTGGCCGCAATCTCCTTCTTGGCATTCTCCAGCTGTCTCTTGACATCGTCAAGTTCTGCTCTGATATCTTTGTCCTCATTAAGACCATCAGTGGTTTGCGTACTACTCAAATTGACGGCAGTAGAAGATGTCTGAGGCAAAAAGCTGGTGATCTTATTCCACAGACCAACACTGTTATTGGCTGCGGACTGGGTCTTCTGCTCGACAGTCTTTGCCATTTCTTTTGCAGCGTGGGGAACAGAACTGACGGAATTGATAGCCGAATGCGCCAAAGCTTGACGCTTTTGATCAGCACGAGGACCAGCCTGAGGTCTTAGGTCAACCGAGGAGATCGCCGACTGAGTAAAGGCAGACACCTTCGTCCTTGCAGCTAAAAGCTCTCTCTCCAGTCTCTCAACCTTGTCTTCAAGCTCCTTACAGTAAGGTGAGATGTCGTTGGTTTGTATTGGTGCAGATGTGCCTGCTTTGGGCTCAGTGCTGACGGAGGAGATGTATGAATGCTTCCAAGTCTGTTGGCGGGTTGTCTGGAAGCCTGAAGGAGCCTTAGGAGAAGTAGGCACAGAACGCTTGGAAGCTGGAGACAAGGGAGAAGGCGGCAAGAAGAAAGATAGTGGACTCCTGGGAGAGTCCTTCTTCTTGCTTTTTGAGCCATCACCCTTGTTGTCGAAGTCGTCCTTCTTGTCATCGCCGCCCTTGCCATCACCTCCGTTGTTGTCATCGTCAAAGTAATCAGGGTACGGATTAACTCCACGATCCGCAGCGGCAAGCGTAGCTGCCCAGAGAATAAAAAGAACAAGAATGATTGCAGCAAGAGTAACAATCAAGCCATGATAACCTCTGGTCGACTCAATAGTGTCATACCACAAAATCTCCGACACCGACAGAGCCGAGTCCTGGTACACAGGTATATGGTTAAGCGTCGTGTATCGGAAAATCCAGGGAGCGACGACAACCGACAAAGCGAGGAAGATCCAGAAGCGAAGCGGAGACATTTCAGTCGAGGGCATGACAGCATGCTCGGTTTCGACGCGCGGTGCAACTAGCCTTCTACTCTTCTCAAACTCAAGAGCTCTGCGGAACTCATCGGCTCGTCTCTTGTACTGATCAGCTTGCTGTTCGGCTGCGTTGATCTTCGTCTCAGCATCCTTTGCTGCAGCATCAAGTGCATCTTTCTGGGCCTTGGCGTCTGCTTTCTGTTGCTCGTTCGTCTTGATTGTCTTGGGATCAGCCAGAGCGACCGTCTGCTTAGCAGCTTCGTGCTCCTTCTTCTCCTCTGCCAATTCGGCCTCAACACGAGTGAGCTGTTCACGGAGGGGATCGTAGAGAACGGTCTTGGCTTGCAGCTCTTCGTAGAGCTCCTTGACACGCTTCCTGACTTCAGCACAATCATCTTCACCCTTCGATAACTTGAGCTCTTCTTGAGTCTTAGCAAGTTTCTCCTTGATGTCTTTGCAAGGGTCAGGCCATCTTCCTAAGGGATAGATTTCTGGCACTTTAGCGACACCAACTCTGAAATTTCTCAAATGCTCAGGAATTTGAGAGAAAGCCTCAGAAATCTGAGCACCAGATGCATCACGGGCCGAAGCAGCAGGCGCAAGCACAGGTCCAGGAGTAGCAGTGGCATCATCGATATCCTTGAGATCTTGGTCCGAAGGAGGTAACAATGCATGAGCAGCACGCCAAGCAGTCAATTCTCCATGACTTGGGAAATTGACACCATAGGCATCAGCCATGGTCCTGCGCTGCTTCGAATTGTCACGGAAGTTGACAGATCCAGGAGCTGCAGGAGTCCGTTCCCATGGGTTGCGGCCTGCGACGAAACGGCGCAGATGACGGTTTTGTCTCAGATATCTTCGCCATGCAGTGGCCAGAGTTGATTGATCAGGCGCATAGGGACTAGCCACGGTATCATTTCTGGGCTTCGCTGCTGGTCGGCGTGCGCGAGCGTAAGGTGATCCCATATGATCGGCACCATGGCGTCCCAGTGGACGATGCTTGCATACTTTAGGCGTCTCATAGGTTGATGCATCCGGCCTCAGCAGCTTCTTCGCGAGTTTCTCTTCGTAGTCTACTTCACAGCAAACCTGTCCGGCCATGCGTCTTTTGGCAAAGTCGTCTCTGTAGCGTCGAGGCTGTCGTTCTGGAGGCGTATGAGGATCAAAAGTGTCATCTCCACCACGGAAAGGTGATAGCCAGATCACAATGTTGTCCGCAGACTGAGGAGCAAATAGTCTGTTCTGGACGAAGTCCACATACTTCATTTGTGTGCTGTCCGTGCTGGAGTAAGTAAACGGAAGACGAGCTGGTTGCTTCAAGTTTGGGTCCTTCGCCATCTCAGCGTTGATATCTTGAATCCACTCAAATGCTGTCTTCTCAACATTAGGATCGAATTTGACGGAATTGGTAGAGTTTGTCGTCGCGCTACCAAACAGATCTGCGATACCGCCGTCGGGATCTACAGGACTGTGGGTTTCATCATTATCGTTGTCGTCGTCGTCGTCGTCGTCGTCGTCGGTGACGATGATGGGGTTGAACTTAGTCTCCGAGGCAGCTGACGCTGAGTGACTGCCTGCATTCTTATCAGGCGTAACGAAGGGACCAGAAAGTCCAGCAGCAGCATTGAGACCACTCAAATCTGCCTCAGCAGGCGGGAAGACAGGAATATGGTCGAACGGTGACGTATAATCGACAGCAGCATTGCGAACCACAGCATTATCAGCCGTGGATCCAACTGCCTGAGTGGCACCGATATCATCTGAATCAACCCACGCATCTACCTCGGGGGTAGGCCATTCGTACTCTGGAGACTTGAGATGAGCAGCAAGATCGAATCCATCATAATCGAAGCCCCCTCCAGTGGAATCATAAGGTGGAGGTGCAGATGCAGATCCCGATCCGATTTGAGAAGCGAGGTGTACAGAAGGCTCACTGGGCACACTGGCTTCAGCACCTGCTACACCGCCATTCCTCTGGAACTCCTCAAAATTGATGGCATCACTGAATCGAGGTCTAGGGATTCCGGCAACTTCCCAGAACTTTGTGTTTTTGAGTTGTTCCCATTGCGAGTTACTTCTCTTGTCATTCTTCCAGTCAATGACAGATTTGTCGCCGTTCAACTGAGCTTGAGCATTATTGAGTTTAGCTGTCGTGGTGGCAAGCTCGTTCCTGATATCCTTGCAGGGGTCACCATTGTCCTTCTTTGAGTCGCCTTTCTTGAAGTTATCCTTGTCCTTGTCGGACGATCCCTTAGCCTTCTCCAGCTCAGCCTTGGTATCAGCGAGTTCCTTCTTGACATCCTTGCAAGGGTCTTCCTTGGGGGGTTGGTCGTCCGAATTATCATCATTACCATCACCTCCATTCTTCTTGCCAAAAATGCCCTTGAGCTGATGCCACAGCCACCAAGTATACAAAATTAAGAACAAGAAAAACAATGACGCCCATCTGATCAGGAAGCTGTGAGGTCCACGTTCATGACCAAAGATGAAGTCAAGCGCCGGCAAAGTGTAGTGGTTATAGCCGAGGTGTTCCAAGACCAAGAATACAGCCCATACAGCTGGCAAGAAATACTCGTTCTCGGTATATGTATTGAACTTCTCGGAAGCGATCTTATACCAACGCACCTTCTTAGGTTCCGAAAGTCTCCAGCGAGTATTCTTTACCTCGGTCCAGAGGCCAGTGATGTCGGGCTTAGGATGATTAGGAACGCGATCCTTCAATACATAGACTGGGTTGTTGTAAAGTTTCTCGTTGGCATCGTACATGTCGTCGAAAGTCTTTTGCAATCTCGGAGGAGGCTGGGGCCAGCAGTCATATGTAACTTTCGGCCATGGGTTCTCGGCAGTACCTCTGAAGTCCTCCCCTGTCTCGTAATTGGCTGTCTTAGGTGCGGACTCGGCTGTCTTAGAAGCAGATGCGCTTGTCTTAGCTTCAGCTCCCTTGGGCGAGTCGGCCCTCGAGGCTTGAATCTTGCTATCCTTAGCCGACTCAGCAGGTTTCCAGAGGCCATTCGACAATGGTGTCTTCGAGTTGCGCCAAACGTGTCTCTCAGCATAGAGCTCACTCAGCTGTCTGCCAAGGAAATTGAGCTTCTTGCCACTCTCAAGATTGGCCTTGAAGAATTTGCCCTGCACCTTGTCAAGCGTCTTTTCCAGCTCAATATTCTTCGTCATCAAGTCCTTCATGGCTTGGTCAGGCTTGATCAGGATCTCCAGCTTCTTGCGAAGTGCAGTCATCTCCTTGTGGTGCTGAGCTGCGACAATCTCATTGCATCCGATGATGTTGGCTTGTCTGTGGTTCGCTTCTAGAGCTTCGGTGAGACGCTTGCGGAGCGAGACTGGTGCATCCTTCAGGACAATCTCGAGCTTGTTCTTGAGTTGCATGTTTTCCTTGTCTTTTCTTTCGACAATCTCCTGCTCTCTCAAGAACTTCTCCTTGAATAGAGTCAGCATTTCGAAGGCATCAACCTGTTTCTTGACATCCTTGAGTTGCTTCTTGTAGATGCTGCAAGGATCGTTCTCAGGCTCTATCTTTGATTCAGGTACGGGAGATTCCTTTGGCTTGGTTACCTTTACCGGGCTGCTAGGAGCAGACTCAGCAGTTGGGTCAGGTTGAAGTGTGAACTTCTTGAACACGCCGAAAACATCTCGAATGAAACTCTTGGGCTCTTGCTTCTTGGGCTCCTCTTTCTTCTCCTCTACTGGCTCTGACTTCTTCGCAGGCGCATCAAGCCTGTAGTCATCGATGAGCCCCTTGAGCTTCGTCTGAGCAGCAATCAGTTCCATGATAGTATCCTTGCATTCATGATCATTCTCAGGTGGGCCATGTCTATCGCCTGCAAGAACATAGACCTTTGAAGTAGCCTCAAGCTTGCCGATCTCGAATTGTAAGTCAGCAATCTTGATAGCATCGTCGCGAACTCGTTGGATGAGCTTCTCGATCTTGGATTGAGCTTCATGTGCGCTTCGAGTCTTGAAAATTTGTGCCTCCAGATCACGGATCTGCTGAATCAGATCACCGTAATCTTGCGCAGAAGTGCTGGTCGACTTCTTGGCTTTCCCTTCGTCAAGAAGTCTTTGCAGCTCATTCAGACGAGTCTTGGTGATCTCAAGTTCCTCCCTGATGTCTTTGCAAGGATCTTCCAGTCCGGCATTACCCGTAGTCTTGATCTTACTACCTTCGATACGAGCTTGCCTGAGTAGTCTCTTGTTGTTCTCGTTCTCTACTGACGTGGTGTGGAGGACGTCTTCCATGTCTGCGTGTTCGACCTTGAGAGCCTCGAGCTCGTCCCTGATATCCTTGCAAGAATCGACATTTGATTTTGTCTGGAGGAGTCTGCTGACCTCCTTGTTCATGGCATGAATCTCCAGCGCATGTTCGGTCTTGGCTTGCCGAAGAATTCGTTCGACCTTCTCCAGCTCATGCCTGACCTCTGCTGCCGGGCTTCCATTGTTGTTGTCGGCAGCAGCGTCGACAGCATCTTCCAATTCTTTCTTCGTTGCAGCATGAGCATCAATCTCCTTCTGAAGTTCGGTCCTGGTAGCGATGCAACATCTGGGCTTCTTGCCTCCACCGAGGTACTCAACCGTGCCGATGAGATTCTTCTTCTCCTCAACCAAAGATGAGATTTGAGCTTCGAGACCAGGAATAACTTCCACCTGTCTCCTCAGATTCTCGATTCTGGCATGGAGAGCAACACTTTCGGCATTCTCAATCCGAGCAGCGGTGACATCTGCCTCCTCCTCCCAAATCTTGGCTGCAGCTTCGAACAAGTCGAGGTTCTGCTGGAGGGCTTTGTTTTGCTCGACAAGCTTTGTTCTCTCTACGGCGAGCTTGCCTGCGTTCCCTTCAACTTCAAACGAGTACCACATTTCATCCTCTTTGTCAGCAGGAGGAGCTCCAAGCGTTCTAGCTTCCCGGTCACCAGTCAGACGGCCACTGATCTTCTCGCTCAAGAGTTGCTGAGACTTCTCAAGTAGCGCTTCAAGCTCCTTGATACGCTCATCCTTTGCTGAAACCCTGGCTGAGATGCTGCCAATTGAGGTGGGTGCCGTAGATGTGCTGCTGGGAGATGGGGAACTGTTGTCGGCGTGAAGACGCTGAATCTCCTTTCTGGCGTCCGCAAGATCATTCTGGGTCTTTTGGAGCTGTTCTTGGGCTTCCTGCAGATCCTTGTTCGGCGAAGTGGGCAGTGGAGCGAAACGTGGTATCATCTCAGCGAATTTCGCGTTCTGCATCTCCAGGAACTCAACTCCCTCCTTGAATTTTCTCTTAGCTTCTTCAGCTTTGCCATCAGCTTTGATAGCCTCCATGAAGACAGCATTGTCTTTATCGACCAGTGCTCGTCTCTTCTGGTCACGAAGCTTCTCATGCAGTTCTGCAATGGTTTTCCTCATCTTGTGACAGTAAGGGCATGCTGGCGAGTCAGGCATTTGAGCTGCTGCGGCTTCTTGATCTCTGCTGAGTTCAATGAGTTCTCGCTTCTGCTTTTCGAGATCCTGTATGCTTGCTTCAAGTTCGCGATGTGCCAATACGTTGCAAGTACCTTGGTCGGCAGAGCTGTCTCCAGTGAAGCCTACAGACTCCGCCTCTGTGCGTGCTTCGACAATCTCCTGCTCATAGTATGCAACCTCATTACTCAAGTCCTTATTGGTGTCCTCCATTGCTCTCAGCTCTTTGCGAAGATCGGCGTGAGTGGTCTGAAGCTCAATCAAGTCTTTCAGAGCACCTTCTGGTTTACCATTGTAATTCTCGAATGTCTCAAGGGCATGTCTAGCTTGCTTCAATTCATGTTTCTGCTCCACGAACTTGATCCACAATTCGTGGTCGGTGTGCTCAAGCTCAGCCAATTTGTGCTGTGTCAGCTTGAGATCAGTCTTGGTCTTGACCATGTCCTTTTCAAGTTCGCCCAAGACTGTCATGAGTTCAGTTTGGCGAGTTCTGAACTCCTCGGGGGAGAATGGTGCGTCTGCGAAAACGAAAGCGGAGAACACATCGAAGTTCCCATAGCACAAGCCCTGCTCGATGAGGACGCGCAGGATCTCTCGTTCAGTTTCGTTGTCCAGGTTGAGGCCAAGAGCACGGATTTCTTCGAAGATTTTGGTCACGCCCAGACCTGCAGCAAGCCATGTGGCAACTTGGTGTCTTGTCAACAATTCAGCAAGGGGAGCATCTTCGACAAGTCCAGTGAGCTCAAATTGAAGATCGCGAGCAGAGCGGCCATGCAAAGCGGCATCCGCGGGTGTAACAGACTGTTCCATAGGCTTTCTATTGTCATTGACCACGGCAACAATCAATTGAGTAATGGTCTCTCTGGTTGCAATGGGCCATGGTTCTCTGACGGTTGCATACTGAGCGAAAGACCAGACACGTTGTTCCTCGGCGGAGTGGTACAAGTGCTCGAACTTGTCGGATTTCTCCCTGGTGGATTTGAGCAGTTTCTCAAGAGCAGAGACCTTGCCTGATAGCGACGAGTTTGAGTCTCTCAGAGTCGTCTCTGCCGTCTCGGATAGGGCACCTTGACGTGAGATGAAGGAGTCAACGGGCTCTACTTTGGTTTGAGCAGCAACATCCTGATCCTCTTCGGGCTCCAATTTGGCGTTCTGGCATTTAACGAGTTGGATCTTGAGCTCGATATTTTCGCGCTCGATCTGGTCTCGGGTGTCTTGCAGCTTCTGGACACGAGTCTTCAACTGAGCATTCTCCTTCTGGAGCAGCTGGTACGCTTTAGTGATCTTGTCGTTCTCGAGTTCTTGTTCGTCCATTCTCTTCTTGAGTTTCTCATTCTGATGGTCATAGAAGACTACCTGGTTCTCCAGCTGTTCCATGTTGCGATGAAGCTCCTTGTTATCATCTTGGAGCTTTTGCGTGAGATCAAGCTGAGCGCGAAGTTCGTCCATACCTTTGCAGACTTCCTCATGCTTTGTGTTGATCTGCTCAGCGTGCTTCTCAACCTTGGCAAGTGCTTCGTTGGCCTCAGCAGAAAGCTTAACAGGAGATTTGAGAATGGCTTCGCGACTTTCATCCATAGTCTGTAGAGCTAGCAAGCGTTCCGTCTCTGCTTCAGCGTTGACAAGCTCAGTCTCTAGTTCTGCGACTCTCTGCTCGTTGGCAATCGCTTGAAGTTCATACTCAGACTTGATCCTCTTCACCTCGGTCTTTGCGAGCTTTCTCTCCTCTTGCAGGGTTATTATACCCTCGACCTCGGGTCTCAAGTCGTTCTTGCGCAAGACCTCAGCGATCGAAAGTATTTTGTTGTCTTGAGTGCGCATGAAGCTCCAGAGATCGTCTCTAGTCCATCCTCCGATGTTGTGATTCGGATTAATTGCAAGTCTCCTCAGGTCTCCATGGATCAAACGATATCTCTGCTGCATCAAGAATTGGTCGCTGTCGTTTCTTGAAGCAGACCTACGGTGAAGAGTGCCAGTTTCGGCAGGGGCGGGGAGACCTGGCAGTCTGTTTTGCTGACTAGTAGGGTTGTTTATTCCTTGAGGTTGGGCATCTGCATCAGCTGAAGCGGTGCTGAAATCGGGTGATTTAGGTCGCGCCGGGACAGGGGTTGGAGTATGCTTGGGTCCATTCTTGTAGGTTTCGGCAATTTTGAGGATTTCTTTCTCTTGGAAGGCCCGCTCAATGGCGTCTTGGGCATTCTCAGAAAATGCAAGAGCGTTCTCGACTGGGGGTAAAGTGAACTGGCCATCTGCCAACTCTTCAACGATCTTGGGATCTGTGATAGTAACGGTGCCGTGCGTGGGCGAGGTGACAATGACTGTTTCACCTTGACGCGTGATGGACTTGATAGCAAGAGGGCTCCTGGACTTTGTTACTTCACGTCTAGCACCCCTTGGAAGACCCTCTTTGCCACGACGTCGGTCAGATTCGGCTTTTTCGATATCTTCCTGGATGGCAAAGCGAGTTGTGAATGTTCTGGAAGGGGACATATCCCGGTCTCTCGAAGATCTGCGAGCGCGACCTCGGACTTCTTCGTCAGAGTCAGAATCCGAGAAGCGCGAGGACGTCACACTCTGCTCGTCTTCTTCCTCGTCATCAACGGGAGAGACGGGTCTCTCGAGGACTTCTTTGCGGACATCAAATTCGTCATCTTCAGGAGAGACCAAAGGCTTCTCCTCGGATGTAGATTCGGCATCAGCTGCGGGTTCAGAACGAACCTTGGGCAATGCTCCATTATCTTCGGTGTCGTGCCATGCTTGAAGCAGATCATTGAACGGTTTGGCCTCTTCATCCTGGATTCCGCCCTCGGCAGATGTGATGACGATCTTGGGAGATGTGGGGATCACTGGCTCCATTTCGGGAGCCTGCTCATTAGAGCTGGACTTTAGGGTTTCGTCCCCTTCGTCCGCCATGCTGTTATCAGTTCAAGCGATCAGGAGTGGGATATACCTTTTTCAATTTCTCTCTTGTTTTCTTCGAAAGCAAAGAGGTGGTGTAGATTATTCGACAGAGCCGAAAACAAGAATAATATACGACAGAATGGGAATATCGGGTCAAGGAAGAACTGACGTTGGAAATCGTAGGATTCTCTCTCGTTCGTTGAAAGAAGAAAGAGGTCGCAAGACCTGTGAATTGGTCTCCATATGTGCTGAAAGCGTGTTGAGTCGAAAGCAGCCTGGAGGACATCCGCATCCGGATGTGTATGTGTTTGTGTTGAACATTCACACAAAGAAGTCATGATATCAATGGTATCATCAATACATATTCGAGATATACTTGATCGCAGAGACAGTTGTCCGCGAACGGGACCAAGTAAAGTCGTCCTCAGTGGTTTCTCGCGAGGAACTGTATACCGACCGCTTGATCGAATCTGATGAGATTCCATGGCAGTAGAAGTCGTCAGGTCGGCATCGTCATGGCGAAGATGGTCGCCGCAGAGCTGAGGAATGCAGATCTCGACAAAGGATTGTTCGCGACCGAAAGCGGAATATTCGCAGCCACAACCTGTCTTTGGCATCGGCAGCTGGCGATGCCATGGTAGCGACACATACAAGTGTCCAAGGTTTTAACGGGAGATTGGCGATGTTGAGAGAAAGAACGATGATCATAATGGCCAACGCAATTGCTTGTCGATGTCCAAGATTGAGTGGTAGAGGTTCGAGAGGATGTTTTCGAAACCTGTGTGATCCATCGTTCCTTCCGTGCTCATATATGTTCACTGTGACCACGAATGCACCTACCAAGTAGCGTCAGGGTGTTCCTGCCATCAGGGCCAAAGACACATCCAAAAGCTGGTATTTGAGCTGGAGAAGACTTAACAAACATTCGCAATATATGAGAAATCCATGGTAGTCGGTACTTGAGGACTGAGCGGGTTTTATGGTTAGTTGAAAGGCTGAACGGATCTGGATAATTTGCTATGAAGCTTGACACCCCGTGCTCCAGCGTCACAAATAGACTGAGCTTCTCTCTGTTCTCGCAATCATTCTCGTTGGTCGTCTGTTATCTCGAACAGGCCCAAATCACCGGAGGTACGAGAAAATATCGTTACAGGATCAAGCAAGCGCAGTCTGCAAGATAGAACAATCTTCATCGTTGTTCGGTCGTAGAGAACCATGAAGTCTCAGGCTCCACCTTCAATCTCAGCACATCTAGCCCTGACATCCCTCTCCCAAGTCCTATACGCCCTCCTCCTCTCCCCACTCAACCAATCCACCGAATCCTGAAACATAGTCCCTAACCCCGATCTCAAGCCCGCTCCGACTCTCTGATTGTCTTCTTCCAACATTTCAGCATCCACATCTTCCATAACAGTATCCATGTCCGTATCTTTGCGCACTGGTCTAGGAGCATGTTTCTCTTTTCTGTGAAGTGGTGTTTTGGCAGGTGGTTTGTTCTTCTTGGGGGTTTGGGTGCCGGGGATGATGGATGGTAGGGTTGATGCTTTTACGGCGGCGAACCAGGGGAGTTCGAGCCAGTGTTCTGTTTTACTGGAGTGGAGGAAGGTGTCGATGTCTTTTGGTGTGGGTGAGTTGGGTTCAAGAGCGGTGATGGCGGATGCGCGAGCAGTGGTATAGGTTGTGCCATCTATGACTGTGTTGCGGAGTGTGAATGTTGTAATCAGGGAGATTGCTGCAATGAGGGCTGGAAGGGATGATGGTGTGATTGCTGAGGTGTCGTCGACCGCTGTGACTTCTTCGGCTTCTGAGGATGTTCGTTTCCGCTTCTTTGCGGAGGAGCGAGGAGTTGGATCAAGAGTCTTTGACTGGGTGTCATTCCAGCCTCGCAGACGTAGAATGGCAGACAGAGCAGCACAGACATGTGGTGTAGCCTGTGGTACGTCGAGGGCATCGCACACGGCTTCAGCCATAGGGCGTACTTGTTCCGGCAGATTCTCGTGCTCTTGTGCTGTCTCATTCTGTCTCTCTTCTTCCGAGTCTTGTATCACAACCTCTTCTTCTGTAGCCTTGATCGCTGATCTCGTTCTTCTACCAGACGTTGTGACACTTTCCACACTCTTTGCAACAGAGGCTGGCGTCTTTGAGGGCGTAACAACAGCACTCTTAACACTCTTCGCAGGAGTCTTGGACGGCGTGCCCACAGGTGTACCCAACACACTTCTCCTGCCTCTTCCACTTCCGGGCGTGCCAACCGTATTGACATCCTTCAGTCTATTAGTCCTCGGTGTGGCAGGTTCTTTCAGAGCCGCATCCAGATACCCATAAAGTTTCTTGTAGATGCGGGGCGCGACCGGTGGTCTAGCAACCACTTTATCAATGTCCAAGCGGTGTTTCAGCCGCTCGACCGCAATGTGTGCGCAGGCGTATGTTCTGCCGATCTCTTCTTCTGGTTTGAGGGAGGAAGCTTTGTTTCGTGATTGGGCGAGGAGGGAGGTCGAGAGATCGATAAGCTCTTGCGGCAATGAATTGAGAGTCGGCACGAGTGTGATGAGGGCTTGTTCGATTGGTGTCGGCATGTTGGCTGTCTTCCAGTCTATCGAAGACCAGAAATTGTATTGACGGGGAGAAGCTCTACACAAACATCCAGACCCTCGATCGCGGAAGACGCGAAGAGTTGGCCGAGGCACGTCATGCGCACGTGCCTTCGTGGAGTCAATCACCCTACCACATCCGGTCGCTTTGATCGTCTCGCATATTTCAGAATTTACAGAGGAATGTGGACTGAATGCTTTGCTTTGTCTGTCAATCAGACAATGAAAAACTCATGAATTGCGTCTTCACCTTTCCACAATAATCTATACTAAAACATATCCACTTTTAGCGCTTGCCAGCAGCGAGCATCTCTTTTCTCCTCATCTTGTCTGCTGTTCTTTGCAGGGATGTTCTCATATCTCCCTTCTTGAAGTCCTCAATGTTGTAGTACTTGGGTGCAATGTCCAACAACCATTCAGGTCTGACCGAAGTCACTGTGCGGATGTAGTTCTTTGTTGTGAGCACAAACTCGTTGTACAGAACCCATTCGCTCTCGGTGCCCAACACTGTCGAAGGGTGCAATAAGACTGTCTGCTCATCCTTGACTGTGATGTACTGCTTCTTGCCGGAATCCTGCTTGGCGCACTGCATGAAGTAACCGCATACCAGAGCCTTGCGGATGTTCTCATAGTACTTCTTGTCCTCGAACGGTGTTGACATGAGCTCAATCTCGTTGCGCTCCATGATTCTCTTCAATTGCATGCGGACATTGTCGGCCTGCTGCAGAGCACGGTATGACAAGAAGTGATCGTGACACCATTGCTTGGGGTTTTCTTGTGCTGCTGGTGACTTGAAGGCGTGGTAGACGTTGAGCATAGTCAGGTGGTCCCCGTCCGGGTGTGCGAACAGGTCCTTCATCTCGTCGGCACGCTTGCGGGCGCTGTTTGGTCGCACAAAGATGTTGGGTACTGAAAGAAGTGCTGTGAGAGAGAGAATTTCGTTGGAGCAGTAGAATTCGGGTGATGAAATGAGCATGACTGCAAGAGCAGGGTCGAGAGGGAACTCGGAGGCCAGACGACCAAGTTCGGTCAGCTCACCCTCATCGTCAAGACACGCCAGGTAGTTAAGCTCCTCCAAAGCACGCATGAGAGTCTCGGGTGCCGGAGGGTCCATTAAATCGAAATGTACCAAATCATCAACACCGAGCTTCTTGAGTTCCAGAACTGTTGATGACAAGTTTGAGCGCAGAACTTCGGGGTATGATTGGTCAATAAGCTCTTTCTTGAAGGCGGCCTCGGTGTACAGACGGAAAGCCTTTCCGGGCTTAGTACGTCCAGCACGACCAGCACGCTGTTGAGCTGAAGCCTTGGAAATTGGCGAAACGAGCAGAGACTCGACTCTGATTCTGGGGTTGTAGACCTTTTGCTTGCTGAATCCAGGATCAATAACGTAGACAATGCCGTCGATGGTAAGCGATGTTTCGGCAATGTTGGTTGAGATGATAACCTTGCGACCAGGACGACCGCCAGCACGGAAAGGTGCAGGAGCAGGATCGAAGATGCGCTGTTGTTGGGCTGGAGGCAGGGAACCGTACAGAGGGTAGACCTTCAGCGGGCCTGCATCTGCTTCTCTGATCATCTCATCTGACTCCAGACTGATCTTTCTGCATGCATCTTCAATCTCTTCCTCACCGGTCAAGAAGAGAAGGATATCACCTTCGGGCTCGGTGGCGTGAATCTGAAGAACGGTACGAATAGCGGCTTCGACGTAGTCTCTCTCGGGTTCGGCGGTGTAGAAGATCTCGACGGGGTGAGTACGACCAGGAACGGCAAGGAGAGGGGCATCGTTGAAGTACTTCTGGAACTTCTCAGCATCCAGAGTGGCGGACATGATGATGATCTTTAGGTCAGGTCTGCGCTGAGCAACCTCCTTGAGGAGACCCATGAGGATATCGGTGGCAAGAGTACGTTCGTGAGCTTCATCGAGAATGATTGTGCTGTAGCGGCTGAGGTTGTGGTCGTTCATGGCTTCGCGCAAAAGCATACCATCTGTCATGTACTTGAGGATGGTGTTCTGCGAAGTCATGTCCTCAAAACGGATGCTGTAACCAACTTCCTGGCCGAGTGTGACATCCATCTCTTGAGCGACGCGCTGGGCGACCGACATGGCAGCCACACGACGGGGCTGTGTACAAGCGACCATCTTGCCTTGCTGGTGTGGGAGATCATCGTAGAGGACGAACTGAGGAATTTGTGTCGTCTTTCCTGAACCAGTCTCTCCAACGAAGACGAGGATCTGGGTTTGCTGGAACATCTGGAGGAATTCATCTCTGCACCCGAGTCAGCAAGTGGTACATGTATTTGCGAAAAGAACGACCTACCTTTGAGCATGGACAGGCAGGTTTCTGCGAGTTTTCAGGATGCCGAAGTAGCGCTCCGAGAGGTTGTTGCCATTGAAAGGGTTGGAAGGACCGTCCTCAGCCTTTGCTGCTTGGGCGGCGGTAGTAGTGTGGCGCTTTAGGTGAGTGAGACCATCAATTCCGGCTCCGTTGGATCTCCCGTTCGAATAGCCATTGTCGTCGTCATGGTTCATGTGGGCAAGGTAGGGGTTCGAGGCAGGATCGGATTCCATCTTTTGACGCTTTGCGCGCGACTCGTCGCCGGATCTTCTGTCAGACATCTTGTTCCTTGCAGAGGTGTGGCGTGTATGCTATGCCTAGTTCTCGAGCACCGTCGAGATAGGTCGGGAGACGGCTGGATAATGGGTGCGACAGAAATGATAAAGTGGTTGTCGTCGAAAAGTCGAAAAGACTCTTGAGTTGTCCAAAGAGTCGCCGCTTGAGTCCAAAAAAGTCCCTGCAACTCCATCATCATCCCGGTCTTGGCATTTTCCGCTCTCCGCTGTGCACCTTCCTCGCATATTCCTTCCGCTCTCTACTATCCATCTTCTTGATGACTTTATAACATTCGATCTCAGTGAGAGTCCTTGGAGAAACTCGCATGTAGATCTGATGCCATGTTTACTTGCGGTCGTATCAAAATAGCATGACACAGCCATTCGTGGCGCATTGCTCGCACTCGATCTGGATAAGAAACGCACAGCCACCTGTGCCCCTCCATCCTTCGTGGCTCAGCCTCATATAAGTTGATCCCATCTGCATCGTCATTGTTCTTCGTTTGACCTTTACACAACCTCATACACGTATACACACGACCCTAGTTTATCGACATGGCGAACATGAAATTGCTACTATTCCTATGCTTGGTAGCAGTCTTGCTCTTCGCAACTCCCACACACGCTTTTGGCGCCGGAAACATTGCTTCCATCTCCAAGATTGAGGGCAAGAATTGGCGCCATGGTGACATCGAGGATATGCTCAAGACAGTCGATTGTCTCAAGAAGCACAAGTGGACTTCAATGATGATCAAGGTAGGCTTCATCGCTGCAATATAAAGCTTTTCATTTGTTGATGACCATAATCTGTAGCGTGTCTACTTTGGAAACTGGCTCAGGGATTACAGCCAGGCTGTTGATGTTGGTACTTTGAAAGGTGTTCCTGCAAGTACCATTCGCATTCTGGTCTGGGTCCTGGCTTTCATGAGCTTTGGCTATGCTACTGGCGAATTTGAAGTGACTGATGAACGCCTTGGTGTCTATCGCCCAGAAGAACACATTGACAATCCCAAGGACTACGCGGACAATGGTGAGCAAAATCGTTGTGCATATAGCATATGTCAACTAGTATCAGATGGTCTCAACAGGCATAGCCTGGATTTTGGCTGCAACTTGTACCATCCACATCCGACACACGCTAACGTATTCTTACCTTCAGTTGACGCGAGACAATATGATCAACGTCTTCGTGGCCCTGTTCAGCAAGAGGAGCTCGCAATTGACCCTGAGACCGGCATGAAGAACTACATTGCCAACGAACGCGGTGGCTGGGCTACCTCCTCAGGCTATGTCAAATACAGCTTCCAGAGAGCCATCCACTTTGGACGCATGTACACTCATGGCGCCAACAAAGGTGACGAAAAAGACTTGTGCGAGGCACTTCGCTGTCTGGGCCAAGCTCTGCATTGTATGGAGGATTTCGGCGCACACACCAATTATACCGAGCTGGCTCTTCGCGAGCTTGGTCATCACAACGTTTTCCCCCACGTCGGCACCAACACTGAGATCAATCTTCGCGGAAAGCGTGTCTTCCCTTTGGTTACTGGAACTTTCGGTGGTGTCGATTTCATGCACTCTGTCCTTGGAGAGGCTACCGACCATGTTACCCAGAGTGAAGTCGACGAGATGCAAAGTGCCCTGAACAATGCTTCGGCCGAGGGAAAGCGCTCTGGATCTGGTCCATCTGATGAGGTGTCTGGCCTGGTCAGCTTGTTGTCAAAGGTGCCTGGTACGAGCTCTCTTTGCCAGGAAGCTGTCCGTCTGCAGGCCGAATCGGACCAGTACGCTGCTCAGACTGCCGGTGCAGGCGCACGTGGCTTCGATGATGGTAGCTACAGCCAGAATCGCGCTTGGAACCCAGTCGCTTCTGCCAACAACACCGCTGACCCTCAAGCAATTGTCGCAAAGATCTACCCAATCCTCGTCTTCCGCGACAATGTTGTTCGTAGCATCAGTAACATTGTCTCCAAGATCCCTGGTTTGGAGAGTCTCATTGAGAAGATTACCGAAAAGGTCACATTGACAGTCATGGGTCTGCTTGCACCTTACATCACCCCTCTTATCGCTGCCGCTTCCAACAGTCTCAAGCAGGGTAGCAGCAGTGTCGTCGAGGCCAGTGGCAAGCATCAATACGAGGTCTGGACCGATCCCTTCAGCACCGATCCTACCCACTCTCTATTATCCAAGGACCACTTCAGCAACATCTTGAACGAACCTGCTGGTAAAGTTGCTGCTTGTATCCTTCAATACGTCGCACCTCGCGTCATCTATGCTTTCGACCATCCAGATGTGCCTGAGGACGAGGTACTCAACGATGTCCTTCGTGCCTTCCATCATCCTGCAATCCGTGATCCTCACTGCGAAATTCAGAATAAAATGTTCGCAGTTGTCGAGAATTGGGCTCGTTCACGTCCGGACGGTGGTCGTGATCTTGACAATTTCCTTAGTTCTGAGAGTGTCAAAGCTGGACGAAACCATACAGGCGGTGCGAACCCTCACCTGCACTCTCATGGTGGTCCTGGTGATATGCAAAATGTCTTTGGCATGGGCCAACCTCAGCGCGGCATGGATACGTCTGGTACACCTCAACAGTCAAACTATGGCCAACCTGCTTCACAAGGAGGCTGGAGTGCTCCTCCACCCGCTGACTACAACCAGCAGTATCAACAGCCTTACCAGCAACCTGCTCCTGCAGGCTTCGCCAACAATGACCCATCCGCTTATCCTAGTGCTTATCAGCAAGGTTATGAGGTTCCATACAATGGTGGCGAACCCTACGGACCGCCTCCTGGACTATCTCAGCAGTATGGCGGTCAGTATGGTGCACCACCATCTGACGCTTCCCCACATGGACAGTACGGCGGATATAACCAGCAACAAGGATATGGTCAAGGTCCTCCACCCGGCTACGGTCAAGGACACTCATCTGGATATTACCAAGGAGGAAATTACTGAGGTCAACCGTGATGATAGCGGAGACTAGCGTTCTCAAAGGACGATCCTGATACATATTGGAATCCATCAATGAACAATAATTCACGATAGTTTATACTGCCGTCATGCACAAAAGCTGGTCGTTGTGGAACCTCTCTGCGCGTCTTTGACATAATCTTCAGAGGACTAGAATCGAAAGGGTGTATGAATCAAAATATGGAGAAAACTGCCGATCACACCCTCCAACACAGCCTCCTATCTTAGATAAACTTCCACCTCCCAATCCTCTGCCAAGACTTTGGCGACGGCCGCATTGCGACACCGAGAATACTCCCATTAATCACATCTTCATAGGTATGAGACTCACCTTGATTTCATCCACATCCGATAAGAATCTCGAGTCGCTGTTCGATCATCAGTTGTCAGCAGTACGTGTCATGACTGACTCTTTCTCAAAATTACCAGCGGAATTGCTGTTGGCCATTGTCTTAGAACTGCCTGATCTGAGGACTTTGTACTCGGCAGTCCTATCGTCGCCAGATGTATACGCTGTGTTTTGCTCAAATCCGCAGCTCGTCTTTATCACAATCGTCCAATGCAGTATTCCATCCGTTGCTCGAGGGCCTATGGTTGCCTATATGCACTTACTCCGAGAGTGCTACCGCGATGAAAGTAGCATGCGGAAATGTACATGGCAGCAGCTGGAAGCAGTAACATCTGCGAGTAGCGACGTTGAGTCGCTTTCGGGAAATATGCCTAGACCAGTCATATGGCATACCATTGCACAATTTGTGCGAAATCATGATCTGGCATATTACATTCTACGAGCCAAGCTCGACTACCTTGGGGCACTACGGTTTGAGAAACTGGCAGATCCTCACTACAGATACCGCCGCGAGGAACGTTTGCCTCGACACATTCCTCCCGGAGAGATTATGGAAATATGCACTCCGTTACAAGATCCCAGCTGGATTGAAGAGAATCGTGTGGTCTTGGTACTGTGGCTGTTAACTGCTGGTTGGCGAATCTCAAATATGTGCATAGATATACCAGAGGCTGTTCTATCAGGAGGACCGATCAGGATACAAAAGGAGCTTTTCGGCGCTACCCTCTGTCCAGCTTGGAAGGATGATCTGGTCGCCGAGATTGCGTTGAGTGTGAGCCAAGGCCCTACGTTGAAAGCTCCGTGTACACCCAGTTCCACACCAGATGCGCAGGATGATGGATTCCGTGCGCTTCAAGCCTATCCCATCCCACATCCTCCACACGTATCGACCAAAAACAACGTGAGTGGACTCACCACGTCTCCCTGCTATTCAAGACCTGTAGCACAAGCTCTAGAGCCTACTGATGAGACATGGATGTGGCATCGGCACCCCGATCGTCTGACAAAGATCGACACCAATGCACTATATATCAAAGCGATGAGGAGACGACCAGGACCAGGTAGTGCTCTTGAAGGAACAAGCCCACACCAACTCGAGCGACTAGGATTTGGGATATGGGACAAGTGGCGTGTGAGTTGTGAGTTACATATTCGGACGTCGCCAGAACTGGCTCAGAGACCAAGACAAATGATAGTCGGAGAGCCCGGAGTCGTGAGTCGCTGTGATTCGAGTTTTCGATGGTTCAAGCTTCATGAACAGGAAGTTTTGCGGGAGTTCGAGGGATGGCACAGATAGACCATCCACGTCTGGTGTCTGGCACTCGAGCGTACATTGCCACGATATGTTTCTTGACTTCCCATCAATTCAAAGATGACGAAGCGTGGGTCCACGGATAGTGAAACCATCGCAAGACTGGTATTTGGATATGACTCTACAGTCACGTCTCTCCTCATAAGTTATAATCTGCGAGAGGATGTTTTTTGGGTGGGATAGCTGTATGTGCCGCCGATTGCGTGCTCAAAGTACGTTTTTACGTGACAGGCGGGGTTGCAGCATCGCACCTTCCCACCTATTTCTCTCATCCGACTAACATCACTTTACAAAGTTATTGCGACATTTATCAATGCTCCTGTTCGCTGCTCACCATCACTGTTGTCGCCATGTGTGCTGACATGGTCGTCCCAATGGAATCCTTCGCTGCTGGACAGATGCTTGCGTGCTACTTAGCCCTGGATTCTGTAGACAATAAGCATGTGCTCAAACCCGTATATGTGTTTGCTTTTGCTCGAAGTCGAATTTGAGTTTTGTTTGCAATGGATGTGAAAACCGTTGCCATCATTGGTGCTGGCGTCAGTGGTGTCTCTTCTGCCATACATCTGAGAAACGCTGGACTAGATGTCACAGTATTTGAACGAGGAGATGTTGCTGGAGGTGTCTGGTGCGTCTCTCTTCTTGCCAACGTCGCTTAGTCTGCGCCTGTTGCATCAGAGAGTGCAAACTGATGAGAATCAATCAGGGTTTATGATCCTCGCGCGGCGGTGGAACCATCTTATCCAGCGACTTTACCTTCGGTGGGAGATTCACCTGCTTTTGACCATTTTCTCGAGTCCAAAGATCAGAGAGCTCGCAAAGATAGCCCTGTAGACCAAGAGTCTGCGGATACCAACCGAGTTTCTGACAGCAATGAATTGGAGATTTTGCATGCACCGCCAGGGTATGTCTGTTGCTCACAAACTCTCGTCTGTGTTTCTAACTGAATGCTGATTGCTTCTAGACCATGTTACCAAGGCCTTCACAACAATGTCTCGACTCCAGAGATGAAGTTGCGCACCCATGACTGGAAATCAGGTACTCCTGATTTCGTCCCTCACGATGTGTTGGCAACGTATATCCAAGACACAGCCACTGCCAACGATATTCTCACTTTGATATCTTTCCGCACGCGCGTAATTAAAGTAGAGAAGAAAGGAAGGAGATGGGAGGTAAGCACAGCAAAATTGATTGAGGACGATGGCGAAAAGGAGGTTCGAAAGTCAGTGCAGGTAAGTGCTCGGAAGAGACGACGAGAAGAAAGAAGGAGAGAAGTGTGTTGACGAGAACTTGTAGCTTTTCGATGCGGTGGTAGTGGCAAGTGGACATTACCTTGCACCCAACATTCCCGACTATCCCAATCTCTCTGCTTGGAAAACTGCCTCCCCAGCACGAATCTCGCATTCGAAGTCTTATCGCTCGCCTGCACCTTTCGCAGGAAAGAACGTCTTGGTCGTTGGAGCTGGTGTCTCAAGTACGGATATTTGCCGCGAATTAGGCGGTACCGCGAATAAAGTCTGGCAGTCAAGTCGAGGTGGAGAGTATGACTTGTTGCCATCCATGTTACCGGACAATTGTACGCGTGTTGGAGCTATTGCCGGTCTCTCCTCTCTCACCCCAATTGCCCTGAAGGTCGAGGATACACTTCCTGGCAGCGTGTTACTGGCTTCCGGCGACACGATCAACGACATTCACCACATCATTCTAGCAACAGGCTACCACATGTCCTATCCTTTTCTCTCCAATCTCCACGCCGACACTTTGCTCCCCTCACAAGCTTCAGAGACCATCCTAGTCACCACAGGACAAGTAACCCACAACCTCCACAAGGACATTTTCTACATCCCAGACCCTACACTCGCATTTATAGGTGTACCCTACCATGTGGCCACTTTTTCTCTTTTTGAGTTCCAAGCTATGGCTGTAGCTGCGGTGTTCGCTGGGACCGCTAGCTTACCGAAGAAGGAAGAAATGAGGAAAGAGTATGAGGAGAGAGTAAAGAGGAAAGGTGTAGGAAGGAAATTACATTCGCTGAAGGATGATGAAGGTGAAATTGTGTATGCGAGGGAAATGATGAAGATTGTGAATCAAGGAAGAAGAGAGGAGGATAAATTGGAGGGACATACGAAAGAGTGGTTTGAGGCTTACCGACGACGGCTAGTGAGGATGAAGGAGAGAAGAGGGTGGACGTCAACGGTGGAGGTCGTTGGCCCCGTAGACGACATCGAATAGAGCATAAGAGATACATGTTGTGGAATATCTCAGCAGTCCTTGGAGGTGTACATTGAGTCCGGGATCGTTGGTTGCTAACAGAACTCGAGAGATCATGACAGTTTCAGAAGAAACTTCCGCTGGAACAAACAGTACAAGACACATTCAAGTAATCAAACAATAGTGATACTTGAGAATGACGCGCCCTCCGGCGTAAACACATCTCCATAAAGATTTAAGGTCCGACTAGCGTCCGGAGCCGCTTACATAATCAACCTCGCTCCTTTCTCGACCTTATCCTGACCACGTGAGTCACTTTAATCAACAACCAAGATCCAGAACCAACGTCAGAACCAACGTCAGAACCAATGGCAAACAAAAATCCATGGCTATACGCAGGTCTAGTCTCCTCATTTCCCAACATATCTCGCGCAGAAGACAATAAAACACGCATCTGCCAGCCCATCCCCGACCCCTGGGATCCACCGTCAACATTACCTCAATCCTGCAAAACATTCATAAGGCCCTCTGCCGACGACTCATCAGACACATTACTTTCCGAAACACCCATTCAAGACGCACCGACAAACTCAATTCTGGTATTCCGCTACAAGGACAAAATTCATGCGATTGAGTCAACGTGTCCGCATCAAGGGTATCCGATGACCAGAGCCACTCTATCGGATATTGAGGATTTCGGGATTGTCTTGAGTACGGGCATCACGTGTCCGAAGCATGGATGGTCGTTTGATTTACACACGGGCGAGGCAGATGTGAGTAGGTATAAGTTGGGGTTGTACGAGGTTGAGTTGAGGCAAATTGAGGATGGGGATGAGCAGGTTTGGGTGAGGAAGAAGGAAAGGAAGAGAATTGGGTGATGGTATTCCTTGTGGTTCATTGCGATTGAGTGCGAGCTTGAGAGGGCTCTGCTGCTTCGACTTCTCGATTGAGCTAGGAGCATGAATGGAGATGAATGGACTCTCCTGGACGCAGGAGAGTTCGTATGCGTGTGCTTGAGACGAGTTTAGTAATGGAGATATCCCAGAAACTGGGTGCGTTGGCTCTCGTCACCACTGCAAAGAAGTTTTCTCTCATGTCTTCTGACTCCTGGTCATCTCTAGCACTTCAGCGTGAGATTCTGGCTTACAATCTGCCGAGTCCATTCGACTGGTTCAACTCAAGTACTCTTCTTCTCGTTTTCAGCATGCTCTTTCGCTGTGTGAGGCCCTGTATCGATCTTGGTGGAACCCGGCAGTGAGTCCGGGACCTCAGCACCCGAAGGATTAGATCGGGACTTTGCTTTCTGTCCGAAAACCATATCCTCGTAACCAACTGGCACTGCTTTGGAAACATCAGGGGAACAGTAGCATAGATGACATCTGAATTGACTTGGGTCCGATATTTGTTGCCCTGTTAGGGAGAAGGGCTCAGTCAGCACGTCTCCGACAATGGACAAAGTAAAAGCATGTAGGATGGCGGTGCATCAAGGAATCCATCTGTCATGAAAACTCTGGATCATGCCGCTTGCAACCTTGCTGGTCTCGCCAAACTATGAGACAGTCACGAGTACGTTTCCTGCTGCTGTGATCAAGTCATCTACACAAGATTTCGGGGCTTACACCAAAGCTTCAATCCTCCACGCGGAGGATAGCCACAACCAACACAGGTGTGCTTGACTTTGTCTTTGTACAGTATTGGAACATGTGTCTTCCACACAAGACCTTCGCGGAGTGGCCCCTTGCAATGGTTTGTAAGCTAGACAGCCAATCAGCTTATACAATGTGGCACAAATGTCGGAAGAATTTACCCAGTTGCGAAAGCGTTTTCTCCCGGAAAATTCTTTGTCCTGGTACCGCTGCCGATGGAAGAGCCTCATCCGTTTCAATGTGGCCTCCTTCCAAGAAGGATCTGCCATTTTCTTCTTTTGATATGCATATTGTTTTGCATTTTTAGCCTCGCGCCAGGCCTGGTCCTCGCTGAGCCAGAGCAGCGAGTTGCTGAACAAAAGTCCTCGGCTGACTGAAGGTAGTCCTTTCACGAGAGTTTGCGGCAGAAATTTTGCAGTCTGTTGCATCAAGGTGTTCATACTGTCAAGACGCAATAGAGGAAGCCGGGAAGGTCGATCTTGTGTCGAAGGTAATCCGACAAGTAGATACTGCGTTCCTGTCCTTTGATGACCTAGTATCAGATGCGACTAAACTCCTTGATATCAACAATGCATAACCGCGAGGAAACGCAGATGAGGTTGATCGCGTGGTGGTGGTTATACGCGCCGATCAACGCAAGCTCGGCGTTTCGGCGTCCGAGCTCCGGTCTATCTCCAAGCTTCACCACCAATTTCAAACCACCATCTCTCAACACACAGTCTATCAATAATCACAAAAAATGGCGCAAAAGATGCGCCGCAACCTTCTCTACACTCTGACATGGTCAAAAAGGTGCAAAAAGTCATCGACGCCTGTGTGATTCGAACACACGCTCCCGAAGGAAATGCCTTAGCAGGGCATCGCGTTAACCACTCCGCCAAAGCGCCTTGAAGAGATCCCAGAACTGGTTAGATTCCGAAGCTGGATGTGGAATTCCCAAAGTTTGCGACATATGTAGCAAAGCTCCGCAGAATCGACATCACCAATCGCCCTTGTCGCATGCGCACTAGAATCTGTATGCGACAAATGTCCAGGTCATTGTGTTAAGAAGCATTCATCATGAACCATATGCATAGATCGCATGAGGGTCGCGGGATCCAAGACGAAGTGCTGTAGTGAACAGAAGATGGGAGGTCCGAAACAGAGGAGAAATTTTGTCACAAGACAGATTTTCTCTGCCTGCTTAACGGCGAAGTTTAGCCTTTTCCATGGCCAACCACCCCTTCTTGAATGCTGCTCACACTCATTGGAATCGAGTATGGACTGTAGTCTAGCATCTATCAGTACTGAGCCTGAGGAAAATCAAGCTGCATGGTGTTGCCTCTTACCTAAGTGGCTGTAACAACGTACGGTATCTGTGTACATGGGATGTCTCTTGATGGTCTTCGAGATCTATTGTCAAGGCCTTACGCAATATGTTTCACCGAAGACTTTCGAAGTCCACAGGCAACACTGACCGATGTGAACAGAGGTGCAAAAACATTCAAGCCAAAAGACGTCAAACTCGAAAGGATCAATGAGACCGGCAGATCACCTTGTTTTGCACATATAAGTTCATTCTGCCAAGTCACTATTGACAGACTACCTTACTTCAGTCTCGACAAAAGCGGTTTTGGTCATCATTCCCTGAAAGCAGTCTGGAAACATGATGGTAGTATTGGTGTTCTTTGGCTCCACAATTCCGATGCTTTGTGGATGGATTTAGGACCTTGGATGAACCACTCTGATGCGACAGGTGCAGGGAAGATCGAGGTAATATGTTCTTGATTTTGCTTGTCAAAGTATGTATATAACATGCTTAACCTCATCGTTCCTCCTTGTACATCGCAGTCTGTGTCTATTCGCGAGCATTTCGAGTCTTCGTCACCCAAGCATCTGCAGTAGGAAGATAGCCATTGACAGTCTGTGCAACCGTCTCTGTAACCTTTTCTATATGACCCTCCTTGGTGACCTCTGCAGTCTCGTGTATAACAGCGGTAACAGTTTGGGTGACAGTCTCTTTCGAGTGCTGCATTTCATATTTCACTTCCTCCAAGATTTTGGAGTTTTTGTCAAATGCCTCCGAGTCATGCGTCAAAAAGACGGCAATGTAGATCCAAGTGATGATGAAGGTGAGGCAAAAAGCCGACATGTAGATCATGAAACATGTACCAGGGTCATCATCCTTGGATTTAGGGTTTGAAGAAGTTGGTGTGGTATTGGCGAGTGTTTCGGCGGCGTGACCGATATTGATGGTTGTGGATTGGTTTATGAGTTCTAGGCGGTCAGGACGTTGGAGAGGCCCCGAAGGTGGTAGACTCCTTGATGGTTGTAGGGGCGAGGTATTATCGTGATCATCTACCAAGGGGTGTCTTGGGGTATATGCCGGTGCAGTAGTAGCTTCGCTTGATGGCGGTATTGCCGCATGCGAGGATACGCTGGAGGTTGATCGGTCTCAGTCATCTCAAGCATCGTAAAGAGATAATGCCAGAAGAAGCTGAATGGAAACGAATTGTAAGCACTCTGCTCCTTCTTGTAATTTGGTCCGGCAGACGGCAGCATAGTTCACAGTGCAAGCCTCGGAACATGATCATTAGAGTTATCTCGCGGAGAGAGTTTGTTGGGAAGCTTCCGTCAAGAGTATCGAGAGAGCTCAAGATCATCCGAGCGCTTGCTATATACCCTCAAATGATCGAGAAAAGAGCTTGCTGGCTCGAACGATGCTTGCTTATCCGTGATTGACTTTGAATCACTGAGGCTTGAGGACCGAGACTTCAAGCTGCATGATTGATGCTCCCAGCAACAATAAATATGCCAATCGACAGTATCTGCAGATTTGCAATGGTCTTGTTTCTCAACCACTAACACAATAGACAGCGAATCCAACATGACTATCCGGACACGAGTCAGAGCTGATAGAGAGACGTCAATACGGAAGGGGGACAGAGAGCTCGACACGACCGTCTCGAAGCCAAAAGACAGCTTACGAGCCAATACAAACATCTGCTCTCAAGCCAAAAAGAAGAATCCGCCCGAGAAGAAAAGCAGAACAACACGTTCGAGTGGTTGATGAATGGTCAAGTGTATCTATGTAGATAGTGTGGAGATGTCGGTATGGTAGATATCTAGTAGCCCAGAGCATGGTCTATCACCTATCTCGAAATATCAAAAGTGTTTACCGAATCATGTCACTTCCAAAGCTTGATTTGAATCTCTTGGTACCAAGACACGATATTCTAAGGGAGAGTCTTGGTGAATTGTAATATGTGGGGATTGATATGGCATGACCAGAGTGCTTCCAGGAAGCTTTGCTCGGACGTAAGAAGCACGAAGTGCAGAGGGCCGTGATTGTGACAACTCTTTCTCACTGCTTAGGTGTCCGTGAAACCCACCATCTTCTTGACACTTCTTTGACAGATTTTACTTGCGACAATTGTTCAAGAACGAAAACTTCTTGCGAAGTAGCACAGCAATGCCCAGCAACACCAATTGCTGCAACTTTATGCTGATTGTCCTTGGCCTCATGACCGTCGGGGTTTCCTTCATCCTCGCCGCATCCACACTGGTTCTCACCAACGACAACAACCACATGTTGATGGATGCGACGATGAGGACTTCTGGTAGAAAGAACAGGGCTTTTCGAGTGGCGTCCTGTGATGTCGGGACCTGTCGAGGAGCAAAAACCTTTTGAAAGACAGTCGTTATGCCAGCGTCGACGGTCACGGAGACAGCAACAGTTTATGTATCAGGTTATGACAGACCTGAGCAGCTAGCGACAATTGAGATGGAAGATGTTCAACCAACAACGCTCATGCCGCACGTCCTGCCAACAGGAAATGTCGAGGAGCCCGAGAAGAAGAAGTTTCTTATCAAGGGCACGAGGAGTGGACAGATTGTTGATGTCAACAAGCCAGAGATGCAGATGTGAGAGATGACTGCTCGGACGCGAGGAAACTTGCTGATAGACTCTGAGTCGAGGGTATGAATGGCGTGGGAATACAAATGGTAGCTAGCATCTTCAAGCAGGCTCGAGCTTTGCTTTTGCTTCTTCAATCCAGGTCTCAAAGACCATGTCTCCAGCAGAAACGGCACGCAGAGGAGTAGTGCGACTGCTTTTCTTTGCGACTTCGGGGTTGTTGCTGCGTAGGTCTGGTTGAGCAGGGATCCAAGGCTGAGGATGGCCAATGGGAGGGCTTGTATTGTCACGCAATTCTATAGCGACAGTAAATGTACAATTCTCAGGTAAAGGCTTCAGTCTGGAGCCACAAGATGACAGTCTGGTCATTGTCGCACGCATCTGTTCTTCTAGATCGACCCTGGGTAGTACGGCAACAGTCTCTCCATCGTCAGTGGTGCGTGACATGGGAGTAAAGTGGTATTCCTTGGGAACGAAGGGGAAGCGGCTGAGATCAAAGACGAAGCGTTCGAGGGGTATGTCTTGTTGCGAGTAGATGACAACAGCTACGCGATCGACGGTGCCTTTCAACAGCTCAGTCTGGACGGCAGCGACAGCATCGGTGATCCATTGGCAGACTTTGGGGTGACGAGACTGGCGGACGCTGTAATTGTACTTTTTGGCCGACAGGAAGGATTCGCGGGGGTAGATGTCGCGCTCGTACAGGATGGTGTGAATGGCGACAATCAGAAAGTCACTGAAGACACCGACGAAGGTCTGGAAAGTGACGACGACATCTGTGTCGTCCATGCTGATGGGATGATGATGAAGGTCATGGGCGAGCTAAAGTGGGCACGCGTGGGTGGACGCGTCTTGGCGGGTTGGGCGCGTCTCCAGGCAATCTCGAACGAGTCACGACCAGCAAATCAATCGACAGCTCCCCAAGACTTGATTGATGCTGGTTATCGACTGACAGCACATCAAGATAGTTCTTTGAGATAGCAACAAGCTGGAACTGTTCAGACTGTACATGAAGCTAAACGACATTTAGCGCCCCTTGCTGCGTGCCCCTCGATTCCTCCCTGCTACCCCGCGATACGCTAAAGCAAAGGCAAACCGCCCTCATCTCTCTACCACATCATGGAGCAGCAAATAGTCCAGCTCCTCCACGACATCCAGTCTCCCAACGATGCTCCTCGCCGCAATGCTGAGGCGCAGCTCCGCCACCTCTACCCAAACACGTCCTTCGCTCCTACCTTGATCGCCATCGCTACACATCAATCCATCGATCTACCCACCCGTCAAGCTGCCCTGCTCTTCCTCAAGCAGTTTGTCCAGCAAGTATGGTCTCCTCAGTTCGAGGAGTTCAAGGGCGAGATGCTCGTCTCGGTTGAAGATCGTGCAAACCTCCGACAAGCTCTACTCGATCTGGCCACCGATGCCCACCAGGAGAGAAAGATCAAGAGTGCTGCTTCCATCGTTGTCAGCAAGATTGCTACTGCCGACTTCCCCGACGAATACCCAAACCTTCTTCCCACCTTACTACACATCATCAACAACGGCCAGGATGGCCAACTACATGGTGCTCTCAAGGTCCTGCAAGACTTGGTAGACGACTGCTTCAATGATGATCAATTCTTCAATGTCGCCCATCAGATCGTCTCGTCTGTCTTTGCTGTAGCCACCAGCTCACGCCCCACCATCCTTCGTGCTCTGGCTGTCTCCGTCTTCCGAGCATGCTTTGACATGCTGGAAATGGTCTTGGAGGACCACAAGACTGCTGTCAAGTCTTTTGCCGAGGAAACTCTTAACAACTGGTATCCATTCTTCCTTGCTACGTTGAACATGCCTGTACCAGCCACTCCTGTCGAGCAAGAAGAATCTCAGAATCCTGTCGCTGAAGAGTATCGTGGTATTATCGCTCTCAAATTGCAGGTCGTCAAGGTCTTGATGCGTGTTCGTTCCATCTTCCCCTCAATTCTGGCTCCTCAGGCTCCTGCTCTTTTTGCTGCAACATGGCAAGAGCTCAACAATCTACGCCAATCATATCATGAATCCTTCATTCTCCATGATCGACAAGGTAGACTTGAAGATGCCGATGGTCTTCCATTCACTCTCGACTTCCTCGTGCTTGAAGAGCTGGACTTTATGCAGGCTTGTCTTCGTGCAGCCCCTGTCCGAAAACAACTCGAAGAGCAGCTGCAATCTCAGTCAATGCCAGACACATGGATCGCCGAGGTTATGAAGCTCACCGTCACATATGCCCACATTACCACTGAGGAGGAAGGCCTGTGGGACATTGATCTCAACATCTTCCTTGCCGAAGAATCAAATGTCACCGCAAACTACACCCCTCGTACTGCCTGTGCTGATTTGGCAATCAAACTCGGAGAGTGGCAGAGTGCTGCTACCCTCGAGGGTCTGCTACACTACACTCGCGAGCTCTACTCGACCGACTCAAGCTGGAAGGCAAAGGAGTCTGCTCTTTTCATCCTCAACCAACTCCTGACTGACTTTTCCGATGGCGAGCGTCCAATAGCTCCCGAAGTGGCCAATGCCTACATCGACTTTGTCAGATATGCAATGCAGCAGGAACACGTCTTCCTTCGAGCTCGAGGCCACTTGACCGCTAGTGGGCTGGTCCGTACCGCCGACTCTGCTCTCGGGGCCGTTGCCTCCTCGCTTATGGAACAGTCGCTCCACGCAATCACCAATGATCCTTCCGATGTAGTCAAGGTATCTTGCATTCGTTCCATGCAAGCATACCTCACTGGCGTTTCTTCTGCCAACAACGTCTCCATGCAGCCTGCCATCATCAACGCTATCCATACCTTCGTCACTGAACTCGACTTTAGCGATATGGACGAGTCGGAGGATGTCATGATCGCCATTGTCGAGACATTGCGTGATGCCATTATGATTGACACCCGTATATGTTTGACCGGCTCTGGTTTGGATGTCCTCTTCACCATCGCCAGTTGGTGTGCTGTCAACTATCAAATCTACATTCTCATAGCCGAGACCTTTGAGGACATCTCGGAAACTCTGTCAGATGCTGGTCCTGAAGTCTACACACAGCTCTGTGCCAAGGTCTTGCCTTCGCTGTCAGGAGCATTTGATGTTGCTAACCTCACTGATGAAAATTCTCTGACAAATCTTGCAGCTGACATGCTTGGTGATCTTGCAAAGAACGGTCCGTCACCACTTCCTCAAGGTTTCATCGTCACAATCATGCCCAAACTCACTCGTCTTCTCCTTGAATCTCCTGACGAAGAGTTGCTCAAGTCAGCGACCTCTGCCACTCGATACATGCTGGAGAAGGACCCCGATCAAATGTTCAACTGGGCAAATTACGATGGCAAAAGTGGCCTCGAAGTCATTCTAGTCATCATCGATCGCCTTCTTGGTCCTTCAGTCGAAGACAATGCTGCTGGTGAAGTTGGTGGTCTTGCTGCTGCCTTGGTCGAAAAGGCTGGATCTGATAGACTTGGTCCATACCTGGCACAACTATTGAGCGCTGTCGCCCACAGACTCAGCACTGCTACACAGACGCAAGTCATCCAGAGTCTGATTCTTGTGTTTGCAAGACTATCTCTGCTCTCTGCCAGAGAGGTTGTCGACTTCCTTGGTCAACTCGCTATCGGCGAAGAGAGCGGTTTGCAAGTTGTCCTGACAAAATGGCTTGAGAACTCCATCAACTTTGCCGGCTATGATGAGATCAGACAGAAGTAAGTTATAAAGCAACTATCCCGAAATTTGACAACTAACGATTGCCCAGCATCATCGCTCTGTCTCGCCTCTACGATCTTCACGACCCTCGCCTCGACACGGTACAGGTAAAGGGAGACATGATCATGCCAACATCCACGCGCATCATGACTAGGAGCCGTGCCCGCGCCAACCCCGATCAATACACCATCATTCCCGCCCCTCTCAAGATCGTCAAAATCCTCGTTGACGAACTTCTCGCCAACAACGTTTCTCGTAGTGTCGAAACCTTGGCCCCAGCTTCTGAACTCGAAAAAGCAGAATCAGTCGGTAGTGGCGACTCGGACTGGGAAGATGAGGATGGATTCTTGGACTTGGGCACTGGCATGACTAAGGAAGCTCTGATGGGTATGGTCGCAGACGATATGCCCAGCAGAAGCAGAGATGATGAGACTCAAGGTTATTTGCTTCAGTGGTTCGCCAGCAAAGCACAAGAAGAAGGATTTGGACAAGTGTTTGGGCAGTTGACTGCCGCCGAACAAGAGAAGCTGAGGTCCATGGCGTAAAAAAGCTAAAGAAGTGGTACAAAATCTGAAATTTGAACAGGGAGGTACATATTCAGGATCAAAGAGAAAAAATCAAAATCAGCATAATCCCTTGAATCTTTTGAATCACAATGACCACGACTATTCTTCCGTGGTGCAAGTCAAACGTATCCAGATCTGTTCTGCACCTTGACAGCTATACAAGCACAGACGTGGATTAAGCATAAGGGTATCCGCAAACTAATCTTATGGTTGAATTTCTGTAAACAGAACTTATATCACTTTATAATTACTTGATCAATTGAATCTTTCTATATAATATAGCATACTTATATAAAGTATAAGATTTTAAATCAGGTATAGGGTATAGGATAGAATTTAAGGAGATCTTGAGGTGATAAGAAGTAAATAAAAGAAAAGTGACGTTAGTATTAGCATCGTATAAGATAAAGATAAAGTTAGGATTAAGGTTAGGGTTGAGGACATCTCTATCTCGAAGATTAAAAATCCTTGTTTTGAAAAACTTCTTCGGCAGGGATATATATATCAAAGTAGTATGGTTTGTTTTGAGTAGGAATATTTGTCGAGGCAGAATGTTTGTGCGAGTAAAGATATTCGGGTTATATTTGTATTTGAAGAAATTCACAAACTAGAAAGATTTAATCAGATCGGCGAGGTGAATTTTATGTATATATACAGATTTGATAAATATTTGGAGTAAAGCATATAAAAGGGTGATTTCGGAGTAAAAAGTATGTAAAAAGGCAACAAAGTCTAAGAAGTTGATGTTTTGAAATATGAAGAAAGTGATGTTATTGATTCATCTTGATAGAAGTGTAATCCAGTCTATTCTCATGTATAAGCTCGTTCTATCTTGTGTGCTGACCCAAGTGTATACCGTGTACCCAATCCAAACAGTCTATCCCATGTACCGACCTAATCTATTGCGTGTTTCGACCCAGTTTATTCCGTGTTTCGACCCATTTCGTATATATCGTTCCCACTATGTTTCCTGTATGATCATTTGTTTGGCGATCAAGCTGTCCTGCAGCTTGCCATCCCATCGAGTTCCGACCCCAGCTCCGATCCCAAAACGAAAGCAAAAAGCTCCAACTCCGACTCCAACTCCAAATCCGGAACGAAAGCAAAAAGCAAAAAGCAGAAGGTGAAAAGGCAAGAATGTGACACTTCTATGACAAATTCTTAGCAGCAAAGCCCAATTGAGGAGTACTCGACATCTGCGAGAAAACCACAAACTGGCTCTTCAAGAAGATATCTCCCAAAAGGCAGAAACCGATACCATCATCCTTTTGCATGCCTCCGTAACACCAGTTGTTGCCTAGGTTTGCAAAGTTGATGTACGAGCCAGGGACGGTGAATTTATTGCCATTGATGACGGTGCTGAAAGAAGGCATGGCAGCATTGCAAGGGAAGATCCAGGCACCTTCGTAGTCGCTGTAGGTTGCACCGGAGACTTTGGCGTAGTAGGCGCTGACGACGTCGGAAGGCAAAAGCATGAGAGTGGTTCCTGTGTCGGCGACACAACTGATGGTTTTGCTGACTTTGGCACCGCTGCCGATTGCGTAACCCCCTGCGTTGAATTGCCAGAATCCATTGTTGCTGTTGAGGTTGACGTAGGTGATGCTGCCTGTGTATTTTGTGCTGTCGATGTAGCCGAAGCCGTAGCTGCCTGGTTTTCCGTGTTTTAGATCGGCAGTGAAGACGGCTTTGGCAAGGTGTGGTCTGACGGTGTCGAAGAAGGTGGTTTGCTGCTTGGGTGAAACGCGGTTGAGAGAGCTCATTGCCAAGCCGAGGATACCATCGCTGTCGGTGTGAGCTGTCAAGCCTGATGAAACAGAGGTTGCTGCTTCGACTGCTTGCGAGGTCGCAGTTACGCCTCCGACAACGACCTTATCAGCGTAGACCTTGCCGCTTGCTCCGGTGCCGTCTCCGTAAACAATGTTCCAAGATTGACCGGACATCAGCTTAGCGTTGTTGACGGTGTAGTAATCATGACCAGATCGCTGAGCTGCTGGCTGCAGGTTGGAGTAAACCCAGAGATCTGAACTTCCAGTGTCAAAGTCGAGGTTTACAGTCTTGCCTCCAATGGTGACAGGACAGAGGTACATTGTGTCGGTGGGTTCTGGAGAGTTGGCGACTGATCCTGATGCCGCTGCTGATGCTGCTGCTTTGACGACAACGCTTGGAGCCGATGCACCTGCTTTTGCATACTTTGCGTATACATTCAAAAGCCTTTGAGCAGGAGGTTTGGCAGTGATGTTGGTGTTGACGATTTGACCAAGGGTGAAGGTAGCCTTTCCTTGAATGTCGGTAGTGTTCAGGGTGGTGTTCCAGGTAGTGGTCAAGGGATGAGCCAGACACAAGCTGTATAGCGGCGTTAAGGCAGTAAGGATCTGAGAAAAGTGCATCTTGTTATAGATGTTGTAGTAGTCCACACTGACTCGAGATTGTTGATGTACTGACTTCCTGACATGGCATTCATCTCGACTTATATTCTCTCAAATTTCTTCTTTATGGAATTATTCTCTTGGAAACTCTTCTCAAGAACAATTTGATGCCAGACAAAAGACGTTGTGCCCTGGGCCGTCATGGCCGTTGAGAATGTTTTGGATGCCACGCGCTTCAATTACTTACCGAACACAGTCTCAGATCTGCCAAGCAGCAGGATGTCGGCTCGGCTGTGTTGCCGTGTCTCTGAAGTGCCAAATCGTTGTTCAGTATAGCGTCATAAGCGTTCCAGGGCATGCGTTCGCAAGGGTTTTCAATCCGGATGTTTCACCACTTTGAGCATGCCGCTTGGTTTATGCGGATATGCTGTGATTTTTATTTGGAACGCCAAGTTTTTGTCCTGCAATCGCCGTGATTAGTGATGCATTTTGGCAGTTTTTTCTTTCTTAATACCAACAGGCACAGTATAACATGTATTGAACCTTGAAGCAAGTGCTTGCAATGGCCGTTGTTCGCGACGCGGTCCGACTACAACGACTGCTCACATTGTGCAGAAAATCTCTTCGATGACGCTTTACCATGCTGACATTCGCAAATTCGGATCAAAGGCACTTGCAGAATAGGATGACTTCGGATGACAATCATGGCAGAGTCGCTCTTTCCTGTAGAATGTCGGACAGATGTAAGTTCATCATTGTCCGGGCGGCTTGGCGGAGGTGACCATTTGTCTCTAACTTTTTGCGCTTCTACCGCACCTTAAAGTTTCCACGATTTGAGTGACAGAGAGACAGAGACACAGTCGATGGTAATCATGTCGAGAGATGAGCATCGTTGTACAATGCGATGTACGACGATGGATGTGCGGAGGTGAATTGCTGCTCGTAGTGAGCGAGTGGAGGGTTGGCCAGCGCTTACATAAGAAGAGTCTTGGTCCAAGCTTCGTCTGCTTGCATGTGCCTCTCAAACCTTCCTTGAGACTTCTACTTCTCCAGCTAGCCAGCCAGAGAGATGTTCGCATCCTGCTGCATACCAATATCCAAGTGCGACATTCTTCGTGATACGTGTGCTGTTGCTCTTATTTCTCGATACTGGCCGAACAACGTATCAGAGTGAGCATCAACCACTGATCTGTGGTTCCGATCCAGTCTAGGAACAACATGCTCGAGGAGGATTCTGATCAGCGTACATACCACTGCGCGGATCGTGTCAGGTATACAGTCTCGCAGCAGCACACCACGAACACGCTCTAGATACAGCCAAAAGTCGTCAAGCTAGCTCACGGGAAGGATTGAGGGGTCTTCTCAGGCGCAAAGCCAAAGTGGGGTCGAGGCTTGGATATGCATCCTTAGATTGCATCACCTGCTCTTTTGCACGCCGACGGCGCTTGACAAAAAGAACAAAAGGACCATGGAGACGCCAGCTCATATGCCAATACTGCTGCCCTGGTAGCCAAGCATCAGCTAGACAAACTCCGTTGCCACCTCCTTATATACAAAGCCGTCGCGCTCTGAACTCGATACATCGTACAGATCAACCATCAAGATGACGACCACTACCAACTTCAATGGACAAGCTGAAGGTCTGTATGGTATCGACAATGCTTCAAATCCTCTTCCAGCACTTGCCGCCTGCGCTCGAGGCTTCCTGTCTGAGAACTACGATTTCATCATCATCGGCGGTGGTACGGCTGGTCTTGCTGTAGCTGCTCGCTTGACAGAAGACCCTGAGATCGTGGTTGGAGTACTTGAGGTTGGCAAGTCAAGACTTGATGACCCTCTCGTGGACAACCCTGCTGCTTTCGTACACATGTTGGGCAACTCCGAATACGATCATTGTTTCAAGACCGTACCGCAGGTAGGATCACTCGCGCAAGTGTGCCTCGATTCTTTACTAACATGAGCTCTAGCAAGGAAATCGTGGCATCGAACATCACTTGAGCAGAGGAAAAGCTCTTGGAGGCTCGAGTGCCATCAATTATATGATGTTAGCGATTTCGCATCGTCTCCCGATTTGTATGATGCGCGTAGACTGACCTTTCCAGGTACGTCCGAGGATCTGATGCCGACTACGATGACTGGGCAACTCTTGCGGGTGATTCCAGCTGGTCTGCAAAGGCTCTCAAACCATACATGCGCAAGCATGAAACACTCGAAAAGATTGATGAGTCAATCCTGGACCAGACCGACTACCCCCATGTCGGCGAGCATCACGGCACAAGCGGTCCAGTTCATACCTCTTTTAATGATAGCCCATTCCCACTCAGTGACCTTGTGATCAAAGCCTGGGACGAAGCGGCGGGTCTATCTAAGAAGCCAACTGATCCCTGGAGCGGTGATCATATTGGATTTTTCAATACGCTCGGTGCTGTAGCACGATCTGGACCTCACAAGGGCAAAAGAAGTTATGCTGCTCGTGGCTACTTCCAAGCTAACGCCAGCCGTCCCAACTTGAAGGTACTCTGTGAAGCACAGGTAACCAGGATCGTTCTAGAGAATGGCATTGCGAAAGGAGTAGAGTTCGTTTATGATGGCATGCACGAGACGGTCTACGTGAAGAAAGAAGTGATCCTTTCTGGGGGCACAATCAACTCGCCACAGATCCTGGAACTGTCTGGTATTGGTGATCCTGCAATTCTTGAACAGGCTGGTGTCGAGTGCAAGGTTGAGCTTCCTGGGGTTGGCAGAAATCTCCAGGATCATGCTGTTGCTGTCATCGGTCTGGAGCTGAAGCCTGGCAACATGACATCCGACATATTGGGCGACCCAGACGTGATGGAAGCTGCGACAAAAGCTTACGCTGAGCATCAACGTGGACCCTTAACATCCATATCAGGCACGCAAGGTTTCTTTCCCTACAAGAATGTCGTCTCCTCCGAGCAGCTTGAAAAGACCATCAAGAGTATCCGTGAAATCCAGAATGCCTCCGACACCACACCTTTCTACAAAAAGCAGCTAGACCTTGTAATCGCGCATCTCGAGAGCGACAAATCCGCAAATTTGCAGTATCTTATGATACCTGCTGGAGCAAACTATACTGCGGAAGGCCTGCGTACGCAAAAAATGTGGCCTCCACCTGACAATACTCGGGCTCATCGCATGGCCTTGGGTCCAGCTCTGCAATTTCCCGTTTCGCGAGGCTCATGCCACATCAAGAGTGATGGTAAGTCGTGCTAACTAGCCAACATTTGCGCTCAACGAGGTTCACATCGCTGATGCTTCACACGACAGACCCATCAGTCCATCCAGTCATTGATCCTGCATATCTGAGACATCCTGCCGACGTTGCGGTCTTGGCAGCCGGCCTCCATTTTGTACACAAAACGACAAAGACCAAGTCCCTAGCTCCAATCATCCAGACGCGTACCTATCCACCTGCACACAGAAATCTTGACAATGCTGCTGATCGCGAAGAAGCCGTCAAAGATTGGGTCATGGGCGAGTATCATCTCATCGGCACCTGCGCTATGGGAGAAGTTGTGGATAGCAGGCTCAGGGTCAAGGGTGTTCAAGGGTTGAGGGTAGTGGACGCGAGTGTGTTCCCGAACCACGTCAGCGGTAACATCTGCAGTAGTGTATACACTGTGGCAGAGAAAGCTGCTGATCTTATCAAGGAGGATTGGGGAATTGCGTTCGATGTGCCAGAGGTCGCCAGATTGAAACTGTGAGAATCCTGTTGGATTTTGGAGTTTGAAGGTTTGCCAAATTGGAATAAAGTACAGTCGATATTCATATCTCCTCACAGTAATCATCGTGCAGTCTCAAGTTTTTTATGCTGATTGCATCAATTGAGGCTTCTTCTATGAACATTTTCACACAGGGCCCATTGTCATTCGATCGTATCTTCTAACGAGAGTCTGCGGTTGGACTGTGATAATAATGAGATGCCACAATCATAAAACTCATGACGACGACTCAATACCGTCCAGCGATCAAAAACCATTAACAATCTGATATATTCTATCAAGACAATGGACAAGTTGCTGATCTCCACAGCCTTCGCCATGATTTCAAAATCACCATACCAGAGCCTCCTTCTTGTCACCACAGCTGATCCCCTCACAGATCAAGATATCCTCCCTACTCACTTCATCGTCTACTTCTCTCTTCGCCGGCCATATCTGTCTTCCCTCCCGCTGCTCTCTCGTGAAATGTGCCGTAACAATCTCCCTGACAGTCTGTTGGAAGAACAATGGAGCCTTCTCGTACTTTGGATGCAACTGCCCATTCACGAAAACACCGATATTGAGATTCTTCTGTGCTTGGTCACAGAGCACTTTATCTTCTGCCATAACACGGGCGTACATGGAACTAATCAGTTTGAAATCGTCTTCGGAAGAATGCTTGTTGCGGTAAATCTCGTAGTTCATGGTTGATTTGAGAGGGCCTTTGGGGAGAAATTTCTGAACCATGATGAAGTGTGGTCTACCTTACATGTCAGTAGCTTCGACAGATTCAGTCAGTCTAACAACTTACGAGGCTGTCATGGAAGCGTTTGGAAAGTAGTACGTGCTGTGAACACCCAAGCCCTTCGCTGCTTGTTCTGGAGTAGAGATACAGTGATGCTGTATATGGCCGTCCTTGAGATCAGAATCGAAAGTCTCGAGATTGATGAAGTCAGGAATGTCCGGATGAGTTGTGGGACAATGATAACACTCATTGAAGTTGTCAGCTAGAATCTTCCAGTTGAAGTCGCCTTCCAGTTCGTAAGTATGATCGAGTTCGTAGTTGTCAAAGTCGATATCCTTATATCTTTCTTGCTTATCGACATCGGCAAAATGTTCTTCCCAGGGGACTTCGGGTACTTCTTTTGCATCCATGTTGATCCAGATAAAGCCGTTGATGTCAACTTTGACGTGGATACGAAAGAGGCTGTTTTGCTCCTTCTGGTAGCCTTCGAGATCTTGGTAGCCAGGTGCTTTGGCAAGGTTGCCATTAAGACCGTACGACCAGCCGTGATATCTGCATGCAAAAATCTTGGCATTGCCTTCCTTTTTCTCCACGACAGGATAAGCACGATGTCTGCAAACATTATGAAAGGCATTGACAGCTCCAGTACGATCACGATTGACGATGATGTCGTACCCTGCGATGCTGAAGCGAAGAAAGTCTCCAACATTTTTGATGCGTGAGCTATGGGTCACGAAGAGCCATCTACGAGTGAAGATTGCTCGTCGCTCAAACTCATACATCTCCGGTGAAGTGTACCATGCAGCCGGCAAAGCTCGGACAGGAGATTTCTTTGCAGGGAAGGCGTGGTCAACTTTAGCAGAGGAGGCCTTGTTACTTCCGAAGCCAAGGTAGTTGAGATAAGAAGTCATGATTGAGAATCGACGTTCAAGTTGTGATATAAGTTGTGGTGCTTAGGCAAGAGGGAAGTGAAGCAATGGGGAATATGTGCGATAGAGAATGGTGAGACGATCAAACCTCATCTTTAAGAGCCTTCAAGTATTCTTGATCTCGCTTGGATTTAATCTTGCTTATCTTCAACAACGTATCAGTGGTCTCACCTCGTTGACAAGCATTCCATAACTCCAACACCTATGCTGAGATGTAGCGAGGGATACCACTACTTGTCTAGGAAATGACAAACAGAGTGTTCGCGAAAACGTATCACGAGATTGACCATCAAGGAAAGGAATGTCAGGAGTTACACGAATTGACTGGTACAAGCGGCTACGCTAACTTTCCTATCTTGTCACCAGGTATCGGCAAGGACATCAAAGGCGGGGTAATGTTTGAGGACAACGACTTTGAGTGATCGCGGGCAACAACGCGCCTGCACTAGCTCAAAGCTGTCTGCAGCTGCCATCACAGAGTCGAGTTGACGTTTGCAGTAATCACAACTGTTGATTGATTTGGTGGAAACGCACATGGCATCAGGGACTCATGATCAAAGATTGAGGCTAGTCGGTGATGAAGAAACATTGCATTGATTTTCGAAAAATCATAACATGCTAAAGTCAAGTCCTGTGCAGAACTCTTGATCGAAGCTCGCGTAAGATGGCAAAAGCCGTGTCTTGAGTTCTAGCAGCAGCATCTTTATTCTCCTCTGCTCGCCTCAAGATATACAAGAGGCAATCGCGCAGGGATCCCCAAGCAGTATACTTGTAGACACCAAGACGAGGATACAAGTTTCTACCATCCACCTCCGTTAGAGACTTCATTGATTCCTTCTTTTTCATCTGTTGAATCTTGTTGACTAGCTCCATGGAAACTTCATCGGCCATCCCCATCAGCTGCGCGAATGTTATACCACAGACCTGAGGTCTGGACTCGCCAATCTCCTTCGTAGTCATAAAAGTGCTGGTGTACAGGTCGAAGGCTTGACGGACACTTTTCGCGTTGTGAGTTGCTAGCATGACATCGACTTTCCAGCTTGTATCACTATCATGTCGCAATAGAAAGCGGACAGCGTCGTCGTATGCATCATCGGTAAGTTGCTTGGAGATGTGAAGAGACTGTTTATCGAGTTCAGTATGAAGGTACGCGCCTCGCACCATCTTGATCCCGAGCACGTAATTATGCTCGATCGAGTGATCTAGATGCAGTTTGAGCTTGTTGGTACTGGAGTTGAGATACCTGCTTCAAGTCAGTGGTCACTCTAGTGGAAGAGGTGCTTAAAACTGACATTTGATAAGTATTCAGCACCAGAGCTCTGTGCGAAGTGTTGAAGCGGCGCATGATTTGCTGGGATAGATTTCAGCAGAGTCATGGGAACAGTATCTAACAACACTCACAAGAGCGATGCAGTCGATTGCCCTCTGGTAAGTGGACGATTCGGCATCGATCAAAACTCGTACGTTTCGAGCTTGAGCTGCTTTGCATATCCTTTCCACCCGAGAAACATAGTACTGCATCTCAGGAGAATAAAGTTTGCATGCCTCTTCCAGATTATGTGATTTACAAGTGGCCGAGAAATCCAATAAGAATTTCGCGGCTGCTGCACCCGCGCCTGTGAATCTCAGACCGACATAGTCACCAGGCTCCGCTTGTTGAACAGAGTCAAGATTGTTTCTGACCCATTCCTCGCACTGGATATCATCAATCACTGATCCGACGTGGAAATCTGTAGTAGGCTGAGCCTCCCGAGCATTCGCCAGTACAATGCCAGTGAAGCCAATACGCCGAAGCTCTCTAGTCTTGGCCCGAATCTCATCTTTGTGCGAGCCAATACAAAAGTTGTCGTACAACAACCTTTTGAAGGTCCACCTCAGGATACCAACCGATTCGATGATGTTGACGTACTTCTTGGTCAAGCGAATGAGAGAAGCCAGCAATTTCGCTGGAAGCGCAGTCGCCGAGAGGACCGCAAGCGATCGTACGAGTGTATCTGTCGGTATGGCTTGAAGATTCCTTCGAGAAGGGATGCCAGGTACATGCGGAGCATTCTGTCCTTTGGACGTCACAGAAGCGTAGCTGCGGCAATGATATCGTAAGCGTATTTGGCCGATTCGTATCTTGGGTGCATTGCAGAATGGTGATGGCGTAGAGCTGGTGCTGGATTTCAATGTTCGTAGAGACCAGATTGCCGATTGCATGATAGTAGCCTTGTCAGAGGAACACAGGATGTAGACTCTTTCATCAGACTAAAGTCTTCGAGGTTGATACATGTTGAGACATGGCGCATTTGCTTCCCCAAAATCGCCAAAATACCCGGTCACAAGAGTGCAAAAGAATGAGACCGATTTGTTGTCTGCCATGGTCGGGTGACATCCGAGATAGAGGAAGAAGGAGGTGGTCTGTCTGGGTTCAGGAGCAGAGGTTAGCGTAAGCGCGGGAACCCTGCCGAGATGCCCCACTTCGCGCCTTCTGTCGTCAGCTCCACCGTGAGCTCCCAACTCTGAACTTCCAAGTCATCATCAACATCATGAACAGATAGCAAGTGTCGGTAGCCCATCCGGAAGGCTAGCGTAAGCGCCTGCACTCAATCGTCATGTGGATGAGCGTGACCGACGGTCTCGCGTGGAGATCGAACTTTTTCTCCCAAGTTTTCTCCAAGCTACCACGTTCCTCCCGAGCCAGTCAGATCTGAGGACAATCTTGCTACCTCGAACGACAATGCGATCTGTGTTACGTTCACAGATGCTTCCATGGAAAGATGCCCGTACATCTATTCGGCTGCCTTCTCTGAAGGCTGGGGTAGCTACGAGCGGCCAGTTCAAGCTGCCGAATGCACGCAACGAGGAGAATCTACACTATGCAAAGGCTTCCCCGGAGAGAGCACAGCTTGACGAGGCCTTGAGAGTCCTGCGCTCTAAACTTCCTTTGCAAGTCCCGCTTCACGTTTCAGGAACCTCAATATCAACGAGCCAATTTCTCACATCTACTATGCCTTCGGAACATGCTCAAGAGTTTGCAAAGTCTAGTGCCGCAAGTGTTGAAGATGTTCAAAGGGCAATTGAATCTGCACTCGAGGCCAAAAAGTCATGGCAGAAGACTCCTTTTGTGGATCGGGCTACAATATTCTTGAAGGCTGCAGAGTTGGTAGCTGGCAAGTACAGATATGAGTTGGTTGCGGCGACTATGCTGGGTCAAGGCAAAAACGCCTGGCAGGCCGAGATTGACGCTGCTGCTGAACTTGCGGACTTCTTCCGATTCAACGTTTCGTACGCTGAAGAGGTATACAACAAGCAGCCGACCTTGAACGCGCCTGGCAATTTCGGGTCAGTCTTGTTCCACAAATCTTCGAGAACGCAGATGCTAACATTATATAGACGAACCGACTGGCGACCTCTTGAAGGATTTGTCTATGCCGTGTCGCCTTTCAATTTCACTGCCATTGGCGGCAATCTCGTATCCGGCCCAGCCATTATGGGCAATGTCGTACTGTGGAAGCCTTCGCCAACAGGCGTCTACGCAAGCTGGCTGGTATATCAAATCCTTCTTGAAGCTGGCCTCCCACCTAATGTCATCCAATTTCTGCCTGGCGACGCCGAGCTCATTACGAAAACTGTGTACGGACACAAAGAGTTCTCAGCCCTCAATTTCACAGGATCTTCGGACGTCTTTCGAAACTTGTACGGCAAGGCAGCAGAAGGTGTCGTCAGCAAGAAGTACCGCGACATGCCTCGAATGGTAGGAGAGACATCTGGCAAGAATTTCCACCTCATACACTCTTCAGCTGATACAAGCAATGCCGTCAAACACACCATTCGAGCTGCCTTTGAGTATTCCGGCCAAAAGTGCTCTGCTTGTTCCCGTGTCTATGTTCCGGAAAGCAAATCACAAGAGTTCCTCAAGGAGATCAAGGAAGAGATGAAACCAATCAAAGTGGGCCCGCCTGAAGACTACGAAAACTTTTTGGGTCCAGTGATACACAAAGGAGCATTTGACAAGATTACCAAGATCATAGACAAGGCCAATGGTGACAGTCGCCTGCAGAAGGTTTTTGGCGGCTCTTATGACGGAAGCAAGGGTCACTTCATTCAGCCTTCGTTCTACGTCGCAGACACCCTTGATCATGAGTTGTTTGATCAAGAGATCTTCGGCCCAGTGCTCGTGGCGTATGTTTACCCTGATGAAGAGTTTGAGCAAGTCATGGCCAAGATAGATACGCAAGGAGGTGGGTTTGCTTTGACCGGTGCAATCTTTGCAAATGATCGCGCAGTTCTTCGCCAAGCGGAAGATACACTACGATATTCGGCTGGCAACTTCTACCTTAATTGCAAGACCACAGGAGCCGTCATCGGTCATCAATCCTTCGGTGGAAGTAGAAGCAGTGGAACGAACGACAAGGCTGGAAGTGCAAACGTCCTGATGCGATTCACTTCGCCTAGGACCTTGAAGGAAGAAATGATTCCGCTACAGTCTGTACTCTATCCTAGTAATCTTGCTTGAATCAGGTAGCGAAATAGTACATCTAAGGTTTCTGATGTTCCATATCCTGTGCTGCCAGCGTATCACCCCTCTATCGGCCGTTATTGGAGTGTCAATGAGATTAACATCGCACAAGAGCAAGTCCAGGAATCACAGAGGCAGATCTGGGTATCTCCGAGATAGGCGGCGGCTACGCTAGCCATCGGCAACGCTTCCGACATCGTCAACTTGTAGGATGGTGGGGTGCGGCTACGCTAACCGCCGCTGCTCATCGGACATGCTTGACGCGATGTGCACACGCGCTCAAACACGAGACTCGAGATGGAAATGCAAACCGGTCTACCATTGAACGGAGATAACATCCGGATCAAGCATCTCATTCGATTTACGTTGATCGTTCCATAAGAGCGTGCATCTTCGTGTAGCAACAATAGACCACCTAAAGCTTTCCCTTTCCTTCGAATCTTCCTTCCGTTTGTCTCATTTCATTGCTCCTTGTTTCCACCATGTCAAGATCTGAGCCTGTTGCGATCGTCGGCGGAGGCGCCTGGGGTCTGTCTACTGCTCTTCACCTACACCGAATTGGATATTCAAACATCACAGTCTTCGAAACTGCTGATTCTATACCTTCTCGCTATTCTGCAGCCTACGACATCAACAAGATCGTTCGCGCAGAATATGAAGAAAGCTTTTATACAAATCTTGCCCTTGTGAGTGATTTTGAACAGATATCGAGGAAGATAACTGATATCTTCTTAGCAAGCGATCGAAGCCTGGAAAGATCCCTTGTTCGGCCCGTACTATCACGAAACTGGATACATTGTGGCGACGTCAGGATCTGCTCCTTCAAAGGCAAAAAGGAGTTTGGACACAGCGCTTGCATCCGTTTCCAAGCATCCAGTCTTTGCCCCAGGCATTCAAGCGCTAGATGATGCCAATGAGTTCAAGAAGTATGCCTGGCAGATTACAGGGCCGCTCAAAGGATTCACTGGATACTTTAATCGTCTGGCTGGCTACGCTCACTCTGCCAACGCTTTGAAAGGCATTTTCCTGCACTGCGCAACCTTGGGTATCAGGTTTGTGCTTGGTCAAACGGCTGGGACCATCACAGAGCTTGTGTACGAAGGCCAGGGCAAGGATCGACGATGCACTGGTGTGCGCACAGCGGATGGCATCATACATCCTGCAGAGAAAACGATAGTAGCCTCTGGAGCTTGGGGAGCCTCACTGGTCCCAGAGATGGGCCGCTTCGTTACTGCGCGCAGTTGGTCCGTCGCCCACGTTCAGCTCACCGAACAAGAATGCGACTATCTGAGAGGCCTTCCTGTTGTCAACGTTCGAGACCTCGGTTTCTTCTTCGAACCGGATCCTACCACGAAGTTATTCAAGCTATGTCCCCTTGGCGCTGGCTTCAGCAACACCAGCAAGGAAGGCACTTCTCTTCCGCCAATGGACAGGATACCACCGCCACAAGACTTCATACCTGCAGAAGACGAGATCAAGTTGCGGAAGTTGTTGGCAGAGACGTTTCCATGGATGGCAAACCGACCATTTGTTGATAAGAAGTTGTGCTGGTTCGCTGATACTAGCGATTCTGAGTATTGCATTGATTTCCTGCCTGACACAAATAATTCTGTCGTTGTGTTATCTGGCGACTCGGGTCATGGATTCAAGATGATGCCAATCTTCGGAAAGTGGGTTGTCGAGTTGATGGAGAGTGGAAGACAGGATATAGATAGATGGCGTTGGAAGACCAAAGATGAAAGAGGCCAGGATTGGGGCGACGGCGTGAGTTGGAGAATTGGGAAAAGCAGGGAGTTGAGTGAATTGATTGATGAGGCTAGAAGGGGTGGTCTGCACGCACGTCTGTAGCTAGTGTACATATGTAGCATTAACGATACCTGATTCAAAGCTTTCAATGTTGTCGAGAATTAGTTTGGCATCGGGATCTCAAGTGACTAGAGCGCAATTCTGTGGTATAGTGGTGAAGAGAATACAATCTTCAAGACAATGCGAGCTTCCAGCCAAACGTCGTAATCAGCGTTTGCCAGTCATGTCTTCGGCCATTGTCAATGCCATTCAAATCCCGACTTTGCCAGATTTGTGTGGTGACATTCCGAACATATGCGATGTTGCTGATAGGCCATTTTCGCTCGAGTGTGCTGAACATACCCAAAACGGCCTTTCGATGTTCATCCTCAAAGGATGCGCAACCAGCGATGAACAATGGCCACATTGGAAAGGCGCGCCGTTGCTGGTCCTCGTTAATGACCAAGTGTAATGCTTGCAATAGATCGGTCTGCATATCAGCCAAAGCCAACTGGGTAAGGCTGGCATCGAGGCAGATCAAGCGAAGATAGACTCTACCAGCAAGTTTGAAGCATCGGCTACTATGCTCGAGATAGGTATCTTGGACTCTGGCAAGAAATACCATATCACGCAGAGCGTCGTCGAACGCCAATGCCGTTACAGAATATAGGTCAGATGTCTCTTCTGCAACAGTTTCATCTGCCTGACAATGGTACCTGAGAGCTGACAGTGTCGATACCCTGTTAACAAGTTGCAGATACTCCAAAGAACAGCCAAGGCTATTGTCGATGTTCTGCATTGCGACGGTAGGTATGGTGTCGATAGTCTGTTGCAGCATTGTGCTCAAGTTCTGTAGAAGTCGGGCAGTCATGGAGGTTTCGCTTGTCACTTCTTCCAATGGATAAGTCCCTGGCGGCATGGTCGTCTCCAAGAGTATCCATCTGAAGCCAAAGTATTGATAAGCAAAGAGGGCGCATTGTCGGCTGATGAACGGAGAGAAGTGGTTGTGTATGGCCACAGCACCATTGAGATGCTGCAACCAGGCTGGGCGTTGCCCGTTGGAGATTTCAAAGGAAGAGAGGAGTACACATGTCAGGATATTCTCTTCGGCGTCATTTGAGTTGGCGAGCGAGAGCTGTAATTGATTGATGGCGCTGTCGTAATATGTTGAAGCTTTGGCCACTAGCCGGCTGGAACAGCTATTTCCTGAACTCGCCATCTCAGCTGCACTCAATGCGAGAAGCGTGTAAAGTAAGGAGCCTCGGCGAGTATATGTAATTGGCATAATCAACGAACAAAACGGGTTGTCGTCTTCGGTAACATATACTCTGCTTGCGCTGATCACTTCGGAGTCTCCACAGAGTGTGAGCTCATGCTGTTATCGAGCTTCGTTGACACTTACAGTATTGGAGTAGCTGTCTCTCTGACATATCTACGAGAGCGTCAGTCACTGACAGTGCCCTCGGGATCTCTTGGCCAATCAGGGTATCATCACTCGAAATGCAATGACCTGATGAGCTATAAGACAAACACAGACGAGGGATATCTGTTGGACTGAGGTTGACAAAGTGTCGTTCTGAGGAGACGTCTGGCAATATGTAATGCTCCAGAGCTGACGAGATAAGGTATCGTACGTTGAAAGCTCCGCTGGCATTGGGATAAACACAAGACATGCCAGATGCTTGACAGCGTCGACAGTTTGGCTTAGACTCATCACATCTCTTCTTCCGACGTCGACATGCCAGACAGCCTGTGCGGTTGCGTGTTCCTGACATGCCTACAATTCATGGTGTATACCTAGGTAGTTGGCATGTGAGGGGTCGATGCTACAGGAACGCCTTGATCGGAAAAGGCACTACGGAGAAACCTCGGTTCGGAAAACAGTGCTCCGAGGGTGATGTTGCGCTACGCGTCTTCAATCTTCTCTTGTCCACGGTACGACCTGACGTTTGAGAGCTCATTCATGGGACTATTGCTGTATCTGCCATGCTTAGTTCTTTGTCACTTTTTTCCGTGAACGATTATGTCCTCCATAGCAACCATACTGTCATCCTCAGCTTTCCTCATTCTGACCGCCGGTCCTTCGAAAGTGCCTGACCCGCGGATGAAGTAATAAACTGTCGCAACCACGACGACTGCCACGGTGATTACTACGCTCCAATTCATCGACCCTGCGGAAGGACCTGGTGAAGTTGGGAAGTATGCAAACACGAACGCAATCGTGACAAAACACAAGGCCAACACGTTGACGAAGTAGCCGAAAGCCTGTGGGTATCTCCAACGAGCTGCAGGAAGCGGTACACCGCCCCATCGTCTGTAAATCATGGTCGCGATAGTCGTGCCATAAGAAAGCAGGAGCCTCACAATCGTGATCGAGGTTTTGTTCTGGAAAGCGATGCTCGACCCGCAGATGATCCAAGACAACACGAAGGTGACACCGAATGTTGTGAGAAGCGCATTGATTGGCAATCCATGAATACCATCGACAGTGGAAAGGTTCGTGAAGCATCTCTGATCTCTTCACCCAGATGCACGGTCGAGTCGCCTCCGATAAGTGACATAATCGGGCCTAGCAGGCCCACGAGGCAAGCCGTGCCAATATTTCCCCGTCCAGCGTTGTCTTCGAATGTGAAGAAGACGTCGTGTGTACTGCTTCGCTCACCCATCAACCACAATGGGATGAGGACTACGAAGAACCCTACGACATGAAATGCCAGCATTATATTCCGTTTGGAGGTCTGACTAAGGAAGTGGACACGCCACTCATTCGGCACAATAACAGTCAAAGACATAGAGAAGTCAGAGGTGATCTCAAAAGACCAGGCCTCGCTTAACATACAGAGTGCTCCAGCAAATTGTACTTGACATGATCGAGAAAGTGATTGACAGGGCTCTGTGTTCGTGCCACGCGGTCCGCGATGCTAGTCGAACACTCTTTTGGGTCAATTGTCGAGTTCTGAACCCTTTGAAAGGAACTGGTTTGATTTATATTGCACACTTGTCAGCATGCAAGTCTCATCCTAGGTTCAATAGGCTCTGCGGCATGGCGTGCAGAGCGGCTAAAAAGTAAAGTCGCATTCGACATTTCGCATCTGATGCTTATCATTCTACCGACTTGGGAAGAACTGCAGCGATGATCAAATCGAAATCGAGGTGTCGCGAGAAGATTCGCTAAGAGCACTTGTTGTCAGGAACGGACCTGACTCAGCTCGGCTTCATTCTTCTCCAATCGTCGACCTGCCATATATCACAGGGGGGGCTCCGATCGGATAGTCAAAAGCGTTCATGTTGGGATACCTGAGTATCTGCAGGAGCTCGTATGGGGAGCGGAAGATGGCGAGCAAGTACCGAAGCCATGGCTCACCCCACTCTCTCAAACAGCAGCCGCTCAACATCATCAGCATCACGCGATTGCCACTACACCCAACAGTACTGGACTCATCTCCGATGCAATTTGTGGAAAGTTCGATTCGATGGACCTGTGATCTAAATTCTCGACGTCAATGCCGAACGCTTCGCATTGGCTGGGACGGCGTCCAGAATCCCGACACAGCAATGCCTCAATCTTTCCCCGACAATCCCTGCTCAAGCTCACCATGCAGGGTATGTCCATATCCTTCGGGTATTGCGTGGCTTGCAGACTGTTCATTCAAGCTTACCAGCACTAGCGACGCGGCAAGCCTTGTATCGAATGCATGAATGTGCGCGCTATTCAATGGCTCTGAAAAGACCCTGTGTGAAATGCTTTGACCTGAAGTCGATTGATCAGGACAGAGTGGCAAGCAGCAACAAATCCTCCTGCAACTGCGATAATGCCATGAACCACTGTCTTGGGCAGAGCGTGATGTAGCATAGAATATAGCATCCAGCATGGGTTCGCCCACCTTGCTGTCTTGCTGCGTTGATTTATCTTCGATACTCGATCCTTCCTTACCATGGCCGGACGCTTGATAGAATTGGACGCATCACCTTGGCTGTGGGTAGAGACCACATGGGCGGTCATCTTTTGTGCTTTGGCGCTCGTCTTGCGTCTCGTCGTGCGAAGTCATGAGTATGGGCTAGAGGACTTGCTTCTCGTTTTTGCGTTCGTAAGCAAGTAGTATCTGAATGGTATGTTGCTCGACTGACATCGATCTAGATGCTCGCCATGGCATCTTTCGGATGCATCTATCAGGCGCTCCACGATGGACTCGGTCTCTCACATCGCGACTTATCAGAAGAGCAAGCTCTTCGGATCGCTCTGGTAAGGACAAGCCAGGTCACAGATATCGCAGCAGCTGATGTAGATCATAGTTGGTCGTTGATAGTTCGTGTTTGTGTTTCGTTGCAGATTGCGTCTCGAAACTGTCGACGGTGGCAATCCTGTACAAGATCGTATGCAGAGGCACCACACGAGACAAGAAGCATATCGCCGTGTTTGCTGGTGTTTCAACCATCACCGCCATCTGGGCGATTTCCGGCGCCGCTGCTTGGGCTTCTCGCTGCTCGCAGCCATATCTCTCGCCTGCACCTCAGTCATTGGTCTGCATTCAGAACGTAAGCGAAAGAGCGACCACTGACACGACTTCTTGCTCACATCATTACAGGCCAAGAGTCTATTGGTCATTTTACTTCTCAGCATGATCATCGAGCTTTGCGTCTTTGCGTCATCATGTTATTTGTTCTGCAGACTGAACATGAGGACACAACATAAAGTCGCCGTCATAACTATTTTTGGGATGAGGCTTCCGTCAGTAAGCTCTTCATCTGTCTTCGATTGTATGAACTGACATTCCCAGTCTCCAACCAATCTCGATCTCTTTCCTCGTCGCCTTCAGCCAGTACAACGGTTCAGACAGCAGCTCCACAATCGTGTGCGGATCAGCGCTTTACTGGCAGATCGCTCTGTCAGGTAACAGTTTTCTGGCAACCGCAATCCAACCCTTGAAGCGTGCCGCGACTAGCCTCAGTACTCATACGAAGATATCCATCAGCAGCGCCAGCCGCAGTGCTGTATCCGGACGTTCTTCGAAGCTCCGTTCATTGAGGAAAACGCGACAATCGCTCAGTTTGACAGAGACCGCACCCCCTCCGTCACTGTCTGTTATCGCTTCCAGTGCACATCTGGAATATCCACAAGATTCTGATTCGATTGAGAGTCATGGATCGCAGGATCGCACTGTGAAGAAGACGGACTTTCGAATCACTTACAGCGATGGCCAAACGGCCTGACATCAAAGCAAGAGCTGGAGATATGTACGATATACTGCCTAGATGAACGATATTAAATTCTCATTAGCGGCAAGTCCATTTGCTAATATTCTGCTTTGCTGGGTGAGCGTATTCTTGTTTGACGGAAGATGAAGAGAGTTAGACGTCATCAGAAAGACGCGTTTCGAAGAACGCGTCGTGGGAAAACTTCGGCAAAACTGTTCAAAGATGCTGACATGACAACCCTGCTTTGTCATTTCGCCGTCTATATGCATCCCATATCACACTCTGTTGACATTTTTAAATCTTGAATGAGTACTTAGAAGACATGGAATCCATGTCATATATCAAAAGCTGGTAAAATGCCAAGAATGGCTCGTTGTTGTCAAATCCTTCTATGCCCCCAAAACTCGACCCAAACCACATTGTTGCTTTGTCACACGCGCGTTATGGAGTTTACAGTGATCGACAAGCACTGAATAGAGACTAGGAACAATTCACTTATCGCAAATCTTGCATCACAGACTGATTACCAACCATTCATTATTCCATGATTTGGATACGAAGAGGGCTCGTGAAAACTCGACATGTTCGTTCATAGTCAGCCCGACGTCATAGTGACTTTCGTAGATTTTGGCGGAACACCATTGTGCTAATTACCACCTCTGCAATATTTTCTCTGCTCTCACCATTCTCTCATCTCCAATTCATTCATACCTGCCTATCTTATCAACACCACAATCACAAAACAGCAATCATGGCATCATCACAAAAAGTCCTTATCATCCTCTCAGATGCCGACCACTTCGATATGAAGAAGACCTCTGGAGCTGATGCAGGCAAGGTCGTTTCACAACCCTCTGGTTTCTTCCTCATGGAACTTGCAAAGCCTTTGTCCAAGCTTCTAGATGCCGGCTACGAAGTCACGTTCGCTACACCCGAAGGCAAGGAGCCAGTTCCCGACCCCAACAGTGAATCACTTCTGGCCTTTGCCGGAAATTTCTACGAGCGCCGTCGTGAAAACGAACTGCTTGAGCGCATGAAGAAGGAAAACGGCTTCTCCACACCCAGAAAGTTCAGAGACATCAGCAATGACGAACTCGAGTCTTTCCGTGGTGTGTTTATTCCTGGCGGTCATGCACCTCTGACAGATCTGGGTGACAACAAAGATTTGGGTCGCATTCTTGAGCATTTCCACAGCAAGCAGAAGCCTACCGCAGCCATCTGCCACGGACCTTATGCTTTCCTATCGACCAAAGCATCAAGTGGCAAGTTCTTGTATGCTGGCTACAAGCTTACCAGCTGGTCTGACATGGAGGAGTCTATGATGGAGACGATGCTGGGTGGCGAGATCCCCAAGGTCGAGAGTGCGCTGCGTGCAGAGGGTGCTGAGATGGTTGAGGGTATTGCTCAGAAAGTCGGATACATCACTGTCGACCGCGAAGTTGTTAGCGGTGCAAACCCCATGGCTGCTGATGCCATGGGAGACAAGTTCATCCAGATGATGAAGGCCTAAAGCATCACATCTTCATGATTTTATGACCTAAAAATAGACAATGACAACCTATAATTCTCCATATCACCTCTACTCACTTCAGTTAATGGCATCTTCGGTGCTGAACCTATGCTGACAGTGAGTACTTCGAGTGCTGTTTCTTGCTAGCAAGCCAACTTGTCTATTAGAGACGAGTAGAGAAAGCAGGAGGCTAGATTGAGGCACAGAGTCGGAGGTCCCTGCGCTCGTACAGTCGAGTAGAAAGCTTGAATGATTTTGATGAACATCTTCCAATTGTCGACGGCAAATTGAGTACAGCAAAGTTCAGGGCATAACTCTAATCGCGAGCTTTTAATCCCATCGTACTTCTTATCTAATCTACACTTCACCTTCAATCTGTAAAAATGGTCCGAGACTCGATAGTAACGTGGTAGTCTCGTATCATACCGGCATACTATGAACTCAACAGAGATGTGTTCTTATGCTAGGGGCATTCTCAGAACATTGATGAATAGGTAGCATTCCGTGGACCACGAGACGCGACAATGCAGTCTCTGGGCGAGATAAGTAGGGATATTTGGGGTGGATTTTTCACTTTTGAGTTGCTTTCACAGCAAGAGTGCAATTATATTCAAGACTGCAGAGCCCGATGCTGACAGACGGTTGCTGAAAAAGAACCCATGTGTTCGGAGGAACTTCCCCAGCTCGCAAAGTGGTGTCGAAAGGGGGAATGATCGGCGGATGACGACAACCGCAAACTCTCGCCAGCATCTCAAACACCCACCACTTCAACTTCAGCATCGGAAAAATTTGTACTTCGTGCTCTTCTTAACATCAATGTTAAGGTAATGGGATCTGAACGACTTCTGACTATGAGATAATTGCAGTGAACACATAATTCCATAACATCAAATTGGTCAATCGGTGATTAGGGGAACGACGACGTTGGTAACATTCGCAGACGCGATCATGTTCACGACTATAGGTATTGGCGATCGCGATCTAGCTATTGCATCTTATACACAAGGTCTACTTGTCTAACAGACGCTGGGCTTTCGCGATAGCCAAGCAAGTAGGTTTGCACTTATCACCTTGGACGCTATACCTCTTTCGGCCCCGACTGCGACGGCATCCTTCTCGCACTGCGAGGTCCAAAAGGGTTGTATACAACAGACATGGTGACGCAGGCTACAAAGAAACCCATGTTGCTCGAAGGAGATGGGACTGCATATAAGGATACTGTAGGTACCGTTTGTTTTACTCGTTGACCATATCCCATCGTACTCAATAACCATCCTCGTCGTCGCAACAAAAGTCACAATGGCTCCTCCACCATACGTTCCACCTTGTGCTCCTTATGGCGCATACCCATCGAGTTATGGTTACCAGCCATCTCTTGCGGCGGGAATATTTTTCAGTATCTGCTTCGGTCTCTACGCTTCCGCAAATGTTATTCAAACCTTTCGCACTCGCTGCTGGTGGATGGGTCTTTTCTTCAGCTGCGGCACCATTCTCGAGGTCATCGGCTGGGTCGGTCGGACTGTCGCCCACTCTTGCTCGTACTCAGGCGAGATCAGTACTATGCAGACTGCAGCACTGATCATGGGACCCGCGTACACGCAAAGTGGTGTCTACATTGCGCTCTGGATGATTGTAAAGATTCTGGGTCGAGCAGTGTCGCCAGTGCCGCCAAAGCTATATTTGCTTGTCATCTTCGGGGTCGACTGTGTGTGTCTGAGTCTTCAAGCTATCGGCGGTGGCTTGGCTGGTGCTGCATTTGACCAAGGCACCAGTACCTCTACCGGAACAACTATCATGGTTGTCGGAATCATCGCGCAGCTGGTCTCTGGTATGGTGTTCGCCGGCTTCCTGTGCATTGTCTTTCCACGCGGCGCTTTGCAAATCAAAGCTAGCCGACCGCTCTTGTTGGCGTGCACCGCCATTGTCATCAGCACCACCATGATGAACTTGAGAGGTTTCTATCGATCCATCGAGTTGTGTCAAGGTTGGACTGGCCCGCTGATCACACATCAAGGCTATGTTATTGGCTTGGACGCAGCGCCCATGCTTGTCGCCATGGGAGTTCTGGCAGTCTTGAATCCTAGTGTGCTCTTGCGCCGAGTTGAGACGAAGCAGATTGGAGAAGAGGGTGTGAACCCGATCGACGAAGAGAAGGGAGTGCCCAAAAGACTGGACTCTGATGCGGAGACTTGAAATTGATCCGTACTTCGTAGCGTTGTTGATAAATCTAGTCAACGACGAGAATCAGTAATACCATGAGCAAGTTCAAGATCAATAAAAGAGTCATCTACAAACTAGATAAAAACTTCGTGAAGCTGCACACACGTTCAGTAAATAACTTCTTCCGAGAAAATCAGGTTCTGGAGATATCATAGCAGCGCACAAACAAAAAGATCAACATGACTATCCCCAGAACATGGCATCCACCTCCCGTCGAGGAAAAAAAGACAGCGTTGTTGGACTGGTGGGTTTTCAGACTCGCATCGACCAGTATCGCAAGCATATTCTCCTTCAAGACGGCGGATAGCAAAGACACATCAGACTCTGAAGTTGAGATCGAAATGGATGAAATTGCTCTCGATGATGATGATCACGACAAGTGCGAAAACCTAGCGGGATCGAGAAGAAGCCAGCGGGATGCCGAGAGCGATTTTCAGAGAGGTACAGCTGCGACAGAGGATTCGAACGGGCAGTGCACTCACAACCCTGCCAGATACTCGAGTCTGAAGAGGGCGATGGGGCTGAGGGCACCGCGATGAGAGGCCGTGGTTGTTACGATACGACAGAACGCCGTCCGAACAAGACACCAATAGATCTTTGCCGAGCACAAGAGTCTGGCACATCGTGGAGCCTGCAAGATCGAAGTGCTGGTGCGATACTTCAGGATAAAATTTCACGTCGGGACACGCGGGCACAGCGAAGCTTTGCGTGGAGAGCTTCGCGTTCCTGCTTCAGAAGCGAGAGCATTACGGCCATTTCATAGTTACATGATGCAGTCGAACCGGGTAAAACTTCTCGCACCGTAGATAGCGCAATTCATACTTACGTGGCTATAATATTTCGTCACGTAGTACGTTGAAAATCTTGGGTGCCGTGCATGTTGTGTTTTGCGCTGGAGCCGAGTGCTGGGGCCGAGAGCGGAGGCAGACGCCGACAGTAGGAATCCGCGTAGATTCACCGCCTCTAGCGAAGCGAGGGACAAGGGATGATGCTGCGACAACGCAACAAGACAACCGGAGCTTGGTAGCATGTGCGAGGGAGATCCGGGTGTTATGTTTGGCCTGGTTTTGCCCTGCTCCGTGGCGCCAAGGGCGTACTTGCCTGGCCCGTCTTTGGGGACCCATTCGCTGATGCAGCTAACGGCCGGAAGTTGCTGAGACCGCCCGTACGCGCCATGAACCGCACGAAGACCGACATGGTCTCTTTGCCCAGTCAAGCCCTGAGCTTCGAGTAGGAAGGGAAGATTGAGATCATAACCTCGTTAGAGATGAGGGCAATATTATCCGAAGGAAGAACGACGTTCAGCAAGATGGTAGGATAGATGGATGCCTCGCCGGAGCGCCGGCTCCTGACTGGCGACGCTCCCACCCGCGCCAGAGAAGAAGCCACTCCGGGCCGTGCCTGCCTTTGTAACCAAAAAGGCCGACCCCGCCGTCGCCGCATTCCCTTCGCTCGCCTCCTTTCATCTCGTCTGTCATCTTGAAACCTCTGACAACCGAACGGACAGCCGCCATATTCCCATAAATAAATGGAAACATATTCACAATCGCAGGTGGAAGACAATCGTAGGTTTGCTCACGAACTCCTGACCGGTATGCTGGCGGCTACCATCTCTCGCATCGGCATTCGAAGCTTATACACTTTCAGCTGCACATCAGATTCAATCAACCGGTCCACCACAACTCAAACAAAATACCATGGCGGAACCCCGGATCAGTTCACGTGAAATGCACGCAGGAGCCGAACTGAACACTGAAACACGCCCTCAAGTCCCGACTTGGTCGGTAGCCAACGCAAAGGAAGCGAAACCTCTGACGGAACTTGAAAACCAGACCACCGGAACCAAAGTTGACACAGAGCTCTCGAATGGAAGTCACGCCGCTTCGGCCGATGCTGATGCACAATCCGACATCGATGAGCTACTAATAGGCGGCGATGCTGAACCGGAACCTCCTCGTTATGACGGTGATTTCGACATCGAAAGACACGATTACTGGTGGAACCTTCTGGACCAGGACAACCCTCGTCATGCTAGAGCATCCAAGGGCATGCGCTACGGCACAGAACGTAACCCAAGATGCGATACGTGTGAGAGACAGAACAGGGCGTGTATGACACGGCCAAACAGCCACGACAAGACTGGTTGTGTTCGTTGTTCATACACGCAGAGCGGCTGTTCACATGCTAGAGAAGCCAGAGAGTCTCACGTAAGCTCTAGATTCTGTTAATAGCCGTGGATGATGACTGACATCTTCATAGCAACAGCGCACTGGTTTTCCGCTTCTCAAGATTGGAAGCGCTCGCAAACGTGACGATATGGATGACGACGAGTCGCGTAGTCCGCCAGTCGAGATTGCAGCCAAGCGGCCACGCCTGTCGAGTTACAGCGGTGGTTACCCAGAAGGAGCCCGCGGTCTGAATGCTACGCCATCGCGACCTAACTTCGATGCACCTGCTTCCGTCAATGGACGCCACTATTCTCCGATTCACATGCCGGGATCAGTGACAGAGAGGGAGCGAAGCGGCGCCAACGGTGACAGTGCAAGATCTACCCGCGATGCCGATGCTCGCCAATACTACGACTCACATAATGACAATTCACGCACTGAAGATAGATATCAGAATCACGACCGGTATGAGGTCTCTGCTCGCGAAATGAACAACCTGTTCAATCTGGTCGACAAGCTTCAACGTGAAGTGAGAATCCTTCGCAGCAAGCTGGACGGCATGGAGGCTCGCGTAGACCACCTTAGCGGAGCTGTCGACACGCACAGGCCATAGAAAGGATTGCAAGTTTGGTCGCCGATCAGATGGTGTGGTCAGGGCAGAATTGATAATTTCTGAAGATGGAGTGATCGTCGAGTATCGTGGTTCATGTTTAATGATAAGGTTGAGGCATTGTGACTGGAGTATGAGGAAGTTTACACGACTAACGCACACGAAAACGGCCGGATATTATGTACGCTTGTTTGCTTGGGAATACGATCTCCGATAGAAGGGGCAGCAGCTGCTCCCAATGAAGAGTATTCTTATATGACTCGTAAAATGACTTGGATATCGATGATTGGCCCTGGTTTAGTCGATCACAACCACACCGCTGTAGCAGCGGCTAAATTTTTCCCATCTTCCCCGATCAGTTGCGTCCTTGTAACCTCTCTGATCTTCTTCCCATCAAAAGCCAATATGAACACATAGCCCTCCTGACTATCCGTCATAGCCAAGTACTCGACGCCTTCTTGTCCTTCGACCATGGGTGCAGGTTCAATAGCATTAGCAATACCACCGCTCGTCGCAGTCTCGAAAATGTCGATAGCCTCTCCCTTCACCACACCATTTTGCTGCAGCTCGAATACTGCAACATAGCCTTTCGTCTCCTTTTCGAGTCCGCGTGTTGATGCGTAAAGATATCTTGGTTGTCCAGAGAAAGGTCTGCTTAGCCGTACCTCATCTGCCCAGTACCTTTTCTCATCTTTGTCTTCAGGGATGATTCTTGCGCCGGAGATCAAGTCAAGAGTTCCTGTTTCCGAAATTGACAGGTTATCGACATAACAACTGTGTTCCTGAACCGAGTAGAGGATTTTTCCATTAGGATGTGGCCATGCGTGTCTAGGTCCGTCGTTTTGTCTACTCGCGATCCATTTCTGTGTTTGTTCTAGTTTTCCCTGGTCGGAAGAGACGGCATAGCTCCAGATGCAGTTGTGTCCAATATCGGCAATGTAAAGAGCCTTTCCATCTGGCGAGAGATCTACAGAATGAGCACCATGTCTCAAACCTCCGAAATCTCCATGCGCGACACCCTTTCTAGCTCCATCGTTTTCGTTCCCTTGGTTTCTGAATTCTAGGTTTTGGATAAGGTGGCCGATGCTGCCGTCAGAGAGGATAGAGAAGACTTCGCCGGTGGGTCCGCCTGCTGAGTAGAGTGTTGAGTTTGAGCAGCAGACATAGCCACTCATTGCCCGTACGGGTTTTGAATTTAGAGATGTGAGTGTACGGTCGGCTTCGATGCGGTAGGCAGCAACAGCAGGCGGAGATGCCCAGACAGTCGTGTAGAGGTGTCTCTTGTCTGGAGATAGAGAGAGCCAGGAATGTCCACCGATGGCTTCGGAAGTGTGCGTCATTTCCAATTTACATTTCGAAATGTCCTTGCTCGGTGTGAAGCGCAGAGTGAACAATTTGGGCGTATAGAATGTTCCGACTAGAAAATCCATATTGAGGCCTAAGTTCCAGTTCCAGCTTTTGAGAATGTCCGGTGAAATTTAATGGTGAGTACTTGGTCAACGAGTGTTTTCGAAGGATGTTGTGCGGAGAGTGTTGGTTAAAAGAAGATGATGGCATGCTTCGGAAGCAGACCATTGCCTGAAGTGCAGCTTCCGAAGAGGCGCTCGGGCTCGAAGCGGCTTTACAACAAAGTTCAGGTGACGGCCAACAAGCTCAAGATGAAATAAAGCTGAATAATACGGGTGTCTTGATTGCAGGTATGGCCTGTATGGACTTTTGATTCGGTGTATATATGGTGGATACTCGTGCATGCGGAGTCTTTATCAACAAAGAAAATTCTCGCAAGATCGTTAGTACTGTGACGGCGTCCCAGCGTCACAGAACTGTGCATCTCTGGAGGTTGACGTCGCGATGCGTATTATCCGTCGCGAGTATCGCTTGAGTATTCTTTCGGAGCTCGTGGCATGTGGTCCGGGTACAACGTATCGAGGTCTTTCGGATATGCAAATGCATGGCAACTCAGATTGCAGATCTCTGAAACCTGGAAAGCTTCGTATCCGCAGGTACCTTCTAAGATCAGGACTTTGCGCTAGCCCTCGGTATAAATAACGGGAAGCTGCCTGATGCCTCTCATGGACGTTTCCAGCCAAGAACTCAAGAGTCCAACATAGTTGATCAAGGTCTGCTAAAGGCTGTTATCCAACCGCGGGTCGCGATAAAGAACAACGATATTTTGTAGTTGGGCAAGGCGGACGAAGACAGCTCATCACTCGCTGTTGCCAGCATGTCTTTTGATGTTGCGCAATTTTCGCGCTTCTTTGTCAGCTCGTCGTGCCTGGTTCAAGCTACCACCCATGCTCGACTCTTCCATTATTCTCTTTTGCAAACCATCCTCGGTGACCTCGTCGAGCAGGAATCGTCCCCACAGACCATTTCTCCAACGTTGAATCATCCAGAGAGCGGTAGCTTCAGTATCCGGCTCGCCACCTTTTTGTAAGCGGCCGGTCTTGTTTGCGATGGCGTTGAGCAATTCTATGATGTCGTTGGTGGGAGGACAGTATTCTTTGTATAGCTTAGGGTTGACTAGATTGACGCGGTAGAGAAGGTAGTCGGCGAGAGTGGCAGGAGGGATGATGGTGTCTTTGACATTACCGCATAAAGCAAGCTTGAGCATGGCTTCGGCGTCCGGGACGTATGGTATGAAGACACCAGGAGTGTCCAGCAGGTAGACGCCCTCACCATCTTCAGTACTGTCGATGATTTTGACGCTTGTTGAAATCTTGCGTGTTACACCTGGCTGTGCGCCGGTATGTGCAGCTTTGCCCTTTCCGACTCCTTCTTTCCGTAGTGCGTTGAGCAGCGAGGACTTTCCAACGTTGGGCATACCGACGACCATGATGCGCGAGCCGGTCAGGGAGGTGCTGTTCTCGAAGTAGCGGCGGGCGAAGTCCAGGACTTTACGGATATCCTTTTTATCCTTGTGGTCGGAAAAGAGAACTTCGGAGGGCTTGTGCCATTTGCGAATGATTTCCTCCCTCTGTTTCGCTGTGTCAGAAGAGGCCGTGCGGAATGCGACAAGTAGACTCACCTCTCTATCTGCGGGCTTGTTGTTGCTACCCAAATCGCGCTTGGTGTAGATGATGATGCGCTCGCGACCTGCTAGACTCTGTTCGAACAAGGGGTTACGAGAGGTTAGTGGTACTCTGTAGTCACGGCACTCGACAATCAGGTCAATCTGCGACAGCATCGTGTTCATCTTGGAGAGACCAGCAGCATGATGGCCCAAGAAGTACGATCTGGGAAGCGACTCGACCGGCGGAAAGACCGCTCGCGCTACAAATTTCGCTGCCATCTTGTTGCGATTCTACGTTGTCGCCTAGGGCAGTGTTCATAGTTTCGTTTGTTTGTCGCAGTCTCAGAATTGTTTTCGGCTCGGAGAAGCTTCAGCCGAGCATCGCGTCACCGACGGCAACGCCTTTGACCTCGAAGACTGTTTCATCCATAATCTACCATCCTGCATCGGAGACATGCTCTGCATCTATAAGAAGTATAGTTGTACCAGATGCTGCTAGCAGTAAAACATTGGATGAGAAGCGAGTCTTTGTGACAATCTCTTCCAGAGACGCGAGTAGAAACTCCTAGACGACGTGTTGCACCGCCAAAAGTATCTCGCCATATAAAATGTCTTCTCCTCATTGGATGGCCTCCTCTCCTCCGCCACCAGAACCTGCTGCGGAGGAGTCATCAGGTCCAATGTCTAAATCGACTTTACAACTCTCATCTTTGCCACCCATATTCGTCTCCGAATCTCATTTGGACACCTGCGAATTACATGAACTCGAAGATGATGTGGTCGAAGCTGGAGGTTTGCTCTCCTATGATCTGAAGGAAGCCAAAATCGTTTTGACCAAAGCGGAACGAAAAAGGCGCATTCAGCTGGACTTGCGATCGAAAGGATGCCACACCGAAGAGGTAGAAATAGTTAAAGGCACCAATACCCCCAACCCTGTACCTGAAGAACCAGACGTCAAGAAGCAAAGGCTCTCCGAAGCAGGAAGTGCTGGCGAGACTGAGAAAAAGGACGCGGACATCCGCGATGGCAGCGCCGGATCGGAAACCGAGGACGAGTCAAAACCTGTCAAGCGCAAGCGCAAACAATCTCCAATCAATCAAGACCCAAATAAAGGCTACTTCTGCAATCCTTACATTAAGGTTCTGAGGCTACAATGGTTTCATGATTGTCGACAACGAGGCACTATCCTTCCTATAGAGCCTTACTTACTCTATCAAGGACGACGTGTCGAAAAACCTGTCGACACCACTACACCTGTCAAAAGTTCCAGCGTCTCGGCTCAATTCAAAACACCTCAATCGATTCTCGAACGAGCAAGAGCAGATGGAGAGACGAACATATCCTCACCTGTCCAGCAACGCAGCAATCGCAGGCTTGGTCAGATTGGCGGAGGTAGAGTCTCTGCACCTTACCAGCCTACACCACACACGAAACGAGCTCATCTATTGCATCAAACAACCTCAGAGCACGACTTGGGCCAGTCAGGAGACTTGCCAGAGATGCCGCCATGGGTACAGAACGACGTGAAATACGCCTGTCAACGGTCGACACCACCTGACCCACCGAACGCATCTTTCATCGCGCAACTCGAGAAGATCAAGCTGGCTCGATTGCTGACAGGCGATGAGATAGGTGTACGAGCCTACAGTACCAGTATCGCCTCCTTGGCTGCTTATCCTTACAAATTCAGTACTGCACGAGAGATTTTGTGTTTGCCTGGCTGTGACGCCAAGATAGCGAATCTCTATGTCGAATTCGCAAATTACGGCAAGATTCAAGAAGCAGAAAACGCTGAGAACGATGAGGGACTCAAGATCCAGAGGCTGTTTTACAACATTTGGGGCGTAGGAGCAACAACAGCGAGGGACTTCTACAAAGAGAAAGGATGGAGGGATCTGGATGATGTGATTGAGTACGGTTGGAGTACATTGACTCGTGTCCAGCAGATTGGTGTCAAGTTCTATGACGAGTTTCTGCTCCCTATACCTCGTTCAGAAGTTGAGGATATCGCCTCGACCATTCACAAACACGCCGTCAAAGTTCGCGACAAGGGTATGCAGAGTCTAGTAGTCGGTGGCTACCGGCGAGGCAAAGAGAGCTGTGGAGATGTGGATATTATCCTATCTCACCCAGATGAAGACCAGACTTTGAATATCATTACCGATATCGTGGCAAGCTTGGAAGAAGAGAATTGGATTACACATACCCTACTGATCAGCACGACGACTAGTAATCGTTTGCAGCAGACACTTTCTCTCAACACTTCCTCCGCCCACGGTCATGGCTTCGATTCGCTGGACAAGGCGCTTGTGGTCTGGCAGAATCCTCAATTCGATCCCGACCCCTCGGATGCAAAGAAGAAGAACCCAAATCCTCATCGCAGAGTCGACATAATCATTTCACCTTGGAAAACGGTCGGTTGTGCAGTAATGGGATGGTCAGGAGGCACGACGTTCCAACGCGACCTCCGTCGCTATGTTCGACAAACGTACGATTACAAGTTTGACTCATCTGGAGTCAGGGATAGAAAGACTGGACAGGTGGTGAATGTAGATGGCAAGGCAGATACCATGGAGCAGGCAGAGAAGAACGTGTTTGGCGCTCTGGGCTTAGAGTACAGAGAACCTTGGGAGAGATGTACTGGATGAACGAAGAGCGACACAAATGAGATTGACGATACAATAGCAGTAGGCAAGTTTACTCGAGGCATATGCATAACTTGTGCATCCAAGGTGCGGGGAATTTAGTGTGGCTGATAGCTTCAGAAGTCCTGTGGCTGAAATGATGTCAGTGATTGTCATTGGCACGCGATGCAACTGTGAAGCTTCGCGACAATAAAATCAAGAGTTTCTGCATCATCTGTTTCTATTTGAAACATCCTCTTTCACCTTGAAATTTCCGCAGCAATGACAGCACAAGATAAAGTCAAAGAGACGGTGCGCGAAGAAGCGCAGAGAGTTGCCGGACTGGCACAAGATGCTGCTCAGTCTGGAGCCTACCTCTATCCCATTAGGGTACCGTCCTCCTTGCCGATGAGCGCTCACCTGATGGTCAGGCTAATCCTACTCTAGGGTATCTTCTACTTCCTTTCGAAACGCGAGCTCTGGAAGCCTCTCGCATCTAAACTCATTCCAACCATCGCTCTCGGGCTTACCACACTCGCCGGTGTCTTCTTCTTCGGATACCTTCCCCAAGCTGCTGTTCTCGCAGTCTTCAACGGACCTTTGGCCGCCGTTAATGCCGCTTTGCTGTGTCTGAACGAGAGTAGCACCATCTTTAACACCCTTTCGAAAACATTCCTCGTCGAGGAGAGCTTGATTGACACATTCGACGGCACTCTGGTCGCCAAGGGCGAGGCCGAACTCGTATCCCGGGAGCGCAAGGTCGGTCGCGGCGGAGATGCTATTGGCCGCTTGGGCAAACTCGTCAAGAAGCCCTTCGCCAAGTTCGCTCCCAGCGCCATCATCAGATACGTCATGTACCTGCCTCTCAACTTCATCCCTGTTGTCGGTACTGTCATGTTCATCCTTCTCCAGGGGAAGCGTGCCGGTCCTGCTGCTCACGCTAGATACTTCCAGCTCAAGGGTATGAACAAGGCTCGCCAGGAAGAATGGATCGAGAAGAGACAGGGCGCATATACTGGCTTCGGTACCGTTGCTACCTTGCTGGAGCTTGTTCCCATTGCTGGAGTCTTCTTCGCCTTTACCAACACCACTGGTGCTGCTCTTTGGGCTGCCGACCTCGAGTCTAGAAATCACGATAATCAGTCCACTGCCCAGCTCAGAGACCAGTCAAAGAAGGCCCGTTAGAGCATTTCTCTGGTCTTGTCAAGTCTCGTTTGGCCGATGAGAGAGATGGCCCGATTGCAACAGAACGTGTCAGGTCTAGAAAGAAAGCCACGGCTACCTATATCAAACATCTTTTAAAGTCCATGCTCCCCACTGTCCCTTGACCTGTCGCTCGATTGAACCTTGTTTATGCCCCATAGCGAATTGTTGATCATCATTCCGCCAAGCACGTCCCCCCCACCAAAGCGGATCGGTTGGCTGTCACCCCCGCTCCGACCTCACTCCGCCTTGTGTTCCAGCATCATTCTTGTTACAGGCAGGCGGCTGAATGCATCATGTCGACAGCACTTCGCGTCGCCCTGCTAGTCGCAGTAAGCGCTCCTTGATGTAGAAGGTAGCATGCCCCGGCATCTTCTGGGCTTATATAAGTAGGTAGGTGGCACCGTCTCTGTTTCTTTCCGATCGTTCCTTCCCTCCCGACAGTATTTTCCGTGAAGATGTTTGTCCGCTCATTGCAGCTTTGTGCAGCGGCTTCTTTAACCGCTGCCACGAACCTCTTCGTCTCGGACTACTCTGGTGATGTCTCCACTTTGTCCTTGACTGAGCACGGCGGTCACTACTCTCTGACCAAAGTTTCTGCCAACACTGGCTGTTCCCCAAATCCGTCATGGCTTACTCTCGACACCAACCACGCTACCCTGTACTGTCTTGACGAGGGCCTTGAAGTTACCAATGGCTCCCTCACCTCCTTCACCATCGGCGACGACGGTAGCCTAACCAAAGTCCACCGCGAAACCACCATCAGCGGTCCTGTCAGCGGTGTCATCTACGGTAATCCTGCTGAGAAGCGTTCAATCGCATTGGCACACTACTCTGGCAGTGCACTCAGCACCTGGGAGTTAGATGCCAACCGCACTGGCGACTTTTCGTTCGAGCAGGACTTCCTCTTCAACCTGACCAAACCCGGTCCCAATGCCGAGAGACAAGACGCGCCTCATGAGCATGAAGCTGTTCTCGACCCAACTGGTCAATTCATCGTTGTGCCTGATCTTGGAGCAGATCTCGTTCGCATCTTTTCTATTGACTCTGAGACTGACGAATTGACCGCTGAGAAGCCTCTTGCTGTTCTTCCTGGCTCTGGACCTAGACATGTTGCCTTTTACCAGCCTTATGGTGTTGCCGGCAAGCAATCGACTAGTTTTATGTTTTTGGTGTCTGAGTTGGCAAACACCGTTACTTCCTTTGCTGTCTCATATCCTTCTGCTGGCGGCATGAGCTTCAAGCAAGTCTACAATACCACTTCCTACGGCGATCTTGTCGTGCCTGAAGGCAATGCCGCTGCCGAGATTGCCATTTCTGTAAGTCCATGGTTCCTTCTAATTGTTCTGTCATCGTTTGCTGACATTTCAAAGCCTGATAACCGCTTCCTCATCGTCTCAAATCGCAACAACACCTCCTTCGATATACCAAACCCTTCTCCCCACAATACCACTTCCATCCCTTCAGACTCGCTGTCAACTTTTGCTCTGCAGAAGGATGGTTCGCTCAAGCATATCCAGCTCTGGCCTGCAGGAGGAATGTTCCCGAGACACTTTTCGCTCAACAAGTGGGGTGATTTGTTGGCCGTGGGCTTGCAGTACGATAAGAGCGTTGTTGTCTTTGAAAGAGATGCTGCTCTGGGTACTGTGGGTAAACCTGTGGCAAGGTGGGTTGGTGGTGGAAATGTCACTTGTGTCGTCTGGGACGAGTAAAAGAGAAATAGATGAACAAAAACACCAAATCGATGCATTGATCAACACCTACGACCCAAAACACTAAAAATTTCTTCCATCATTCATTCGCAAAACATGAAGCCATAATCATCGTAAGAACCATGCCGACCGCTAAACCGTCTGCTCTCTAAACACTTGAAGAGCAGATGGTGAGAAGCTTATCAACTTGTCCAACCCGCGGACGGACAAAACATCCAATCTCAATAACGCCAGATTCAGCAGATCGCAACTGCAGGACTTGATACGCAACAAGCTTCTCCACGAGTTCAGCAGATCCAGGCATTCCTTTGCGTCTGCTGTGTTCGGAGAAGTGACGAATAACAAGACCATGAAGTTGCTCGCTATCGCAAAGTTGGTGCGGGAGTCTACGTGCCTGTTAGTGTGACTGCTCAATTCGTGGATTTCAGAGGATTCAGAACCTACAGGATGGCCAGAAGGCTTCCATATGGTTGGTATTCAGACTCTCAAGGAATTCGAACAGCTCTTTGCCCATGGCTATGGCTCCGGTTCGCAAGGCGTTTGTCGCTTGTGTGTCTGGCTCGCTCATTGGACGGAGCATAGCGCGGAAGAGCTGGACCTTGGCCGTCATGTAGGCGAGATGCAGTCCCCCTTGTGCGTTCAGATCATGCCCATGTCCAGACCTGACTGATGGTAATAAATCCGAGGGTAGCTCCTGATACCATTGGCTCAGTCGTACTCTTAGCGGTTTGGCCACTTCCAATGTCATGTCGAGGGAACTGCAGAGCTTTCTGGTTGCCTTGATCGAAAACAGGTTGCGAAGGATATCGTCCACGATCTCCGTGAGTGTAGAGAGTTGGATGAAGTGCTCTGCGTAGGCTCGATCATCGCTGCCTTCGGCGAATTCGAAATCATCTTGTGTTAGTGGAGCCACGTCCCAGTCGTCTGGAACGATGTGTGAGCTTCGACCAGTAACCAGAGCGATCCACTTTTCCTGGTTGAAAACGGCCCAGGCTAATCTTCTTCTAAGTCTCTGCTCCCACAGAGGTAGCGGCCAGTCGGTGGGATCAAGGTTTAGGCCCAGTGATTGCGCGATGGAAACAGCATTCGTGACCATTGTCCACTTGACTGGTGTATCAGCCACATGCTTGTTTGTTGGTTTCCTCTGCACTAGTAGGAGCAGCGTCTGAACGACTGAAAGCGATGGAGTATGGAAATTCGGTTGTACAGCTGACCAAGCAATCTGGAAAAGCGAGTCGGCAGATGGTGGAGTGTATACATCAACACAAAGCTGATCGTCGAAGAGACAAAAAGGCAGCGCGTGGCCATAGACTGCAGCGAGCAGCCAAGTTGGAAAGGCTTCTGGATCGTAATCACCGTTGCTCATGCTGCGCTCTCGAGACAAGATCGGAAAGTACGGCTGCACAAAACGGAAGAATCTGCTTGATCAGTATATAACCGCGAGAATCCAGGCATCCAAAACATACAATCTGATCAGCCTCTTGCCGATATCATTATGGATCATCGCCTTGACTTCTCTCCTGAAGTTGTCTAACATGCCAAGGTCTCCAGAGGGCTGGGCTTTCGCGGCCAACTCGTTTGGCTGAATGAGGAAGTGGACGGGTATCTTGTCATTCTCACCGACTCTTCGTAGACGGTGCTTCTGGAATATACATTCGTTGTTGCCGTCACAGATAAAATGACGAAGTAAATATGGATCCCGCTCGCCACTCAGTCCAACGACTTGGGCATTACTGGAGCCTTGCACATCCAATGAAGGCTCTTGAGCATTGTCGAAGAAAGACGTTGGAATGGACTCGACGGACGGGGTGCGTGCGGATCGAGACGATGGTGGTGCCAAGCCTGCCTGAACTGGATCAAACTGTTCGAACATCAATGGTGCGAACATTGGTGAATCAAACTTGTACTCTCCAGGCAGGCCTCCAGGTAAGCTGGCAGTCATGAATGATGGCAAGGGCTCCCAACTCAGCAAGTCACTTCCAAGGTCAAAATTGCTGGGTGGTAACAAGGGCTCTCGAGGACGCTCTTCGTTGGTATTGGGACGTCGTCTCTTCGCAGGAGACTCTACAAATGTGCAGTCTTTGCCATATCGTAGACATAGTTCACAAGGCGGTTTAGTCTCAAGATGACAAGCAGCCTTCTTGTAGCGGCAGAAATCACAAGGACGTTTGTTCCTGCTCTTGTAGGCTCGAGCTCTGTCTTGCACATCATGTTGCCCGAGATTCTGTTCGTGAGGTGTGATCATGACCTCCATCTGGAATGTGCTTTATTGTCCAGTTGAGATAGGCGCGATAGGCGAGACTGTCAACCGTATGGCCGGTGTTGTTCAGGTGAGGGGGAGGACTGAAAGATCTAGAAACTTAAAGAGCGGGCAAGCACGAACGACTCTCTGGCACAGAAGTAGGCGAGTGCCAGGGATTTGTCTACTCCTCATGGTTGCGACTCCGCATTACTCATGGAATCTTGTCGCTATCGACCCCAACTCAATTGGCGCCATTGATCCCACCCGTTTGTATATCCTTGCGGTATCGCTTCAACATGCTCAATCAGATGCCGATTGTCGGTAGGATTGTCGTGTCGTCGCGTTGCATGCAAGGTGCAATTGCTTGAAGGTGGGGCAACACAGCTGCCTCGGGAGGAGCCGCCGGCGCTTTCTGAACCCTGATGCTTTAACCGGCGGGGAACACGAGTCGGCAAACTTCGGCAAACTCGCGATAGCAGTGGCCTGAGTCATGGTTTTCTACAGCACTGCCGCGTCCTTATCTACGAACCGATTTTGTGCACACCTCCGCCTCCACCTGCTATTCGTATCACGACGAGGTCATGGGGTAATCCGCGGATGTGCTGGCACACATGTCCAAACCAGCGGGATATCATTGGCTGAGGACGAGATAGGCTCATCCGACAGCTCGATAGGCTCGTCCGACGACATGTAGGATTGCCTGAAAATAACTCTGATAGCCGACCAACACTGCTCTTCACTGGCTGTTTCCCGTCACGCCCTACACACATCTTGTCTCTCAGCTGTTTGTCCGTGATAGGAGACACAACCCGATCTTATACTACTTATCAGGACCCTTGATATTTGATCACTCAACAAACGCACCCTATAGTCCATATCATCCTGAAACCTCCCCATCCGAAACCTGCTTCCGATAATTACCTATCACAACCACTACTTCAGGTATCTCAGGGTCTGGAGATAGACCTGGCCCACTTCATCGACATCCATGCATCTTGCTCTGACTCTCCCCAGCGATGCAGAATAAGTAGGTAAGCTATCGAATTGCATAATAGTTTGCCATTCGGAGAAGTGTCCAAGGAAAGCTCCTTAAAAAGATTCCCGCAGTGGACATGCTCTGCTTTGTGAGACTACTATGCATTTCCATAGTCAAACGAATTTGGATTTAGCTCACGGGGAGATTGACCCTGTCGGTCCGCAGCTTGCCAGATTTTGCGACTTCTCTTTACAAGAATCGCTGAACACATTCATCTCATGTTTATGTGACAGTAAATGCCAGTTGAAGCTTCTAGACGTCTCACCGGTTTCCTCACAATCGGCAGTTGACTTCCTTCAAGACACAATCAAAGCACACAACAACAGAATCACACAGAAGCGTCAGTCTAGAAAGAGGTGCCGTCTGTCTCACGAAGAGCTTGTCCTACGCGGAGCTCGTAAGCACCCATATTTGCGAGCCGGGTCGACATCGATCGAGAATAGATGTGCTTCGCTTGTCTGACCCGAAAGATGAAAGATGACTTTGCATTCAATCACGATGTTCAAAATTGTGGACAGGGTTGTCCTGTCGTTGACGTGACTCAGATCTAAGGCTCGATGCAATCACGAGTGGGCACATCTCCAAGGTAAACCATCTATTTCAGAAGGACTATGAGTATGGACACGAAGAGAGAGTGTAGATGAATTGTCTTCCGGAGGCACTCACAATATTGCTTGGCCGATGGTGACCTTGTCAAAATCCGATTTCATGTTCAGATCACAATGAGCCTCATATATATATCTCCTGATCAAAGCTGGATTTCGCTGAGCTATGATATCGCAGGAATCTGTTCAAGCAGTGTTATGATCCGGAGAGATGTCAAGCTTCCGAAGCCGAGCACAGAGAGATTTTCATCATACAAGCCCTGTGTCACGAGCGAAGCAAAGGATCAAAGACCCCTCATCAACCCCTCTCACGATAGACAAAATGTTCTAGGCATAGTATCAGGCTACCTGTAATATCACGTTGTTGCCAGCAAACATCCTTGTCAATTGCATAGAACCCCGCGCCCAACCCCGCGTACCCACAATTTGTCCCTCTTTGTCCGCAGCTCCGTAGTCCATATTGTTTATATAGACAATTTTCGCCAGCAGAACTCAAAGTCAAACAATTCTCCGAGACTATCGACATTTTTTCCCGTCGAACAAAAAGGATTGTTCCCCCTCTCAAACTTTTGTCCCTCACACAAACATCCAGACCAAAACCGCGAAAGACAAGGAACACATAACACGACACGATGGCGACTTTGGGGCAAAACAACAACAACATACCACAAGGGAGCCAAGTAGACCCAGCACAAGCACAAGGGGCCCAGATTCCTCTCCAGACCTTTTCGCTGCCACAATTTCCACCTCAAGCAGGTGGACTCAGAGCCCTGACCTTGACCTCGGATATCAAACTCGACGACTATCAAAACCTGCTTTCGCAATCCTTCGTCATTCCTCCGCTACCGCCTAACATAGAATCTCTGACTCTTGAACTGTTTACCTTGGGATATCCGGTTGGTTGGTTGAGCCAATTAGCCGACCGGCTGCCTAATCTCAAGAGTTTGGTTATTTATAGCCAGCTCTTTGGCGGTGTGTCGGAAGAATCGCAAGCTGATGGTGTTGAGTTCTTCAAGAAGTTGTCTGGGCTACGCGCATTGCATCTTCTTGATGTGTTCGCACAGCCAAAGTTCTTCGAAAGCATTGGGCCTTACGTGACCTACTCCTCGGACGAGGAGACAGCGCGACGAGGCTTGATGTTTTTGGAAATTAATTACACGGTCCAGCATTCTGATCCAGAGTTCTTGAGTAAGATTCAAGCGACCGAGTTGAGCAAGTTGATCGGAGCTGGATTGGTCACACTGGCATTTAATGTCAGCGAGGCCGATGTTACCGAGGACCCCGAGGATCCAACGAACAATGCCGACAAGTCTGCTGAAGAAGCAGCGAAAGATGGCGTAGTCGCTCTGAACAGGACACTCGGATCTACCCTCGTCAAGGCCTTGACAGACGAAGCGACACGACCTAGAGGTCTACGAGTGTTGAACTCGACACTATTCACCCTCACGCCAAATCAACTACGCACAATCCTCGAACAGCAAAAAACCTTGATGGTCCTGAACGCAACACTGGAAGTCGACAACCACGAAACCTTCAAGAAGGACTTACTCTCAATCCTGCCATCGCTCCAATACCTCGAGCAAGTCGAGATCGTCGCAAACCCGAGTTTGCAATTCTTCCTTGCTGTTCGTTCGCCCTACCTTTTTCCCAGCCTGTACTTCACTGACCACATCTGCAGATCCAAAATGTCAAGAACAAAGCTTTTGAATACACATTTCCCTCACAAGCCGACATCGAAGCCCTGGGCGACAAGTGCAAACGCCTGACAAGCTTCAAAGCCGATATCTTGCGCTCGAGCGCCATGCAAACCATCGAATGGGAAAAGAAAAATGACAAGTGGTCAGGCGGTGTCAAGGCTGCAAAGACAGAGCTGAAAATATCAGAAGTCGAGTAGAGATAGAATAATTGCTTGGTTGCGAGAAGCAAGAAACGAATGATGCCATGATGAGTTGAACCGAAGAAACGCCGTTGTTTTGCACCTCCTTCGATCATCGCTGTGTTCCTGTCTAACGAGTTGCACGAACACTTGGATGAAATCGACTAGCTCCAACGAGAGCCATCAGAGATTGTTGTTTGCTATTGACCTCTTTGTCACAAGGTTTTGATGTGTACACTTCCCTGCAATCCGACAGCTACTTAGCTTTGTCTACCTCTGTCATGAAGCCTCAGCCATCGACACGGTGACTCTATCCCCTGCAGCGTCGGTAGGTGAACCGGAGAGCGTTATAGAGAAAGCGATGGCATCGAATCTGAAGATAATTACTGCTACCTTGCTGTGCCACAATGGGTTTGACAGGCGAAGCTCCAGTGAGAATATGGCATGGCATCACAACAAATGAAGGAGGTAAAAGGTTTGAAAAAGCAAGTGTGCAATCGGTACATCGCCTTGGCCTAGCTAAATTCTCTAGCAATATGTGCAGTGTCGTCGTTAAGAGCAAGTCGCCTCCGAAGCAATGAAATAGCAAGATGCGAACCGCCGAAAGAAGAAGACAACAGCAATCAGGCTCCACCGGGCTTGTCTGTAGTGGTAACAACCAGTGAGATGCTGAAATCATCTGGGAGACATCGCGCGAAAGAAGAAGCGAAGCGAGAAAGCGAGAATGAAAATCCGCAGAAACATATTGCAAAAGAAGATGCAAAAGTAACAAAAAGGACAAGCTGCATGTGACGTCGTACTCTGAGGTTGATCTTCCTTTCATCTCGGCATAGCTCTGGCAAGACAGAATCTCATGACAGTATCATTGTTGAAGACGTGGTGGCAATGAGGGTAGCCCACTAGTAGGGAGGCCAGTTGCCGCGCATGTAGCGAGGAGTGTAAGAAGGGTCGCCTGGCATGTAGGTGTAGTCGCGACCTCCACGGGAGAAGGGCATGTCGCCGTCCATGTCGTCGAAGTAGTTGTAGATCTGAGGCAGAGTAGGACGAGGGACGTGTCTTTTACGCTTGGGCTCGACGCGAGAGAGATGTTCACCGCTGACATAAGCGTACTGAAGCACGGCTGTAAGTAAACATTCATCTCGGTGGCTGAGACTGATTGACTTACAGGGAATTGACAAGCCATGACAGCAGCGCTTGACTTTTCGAAGTAGATGAAAGCGAAAGCAATGCCCTCTGATTACTGGTCAGCACTGAACAATGGCAAGAGGAAGACGTCAACTCACTGCTGAAGGTCTTGCGGATCTCAACATTGGAAATACGACCATAGTGGCTGAAGATCAGGCGCAAAGTGTTCTCGTCGATGTGGTAAGGAAGATCACCAACGTAGATGGCGTTAGGGATGACCTGAGAGAGGATGGTGTTGTAGGACGTGATAGCAGGCTTGCGCTTCTCCAACTGTGCAAGCGTGAAGGTAAGAGTCTCGTGGTTGCGAAGAGCCTAGTACAACGGGTCAGCAAGATTGCCTGGGATGCATCGAAGAAGTTGGAGAGGTTTACCCTCAGAGCATCCTGGCATGGCTGGAACAACTCGAAGCGGAAGAAGGCGCCGGCAGGCAGGTTGTACAGGGCTCTCTCGGTGTGGCATGGAGTCCACCAATGATCAACTCTGCCAAAAGGACGGAGGTAGTGCATTGCCTCAGGTGGATAAAGTGGTTGCTGATCACGGCGTGCGACAAAGACGGTACCTGTTCACGGGTCAGACAAATGTCGAGGCGGAGGCGGAAGCAACTTACGTGGAGCTCTGGCATACTTAATGCGGCAGGGACGTCCGGAGATGCGAGTGCCGTGAAAGCGGGTATCAGCTTCGATCGCTTCTTCGACAGTCTGGAGTTTTGTGTCAGCTAATGCATCGCCACTGCCCGCAAGCTCGACCGCGCTCTTACCTTGTACTGCACAAAGGCAGCTGGGATGTTCTTCTTGTCGAAGCGAACTTTGACCCAGCACTCTCCAACTTGTTCGAAAGTGTTCTTGACCTCATCCGCAAGCTCAGTTCTAGTGCGGGTGCGATCGAGGCTAGTTGCAAGGTTAGCGAGGGTCATAGTGCGTATGTACAGTGTACTGACTTTGCAACAAAGATGCATGCCGAAGGAGAGAAGATTGCTTGCGCATTTTCTGCAGTCACCAAGACACCATTGAACCAGGTTTGCTCGGTAGGCGGTGCCTGGTTGACGACCGAGAGCTCATCGGTGCCGGTTGCTTCGTAGTACTCGAAGTTCTGATCAAAGGTGTCGTGCGTGCCGTCAATGGTCACGGCAGCAGGCTCGATGGACGAAGCATCGTCGAACGAGAGGTCGGTTTGGGTACCCGACGAGCAATGTTCGGTTGAGTTCTCTGTATGAGAGACTTACAAAGATCAGCATGGTACAAAGACCAGTAGAATGGATCGTAGATGTTTGGTGGTGGACAAGGAAGGAAGAACATGGTAGGCGAAATGCAGCTCATAAAGGCAAGTGAATTTCTCTTCTTCAAAACAAGCGCGTGCTCCATGATGCAGACGCGTCGTCACAAAGTAAGAGTAGGGCAACAGTGGAAAGAAACCGAGTGGTCGAGACAAAGGCCCAGTGGGCTGGTAGACTGACTCGATCCGTGCCGAAGCGACGTATCACCATGCGGAACATGACGAGCATGGTGTAGATAAAAGCGGAGGACGGGGACTTACTCTTCGAGGATGAATAGTCGATGTCAGCATCAGACTTGCTTCTGGCGCGTTGAGGAATGGTCTCGTCGCTGGCGATAGACGAAGATGGAGCCATTGATGCGGAGTTTGTCGACAATGGATGAGAAGATGGCGAACGAAGACAAGATGCGGTGGATGCAATGAGCACAAAGCAATGATGAAGAGCTGTCCGTACGAATGATGGAACGGCTGTGAACGATGATGGGAGGACGAAGGGGATGGAGAGGATGAAGAAAGGATTGTCTAGAGGCGAGAAAGAACTTGGTTTTGACAAGTGCTCACGGAAGGTGCACCTCTGACGGCCTGACCCGCGGCAGGAACTGACAGCAGTGATGAGCGAACAGAGCCGTTCGTCACGTTGAGACGGGCAGGGAGGATGATATCAATTGTCACTTTATCTGATCTACAGAGAAGATGAGGCCTCAAGGTCTGCACAGGTATGTCTTCATGTACAACATGCCATCCTGGTGAGCAAATATGGCGACGACTGCCTCTTTCAGGCGTTATCGGCGTCGGCGTTGGCGTTAACGCCGGTTCTATAATGGGTAGGATACAGGTGGTGTGGATTTGGGAAGATTCACGGACTTCACTTGACTGAGTATGGACTCGAACATCGAAGCAAGCAGGTATCATCACAGAGTACATGGTAGTCAGAATCATGCTAGATATGACCGAGGAGTATCTGTCAACTGGTTGCAGAGGTATCGTTGATGGTGCGGGCTTGAGCATGGTAATATGTTTGAAGATTTGCTGCAATGCAGCACCGACATCGAGCCAAGGGAAAATAAGTAAAAACGATTCAGGCAGTACAATGATTCCAACGCTGAACATGCGCAACGATCGATGAAAACATTGCTCGGCCGAATAATGGTAAATCTGATTGGGCTTGGATTTCTTGCTGTACAGAGCTGATGCCAAACAGCCATTTCCAGGAGGATTGCTGATCAATCAAGAACTCTCAGTGATATTTGCGCTTTGCTGTATCATATGTAAATTCCTTGTATTTGCTGTTTGGCAGACAATCATAGAATGCAAACAAGTCTACCACACTTGCGGTGTAATGATTCTCTTACTGACCTCCGCTAGTGACAAACAGAAGAGCAGAAATCTTGCTAGGTTCCGAAGCGAAGAACAAAGAAGATAAAGCGAGTATCGGAAGGAATACCTAAGCACCAACAAATCACAGGGTATTGCTGAAGCAAGGGGTCTTCTCAGCACCACATCAAGCAAGCAAGGCAGGCTTTCATCCAGAAGTATATAAGCGATCAACAGTCAAGAGAACATGTCATCTACTTACCTTTGGATCTTCATCTTATATGACATTATGCTCAGCTCAAAAGCGTCTATGCCTGCTACTCGTACTTCTCACTAATTTTTTCTTATACACCGCCCTGATATCTAAAGTTGCCAATCTGCATATCCTTAACAAGTCTACGATAGCTTGAAGGTAACCCTTTATTGACCGCTTATTCCAGGATATTCTAGAGGATACGATCAACATCATAGACCAAAACATAGGAGGTGTCGTTGGTCGGAGATACGACGTCGGCGATTTCTCACCCTATCGCCGCGATGTGCAACACCAATATTACGTAGATGGTATCTGTTTCTAAATCCTCTATCATCGTACAAAAAGTTTATGGATACTAACATCTAGACATTGCCGTTCCCTACTCTTGAGGGTAGAGCACTACCTACCTACATCAGTTTTAGCATGAGATTCATAGTAAGAAGCATCCCTTAGAATTCATATGAAACACGAAGATCTTCGTATACGATTGGGTTGCTAAATTGACAGAGAGCTCTGCACCTCCAGAGTAGCTATATCTCCTTCTGACGCTTCGAATCTGCAGGAAACAGATCGAGATCGACCGCTGGCACATATTAGCTCGAGAAAACAGACATTTCAATGAGGCTATAGGATATTACGACTTAACTAAAGTATCGAATTCTCGTCTAGACAGATAAGGAGTGAAATGTTTCGATAGCGACGAAAGGAAAACAAAAATCACAAGAGCAAAGAAGCACAGTTTTCGTAAAACATTATCCTACGGCCTAGTAGCGTCCTGTCGTTGACCTGGTTGAGTCCCATCTCGCTGGGTGATGAACTTACCAGCCACCCCAAGTAGACCAAGACGTAGTGCTCTCGCACTTGCTCTCAGTACTCCAGCCGGTAGTGGTGCAAGGCTTCTCGGTAGTGATGGTCTTGTACTCGGTAGTGGCAGAGTAGCCGGTAGAGGTAGTAGGGACCTGGGTAGTCTTGGTCTCGGTCACATAGACGGTGGAGGTGACAGGAACCGGAGTAACCACAGACGAGGTCTCGATCCAGGTGTTTGTCTTGACGATCGGCTGCTTGGTGCAGACCTGACGCACTCGTAAGAAATTGTCACGGGAGAGTGGAAGCGGACAACGATGGATATAGCGCTCGGATGCAAGCAGAGGAAGTAACTTACCTCAGTGTAGGTAGACCAGACGTTGGACTTGGTCACGGTGCTCCAGACCGTCTTAGTCGATGGGCCAACTTGAGAAGAGGCCTCGGTTGTCGTGTAGACACTAGATGCGAGACCTGTGTGGGTGAATGGGTAACTGGTCACACAAGTGGAGACTGAGGTCTCAGGAGTGCTGAAAATGGAAGTGTAGGGGACGGTGGTTTTGGAGCAAGTGGACTTGGTAATGCAACTTGAGCTAGTCCAGCCCCAGCCGCCACCAGGCATGGCATTGACCGCAATGCTGCGAGTCTGTGAGAATGCGCAAGACTATAAGGATAGAAGGAAGCTAACCTGGAAGCAAGGAGAGCGACGATGGGAGTGAGGTGCATGGTGAAAGGGGATGATATAATTGAGTTAAGAACGAGAGTGATGGGATGAGTTGATTTACTTGTGCTGTGTTATTGCTGCTGGACTTTGGTTGAAGCGAACTTCACTGTGAGGAAAGCAGGAGGCTTTTATATCTTGAAAATACGATCACGATCCGCCCTCTGTCCATTTCGTTTCCAATTCGATGGGAGATGGAGTGGAGCCCAATGCCCGATCTGGGCAGAAAATGAAGCTATTCTGCTGACTGTCTGCATCTATGCAAGCTGCAGACACCGAGCATATCGTGAGTTGTATGAGTGACGTCGAAGTGGTGGTAGAACGGCCCAGTGGGACGCCTGGGACACCTCGATCCATGAGGCCTTCGCGATTGTGCATACCGATGTCAGGCAAAGGATGCGCTATTGAGCTGACTGACGCAGCTGCAGTTGTGGAAAAGATACATAGCAGAGCCACCTGAGCATGGTATGGCGTCGATTGGCTCACTCTGCAGTGGACCAAGACGAAATTAGAAAGCGGTCTGGCGGATCGACAGCTGCCAGTTGCTTGAATGCTCGGCAGTACGAACCATGATCGGTGATTCTTGACTGGATGGGTATGCGTAGAGACGGCAAAGATGATTCAAAAGTACCTGGCATCTCGAAATAGACAACATCTCTTTGTACAAAGTCTTGGTTCAGAGCTTAATCATCAAGCTTCAATGCCACAGCGGCAGACGAAAGTGTTCCTGCAACTCATGCCGTGGTACCGTGCTTACTCGTCAACAATTCAATCATTCAGAGACGACGAACATGCCATCACGCTCGTAGCGGGAGATTGATTCAATCTGTCCATGACCGGACAATTGATCAGACGAGCGGTCATGTGGGAAACAAGCCAGAGAGTATACCAAGGCTGATGGGCAAGGCTGTCGCTGACACGAATGAGCGAGGCAGGAGATGAGGTTGCAGAGAAGCGGAGATGTCTGGTACAGCCCGATGCGCCATGCGGGGTGCATATCGAGTGAGACCTAGCAAGGATGATGAGGTTGTCATTTCGACACGGGAAGCAGCACTCAGGGTACAGTACCTGGCCATGCGAATCGAGAGAATCGCCGACTGGACTTTGCTGATACAACGTGCGTTGGTATTAGTAAAATATTGGAACTCAAGCCCATGACATAAATCACGGAAGCAGTCAGAAAGAGAAGTTCTGTGTACAAGATGAAGGCTTGACGTCGGTAACACATTGCATAGGCTAAAAACAGATATGGAGGCGCCTCCATACTATGATATGCACATATCCTGACTTCAAGGCATACAGTGATGAATGTCCCGGGCTGCCAAACAGAAGCAGTGTGAGTTAGCATAGATGCACCTCCTCGGGGAAAATGGTGCTCTCGTTTGTAGTAGAATCGGACGGACATGTTCAAGGTTTGTGGCAGCAGCTGAGGAAGTGCTGAAGCGCACAGGCCTCTGGGCCCTGGCGGCAAGATCTGCGGAGAAGGCAACAACGATCAAGGTGGATTGCTCTTTCTTTTTGTTCGCATCATCATCAAATCACAACATGGGCATCCTCTCAAATCTTCTAACACAATATGCCGGCGGAGATGACAAGGCGAAAGCCGAGACAGTAAACCCCTCAGTGTCATCACAACAACAACAACCTCTTTCACAAGCAATCAGCCAACTCCCGAGCCAAAGTCCGAAACAAAATGGTCTTCTCTCAGTTGACGATGAGCTCCGGGAAAAGATGCGCACAAACCCGCGAGCACGCGCCGTCCGACAGTTGTCACTTTTCTTCGCAGGCGCTACTTTCTTTGGACTGAGTCTTTTTGTCACCCGCAGAGCCGTCGCTCGGAAACTGCTTGCCGATGCTCCCAAGCAATTCACTCCTTCTAATTACCAGCCCAAGAATGTCAATGGTGGTGTCGAAGCTGCCCAGGCCTTTGCACTTGCCACTGCAAATGTCACTAGTGCAGCCATGATGGGTACTGGCTTTATGATGTATGCTCTGGACGTTACCGATACCGACGACATGCGTACCAAATTCAGAAAAGCCTGGGGCTTTGAGAGAACTGCTTTAGAAGAGGCCGAACAAGATGAGGAAATGGAGAACATGGTCAAGGAGTTCCTGGAGAAGAAAGAAGGTGGTGACAACAAGGGTATGGCTGAAGGTCTTGCTACGCTTGTGGCTGCCATGGCCGCAAAGGAGGAAGAGAGACTTGCCAAACTTCAGAAGCCCAAGGAAGGTCTGGAGAACTGATCCGCCAATGTCCTCGACCCAGTCGAAGTTGCGAGATGGCGCGCTATGCTCGGGGCATCCATCTCATCTTCCTCGGACTCGCCACACGCTCGGTTGATCGATTAACAACGGAGCTCTTCCTACGTCCTTGCACCCAGCATCTCATGTGTCATGACCTGTATTATAATCTGTACATTAAGAATCCCCTCAACTCACAGCAGGCTGTCAGCTCAACTGCTGATCTTCACACCTGCTTGGCCGTCTCTGTTGGCCCTCCACACGCCGCCCTCTTCACCACCAAACTCCTCAAGCTTCCATACCTCAACTTTCTCCTTGGTCAGTTCGAGTGCTTCCTCGCCCGCTCGCCATGCCGCTTGACGGTGCGGTGAAGATACTGCAATCAGAATGCTTTCTTCCGCTATGGGAACAACACCAAGACGATGGATCATTGCCACGCCATTCAAACCATGTTTTTCCTTGATCTCACGTGCAATCTTAGTCATGGTCCTGATGGCGAGCGGAGCATATGCTTCGTAAGCCAGATGTACGACAGGCTTGTCTCCAAAGTTGTCTCGAGTAGTCCCTTGACACATGTTAGAGCTGTGGTCGAATGTTGATCTATGTCTATGGCGTACCAGCGAACAGAACGATAGCTCCAGCTTTCGGACTTCGAACTTTGTTCATGATAGCAACGGCGTCGAGTGTGTTGTGAGTGAGAGCAACAAAAACGCCATCCTCTTCAAATTCAGTCGGTAAACTAGCAGACTGGGTGTCTTTTGGGATCGTGTCGGCCATTGTGAATTTTGAGGGCATAAAGTTCATCAATGAGTTCTGTTGATTTAGTGGTTGATTGATTGAGAGTGATGATCAGCCAAATGCCGAGGCTGCGTCACATGTGTATCAAACAAAGCAAACAGCTGGCAGAAGGCACGACGAGGCTGAGATCGAGGGACACTCTGCCTACACTCATCCACTTCTCACTCGTCTCGATTTCCAGCCGAAGCCTGTCGCAAGTCCTGAAACGACCGATTCGCTTTGCCTCGTGTCATCTATCGCTACTGAGTTTGCGCACGATTGTCACCACTACCGCACCAACCTCGAACCCCACCAAAGCTTCACGATCGAGGGCGGCGTCTATACAGCTAACAGGCAACCAGACGTTGTATTGTGTGTCGCTAAACAAGAGAGGAGGATACTAGGAGTTGCAGAAAGAGTCAAGGACATCGATCGCTTGGAGAGCATCTTGTATACACGGACAAGGCTTTTGACGCGCAGCGTACTCTTCTTCATCGGACTTCTTGTATCGCTCTGCCGACCTTCGGAGGGGACAACATATCGTTTTGACGCTTCTTCTTTTTTCTATTTCTGTACCCTCGCAAGTGGGAAAAGAGAGCCTTGTCTCGCATACTTTCTGTCAAGCTATTGCTGAAGCCTGTTAACATGTACGTATCAACGCGTAGCAGTCATCGCCATTATATGGTTGCCATCATTCATCAGCCTGTCCCTTTGTCTGGCTTCACAACGACCGGTCACTTGGCCAATCATCCGTTCGTCGAGTAAGCGACAATGTCGAACGGCCAGAAGCACATGCCAAAGTGACTTGGATTCATCATTCTGAACGACGTGACTGGTCGTTGGAAGTCTAGTTCTGCTTCATCCGCAGATTTTTGTTTCTATTCTTCGCATGCTTTCACCTGCTGATTGGTTGTCTCCAGACCAAAACTCCAATTAGTGAGCTCACTTTGACCTGCTTTTTTCGCACAAACATCCGGTTCTCAATCTTGGCTTCAAAGGACACATCCTTCGCAATGGCCGACGATGATAATTTCGACATTGACATCTACGGTGATGACGAGCAAGACCTCAAGCCTGAGCCTCAGCCAGAGGAAGATCAGAAACAACAGGGCACCGACTACGACCCGGGTCTCGATGGTACCAACTATGGCCAACAGCCAAACGAACCCGAAACGGAACCTCCAATAGACAATGATATCAGATTAGAAGGCGACCCAGATGAGATGAAAGCTCAGTACGACAAGAGTCACGGTAGTGCTGATTCAAGTGGTCTACAAGAGCAGCAACAGATTCTCAGCACTACTGGCTCATCGGCGGATCAATACAACGCCCCAAAACAAGCACCCACAGAACAGGGTATCAAGCGCAAAGAGGGCGAAGACAATCGTGAAGTAGATCCGGGAGCTACATCGGCTTTGAGACTAGGAGAGCTTCAATGGTGGATCAGCGAAGACGATATTCGAGGCTGGGCCAACCAATGCGGTTGCGAAGACGAACTTAAAGAGGTCACTTTCAACGAGCATAAGGTGAATGGAAAGAGCAAAGGGTGAGTCACTTCTTGTGCCTTGACACAAAGCTTTAGAGCTGACAACCTTATTCAGAGAAGCCTTTGTTGAGCTTGCATCGCCACAGGCGGCAACAGCGCTCAAGCATCGTGTCGACTCTTTCGGAGCGGACCAGCAATATGTCAAGAAACACACTTGCATCTACGTACGACCAGATTATAACCCTTTCAAAACCTCGCCGAAAGATGCACCTCAACGCAACAAGGTGGTTGCCCCGGGCGCGTACAACAATGGACCCGCCTTCCAGTCTGGTGGAGGTTTCCGTGGCGGTCGGGGTGGCTACAATCGTGGCGGTATGAACAACATGAATACCGGCATGAATATGGGTGGCATGGGTCGAGGTGGCTTCAACAACCCACAGATGAACATGATGGGCGGGTTCAATGCAGGAGCAATGGGAGGCAACTTCAACAACAACATGATGGGTGGTTTCAACAATGCCATGGGAGGCTTCAATAATCGAGGCGGCATGATGGGCGGCAACATGCGTGGAGGTTTCCAGAACAACCGTGGCCGAGGCGGCATGATGATGCCCAACATGAACATGGGCATGGGCATGGGTATGAATAACATGGGCAACATGAACAATATGGGAGCTATGGGCGCCATGGGTATGGGTAACATGAACATGGGTAAGTTCGATATCCTTCAAACAGTCAACTCATGCTCACGTCTGTTAGGGGGCTTCGCAAACAACACGCAAGGAGGACACTTCAATCCTGGCTTCTTCGGTAATGGAGGTGCAGCAAATGGTAACTCATCGGGTGGCAGCATGTCGCCGACTGGCAATCCTCATGGTGCCAAAAGACCTCGACCGGAATAGAAGGGCGATCGGATTTATTTTTGCCACGCAACAGTCATCTTCCAGACTGAAGACATGAGGTTTTACAGGGTTCACAGCATGCATGTATGGTATTTTCAACTTCAATAAGCGATCATCTCTTCTCGTCCTACAACTTCCTGTTGCGACAATCTTAGGAGTGTCCACTAAAGGCTTCTCTAGCCGAAGACAAGGGTGCATGTTGACAATTTGCCCACAGTATCGATAGTACGAGTTGATCTGGAGACGGAAGCGGGGCAAACAAGATATTGTACAACCATTCGCATACCGCTGTCGTGAACAAGCCGAGGGAAGCACGGATCAGTCGTGACGAGATGCATCTTCAGAACAAGGGGAGTAGACGGCTGCCCCTTCTGAACTAGTCCTCATCTCAGAAGAGATGTGCGCTTCTGTATGTCAAATACACCGAATCTGCTTGGCGAGGAGCGTAAGACTGGAGAGTTTGGCACATCTGGAGAAGACAAAATCCGGCAAGCAATAAAGCTTGCTGCATACTCTCGGAGTATTGAATCTAGCTAGCCCCGTAGTACATCTATCAAGGTGTCGATGACTGGGTGGACATCAGCAGACAATCACTGTTGCGATGGTGACAAAGGCAAGGAAAGGGAAAGAAAAAGGTGGCCAGCAAGGAAGTCTTATCGTTCGTCGGGCTGCAGGACAAACAGCTTGAACAACCAAGGAGATTCCAGTGGTCGGCTCGGAGTCGCAGACACCCCCCAGGATCTCGGGTCGAGCTTGAGCCCAGCGGGAGCGGCACGGTTTCACTAAGCTTCAGCCCTATACCACGAATAAATTGAGTGGAGGGCGTTGTGTTCTTGTTGTCGTGTTTCAAGGCCATGTTTGAGTAGTCTCACCAAAGGTTGCGATGGGTGATAAAGTGAAGGTAGCGCACCTCGTGGTGGTCGCCAAATCGACCACGTCTGCACCACTCAGGAGGTTTGCAGGGCAAAAACTTGGAAACCCCCCCACCTCCGTTACCGATTCCGCCTCGACCCTGCATCTCAGCTCTTCTTTCGTGGGGATCTTCGAGGGTTTTATCGTGAGGACTAGCGTCTTATACGTCAGATCGCGCCAGTGTCCCCACTAGACGAGCTATCAACCTGAGGGAAGGTGGACGTATAGAAAGACGCGCCTCTCGGCCTGTCGAACGCGACCGTAAGTCTGACCTTTTTGTTTCCTTTTCGCATACTAGAAATATGTCGGTGGCATCAATGTCTTCAATGTCTATGGACGAATCACTAGATTTCGTACCATCAAGACCAGTACCGGCGAAACCACCAAAACGATTATCAACTATGACACAAATTGCAGTCAGCGCGGCAGTCTCACCAATTGACGCAGTGCAGGAAGCGACTGCCTTGAGTGGATCAGAAAGTGACGAACAACAAGACACAGAGAGGCAGTCACCACCCCGACGCCGTGGTAGCTTTTCCTTCCTCACTCGTACAAAATCACACGAAGTCCCAGTCATTCGCAACCCATCAGGACGCAAGATGTTACGCAACAAGAAACTCCGTGACCAGGAGGAGCGTCGTCGTCAAGAGCAACAGATGCCGATAGTTTCTCACTCGCCTCCTACTTTGCCTACACTGCCAAACATGGAGCCAATTGAAGGCGCACGCCCCGATTCCATCGCAATCGTGTCTGGAAGAGGGCACGACTATCCTCGTCCTCCTCCTCCAGCCAACTTCTCTCGTCCCAAGCAGGCCAGCACCTCATACTCTTCTATGCCATCGATGTCTTCAAGCGGCAGTCTTAACGCTCCCAATCCCTACGGCATCCCATTGCCTGGCATGCCCGACTCTCTACCTCGCACCGAGAGCATCGTCAGCCGTGGCAGAGAAACCTATGCTCCTAGCATCTCAGCCAACATGCACTCTCCTCGTAGGATGCGCCGCAGGAAGGAGCCCGAAGCTTTCAAGTATGCCATCCATCTTCCTCCATTTTCTTCTCTCTACATCGACTTACAATTTTGACAGCATTCTCATCGCTGGAGCCAAAAGCTCGGGAAAAACCTCTTTCATCGAGTTTCTCAAAACGGCATTGGCTCTACCACCACACAAACAGACACGCGGCCATACGCCACCACCTCATACACAGATCGATTCTCCCTTTGAGCCCTCGTACATCGAGACTGATATTGAAGGAGAACGCATTGGCCTTACCCTTTGGGATTCTCAGGGCTTGGAAAAGAGCATCATCGATCTTCAGCTTCGCGATCTGGCCGCCTTCATCGAGTCCAAGTTCGAGGACACTTTCTCTCAGGAGTCAAGACTCGTGCGCACACCTGGCGTCAAGGATACCCACATTCACTGCGTCCTCCTGTTACTAGACCCTGCTCGCCTGGACTCCACCATGCACTCTGCAGAGCGCTCATCGGCTGGAAACCATTCAGGTGCTGAAGATGAGGCTTTGGATCTCGATGTCATAAGAGCCCTCGAAGGAAAGACAACCGTCATTCCCATCATTGCCAAAGCCGACACTCTTACTGCCGCCCACATGACTTATCTCAAGCGCATGGTTTGGTCCAACGTTAAGAACGCAAAGCTCGACCCGTTAGAGGCTCTGAATTTGGAAGATGATGAAGAAGAAGACGAGTCACCTGAATCTGAGACTCTTGAGGGTGAGTTCTCGAGTTCGGAATCTGAGCTCGCACCCGCCATCCTTCCACCTCCACGCAAAACCCCCGAGCACACCAATTCCGAAGACAGCGACACCGTGGACACCTCCTTCTCGCCGATTAGAAAGACGTCGAGAGCCATGTTGGGCCCAGTCACTTCCAAACGTGCCGATTCTTGCACCCCCGCACCCGAAGAGCTGTTCCTTCCATTCTCCATCCTCAGTCCGGACTCGCACACATCACCAGGTGCTTTGACGCGTGTGTTCCCTTGGGGCGAGGCAGACCCTTGCAATCCTGCTCACTGCGACTATATCCGTCTTCGCGAATGCGTTTTTGGTGATTGGCGCGCTGATCTACGCACCACTTCCCGTGAAAAGTGGTACGAAAACTGGCGCACCAGCCGCCTCAAGCGTAACACTGCACCTCGCGTTCGAGTGTCTGGCGGCGTCACTCCTATTTCTGCTGTCCCTAAGGAGGGCCGTACTGTCTCGCCAACCCTTACGACTAGATCTCGTGCTGTCAGCACCTCCAAGCAAGCATCAAGAGTGTACGATGAAATGCCAGAGAGACCCCGCACCATGAGCACTAGCAAGGCCGAACGTGTTTTGGGTAGTCCCCGAGGCATTGCTTTGTAGTGTCTTGCGCATTGAGCGTTCTCTTTTCCTATGTCACTGCTTACCTTTATTGAGACGTCTTTACTTCGATTTTCGAGCGCATGATATCCTGGGATGGTCTCGGTAGGCCAAGGAGTTCTGCGTTGTCCACGCACTCGTTTCTTTTCAATCTTGGTCATAGCATGGGCAAGGCTTGTTTCTTTTGGAATGGGTGATAATGGTTCCAGAGCGTATATGGAGGCAAGAAAGACATGAATTTGTTTTGGTAGCGGTATTTGCAATGTCCAAGCAAAATGAACAACGATTACAATAATCCACACTCCTCCTTGACCAGGCTCGATGACGAAGCAAGAGCTATGTTGATCAAGCATCTCACGGCAAAAACCACCGAAGACGATATCTTCAAGTATCAACAAGATCAGACTGTTGACAAAGCCAAAGACAAAGATGCCTCAAAATCGTGAGCAAGAAGTCTTGCAGCATCAGGGACAAATCAGAAGACGAGAGGACTTGGCAGAAAGATCAATGGGGATGTATTGAGACAGAACGGGTTGCGTGATTATGAATGAACCCTCTATACTTGGCAGATGAAGATTTCTACAGATACTTAAGAGCCAAAGATGACAGTAACGAAGAGCAGTCGCAATTGTACCTTGGGGCAGTGGCTCAAGCGATAGCAAGAGCTTACTTAGCTAATCGACTCACACTTTCACCTTCATTAAACCCATCATCTCTGTAAGACTTGAAGCACTGATAATGTCCTTGCAACGAAGCACACAAGCTTCGGTGCATAAGGTCAGGTCAGAGTGTGACTAAGCAGCAATACCATCATAGCTTTGGTCTTTGCTATGATGCGGGCAGACAGACTCATAGAATATCTCAGCAGTCGCTCAGTCTCTGTTACAGGTTTTCAAGATGCCGGATATTTTCTGAATCTGGTGAGCGTCCAGAAAGAGACTTTTACCAGGGGAACCTCTCAGCGGACAGCACGCTTATCGATGTTATCATCATGCTTTTTGATAGGCCATTGAGAATCAAGTATACGTAGCAGAGAGAGCTTCTGCTTCGTGGTCATGGACTTGTGTACAGCAGACTGGTATACTTTTATAGTCAAGGCGGCCATGACCTCCGAAAAGGCCCGTGCTCGCCGCTCCTCCAACATTTGACATTTGCTCCACCAAGAGACATCTATACCGGTGGCACATTCTACACACGCCACACACACAACGACGATGTCATCACGCACGCCAGTGCAGCGTCTGCTGCTGCAACAATCCAGCAGTACACCACTCAGCTCGCTCCTCCAACCCTACCTCTCCCAATCCTGCTTGCGACAACAAAACACCACACGCGCCTTCAGCAACACTTCTCGCAGTCATGCCGGTGTCCGCAAGCAAAGGTCTTTTGCACCTCAACAAACAGGCATGAAACAGCCTTCTCAAAAGTCCTTTGAGGTTATGAAGAAAGAGCAAATGAGGAATATCGATCAGATGCCTAATGATGTTGGCTTGATCCCTGGCACTTTTATCATGCCTACTGGTTCGCGGTTGCCTTCGGACTTTGGTACTCGGTTTGCGTTGGAAAAGTACCGTCTTTGGATGCGTATAAAGGAGATTTTTGGGTATGTACTTGTTTTGCCTTTGTCCTCGTCTATTCATCATGTCAGAAGTGTGAATACTGACTGCACAACAGCCGCCACTATATGGGTTACTTCCACGTAAAACCCCGTGCAGACTTCCAAACCTCTGCCATTCCTTCCATCGCAAAAACCCTCTACACAGACATGTACACCGCCTTCGCAGCCGGAAACCTCTCCCCAATGGCCCCCAAACTCTGCGAAAACATCTACACCTCTCTCGAACAAAGGATACAAGCACGAGGCCCTAATGTGGGTGTGGCATGGACATTGCACAGCTGGCGCAGCGAGCCCAAAGTCGTGTCGCACAAGTACATGCCCATGAGTTTGGAAGACAACAAGGACAAGACAAAGCAAACGACGATCCAGCAGGTCTGTGTGAGAATGGAGAGTATGCAGAGTTTGAAGAAGGTGAGAAAGGTTAGGCAGGGAAATAAGACGGTCGAGGTTGTGGAGGAGGGAAGTTCGGCTGAGCCCAAGCCTGTTACTGAGTATCTTGTTGTGCAGAGGTTGTGCAAGAGAGGAAAGATGGGTCCTTGGATGGTTTGGGGTACTACTACCGAGTCTGACCCTCAGGAGACCCTCAAAGCATAGAAGATTTGGATCACGACATTTGTACAATACCTTACAAAATACACTACATTGTAACATAGCAACAATACTCTTGATTCTCTTCACATTCAAGAGACAGAAGAAATAAGAGCTGAGATGTGCAACCGGATGTAATCATAAAAGATTTCAGGTTACTCTACCAGACGCAACATCACAGGGAAAAAGAATGTTTGTAGAAGCAATACTGAGCATTTCCATTTTTTCTATAAAGCAATATCCTCTCGCCTGACGAGCATAGCAAAGGCAGTAGAAGAAAAAACTCGACCGAAAAAGTATAGGAAAAAGCGAAGGAGCAACCGTGAGAGAGTTGCTGCAGCAGTAGAGACAGGTTGGGTATCTTAAGCGACGCCAGTGTCTCCGCGCCATGATCTCAAAAGCTGATGATGTTGGCGATAGCAAATATCATGTCTAGTAAGTTCGTAAGGGTCGTAGAAGAAAAGCCGTGTGGATCGTGGCAATGGGCGCCTTGTTGACAATTCGAAAGAGGTACAAACGTCGTGATAATCCACCGGCTGGTCTCTCGTACCCGACGAGGGTGCATGGCGCGGTTGTTGGACGTTTAGAAACCGTGGACCTGGTTGAGTGGTCAGTACATGACGGTGACGAGCATTTGAAGCACACGAAACTAACCTTGATGGTCTTGGCATCAAGACCGAGGCCCTCCTTCTTGTCACACAAGAATTCCTGAACATCCTTTCTCTGATCACCTTGGAGTTGGATGACTTCACCCATCTCGGTGTCGCTCACGATGGTGCCATTGCAAGCAAAGGCCTTCTTGATGACCTTGAGGATCTTCTTCTGGTCGAACTTCTTGGGGAGTCCTTGGACAGTAGTCAAGGTTTTGCGTCCATTGCGCTCTGTGATGTACAAGTTGTGTCAGCATACCCCGCCTTTTATTTATGTGCAACGAGCCCGGCGCGTAGTGCCAAGGCGGTCAGATAATGAGGAGAAAACGAGGCAAGACGTACGCTGGATACGAATGTGGATGTAGCTGCTCTGGTTCGACTGCTTTATCTCTCCGGTGTCTTCATCGGCTTCGGCGAAGGGGTCTGTTCGAGTCACGCGAGTTAGCGAATGATGCCCAAGCGTGGTGGTGGCGTCGGTCGGCACTTGATCTCGCTTTCACACATGGCAAGAGGGTGTGGAAGCTCATGGGAGCGACCACCACATATGCTTGTGTGAAAGCAAAGGATGTACGAGTGACCGAGTCAAGGCGGGGAGAAAGTCGGTCTGGGCCTGACGTAGTGGGGGGTTTGCGGCGACATACCGAAGGACTTGAGGTTTTCGATCGAGGCGGACATAAAACGCAGTTGCTGTTCTCTTTCCGGGAAAGGGTTGAAGGAAGAAAAAGTGTGTTGGTTGGGTGTCTGGTGAAAGGTTCGCGGTGGACTGTCGTCTGGTGATTGAGTGGAGAGTGTTGCGTAAGAAGTTGCGATGTTGTGAAGTTCGAAAGAGGGTTGAGAGTGCTGCGCGAGGGGCAGCCAGAGCGCCAAGATACGCAAATCTCACGTGACTTGATTCTGTCAAGACCCTTTCTTTGATCGACATCTATTTGTTTGCATGGTTAAACCAAAGATATCGTGTACTTTTCTTGCTGTTGGACAGTTTTCAGATTTGATCTAATCAGAGTCGAGGGCGTAGTCAAACTTGTTGTGGCGCAGAGCGGATACACGAAAGGAGCTGCAAACCACCTTTTCTTGATTACCCTCCTCCTTCCTGTCGACTGGCAACATGATAAGCTATGGAAATGCACAGTAGTTTCTTGGACCCGAATCTGACCATTGAGATAACCTGAAACGAGGTTCTCTCTGTGGTAAGCACACCCTTCACGAGGCTATTCTGCATTTTTATAGCTACACTGTAGCAGTCTCTGGCAGACGGAGAAGCATTAACGTATCTTGATTATGGGAGCCCTGCAAGCTCAGGCTCATCTACTCACAGACCGTTGACGAGGCTGCCTGCGCCCTCGGCAGGAGCAAGGACCCAGTCCTTGACACCACCCTTCCAGTCTGCGATTCTGCCGTCTCTTATCCTAACAACGACTACTCTTATGTCCTCGTCCTGCAAGAAGGACTGTTTGCTGGCCTCTTCTTCCTCTGCATTGCTCCTTGAAGGGCTCAGAACATTCTGTGACTTCTCTTCTCTCTCAAAGGTGTTGTTCTCCAAGTGCTGCAGCTTGCACCACTTCTCTTCTTCTGATCCGACCGGCAAGACGACAGCAGTTCCGTTGATTGTGGCACTGATTGAGCCCATCTGAGTTGTGTTCATGCCCATGAGCAAGGCAGCCAGGGAGCTACGACCAGGAGCTCTGCGGCCTTCGGGCGACGAATTTCTGTTGTTGGTAGCAGGTCTATGCGACACCCAGTCGTGCACAAGTAGTGAGACGTTTGGGTTGGCGGTTAGGTTGACGGTCTTGCGCGAGGCAGGATTCGAAGTCATGATGATTACGGGACCGGACGGCATTCGCGAGGCAGAGTCGGCGAAGGGATGTGAGGGGAGGTAGGTATAGTTCATGAGCGCAACATGGGGTTGCAGCTCTGTGCAGGTCGCCAGATGAAGCTATCATTAGGGTCAGCATATATTGTAGAACGAGCATCAAGGTGAGGTGGACAAACATAGCGAGCATTCTCCAAGCAATTTACGACTTCAGATGGCAACGAGGTGGCCAGCTGAGGCTGAGTGTGGGTTGATGTTTCCCAAGTTAGGGGAGCGTGCGCGTCAGACATGGTGTTCGTGATAGAGGTATGGAGTTGGTGGTATAGAAAGACAGCAGTGTTTGTTATGAAAAGCTATCAATGCACATGGACCTGAAGATCGAGAGACGCTCTGGATCGAACAACGAACCATGACGACTGCCCAGCTGGAGCGCGCGGTCCCACCGTCCAAGCCCCCCCAGCTTTCGCATGCGAACGCGCGCGTGCCAAGCGAATCGTGGCCCTCTACCGTTTATAACAATACCATTGATCTGCTCCTGATTGTCTCAGCCCTCGCTGCTTGTCGCTGCTTGATATACAAAATTTCATCATGTCGTCTGATCTTCCGCGAGACAGCGATCTCGCGACCAACGGCGATACGAATGGCACCTCGCTCGATGTACCGACTGTCGCGCCCACAACAGCACCAGCCACATCGACAGCGCCCGTGTCCAACCATGTCGACAATGTCATGTACTCAGATGTCTGTTTGTCGCATTACGAGACTCTGAACTTTCGACTGACTTGTGTAGATCGGAATCAATACCCTCTTGAACCGTCTCAAGCAAAGCATTGCATCTTCGCGTGTACGCTCAATACTACCTTCCCTTGTCTTTAGCGCCCTACTGAACAACTACCCTAGGATTTTTCCGATTTCCTGAAGAAACGTGGAGCAGTAGAAGAAGACCATGCCAAAGGACTGCGACGTCTCGTCAAACAAACCACCGACAACATCCACTCCAAGGAGTCTCGACAGGGCTCCTACGTGACCCGCCTGGATGAGGCTATGCGCCTCCACGACCGGATCGCCGACAATGGAATGCAATTCTCCCTGGCTCTGCACCAGATGCATGAAGACCTGAACGAACTGTCACTGAACATGGAGAAGGGAAGAAAACACTGGAAGCACGAAGGTCTGAACGCCGAGAAGCGTGCTACTGATGCCGAGGCTGCTATGGAAAAGGCAAAGTCAAAGTACGATGGCCTAGCAGAAGACTATGATCGCGCCCGTACTGGCGACGCAAAGAGCTCGAGACGAATTGGTCTCAAGGGTATGAAGAGTGCTCCTCAGCACGAGGAAGATCTCCTTCGCAAGCTTCAGGTTGCGGACTCGGATTACCAAGCAAAGGTCCAGGCAGCAAGAGCGCAGAGAGAGGAACTCATCAAGACTGCTCGGCCTCAGGCTGTCAAGGCTCTGCAAGAGCTGATCAACGAATGCGACTCAGGCCTTGCTCTGCAGCTTCAGAAGTTTGCCTCATTTAACGAGAAACTTCTCCTGGGCAACGGTATCGCTCTGAGCCCGCTTCCTCCTAGCGATCCTTCAGCTCCCGTACAACACAGCCTCCGCGACATCATTCTCGAAATCGACAACAAGGCCGACTTTGACAATTACATCAGTGGTCATGTCTCGAAGGTTCCCACCAGAATCTCTGAAATTAAGTACGAACAACACCCAACTCTCAGGCCAAAGCAGCAGACTCCTACCCCAGCCAGTCGACAACCTTCCTCGACGCTTCCTGGACCAGCGCTACCTGAAACACCGGTATCAAGCGTGCCAACACAGCAACCTACCTATTCCACACCACCAGGCCCAGCCCCTCCACCTACAACACAATATTCGGCACAGCCTTCTTACGGCAACCCTGGCAACCCACCTTATCCCACTGATCCTCCTCAGCAATACAACACTGCGCCTTACCCTACCAGCCCAGGAGCGCCTCGTGGTTTCTCAACCTCGACACAGGGCACCAACGCGCCATACTCTCCCATAACTCCAGGCGGTATGGGGGCTCAGCAGAGCTTCCCTTCACAAGCTCGTTCCATGTCTCCTGGTCCCGTTGCGACTGCTCTGCCTCCTCCCCTCAAGCCTGTCTTCGGTGTCAGCCTAGAGGATCTGTACAACAGAGACCAGACAGCTGTTCCCATGATTGTCTATCAATGCATGCAAGCTGTTGACCTTTTCGGTCTCGATGTTGAGGGTATCTATCGTCTCAGTGGTACAGCCAGCCATGTCCAACAGATTAAGGCTCTCTTTGACCACGGTATGTCAATCACTATCCGACCCCAAAAGAATATCTCATCTAACAAAATTGCAGATTCTCAAGTCGTCGACTTCCGCAACCCAGCATCTTTCTACCACGATGTGAACAGTGTGGCTGGCCTTCTCAAACAGTTCTTCCGCGAGCTTCCAGATCCACTCCTAACACGTCGCTCGTACAATGCCTTCATAGATGCCGCTCGCATCGAGGATGATACGACACGCCGTGACGCCGTACACTCGGTCATCAATGAGCTACCCGATCCCAATTATGCTACTCTCCGAGCTTTGGTCCTCCATCTCAACCGCGTGCAGGAACATTACGCCAAGAACCGCATGTCGACATCGAACCTGGCAATTTGCTTTGCGCCATCTTTGATGGGCTCACATACAGGACCCCAGATTGCCGACGCGAGCTTGCAGGCGAGAGTGTTGGATACGATCTTGACGAACACATTCCAGATCTTTGACGAAGATTGAGATTATTGAAGCTACTTAGACGTTGCTTATGTTGATGATGATGGAGCGGGTATACATTTGTGCATGGCGTTGGATGTTTCAATTAGCGACCGAGCGTTTCTTGCTTTCACAAGATACCTTTGTCTTTTCTTTGCGAATCGAAAATATGCATTTTGTTTCTATTGTTTTGTGCCTCAACCTCGAAGCCGTGATTCGTCGTTAGTCCAAGTGGCTTCCATCTTTCGACTACTTGTTTCAGCTGAGCTTGATGAAGTCTATGGATCTCTACGACCACGTCGAGGCTAAGAAAGCTCAAGCACTGCAGAATACATACATCAAAGCTGCCATGAAAGTTTTGGCTCGGTTCCCTGATCTTGTTCTTGAGCGTGACCCCGATAGACCTATGGTGAGGTATCAGCCCTACGGTCCAAAGTGGAGTGCCTTTCCTTTCAAGTACAGCGAACCAAGACTACCCAACGACCCTTTGGGACCGCTATTCAAGATTCTTTGCACAAGGAAGGGCAGAAAGTCGGAATTGGTGGAAGCTGATCACGAGGAAAGGGGCATTGACGGCACGATGAACAGAATTGCTGAAGATGACGAAGAAAATGACGAAGACGATGATGGATGATGAACTCAAGGACAACGGTGAAGCAGAAGGGTCAGATGGATAGAGTGAACGAGGAAATCAGCAGGGCGTGCTGAGCACCACGAGTAACTTCATGGAGATGGTTGAGGTCAAAGAGTGCTTGTGTATCCAATCACCTCGAAAATCAAACGAATGACATTTGAATAATTACGAAGTTGGTCAGTATGCCAATAGCAACCATGATTAGCAGCAAGATTCAAGTCCTTGTCCAATCCACTCGGCCATGTCCGATTTGTTCCCATGCACCAAGCGCATACGTTGTCAAGTGCATATGATAGAAAGAATGACAGGGTGGTACTCGGGACAGGCTTCGGCGAAGGAAACTGCCAAGACAGAGCGACCTCGGCCTGTGGAGCGAGGTTCCCCAGACTTGGATCCTTCGCGTCACCAACAGCATGTGAACGAAAGCATGAACACTCAGAATTGTACAACAACCTTCGTCGAGCCATCTTGGACAGCAGACGACTCGAAAGTAGGATGAGGAAAGAATCGCAGCTATCATGGAGTTCATGACAAATCTGCAAAGCGGGCTCGACGAGCAGAAGCCATCTCTCTTCGGTATATTACCACTACTTGTTGAACCATAAAGAAGTGTCGCATCAACTGACTTACTTCTCAGAATTGCTCTCCGAACAACAACTAGGCGCTTTAATCCCACCATCTCTACGCTACCTCCTTGCCATTGCAACACACCGCTACCCACGCTACCTCCTCCGCATCCTCAACTCCTTCGACGAACTCTACGCCTTCCTTTCTTTGCTGGTTGAACGCCACTACCTCCGCACTTATGGCGGCGGTTTCACAGAAAACTTCTACGGACTAAAACGAGAAAGAGTCTTACTCACCAAAGGCAACGAAATTCCCAGAGCTGCTCTAGGAGCCCCCGAACAAGTCCGCGAAACCTTGAAATTGCGGAATGCAGATGTGTGGAAGAATTTGGCTGTTATGGTTATGTTGCCATATACGAAGAGAAAATTGGATGAGCATTATGATATTCATGCTGCTTCTGCGAATATCTTGGGTCCTGCGTTCAGAGGTGATGCCCTGCCGGAGAATGCGACTTACAGACAACGCATCTTCCACTACTATAAGTGGTTTTTGCGGAAAGTGTACCCCAGCGTGAATGCTGCGTATTACTTTGCCCTGCTGGCATTCAACCTTGCTTACCTCTTCGACACATCCAAATACCATAATCCTTTCTTCTGGCTTATTGGAACGAGGATACGACGCATGAATCAAGCAGATTACAAGGCCATTGCTGCGGCTGCTGCTCCTGCGCCTATAATCCCCGGTGCAAAACCATCTATCAACCAATCGCTATTCAGCCCTAGGACGTTGACACATACAGTCTACCCACGCTTACTCTCGAGCCTGAAGATCCTCCTGCCGACCTCAATCTTCGCCCTCAAATTCTTGGAATGGTGGCATGCATCAGACTTCGCAAGACAACTCTCCCGTAAAGCAGCAGAAGGGCTCGAACTACCTGCCCCCACCATCTCAGGAATCCCCAAAACACCTTCAACTGCCACCACACCTTCTAAATCCGGTGTCACATTTGCAACCACAGATGACGAGAAATCTTCAGACAAAGAAAAAGAAGAAAAAGACGAGAAAGAAAAACCCAAACCTCCGATTTCTGCAACAACGAATTTGCCTATTTTTACGGTTCCACCTGCCGAGAAGTCGGCTTGTCCTATTTGTCTTTCGCCGATTCAGACCCCTACGGCAGCACAGACGGGCTATGTCTTCTGCTATACGTGTATCTTCCGCTGGTTGGAAGGTGAACATCCACGTCAGATTGCATTCATGCAAGGAGGAAATACAGAGGAAAGCTGGAAGGATGAGTCAGGTGGGAACAGAGAAGGAAGTTGGGAGGATGGAAGGGGAAGGTGTGCAGTCAGTGGAAGAAGATTGTTGGGTGGCAGTGGTGGATTGAGGCGAGTTATGGTTTGAGTACATCTCATAGCTGAATGGCTAATTCTGATGGCTCTGCGCAATTGATGAAATGCCTCGAAACGCGAATGTGCATGTGTCTATGAAATCATCTTCAGTGAGCAGTCTACGATTTTCTTTGTTCTATCAATCTAAGACCTCAAGTAACGCTCTGCCCCAGCTCCTTGGCAAAATTGCACTCGTCCAGTGTGACAGTGGTCACACATGCTCCTTTGCTACTCTCGCGTCTCTCTCGCGGAGATTCTGCTGCACCAGCAGTGTCCCTAGTTTCGACTCTACCTCTTCCATCCTCCATACTAACATTCTCTACATACCTGCGGCCCTTGCCTTTACGATCCGTTGCAAAGTCCCAAGTTTTGGTTACAAACTCTGTAGGGTATGGTATCGACTGCACTCGTTGTGCTGGTGTACATTGCGAATCCTCTTCACAGATAGACGCAACACGATAGCGTTGGAGTTCCTCAGCTCTGACTGGAAGGCAACGTGCAGCGGCCAAAGGATGGCAAGCTCGATGTGAAAATTCAGCCGAGCGACGGTAATGCTCTTCCCAGCTGCGGTGCAACCAGTCAGCAGGGCCAGCTTGACCTTCGCCAGGGATTTCAAAGCCGGGAGGCAGATCTAGTCGAGGTTCCATACACGTATCATCTTGTGTAGATGCCATGCGTCTTGTGACGGCGGCAGGTTGTATCTGGTCGGTAGTTGTCCCTTGTGCTCGGCGAACCGTACGTGCTGGTTGGATAATTGGAGATGATAATGGTGAATCGGAAGACGATGAGGAGTTTGATGAAGAACGAGAGGAAGAGGCGTGACGTTGCCTGATCCAGTCTATCGAACGGAGTATGAGCGTCGTGCCTCTACGTGGATGCTCATCAGACGTTTGTTCTCTGGTGTTCGCTTCCATGTCAGTAGAGACTTGCTCTTTTGTTTGCATGATGCCATGGAAATGCGAATCCTTGCGCTTAGCGTGGTCTTCGTTAGAACTGTCCAAGTTGTTGGAAGGCTTCGTTGGAGAGCCTTTTGTGTGCTCAAGAGCGGTATGTCCACTGCCTAAGTCGACCGAAGTACGTGGAGAGATGCCAATCTCATCTGTCGCATATGCCATGTGCGATGGAGATCCTTGATAGGCACCGGACATGAGAGCATATGGGTCATGTCCTGTATTCTCAGTGCCATCGATATCATCCGAGAACTGGCTCTCAGGATCCAGCTCGCATGAAGCCTTGCCTCTTCGAGCTTCTTTACGGGCCTCCTTGAGATCAGAAACTCGACGCATACGTCGTACCAAGCTGAAATTTCTTAAGTGGGCTAGCGGATATGACCAAGCCCGAATACGGTTGCTCTTTGAGACAGACTCGATGGTAGTAATAGAACCATGAACAGGTGTAACATGAGCGGCCGGCGGAGCTGTCTTGACTCTGCGAAGCCCGAGACCTTTCCTTCTTCGCTTGGCTGCTGGTTGATCAATCTCCACACCCTCACGCTGCGTCTCGATGGTGATGACACTGTCGCCTACAGTCATGACTTGAACCAGCACATCAGCTGATAAGTCTGTTGGTGCATGCGTGGGATCATGAAGCGTAATGCCAGAGTGTGCTGGAGACCGTCGATATATCGATTCCTTAGGGCTGGATCGGTGGTGGCCTCGGATTTGTTCGTCTACTCGAGCTGTATCTGTTGGTTTGGCCGAATCGGAAGCACTTGTCGAGGCTACATTGTGAAGAGAGAGAGCTCGCGAAATCTGTCGTTTTAGTGAGGAGAAGGCCATATCGGCGACGCGGAAATGTGGGCGAGCAGGCAATACGGTGTATGACGATTGTCGTTGGGGGCCAGAACTGATCCGAGGACGGGATCAGGATCCCAGAGTCGAGAGATGTCGTCTGACGGAAGAGAAGAACGAAGAAGTTTGTGCAGAGTTCGACAAGAAAAGTAGCTCCAATTGAGCTTGAGTGAGTTTGTTACAGATAGTATGCTTCAACGGTACCAAAGCATAACTACAGCATCTCCAGTCCCCACTGTGGGGATTGGTAGACGGCTATTGATCGACTCTAATCAACGACTTCTTCTTGGACACCGTCGATGCCATAGAGGGATTCAGCAAGTTGATTAACAAAAACGTCAGCAACTTGCTCAACTGACTGGCCGTGGACACCTTCATTTTCGAAACTGGTGGTTCGCTTGCCCTCAAGACCGCAAGCGACAATACGACTGAACCACTTGAGATCAGTGTTGATGTTAAGGCCGATACCATGGCTGGTGATGTTCCTGCGCAAATGGACACCCAAGGCGGAGATCTTGTCGTCTGGGGTGGTCCAAACTCCAGGATTCTCAGTAGTCATGGCCTTGATACCGTAGCGAGCGCAAGTCTTGATGAGAGTCTTCTCCAAAAGACAGACGTAATTCCTTGGCGACAGATTATGTGTCTTCAGATCGATGATGGGATATGCAACAAGCTGACCAGGGCCGTGAAAGGTTGTTTGGCCGCCGCGAAGGGCTTCGTAAAATTCAGCATTGCCGTTGTCCTTGAGATAGGTCTGCTGTTCTGCAGAGACGGTGCCAACTTCACGGCGACCGCATGTGTAGACGGGGGAGAATTGGGCAGTGATGATGGTTGGGACTGGAGCAGGGACTGTTGCAGGCGAGGCCTTGTGGGCTAGGAATTTTCTGACCAGATCCTGCTGCAGAAATTCAGCTTTGGCGTATGGCACAATGCCTTGCAGTCTCAGATGGCGTATTAACATGTTGAAATGAACTCAGTTCAGAGTGTAGGAGGTATTCTGGTTGGTGAAAGAAGAAGGCAGGCTCGATGGTTTGTGGCTGCGTCGTTCACATTGTGGCTGAACTGTGGCTGTGGCTGAAGGAGCTTTTTGAGTCTTGCACAACCTTGATGTTCAGCTTCCCTTGCGAGTCTAGCACATCGACATCATGACACAAGAACAAGGGGCCTCCAAGAGGCCACGCAAGATGTCGCGTCTGCCCAAAGGTAACGTATGCTCCCCATTTTCCACTCAGCACCCCTACTCACACCGGTGCAGACTACAAAGTGGAAAAGCGCCCATTGCTACGCCCTCCGATCACTTCGCAATATGCCAACGCCGATGTCGCCAAGGCCGTCTACGTCTCTACGAAAACACCCTTCATGTCAGCCGTCAAGCGTGTACAGAAGCTCCTGGCTCAAGCCGAAAAGCGCCTCGCCCAATCAGCTGCCGACCAAGTCTCCAACAGACCCAAGTACTCCCACACCAACGACGAAATCACAGACATTGAACGTGTAGCTGCCACCATGGCCGCCCACAGAAATGATCAGGATGAGATTATTCTCAAGGCTACAGGCAAGGCAATCGCAAAGGCTTTGAGTATGGCTCTCTGGTTCCAGCAGAGAGTCGAGTACAACGTTCGCATCGAGACAGGCACTGTTGGCGCCATTGATGACATTGTCCCTCCAGAAGATGCTCCAGAAGATGAGGATCAGAACATGAAAGACGGAGAGGAAGACATTCCCGAATCTAGGATTCGCTATGCCAGCACCATCCAGATCTTCGTCTCGGCCGCTTCTTGAACCCAGCATGCATTCTTCCACTCATTTGATTCCTCTCCAGCGCCAGCTACCAGAAAACCCTGCCGTCCCTTGAAGTGCTTCACCTTCTCAACCTCGCAAGGCCTGGCCACAATCTGGTAGCCTTCTTACCGTCATAAGACCTGCCCACCCACCAGATTCGACTGTCTCACGGGCATCATGACCAGTCACGAATGACTTGACCAAGGCAATCATATCATCTGATTTGGAGGCCCGTAGTCAGCAGCACTCGGATTGACATGCCATGCGCTGATTGACAGAGTGTCCACGGCTTGTCCTCACCACTGTCGCGCCGTGTGAGATGCTCGCTTTTGTTCATCATCATCAATATCCCGCTTGGCTGCTTCGGTCATTCCAAAATTCAAGTTGTACTTCCAACCAGGCTTCAAGCCTTGACTTTCCAACTTCCGCAACCTACGGCCTTGCTATGGTCCACCATCACTTGCCGAGGAGCTCTCAGTTGGTCGGATCAACACACAACTATTCGACTCTACTTTGTACGTCACCGAGATAGCCAGCGCACGACATCGTATCGTACATCGATTCAAGCATCGAGCGTATCACGGGTCAGCCGAGCCGGCGGCTTCCCAGAATTAACTTACTCAAACACCAAACCTTCCCGCCTCTCTGACAGTGCAACCTTTATATTCCAGACATTTTCTGTCCCCTGTAGCCAAAAATGCCGTGGTGGTGCAGTGGTAGCACACCTGATCTGGTATCCTAATCCCTAATTTCGCTTACCTAAATTCCTAATTCTCTTCTCGACGATCGGGAGGTCGCAGGTTCGATTCCTGCCCACGGTGGTTCTTTTTTTTGCTTTTCGTTCTCATTCTGTAACTCCTGTCTGTTTTGGCGCATGTCCAGCGTTACTGTTCGTGCTTCTAGAGTATTTTGTGAAAACAGGTGAGTCCAGCTTTTGTCGGAATATAAAAGACCATAGCGATTCTCTTCTCGTTGCGCTGCCTTCGTAAGCAATTTGCTACATCACTCACACCAGTACCATATCTTCCCCGAGCCCTGTTATCGTGCCTGTTTGTGTTTGGTCGTCTTTGTCTTTGGCATTACATGCCGGATTCTTCGTGCGCTGGTTTTCGTGCCAAAGGTTGTCTCTAAGAATAGGATCTTCCAGATGGCACGTCGCACCGTGTGGAAATATCTATCGACCGTCGGCATTTCAGGCACTTTCTTAGGTCTACAACCCATCACGGTTCCTGCAGAGAATCAAAAAAAAAAGACTATCTCCACGACCAGATTTCACTTTCACACAGCAACTGTGCATTTGGATAGAGCAAAGGTACCTGCACCTCGGGCTTGAGATGCTCCCATATTGCACCGCTGCATCGGTAAATTTCCCTTTTGCCTAAGGCTCTAATCTGCATCGAAGATTGAGTGTCTACCAATTCTTCGATTGGACTCGCGACTTCCATCCCCTACCAAAACAAACACCAGACGGATAATTCCTGACTTCTCACTTCCACAACCTTCTCATACACACACTTCACTCATTCCTTCGCGCACTACTTGACTCCCTATCTCGCGCACCATGTCAAGTAGACGCGATGTCATTCTCATCGATGATGATGAGCTTTCCAAAGATGATGGCATCGGCAATACTGCTGAAAGGTAACCTGCAAGACCAAATAATCCGACTACAGACGTGTGCTAACTTCAGTACTTCAGCCAAATACAGAGGCTTGTACGCCAGCTGAATGAAGCCAGAAGTACCATTGCGTACCTCCGTGTCGATCTCACCTTAATTCAAGCCGAAAATGCTCGTCTCAAAGCTGAGAATGCTCGCCTGTTATCTAACCATCCCCACCCTCGAGATCAACATCAAAAGCAACTCGTCGAAAACACAAGTCATGGCAACCAGCCCCGTCCAAGTCTACCAGCTAACAGCGAACGGCACTCGAGGAACTTCCGTGACCCAGATCAAGAGGATCATCCGCCAAAGAGAGCTCGTACAGAGATTCAAGTTTGGGTTGATCGTCATGGCGATCTGCAGACCGACCTCGATGAGAAGGGTCAGCCATGGGAAGAGCTGAAGGCTGCGTGGGTCGAGACGAAAAACTTCTTTGATGGCAAGTCCGAGGACTGGCTATCAAGCAATCACCTCAAGTATTGCGTCAGAAACCTGGTACAGAAGGGTTCATTCATGCGATGGAGTGTTGCTCACCCTGGCCAAGTCGCCTGTAAAACATGTGCCAACACCAAGCGTATCTGCGTCAGATATAACGCCCAAGAAGCTCGACTTGAGCTGCTGCCGCTACCCACTGAGGTCAGAGGAGCATTTGGCAAGGAGATGTATCTAGTTGAAGAGGAAATGGTCAGCAGGAAGTTCGTGGGCACCTGGGAATAGGTACAAAGTTTAGGCTCCAACAGATCACAGCATGTCCTTTGCTTCTTGTATTTACTAAGATCACGAAAAATTCGCACATTATGATAGCTTTACTAAAGCGTCAGAAAACACTTCCTTGTACATCACTCTGCTCACAGGCTCACTTCGTTAATGTTGAGAACATTGTCATGCCTTGCGGTTCAAAGCCCACTGCTGATTGAGAGACCCATTGGTCCTGTTGAATTGGCTGGCGCTGATTTCTGTCGAAGATTCTATCGTCTGAAAGTGACGAAGTGCCGATGAACAAGGTGGAAGGAACGGAAGATTCCTAGAATGAGAACTGGATGGAATGTTGATAGGGGCAAGCTGACTTAGTGAATGAGAGTCGGCTATCACTGCATGAGTGAAAGTCACTATGGGGTCGTCTGCGACGGACCTGATATCACTTCTTGAGTGAGTGGGATAATGCAGAGCGAGTCCGGTGAAGTGTGCGTATTTCTCGCAATGATGTTTCTTGGAAAACAGAGCAGGCTTATTGTGAAAGCAAGAAGAAGAGTTCAATGTATGGACAGTATTGCTCTTGTAGTCATTGACTGACCCTCTCCGGAACAAACATGCTACCGGGACCTCACTTGCTGCACAGCAAACACGAGTCCTAGCATCGAATTCGAGACTCACTTTGTGTGGTACGGTCACTGTCGTCTCTTGGCACAACCGAACCTTCCGCAAGCAGTACTCCTTCTCCTTAACCTGTCGACCTTCTTCCGTGCGTCAAGAGCATCATACTTCCACGACCAGAGTCTCACCTCCACTCACGAGACTCCATAGCGAGATACTATTTCTTCAAACGCCTTCCTTCCAAGTCCTCAGCTTGCTCATTGAGCAGTCCTGAGATTCGACAAGCCATGTCTAACAACATCAATTCCATCAGGACCACCAAGTCCGCCAGGGTTTCTATCAAGGCCGACCCTGCCCAGAGTGACAAACCTTTCATCTTCACTGGTAAGGGTAAAGTTACGTTCTCCGCCGATGGCAACCTCACCTTTGCCGGCACCGGCAAGTTCACAAAGGCCAAAGACTTCACCAAGGGTCCTGCAAACAACGACACAGTTACTTCCCAAAACATGCGTGGTTGTGGTATATTGCCCATGCTGTGTAGGTGCCTTGACCTCTGCTGGAAGTGCTGCTCACCTTGATTCACCTCCTGCCCCAGTTTTGAAGACCGAAGGCCAAACCAACATGACTCCTCCCAAGTCTCGGTCTCATATGACTGCCACAGCTTCTAGCGGCTACCAGCTCGTTCACAGTGGCAACAGCTCATCTGGATCTACTACCAAGGCCCGTGTCAAGTCCAAGACGCCATCCGCAGATGCCTCGAGCATTGGCCCTGGCAAAATTTGCTGGTATGAGTGGAGCGATATTGGACGAAGGCAAGGCAATTCGAGATCGTCACCTGCTTCTGTAACTCTTTTCAAGTAGATGGCGTATGGTGAAGTGATCTAGTGGCATTCCTATTTGACTTCTGAAAGAGTTATTCGGTTTTGGTTTTGGTTAATGAGGTCAGACAGTTCGAGCTTGATCGCCGTGCAGTGACCTCGCAGTCTGAGATTGAGAAAAGCAGGATGCCATGAATTTGGTATATATCTCCGACCTGGATAAAGATTTGTTCACAACATGGTCGAAGTGGACGTGCTGGAAAGATGTCAAATCAGGCTTCTCTACTGCATAAAAGGAACTCTGCTAGTCTGACCTTCTTACATCCCATGCTTCTATTTCATGCAAGACTATCCCTGGTACATGAGAAAGTCGAAGGTGTTCGCTTCTTTATCAGCCATGGATTTGCAACACCCTCAAGAGTTACTGGCACCAGGTCAGTGACCTTGCTTTCCTGGTGTACAATCCCTGTGCGGTAGGTACCGCCATAGTTGAGCTGAGGGAATGCATAGTACTACGCGCGAGGGAGTGGTGCCCACAGAGAAAGCCGCAGTAAGATATCTCAATAGCGAAGATTCTGTTGATGATCGACTGTACCTTTTTACAGCTAAGATCGGTGGTTGCCTTCTCTCAGAGAGATGAGAATATTGTGTCGCCGTGATTCTCGATTGCTCAAACCTCACTTGAGCCCAAATTTCCTCTCCTTAGCCATGCTTTTTGCGACCTCGGCTCCATAAATCCTCTTGAGACACTCCTTCCAAACACTTCTCCACAGGATGCAGTCCTTACACTTATCCTCTCTTGCATGTAGAAAATCTGCAAAGGCGAAGATGACCTGTTCTTCCGTGCTCATCTCTTCTTTAGGCAAGCCTGTTGTGAATACAAGGAAAGAGGTTACCAGCTCTGTTGCTGTGGTCGATAGTCCTGCGTCCGTTCCTCGTGGCAGTTTGGTGGCGGTCGTGAACCGCGTTTCCTGCATAAGATAGGATGGTTCTGTCTCGTTGACAGCGATGCATGGTTCACCGACGCGCAACTCAGGCTCTGTAATGATAATCTCTGGGTCGGAGGACGTTGTGTGGAGACACCATGCGAGGCAGACAGCCAAGGACACAAGCCAGGTTATTACCAAACCGTTGTCGTCGAGCTCTTTGGGCAAAGAGAACGTAAGAGTAGCGAGTTGAAACTTCAGGGGTATGTCTTCCCTATGAATACGACTGAGGGTGCTTCTGATCAAGCTAGTACTGCACGAGTGGAAGTTGTAGGAGATCGGCGTGTTGGGTGTGTATAGTAGGGGAAGTACTTCGGCACGGATTGTCTTTGTGGTGCGAATGATCTCGGGCTCGTAAACACGATTTGCGAAGACTGGCGGGGTGAGTTGTGGAGGGTGCTTGACCAGTGGGACAGTAGGGGGTATGAGGCTGCTTCCTGGTGGCAAAACATGCACATTGCTTGAAACCATCATGCTGTGGTCAGGAACTCTGCGAGGATGAGGTAGTATATCTTGTGTCTGATCTCAACGGACAAGTCTAGAAAGCCCGTAGGTCGGTCAGAAAGTATGTTCCGGGAAATCGCAGCAGATCCGAACCTATGCTTTGTGTGCATTTCAAGGTAGCTCGCAGGCGTTTGTGGAGGTGCTTGCAGTAGTAGAGCCTACTCCTTGACAGAATATGTCGGGCTGATCATGGCAATATGAATTGAAGCTGCTGCCTAGCTGTTTGGGAGCTTCTACACAAGCACAGGGATGATTCGAGAGTATGATTGCCTCGACATGCAGGAATAGGAGTAAGGACCACGATGTATCTCGCTTAGGGAGTTTGAGAGCGACGAGAAGTCTTGAATAGATAATGAATAGGTACAAAGAAGTAAAAATGTCTGATGGTGAAAATCAAAGTTGTGAAATGCGAGCGCTTGTAATGATATGCAGCCGTCCAGAATTACTTGACGCATACTGTTGTGTAACCATGGAACTCCTCCGCTGACCAAATTCCAAGATGCAAAGAAAACGTGCCATCATGAGTTTGTACTTTCAGTCTGAATCGTGATGGTGATTTAATCGCGGTGCAGCAGGTCCTTGACCTTCTGCTTCAGGCTTGGAGAGGACTTTTGTGAAGCATCGTCTTGCTTCTCGTATTCTTCTGCGACCTCGTTTTGCTGTTCGACGCCCTTGGCCCAGCCTCCGGGGACGGTCTCGACACCTTTGTCTTCAGCAACGGCGTTTGCGTCGAAGATACGTTGGCCGGCGGGAGCACCACCTGGTGATGGGAAGTCCTGTCTCTCGGTGGTCGGAGGAGCAAGCTTGTTCTTGGAGCTAAGGTCAAGACCCTCTGGTGGAGCTGCACGGGATCCGCGTCTAAGCATAGGGGAGTTGTCCGAGGGAGAGAGCTCTGAGGAGGAAGAGGCAGATGGCCCGGTCTCGACGGCGGTAACGATGGTAGGTTCGACTTGGCTCGACATTTTCGACATGTTGGTGATTTGTTGTTGTGTCGTATTTGAAAAGCCTGTTACGTGCAGCTGTGGTTTGGGATTGTTAATGCTAGAGAATTATTTGTTGGGTGGGCACGACTATTTTATTTATCGTCCCTGAGGATGGACAGTCTTTTACAAAAGCTACGTCACAGCTGGGCCGGGTTTGACCACTCCAGGCTGTGATTTGCGGTGCTCCACACAGTTCCCGCATGGTAGGCTCACGGATACGAGACACAAGCAGAGAAAGATCTGACTCGGCTTGCGCGTTCGATTTTTTCTGAAGAGGAACAGCGAATTGGGTTGAGGGTGGCAGTGTACACACTTGATCCGAGCACTGGTACCTGTATACGAGGCGGGTGAGAAAACAGCGGCACGACAGTAGGTCCAGGAACACCTTGCACGCTGTATGCAAGCGGCATGTGAAGATGTGCGATGCTGAAACAGATGAGCAGTGATTGACAGAGCACGGTTGGGAATGATTGCGTGTCGATGCAAGAGTTGACTGGTGCGTAGAGTCAATTCGCATCCTGCCAAAAGCCCGTCTTGTCAGGGTCGCTGAATTCAGAAGTGACTCGAGTGAGGCTGCTTCCTCAAAGTACTGTGATTAGATTATGATGTTGTATGCATCTTTATGCAATGCTTTGTGAAAAAAGTGACGTCGAAAAAATGCGGGGTGGAGGGTCTCGGCCTCTGCTTGCATCAGTGCAAAGACAGCGGCAAACAAGCACATTCAAGTCACGACCAGAACACACCTACGAGTGGAAAGGTGCCCTTCAGGACAAGGACGTAGGACCAACATGGCGCTTGACCAGCAGCGCAATTGGACCATCTCGATGGCCGAGAGCCTGCAGGCTGTCAAGGACAAGTCTGCTGCTGCCAACCCACAACCACCCAACCCATCATCAGAGTTTCCTGTCCGCGACGATGACCCCAAGTCCCACAACTACCACACGACCGAGCCGGCATACCTTCCTGACGAGCTTGTCCTCGAAATCCTCGAATATGTCGCCGTCTCGCCCGAAGCACAAAAGTCGCTATACACATGCTGTCTCTTGTCGCGACAATGGCACCGCGCCGCTCTCCCATACCTCTACGCATATCCAAAGATCTACGGCAAGAACTATGATCCCTTTTATCGCACCATGTGTCCCTCCATCAACCTTCGCATCAAGGAGAGCCCACTCGCTGGCCTGGTCAAAGTTCTGAATCTGGGCATGCTGGTCCACCACAGCAGCAGGAGTGTCACTGCAAGAGTACTACGGAGGACAGAAGCAAGCTTGGAAGAGTTCGTTGCACCTCAAGCCTCATTCGCCATCAACAGCTATGCTGCCTTATCGAAATCCCACAACCTGCGCAGTCTCGACCTGTCACTCGTATCTGAAGCTCAACCTCTGGACATGCTCTTCAAGTCGCTCAGATCCTTGCATCACCTCGAACGCCTACGATTCCCACGCTCTTCTGGCTTTGGTGCGAACGCTGTCGACCCTGACTCAATCATCTGGCCTCAGGCTCTAAAGGACCTTCACATAAGTGGTGGTATTGATGCAAACTTCCTCTACGGCATCGTCCACTTCCCTCCCGCACTGGAACGTTTGACCATCGAACACTGTCCACAGGCAAAATCTCATGCCATTCGCCAGCTCCTTTCGACTCTTTCTCGTGCACATCTGCCACTCAAGGCACTATCTCTATCACACCTGCCACGACTGGGCATAAGCTCTCTGGATCCTGTGCTCGGCTTATTTCCCGATCTCGAAGAGCTCAGTGTCAGCGTCGACTACATCACACCCGCAATATTCAATCCTGATTTTCAAGAGTGGCACTCTCACGACACACCCAACTTTACCGACCACAAGCTGCGCATGCTTACTTTCACAAATTCCGGCAATCCAGGTGTCGACGACAAATTCTCGCCCATTGATGTCCTTCTGACACTAGACGAGGGGTCATTCCCAAATCTGCGCCAGGTCAAAATTGCGAAGAGCTTGGGATGGGATCGTGGCGAGACTAGGGACGAAACCGAAGCTCTGATTGACAGACTGGTAGAGCTAGGAACAAGAGATTACGAGAACAAGACAGGTGTGTATGCAAACATGTCTACACAGCAATGGAAGACTGCCAATTGGAAAGATTGGGCGGGTGTTTGGATTATTGATTAGACGATCAGAAGTCTGGCGTCGATCGTCATTGGGTAAGTGTATTTTGAGGCACGCTTGGATTTGTGCATACCATTGCATTTCGACTTCACGTCGTCACAAACTGTTTCATTCCAACCACATGTACATAATATAACGATTTACGACAATCATGGAAGCGATCTTCTGATTCTAAAAATTCTCCCCTACTATCTTATCCATTTATTATGTTGTCGCAGGAAGCTTATGTGCAATAACGATATCCTGCCGTAATCGCCCATCTCCAGAAATCAGGCACCAGCAATCAAAAGATTATCTGTCCTGTTCTACGTTCAATACATGCGGCAACATATAAGAGATAACACTTTTCATTCCCACCTGTCATCTCGGGAGGAGCAACATCGCGATCAATTCCCGCATAAAAGATCACGCACCCGTCATGTGGTTCGCAGCTTTCGTACTCAGTCTTCTGAGCATTGCAATGGCAGCATCAACAACCACCAACCTTACAAAACTCGTCAATCTATGCCATAACACAATCTTCGGATCTCAAGACACAGCCTCCAAAAGGCAACCGCGACCATTTCCTCTTCTCGCCTTACCGCCAGAAATCCGCGTTCAGATTTACCGCTACGCGCTTCCACAACAACAGACAATCATTCTCGCCAAGCCATCAGCAGCTTATTGTCCATTTCCGCCCTCATCATCACCTTTGTCAATCTATCTACCGGCGGTGTTCGAAAAACTCCATTATGGATGTCCCTGTCAGACACGGCTAACCCCGCCATTTTTGCCACTGCTTCAGACATGCAGACTCATTCGCAGCGAAGCGCAAGAATTGCTCTACGGCAACAATGCTTTTGTGCTCAATATCGATGTTCCGAGGACTTTGCTCAGAATCCCTGAGTTACTTGCTTTACTTGAAACTGGTTCTGATGGTGGCATTCTAGCCATGATCAAGGATTTCAGAATCAGGGTCGGAGGAAACGTCATGGTTGATGTTTGTGGTCCGGCAACCAGGTGGAAGAAATATGGGGGTAGAGTATTAGTGGCGAGGGTGCCTGAGGATGATATTACAGGTCTTTTGAGAGGAGAAGAAAATATTGGAAAGTGTGTTGAAGGTGTATTGGATGACTTTGGTGATTGCGGCGTAAACGCCGATGTTATCAGGAAGGTGCTAGACAAGGTGTTTTGGAATTGGCAAGAGAGTACCTCAGGATAGCTAAGCGCTTAAAGAGCAATAGACCCAGCGGTGAGAGTTTGGTTTTGCCGTAAGAGCTCGGCTCTGATTTCCTTTGCTTCACAGGATCAATTATGCAACATGATGAGAACATCTTGGTAGGTGGCACTCCGGATGGAAAGCGACCATTATATGTGCCTATAAAAATGCACGAATTTCCTCGAATTGGACAGACTTCCGGTGAGAATGGCTCACCTGCCAACTCTTCGTTACATACATCATCAAGCTATATGCATTTATGCAAATTGATAGCTATCTTTTCCATGGGGGACCACATCTGAGAGCAGAAAGCCAAAGGCATCGGGCTCGACCAGATCAGCCCTCCCCGATGGGAAGCGACTATAATATCTAGCTACAAAAAGGCATGAATGCTTAGAAAACAGGGAGGCTTCCATTGAACATAGCCCACGCTTCGAGCTTTCCTTGGACACATCTCACAATTGAACATGTTTGTGCATTTCGATAGCTCATCTTCTACCGCCTGTTGCCATTCGGAGGAGGATACAAGACTTTCAAACCACGTCTCCACTATGGTAAACGACACTACCAATAACTATAAAAAGGCATGAATGCATCGAAATCATAAATACATCCACTGAGACTGGCTAAACTTTCCATTCTTCCTTGGACAAACCCCAAAACTTTACAGATTTGTGCATTTCGATAGCGTGTTTACCAGCTGAAAATCTCCTGGGATCTTGGAGGAGCGATGCAAGCCGATGTCTTGGGCTCTATCAAACCGCGCTTTTAAATCAGAACCACTTGTAATACGTGGCTATCAAAATGTGCAGTTATTTGATGGATAGAGAGACCTCCACTGAAAGGGCCGATTCAATCACTCTTCTTTGTTGGTGTCCCAGAATCAAACACAATTGTGCATTCACATAGTCGTTTATCAGCTCGAATCCGTCACTGTAGCTTGGCTATGTGAGGCTAGCAGTCTGTACATCAAGGAAATGGAATGGTCAATCTCGTATGGTAAATAGACAACTATCAACTTGATAAGACGGATGAAAACTGCAGAAAATAGAGCGGCATCTCAACGAACTTCGCAGATCTCCCACTTATTTTGAGTTTGTTGTTTTGTGTTTGTGTAATAGCATTGAGGATATCGGAAATGTTAGGAAAGGTCACGATGAACAGTGAATGTACACAAGGAAGTAGAATAATCATGAAGCGTAATCATATTTGTCTTCGCGATGATCTGCTATCCTCAAGCAACATTGTTTCCGCCTTTGCGGACTAAGGAGGGGGCTCTCTTGCCCTTCTCTCAACGAAAGCTATTCAAGCTGATCTAGTGCCTATAGTTGACCGATCGACTTCTTGCTCCGACTCAAATCTGACCAGGTCCGCATCGTAGGTACCGATATTCCATCCATATGTCCGTCATCATCCTAGGTCTCCTCATGAGTAAGCCAGGATCTGCGCGATCAGGTCGTCGAAAACGCTTTGGACTTGGTCGTGACCCTCTGCAATAATCTCATCAGCAGCCAATCTGAGCGACTGAGGGATCGTTCTGTCATTTCCGTTAAGCACATAGAAATTCGCGTTGACGATAAGGTTCGAGATTCTGAAGTTCTTAGTGTTGGAAAATCGCTTGCAATTCTTCAAGCACGTGGCTGGCCCAAGATCGTTGGCATCTTAGTTCACCGAAGCTTTCATGTTGGAGATCTCCAGGCACTTGAAAGTCTTCTGTAGTGTTTTTGAGCACAGTGAAGTCATGCCTCGGCTGCTCAACTGCAAGTCCTTTAGTGTCAATGTTTCGTATCTGGTGTCAAAAAAGACTGATGGTAATCCAAGAAGACTTTCACCAGTGCGTCTAACTCTCGCGAACTTCCACTGGTCAAGTTTGATAACTTGACCTTGGAGCGAGAGGTGGCTCGACTCACCGGTCTTGACTTCGACAGTGAGGCAAGCGGCCTCAACGTAGAGGGATTTGGATCTGCTTTCAAACATGTCCGACACGACATGCTTGAGTGTCAGATTAGATTTGAATTGATTCGATCCTTCTCTGAGAAGTACCTTGGCGTCATCATGTATGAAAAGGTTGTTGCTCGTAGGAGTATTGATGTTGGTAGTGATGGACAGGCGTTGCAGGGAATACCTGGTGTTTTTGGCGGCTTCAGAGATAGCGAACATAGTTTCACATGGATCGACGTCTGTGAGCACTTCTCCTGGACCGTACGACTTGATATATCCATGACCTAAGCTTTCAGCATGTGTACATGGATCCAGAGCGAAGTAATTACGCGAGCGGTGGTTGTCAAAAACTCCCAGACTGACTTTATGGTTGCCATGAAGTTGGAGGTTCCCAAGCGCAGAGGTAAGCATAGCAACAGACTTTCCAGATTTGCGAAACTTGATGGCTTCGTCGTGAGATTCACTCAAGGAGTCTGGCAAACCAAACTCGCCCGAGGGAATCTTGATGTGCATAGTTGAGAGCTTGATAGATTTGACGTGTTTGCCGAAAGTGGCATGGTTGGTAATGCTTATCAGATCTTCGAGACTTTGTTTCGTCAGGTGATGGCGAATATGAGCGAAGTGCACCTTCGCGAAGATATCTGAAAGGCGATTCGGTGCCTTCTTGCAAAGCCGGCGAAGGGCAGGTAGCTGTTCCTTATTGAGTAGAGCCACGATCATGTATAGAACTTCCAGTGGTAGATCGAGGAAGGTAGTTGAGGCAATGCTAACATGCTCCGTCGACTTTTGCGTACCAGTTGGAGCTGCCATCTTGCTTGCCAAGTCTTCCTTCAGGAAAGGTATTGTTTGTCGATGGAAAGGCGGAGAGAAGCTTTGTGAGGCGGCGGAAGACCTTATAAGTGCTAGAATGATCGGAACTGAAGACAGCTTTGACCGAGTGAACCCTGAGTTGGAGAGATCGTAGCGGCCATTTACTGGGCAGACAGCGGTAACACTGGAGTTCTGCGTGGACCGTGTCATACAGCGCACGTAAGAGTTGTACCCAACGCTGTGCATTCAAGATGCGAGAGAGAGGTGGTCATCAACTTCGTACCAAGGGTGGACTTCTTGAGCAGACTGCTGGGATAGGAAGGAAGATGACACTGGTGATGATTTCATCGACTCCGTCGTTGATTTCAAACAGTCAAGCAAGTATAGCAAGACTCGCTGGGGTTGGTGACGCAGGATCCGCAATGAACTCCTGGCAGCACATTTCATGAAGACAAACACACAGAGCGTTCTTCGAGGTAGAAGTATCTCAGCAGGAGAAGATTCTCGAGCTTCGGATGTTGGCGTGATACGGTCCATTAGAACTCAGTTGACCATATGTTCATATTCCACCCCCGGAGCTACCGATTAGCAGCCATAAACATGAGCAACCTGCCTCGGAAGGCAACTACAATGCGACTTACAGCTTCTCCAGCTGCTGAGAATCGTTATATGGTAGCTGTATTAACCTACAATGGTCTTCGGACAAGCATGAGATCCAGGATTTGCAAGACTTGCCAGCTCTCACTAGCCCTGGTAATCTTCTCAAAGGCATTGTGCATCTAGACAGTGAAGCGTCAAATTGATTGCAATGACGGAATTCGTTCAGAATGCGTCCCGTAATGTGTTTGTTCCCGTGTCTAGTGTGCGTGACACCAGACTGTAGAAATGCAGGATAGTATACGGTTAAGACATGCATTCAAAGAGGACCTCTTATATCTTAGGCTCTCACCGGTCAAGCTCCCATTGCTCAATGGGCTCGTGCATTTTTATAAGCTGTCTTTCTACAAGAGCTTCGTGGGGAAGAGGGTGTAAGATACATACTTGATGGGTAGCGATGCGTTTCCTCCTCGATCTCTCAGATCAAAGTTGGAATGCAGAGATGTGTTGAGCCCGGAGATCTGTCCATGGAGAGCCAAAAGATCAACAGCGACCAATGGACATGTTTCGGAATTCTATATCTTTGCGCATCTCGATAATTGTCTCAAGCTCGTTATCCCACGGTAAGCTGATTACGCTAGTACCATGACCCTGTTCTTTCTGTGCTAACCTCTCCATATCTTAAGGCGTGGCATAGCAAGCCATAAGAATGCACAATCTTTTCTAGTGGTTCCGCACGGCGTGGGATTTGTTTGAGATTGAATTAGCTCGAAGCTCCTCCAGCTGCTGAAAGTCTTCGTATAGCAGCTACATGAATGGACAATGATCGTGAGAATTAGGACAACTTCATCGAGTGGATATCTTAAAATACTTTGTTAGTTATAGCAACGGCGAGGTCATCGCTAAAGTCAAACGACGTTCATTTGCAACTAAGCTTCGTGTACATACATCTAAACAAAGAACTACACTGAAACATAGACTATCAAATACTAGAAAGCATGGCTGTGTAAAAGAAATCAAAAGCAGTTGGCCAATTTTGGCCATTCAGACAGCCACAAAGCTCCAAAGCACCCAGAGACAAGAGGTAGGCCAGGTGCTACCAGTGATGAGCTGAATAGTGCTGTAATTGTCTGTAGAGCAGACAGTGCCAGCAATGCCACGACCATTGACACCACAGCCAATGTTACCATAACCATCAACATTGCAAGTGAAGTAGGACTTGGTAGCATCGCCTTGAGCAGCAAAGTACAAAGGCGAAGTGACTGTGGTGGGAGCGAGGGCAAAAGCGTAACCAGCAGCACTACCGCTTTGCACGACCATGTGTTGATTGGCCTGATCAACGACGAATTTGGTAGCATCGGCTGGGTTGGAGACCAAGCTGCTTTGTCCACCGTTGCCAGAGATGAAGATGTACTTTCCATCGGCGCTGGTTCCGGAGCGGGAAATCTGGATGTGGTACGTGTACGAGACGGGGTCTGTGGTGGTGTATGTAGTAGTGACCTTGCCGTTCTTGGCACCAGAGACGACGTTGGCGCCAGACTTGGAAGGGGATCCTGCTTGGGTCTTGAGCCAGCATGTGCCTGGAGGTGATGTCAGTATTCAAGATTCGATGGAAGCAGAGTGAGGCTTACCTGAGCCAATGCCGTTAGTGCCACCGACATAAGTGAAAGCATTGCACTTCGAGTCGGCATCGCAAGCGGTCATACAATCCTTGTATGAGCTCGAAGCAGCGGTGTTGGTGTAAGCACCTTGTGTCAAGTCTGAGGCGGCATAGATGTTATATACGTTGTCCAGAGCATCGGTGGCAGTCGAGGGTGGAGTAGTGTCAGGTTTGGCTGCGAGTGCGGCAGCATAGGCAGTGGTCATGTAGCCGTTACTGCCAGAGATGAGGACCTGGAAGTTTCCGCGCATTTGACCATAATTGTTGGCATTTGCAGCAGCCACGGCACCTCCCCAGAATACACATTTTACATTGATGAACGAGGGAGGATCAAGACAAGAGGGACCGTCAGTGGAGGAGCTTGGGTCTCTCTCGTAGTAGATGTTGACCGAGTTGCATCCATTGATTGCGGAGCACTTGCTTGTACAGGTTTTCACATCGTACGACTGCAGAAGAGTGAAGCCGAGGTACTGATCAGCGGAGTTGGAAGCATTCAAGCCGGAGAATGACTGAACCCAGCCAGACGGAGTGACTGCCAGAGCTGCTTGGCTGTTGTAATAGGTATCGGCAACGAATCCAGCTGCAGTATCGGGAGAAGAGTTGTAAGAGATACCAGATGGCTGGGGGACGCAAGTAGCTGCACGCTTCGAAAGATCGGTGGCGGTCGCAGTGGCCTGTACGGAAGCAGACGACAAAGCAACGGAAACATCGCCAGCCGAGTCAAAGACATTGGTGGCCAGAGGGTCAGAAGATGCGGTGGCAGTCACGGCCACAGTGGTTGCAGTAATGGCGGGTGCGTCCTCTGCAGTCACGTAGACAATGGGAAGGTTGAAGACTGTCGTGGGAACGGCCACAGAGATGGCATCGATGTCAATGGAAGTGGTGTTCTGTGCACTAGCCAAAGTGGCCAAGGCAATGGTTGCTGCGATGTTTCGGCGCATGCTGAAGCTGTGAAGAATATGTGTGCTTGTGATGGTGAGGAAGTGTGTAGATCTGCTGCTGAACTGGTTGATATCTGTGGGGACTTGTTCGTCTACTTATACCTTCATCTTGAGAGCACTGATCACAGCTACGGAGCAATACTAATTGCTTTGTCGGACATCGTAGCTTAGCAAAATTGCAAGCCATCAACATTGTGTCCATGTGCACGATCAATCGGGTTCCACCCCTGAGCTGAGCTGAGCTGGTTTCGGTGAGGCCGTACAACGTGACTGTATACACAAGATGTGGCTGCTCGCTACGGAATAGTAGCCAGGTGACTCGATGCTGGCTATTGTGAGAGAGTGAGAATTGCTATACCTGTTGTGGTTTACGCAAGACCCTTCCCGACCGTTGGGCGGTGGTATAGCCGACATCTAAGACAAAATCTAGACTTCAGAGCGAGCATGATTAGGCACGTGGTCAACGGCAACCAACCTCCGTCGCAACTGTACCTCAGCTCTACAACGGTTCGAGGAATGACATTCTGGAGAGATCGTTGTAGAAGATGAGAAGAAGTCGTCGCGAACGAAGAGGAGCTCAAGACCTATACCATCGGTAATGTCCGAGACGATTTGACCCGCGTAAACTTGTCCCGACCCCCAAGCTCGGGTATACTTGCCTCTATTCCAAATTCATGTCTCGTTCCCGGCTTGAATTGGCTACGAGAGTGAAGAACTCTTCAGCAACCTTAGACTACAGCTGCCCCATGAGAGGATCCAGGAGTATACCATTTCCTTCGAGAACGATTCGAGAACACCCATTGCTTCTAGCCTGATCGCTAAGCACGTACCACGAAAGTTCTACAACCGCCATCAGTCGAACGGCCCCTTGTGTCTCACAGAGCATCTATGTGTGCAGACCATGGGATGTCTTGTGATCGCGGTGTTTGTTACAAGATGAGATCTGTGTTTCGATCCCGTGATCGCGGTGTCGAGGCAGGGTGAGCGAATCTTACACTGACAAATCGTTACTGCTGCTTGTGAGCATGGCTTGTTCAAAAGCGACATCAGATCCTCGACCGTGCTGAGTTGGACACTTTCTGTAGGTTCATCAATGGTGAAATCCTCTCAAATTTACTTTGTCTCTAGTGGGAGACACCCATGGTGCAGGTACTCCAAGGAAGAAGGAGTGTTTTGCAGCGAAGAACTTTCTTTTTGTCTACACATTCTTGGGTAATTCTGGACAAAATGGGGGAAGGAAAGCACGCATATCGTTCTCTCCCTGTATGAATGATCTGTCGCGTCGTCGAGCGCATGTGACTGCCTTCGACACAAACAGATTCAAACTTCTCCTTTCTCACTATTGCTACTGCTATGAACCCTTCGCGTCTCTTCTGTTCTTGTGCCTTTCTGACACGCCTCACTCGCAATGGTGTCCAAGATCGTCCTTGCCGGGATTTTGTTTCCTGTCGCCATCTATGTTTGCCTGGCCGCCATCTTACTTTTTGTTCTGGGATGCGCATTGTACGTTTGCGTTGCTCATCTCCGTCAATACGTTCGCAAAGTATACCGAAAGGTAGGCAACCCCATCACGACCTATCGTCTACTACAGTGCATTGAACCTAACAGTTCATACTTCTGTACTGGCCAGAACAGACCTTCGACTTCCTCGGTCTGCCGCCTGAGATCCGCATGAACGTATACCGTTACACGCTTCCAGCGAACGGCATTTACTATCTGACTGCCCGAAAGATGAGAACGTATGATCAATTTTCGAAAAAAGCATTGAAGGACGAAGTCATTTGCACTCCGCCCGCTCTCCTCCGTGTCTGTCGTCTCGTGTATCGCGAGCTCTGGCCAATGATCTACAGAACCTGCATCTTCTACATCACGATATACTCCATCAGAGATTTGCTCTATACCCTGCACATTCTCGACAAGTTTTCGACCATCACCACCTTCCGCTCAACCGACCTTGTCTCTTGCATGCGCAACATCCGCATCAGAGTCAAAAACCTCGTATTCAACATCCACCCACTCCAGCACGGTGAGCGTGGAGCAATGATTGCAGAGCTGAGTCAAACAACACAACTCTGGTCTGGCCCCGGTGCTTCATTGTTGCAAGACAGAGCACAAGCTGCATATCTAGTGGAGAGGTTTCAGCGCCATGAGTTCGTTCTAGATCACTTTGACGCCGAGAGCTTGAAGCCATTCTTGATGTTCTTGTTGAATCTCAGCGTGTTGAATAAGCACACTTTGATCAAGATGCTACCATGGTACCAACGCCGTCAGGGCCGTCACAAGCTGTCCACATCCTATGTCTGAGAGGTGAACAGAGTTGAATTGCTGAGTCATACTGCTGCTATATCTATGGAATGATGGAACGCTTCGGCTTAATTTGCTCTACGAGAAGCTCAAAAATAGACTTAGCTCTACTCAAAATCAAGAAAGGATCTAGCTCTATAAACAAAAACGATGAAACTCAACTTTACACGCAACCAGGAAGGGTTCTAAGAAGAATAGAACCTGCCTACATCACATAACCTCACACCAGAAGTATCGCCTTGAACAAAAATGGTTTCTCATTGAATAGTAGACAATCTTTCCTATCCTATGCTGTGCAATCTTGTGTCACTCCCTATCCTGATATAAACCTCCTACGGTTCGCCATGTACGTCTGAATCTCGTCTCTTATTGTTCCCTGGGGTATAAATTGCTCAGACCCCGCCTTCCTGTTCTCCAGTGCTAATGATAAAGAATATGCATCCCCTCGGTGGAGCAATACAACGCCAATTGAATATGCCCTCAATCCTAATTGCGCCAATCGTTCAAAGAGTACCCAAAGTCCTGAAAAAGAATAGACAAATAAAATGAAAGAAGCATGAATGTGGTATGCAAAAAAAAATGCATGAAAAGACTTTTCACCCACTGACGATGCAGAATCAACAGAGAAGTCTAAGTATGTGCCCGATTCGTAGATCGAGCTTGGTGATATGTCGTTAGACACACTTCCTAGCCTGGAATAGACCGAGGCTCAGACTGGTGTCGTTGGCACCCATGATAGGTGTTGGGTCGGGCATCAGCTCCCATCGTCTCAACATATATGGTGTTTGTTTGAGCTCAACAGGACCTCTGTTGGCACCCATGCCCATGGACAGTCTCTGTTGTTGAGCTTGCTGTTGCTGCAAGTGCGCTTGTGACAGGACAGGTGTGTTAGGGACGGATGGAGGGCGAGCAGGCATGCCAGGTCGGGCAGGCACTGGCCATGGCCTTTGCAGCATTGACGGAGACTGCGTAGCTGAAGCCGGCGAAGATGAGGGTTGCAAGGGAGTAGATGTCGGATTTTGTGGGACTGCAGAGGCTGGAACGACTTTCGATGCGAGCGACAACCAGGCGTCGGGAGACGTGTGAGTTCCGAACAAATAGCGTAGGCGAGGTATGCAACGAGCTTGGAGTGGCAGGTTGCGTAAGATCATGTGCATGTTCTCGTTGGATAAGTCATCCGAAATCATGGAAGCGACGTCAAGGATATGTTCAAGGATTGCTTGCTGGCCTTGTAGTTTTGGATGAATGAGAAGAGCACACAGAACACCCATCAGAGGAATCAGATCCTGTGCAAGAGCATTGACGTCTTGTAGTGTGTGATGGTGCATGGTCGTAAGCTGTAGCAATACGTTAATGCCAAATGCCATGCGCGCCTTCTTGTCTGTTTGTCCAGGGTCGAGAGGGTTGATGCCCTCTGCAAACTGACCCAATCGTTTGAAGTGCTCAGCAAGCATGACGAAGGCGGTCGATGGCATCGATTGTGATGAAGCAGCAAGCGCAGACGCTTCAACTGCTTTCAAGTATCGCCGCACAGCAGTCTCCTCCTCCATAGATCCATCTACAGCAATAATAGAGGAAAGCTTCTCCAAAACACACTCACCAGCCCAAGAGTGAATGTGATGAATAAGATCTTTGTCAAGTGCGCTCAAGAGTTGTGGCCAGACTGAAGACGTTTGCTCAATCGCCTTCTGGAAAGTACGAACCAGACTGGCTTTGTCGATTTCTGACAGGCTGTTGCCTCCGGAGAGCACTGAAGAAAGCTGCTGCAAAGCTACTTGGCTGAAGGGCAAAGAAAGCTCAGTAGTTGCCCCGACAATTTGAGTCACTTTCTCGATCATCGACACTTGCTGTCCCTGCAACGTAGAATCTAGCAAAGAGTCAAGGAGAGGCTGCACCGTGTTTTGAGCAACCATCGGGTTGTTCTTCGTGATGAGCTCTTGCGACACCAGCTTGCGATCCTTGATGATGTACTGACGGAGCAACGATGTGATCTTTTCACCCAAGGCGTTGCCATTCTTTGGTAGAATTGACTGCGGGTTCAGTTGCAGTAATGATCCAATGACGTGCAGAACACCGGCTTTGTGTTCAAGACAGAACAAGTTCTGTGCAGCTTTGAACCTGTACGCTTCCGCTGATTGATTCTCCGGCACTCTTGTTGATGGTATCAAGATCTTCGCACAGATAACAGCGACACGACTAGCGTTGGCAGGTTCTGTAAATTTGGTGGTATTGAGCTTCTTCTCCCAGATCTGGTAGAAATTGTCTAGCTTCAAGCAGCTGGACCCAACCAAGGAGGCAACAACACCCTCTACAGTCTCACATGGTGCTATCGTTTCAGCCATTCGATTGACAAGCTTCTGCACCAATTGTTCAAAAGTGGTCTGATCGAACGATCTCAATTGCGCGAACCATGTGCTGGCACGAGACAATCCTTCAGAGCCCATCTTGACACTTCGATCAGCAATGGTAGTGAACATGCGAACCATCAGCTGCTCGTCCATGGTGTTACCGCTGGTGAGCACACGGTCAATGTCATCGTTGGACTCAACATTTCCAGAATGTGAGATTACCATGCTGTCAGACGCTGGTGAGCATGCGCTGGTGGAGCTTTGTATCTCACACATTGCAAGTTCGCTGTCAAGAGTCTTTGCATACATCCCGCCAGATGGTATGCGACGGACTAGTGCTGACAACGACAAGAGAAAAGTGCGATCTAGAGGTTGCCTTGAACGCAAGCGACGCTGCTGCTGATAAATCTGCGAAACCAATGCTGGCAGGAAACCCATAGTAGCAAAGATCTCAATGTTCAAGTTGATGGTGTCTGCTGCAGCGGCCAGAATCTGAGAATTACTGCAGCTAGACGCAGCGGCAAGTACTTTAGCCAGGCTCGGGTAGTCTTCGAACTGCTCCAACGTATGTCGCACAAGACAGAAAGCGGCAAGGTTGCCATTGAAAACAGTCTCACTAGCGGAGTCGAAGCTCTGAGATAACACTCTCTCGCACAACCACCTGGCGACCGCCATCCTGACAGCTCCAACAGGGTTGTTGCTAAGGACAGGCTCATGCGAAGTCACACCGGGGCTAGGCAAAGACATGCCACCGAGGTGTTGTGATAGGACAGCTTTGTAGTTATCAACCTCACGCGCTTCAGCATCAGCGTGGTAGCCAACACGGTTTAGGAGCGTTCGCCTTAAATTAACGATGTGAGAAGAGAGGTAGGCTGTTGGTAGTTCGAGCAAAAGCTGGGCCTCACTCGCGGCAGCATTGGCTCCGGACAAGACACCCATAGAAATGAGCCACTGTAGGTACCTGCCAACCGAGAAGTGACCGGATCGAGCCAGGGCGGAGACAAGCTTGTAGATCAGGCGCGGTTCCATGCTTCGGTCGTTTCGAGCCTTTTCGAGCATCGTCAAAACTGCATCATCTGCACTGAAGCCCGCAAAGCTCCAGTATCGAATCAACTGTGCGGCAAGGTAAACACGAGCGATGCCTGAACGATGTTTGGAGGCTGCCCATTCGAGTATTGTGACCAGCATTGAACGAGTATCAAGTCCTAGCAACTCGCATTGAGCAGCGATCCTGTCAATCTGAACATCCAAACCAACAGAGTCCAAGATGTCCAGCAATCGAAGTTTGGGTGTACGACAGGTTACTTGTGGTGACGCTCCTGATAATCGATTGTTTCGTCTTGCAACATTGATCAAGCCATCGGCTTCCACATTGAGTCGGCCTGTAGGCTTGACAGCAGCGAACGTAGCCTTGTACTCGTTCCATGACTTTGGTAGCACCAGACATCCTCGATGGTTGACAGCCAAGATAGTAATGAGCTGATTGATGCGCGTTGTGAGTTGTAGATTGATACCATAGGGTGTACCGGCAAGAGCTTGAGCGTGTCCAAGAAGGGCTTCGGCAAGTCGATGGCCACGTTTCCTGTGAGAGATGAGATGTTTCCAGTAGATTTGAGTGAGCAGAATCCAAACAGGCAATTTTTCGGAAGAGCTTTGCTTAAGGGAAGTGAGGATCCAGTCCATGTAGTGTTCCTCATCAAGAAGATGCTCAACATAGAAGTGAGTGCCCAAACGAACAGCATAATTCATCTTTTGAGACCATCCTCGCTGCCCGCAGCTGGCAATGATACCATCGATAAATTGTTCGACAAATACTGTCCACTCTTTGATCCATTTGAGCTCACCAGCCAAGGCAGCAGTGCCAGAGATACCCTTCCTTTTGAAAGCACGAATCTCATTAGCCCCGACGCATTTAGAGAGCCACACAGCTCGAGCGATGGGGATATCCTTGGAAATGCAATGATCGAGGAGCACTTTGCCACGGATGCCATGGGGGATGGTTCTACTAAGTTTTCGCAATGGTACTTCTGGGTTAGCAAGATCCTTGAGCCAGGCTACTCTCTTTGTGTCGGTCAGAGTAACTCTTGGCGGCGGTTTGAAAGTCGAAGGGGCGGTGCAAAGACGCATTTGAGACCTCTTGTCCAGCACTTGAACAAAGAGAGCGGATAATACACCCAATCCATTCTTGTTCTTTAAGCTAGGCCAAAGATGAGGGCGAGCGATGTTGGACTCAGTCTGAGTAGCACCAGCGGGCTTGTCGCTGTATCCAGACTTGATGAGGTGCTCATTTAGCACATCTTCCGGGTGCTTGCCTTCGACGTTGGTCCATGGGAAGAAGTCGGCAGCCTTGTCTCGTGGAAGGGCAGTTGCGACAGCAGGTGGTTGTAAGCCGTTGGCTCGCGTTGATGGATCCAGGACGGGTGGAGGTGAGGGCTTCGGAACAGGTTGGCGAGATTGACCTTGTGCGGTCAGAGATTGAGGACGACGAGGTAGCGGTAGTTGTGTTGTGCGTTGGGAGAGGAGACGTGGTGGGATGTGTTGTTGAGCAGGCTCGTCGGGAGTGTTGACGGACTGTGCGGCGTATTGGAGCATGCCGTTTGCCGTGTATGCCGAGTGATTCGCCTCGTCGACGTCGGCGATGTCATGTTGGCGATTCAGGTTGACGTTGCTGAGTTTGGAAGGAAGAGCAGGGCGGTTCAAAGGACGAGGATGAGGGCCAGGAACTTGCGTGCCCGTAGGTGGTTGGCTTATCATGGCACAGTTGCGGAGTGGGTGTACCTCATACTCGAGGCTTCAGACGGAAGGAGCCATGTGTATAGCAATTGCGGCGGCAGCAGAAGTTGTGTGGGTAAAGCAGGAGTTGGCCAGGATGGTGCAACCCGACATGCTTGGTGCTCAGTCAGTCACAGGCAGGAACACGTCGCACACGAGAGAAGGTGAGAGGGCGAGGTCCAGAGCAGCTGATAGCAACATGTCATATCCGATCTACCGTACCAAAACGCTTGTCGCTGCCATAACTTGGCTGAATTTAGGTCAACGCTCGCTCCACTGCCCGCACCGCACAGCACACCGCACTACTCTCGTCACTTTTGCCGACAACTTTAGTCCAGGGTTGGCGACCGTCTTTCATCAACCAACAACAGCCGCCACCACCAATCTGAGAATTTCCCCCAATCGAAGACAAGCCACCGGCGACATGGCTCTTGTTCATGCTTCACCTTACCCCAGTTCAGGGCTAGATTGCCGCTCCAAGCCTGTTCCTTCCGAATTCCTTCAACAAACATTCTCTGGCCTGCCAAGCCTGGCCTGACTGTGACCTGACTCTGACTTTCCCATTTAACCCCAATCTCCCAAAGCGTCCATTCCTACAGTCAAATCTGCAACACTCTCGTTATCTCGGCCCAGCTCCTTCCCGGTGGGTGGAGAGCCCCGGCATCTTTCTTTGTGTGTGTGTGTGCTTTCAGCCTCGCCCTAAACGGCCCTGTCAAACCTTCACCCTCGCCGTCATGTTGTTTGCTTCTTCGCGATTCCGCCTCATCACTCTGGCGTGATGAGTCTTTTCGCTCTCGTAATATCCGCTACAACGCGGACCTCTCTCGGTCCTGACCTGACGCATGCCGTCTGCGACAAGCAATTGATTTGCAAAAGCCGAGACTGGTGCTGGCTTCCTTTTGCTGGCCATCTCATCTCTGTTCCTGCCTCCTTCTCCGCATTTTGCATCTCTTTGCCTTTTGAAGCGATAGCTTTTCCCAAGTGCCCGCTCTATTGGCCAGAAACGCTCCGCAATGCAATGCGTCCCTTCACCGTGCTATCTCCTTGCAGTCATGCGGCATCAGATTGAGCATGTCGTGCTTCTCCCAACGCTTTTCAAAACAACCGCCTTGTATCTTATTTGATCTGTGACCTTGCGCCCATCCGAAGGCGCACGCGCTTTCTCTTCGTGCTAATCTCAATGTCTCCTTTCATCTGCATATCTTGAGATAAAGCAAGGCGTCGAAAATACATATCGCAATGGCCGCCTTATCCGTCTGAAGCCCACGTGCGCACTCGCTTCCATGAACAAGCAGGTATCTATCGATCGTATCTCAAGACAGAGCTGCATGTCTTTGTCGTTCCGTATCTGGCATTCCAAGATACACAATCTTCTCCGCATTGCACATCACGAAGTCAAATATCATCTATCGGTCGTATGGACCGGAGTCTCTTTCGGAGCATCGATTTGTGTCCCTTGGCTGCGACTCATGAAGCCATGTTCGGAGCGTCGATCGCATATGCTCGTTGATCAGACGTGTCGATAATTCTTGAGCAGCTCAGACTCTCCGACCTCGCAGTAAGCCGGCATCGTTGTGACAAAGGACATCTATGCAGCACCACGAATCTCCGCTCGGCTCCACGGCCTCAATGTCCTACAGTCTTCAAGCTTGAGATCCTTCGTCGCTTGCTTGACCGAGTCGCGGCATCTGTCAAGCCAGCCTCGAGTATTTGACGGCAACTCCTTCCATTGATGCTTGTCTCTTTTCCCCACATTCCGCGAGCCGCCTATAGCCGACGACCTTGACCTTTTCATTTTGTGCTTCCATCGGTTGACAAAGGGAAATCGCTCTGTGTCACCGGCAAGACACATTCCGGAGGCGATTACACGGATGGCGAAGTTCAGTGAACCTCCGCACAAGTCTCCGTGACCGCGCCTAAAAGCGCAAAAGGATTATCTTCAATTTTGCTTGCAGCATTGCCTCCTTGCGGTTCTGCCAACACAGAGCGCCAGTGAAACTCGAAGACATGCATGGCCATTCAGGTACAGCGCCTAAATTTACTACATTTGGACATATCTATGACTATCCTGTTATGCCATCATTGCGCTGCGGGGATCAAGGTTATCAGATGCACAGTCTGTGATTCTGGTCGTGACATATCTGATCTGAGGATAGACTCTACTCGGTATCATCAACCTCGGTGTTCCGAAGTCGGCCGAGACCGCTGGCCTCTGGCTAGACGATCAGATAGGCGGAGAACATCATTCTTGGGTTCGTCGGATCGATGAGAGTCTATCAGAACTGTCAGACATGCGAGCATTTGGCTGCTGGTTTATTATCGCCCATCAGCATCATTTAGACCCAGCTTATCATGTGTGTCAGAATCTGACAATCAATAATTACACGTGGCCACAGTCAGCTCAAGATTTGTCTGCTCTAACCCCTGCTCTGCTGCTGTATGTTTTGTTCTTTTATCTCTCTTATCATGAACTTTATGTCTGGTCCACGGTTTTGTTCCGCCCTAAATAGCGGCAATCCCGTTTCGAAGCGTTAGGATACATAGATGCGGAGGGCTGGATGAGGCAATCTTTTGGCCTTAGACGTGCTCATTGCTCACTTCGATATCTTCTTGCTATCGAGGAGACGCCATTGCATTCCAGTATCACGTTCTATCACGTCAAATAACCTTACGACTTCATACCCATTGGCTTTTTACTGAGAGGGCATAATCCTGTACGTGCGATATCTCGCGATTCGCAGCTGGCACTCCCCATTCTTGCATAATGTTGGTACAGATACATGCCACTTGCATCGCAAGCCACGGAGATGTACTTTACAGTGTCCAACGATACGTCAATTCCTTTGTGGCCTTGATAAGATCATACAAGTATCTCTTTCCGTTGCCGGGTGGTCATCGGAAATGTGCCGTATACCACCCGTATTGAGCAAGGGTTTGCAGCTAAGCCATGTCCGCCTATCAGCTGTCCATTCTCACAGGGCAATAGTACAACAAACACTCCAGTTCTATCGCAAACCGCGGAGATGACTTTCGCAATCTTCAAGATAGATGTAGAAATGCATTCCGTTGTGATATACCGCGATTGTCGCCCAGAATATGACATCCATCGACAGGCCAAAAAATCGTTGGTTAGTGGGACGACCCTGTCCGAAAAAGGTCTCGAGAATCAAAAGTTCAATAGCGAGGATGAGGAAGCTACTGAGTATATGATAACAATGTACACGATTGGAGACTGGTAGTGTTGACGAAGGTAAGCAATCCAGAATGTGCTGTTGTGCCTGCATTCTGAGCACCAACAAAACTCACAAATTTCCTCACCAGGCCGAGTTGTGAGCCTCGAAATGCCTTCGTCGACAACAAGCAGCACTTACGTGAAATGGCTTAGCCGCGAATCACGGAGAAAAAGAAGAGAATGTATAGTGTATGCACAAGTAGAATTGAAAGGGGAAGAAAGAAGGTAAGAACGCAAAGTGATAGGTCCAAATCATTGCACTCCATCACCCAAGAACCCGGCATGCATGCATGCTGCCAGTATATTCAACAATCACTCAGAAAGAAAGTGAATGCTTTGCCTTTTGACGCCAACCCTCCCATCCATCCAAAATCCCATAGGTGCATTGTGTATGTCTGACTCTCATGTTGTTCCTTCCCAACAATGCGAAAAATGCTAGCTACCTTGTCCGCAACAAAGGAAAAAATGAGCGAAGGTCAGAAATATGTGCAGTGTTTGTGGGTACATTGCTCTTGCTTCTATCCGGCTTTGCTTTTCCAAGGAGAAAGCACTTCCTCCCTCTACTGAAACAATCCAGAACAGGAGGTGAAAACATAGAAGAATGGGTCATAAGCTTATTTTGTGTCGTTAAAAATGGCCCACCCAAATCTTGGTGGGTAGGCCGCTTTCACAGCCCTTCGAGCGAAGCAAGGTACTGTTATTCATACGTAGGATTTGCGAGTGGGATGTGCTTGTTTCCATGCTCGCTCGCACATGTTCAAGGCCAAGTCGTTCAGATAAACGCTTGCAAGACTCATGGTCTGTGTAATTTGAGTTGGAACATGGCGGAGACTGCTTGTGTGCCCAATGTCAGTGGCTGGGCGTTATGCTTTTGATTTGTGCCATGAAGTGACTTGGGCGAAGCGAAGACGTGTCGTACAAGGGAGGGTTCATGCTTGTGCTGGTGATGAGAAAATTAGGTGAGTGCATATTGACTTCACCTGTGCAATTTCTCCCAACCATCCAAATAGTGCATGAGAGCCATGCCAACGACAACCACAATGAATCCGGACCCGAGCGGCAAGCCGTGATGTGCGAGTTGCTCTTTGAAGTTGTCAGAAGATTCATTTGAAGTGTCACGTTGAGCAACAGGCATCTTGCGAGCGAGCAGTCGTTGAATTGATGCTGCTTGCTCCGGTGACAAAGCTGCATTTGCATTGATGCCAGCTTCAGCCAAGAGACTGTACAGGCTGCCTTCGACCAAAGGTTCCGAAATGTGTCCATTTGAAGACGTCGTGGTGCTCGATGGACTGGAGAACGAACTAGGAGGAGATGGCAGAGTCTCTTGTTGACGCTGCAATTCTGCATTCTCCTTACGTTTCTGCTCCACCATTTCAGCGAGTGTCTGGTGCGCATCGTCACGCTGAGATTCTGCTGTTTCTGCACGACGACGATAGGCTTCCATTTGCGTCTTCATATCCTCCATCGCGGCACGAAGTCTGTCAAGCTGTGATTGCAATTCGGGAGTACTATCCTTCGAACACTCATCACTCTTGCCAGAGCGGTCTTGGTTTTCGGAACCAGAAGCATCAACTTGGTCTTCAGGAGATTTCTGGGATGACTCCAGCAATGAAGCTCTTTCTTCAGCACTTTCACGAGCGTTGCGTTCTTGCTTGAGCGCCTCTTCTAAATTCTTGACGCGATCTTCAAGGCTGGGAATCTGATCCTTGGCAAGTTTCAGTTCGTGTGTGAGAATGAGAAGAGCTTGTGAGTGGTCGGCTCGAGTAGGGGAACCATTAGGAGCCAAGATAGGGCGAGCAGTCTCTGAACGCATGAGGAGCGGTTGGATGACGGGATCGGCAAGAGCTTTTGCGACATCTGGCTTCTCGGGAAGCGGAGCTTGAGGTGGTGGAGCAGGAGGTTTGGAAAAGATGACGGATGGCTTGGTGTCGGCATTCGTTTGCTTCAAAGGTGAAGATCTGGCTGACTTGTCTTGCTTGCCCTTGGTATCAGCGGCCAACAAGCCTTCGAGGCAAGATTTGCTTCTGGCCAGATCTGAGGATTGCTTCTTAGCAAGGCTCAGCTCGCGGTTCAGGCGTTTCACAATCGTCTCGGTGGTCACTGTGGAAGGCCAGCCACGAGCCCACTGAGGTTGTTGCATGGCACCTGAGTCTCTGGCAGCCATGACAGCGGCCATAGCATTGGCCTTTGCACTTTGTTGCGAAGACTGACTGCCGCTGCGCTTCATCTGATGAGAAGGATCCATCTCTCCGAAGTTGAGCTCAGCACTCTGATTGTAGATACCAGCATGTTCAACACGAGCAGCGACCTTGTGGTGGACAATCGTTTTTTGATCCTCGCTGACGATATCTATTCCGAGTTCGAGAACATCTTGCTCACGCAATTCATGCGGCTCAGACTCCTTGTTTTCGGGCGACAATCTCTGACCATTGACAAAGGTACCATTCGAAGATTTGACGTCCCGGATATAGATTCTTCCGTTGCGCTCAGCATATATTTCGGCATGCTGACGTGAGAGGACCTTGGAGTCGAAGAAGCCGTTGGCAGGCGTCGGGGCAGTTTTGGCATTGGTTTGACGACCGATGCGCAATACATCAGGGAAGAAGGGGACACTGATGGTCTTGCGTTCGAAGGTGCCGTTCATAGGGGAGAGGTGAAGGATAGCGGGCGTGTCTGATGGGGGTTGAGCTCCTCGTAGCGAGCCATTCTGCCCGGTGGACATTTGCTGTGAAGGCAACATTGGGCCGTGGAGAGCGGAGATTGCAGATGCGGCAGACGGACCAGACGAAGTTGAGGAAACAGGTTGAGGACGAGTGGTGGAAATGCCGGCAGTAGGTTCTGCTTTTCCTGATGGCCAGATGCCTCTCGAGCTCTTCTTGCGCGTAGTCCATGTGGTGGGGTCTTGATTGGACGGCGAAGGTTGAGATGGAGTGGAGACTTGTGAGATTGTCGAAGAAGAGGAGGACGAGGCGGATGTGAGAGAGGATTGCGAATTGGAGCGCTGGGCGCTCTTACGGGGGCCGGGCATAAACATCCTGGTCATGTCGTCCTGGGTCATTGCGGATGTGCCGTTAGTCCATGTCGCACCAGAGCGGGCAGGCGGCTGGAATGTGACGGGGGGCGCGACTGCCGTCATTTGCAGCTTCCAGACGAGAGGGAGAGTCGGATTGGCGACTTTCTGACGGACGGGGAAAGCGCCGGGGGTTGGATGCTCGCGTGGTCGTGTGGAGAGGTGTAATAGGACGTGGTTGTGGATCAGCCTTGTCGTGTGTCGATCATATCCAGGGCGACCGATGTGTCTCGAGAGCTTGACTGAAGTCGCAGGACTCGAGAGAAGAAAATAATAACAATATGCAGGCGAGCAGCGATCAAGAAAGGGAGCACGTCGAGCGTCACAGATTCAAGACGCACAGACAGTCGCACGCTGCAAGTTCAAGTTGCAAGCAACAAAGTGCAAACGGCCTCTGACGATACGACTATCTCGTCCCGCACCGTTGTCCACCTAGATAACTATGTGGACTCAACGACAAAAGACAGAAATCATGCACAGAGAAGAGAATAGGATGGTGAATGATGAGAGTCACAACAAACAAGGAAGACTGAGTGTGCCTTGTTGTGTCTCCCGCTGCCGCCGCCTCGGTCTGCAAGCCAAGTGGAGCTGAACTCTCTGCCAACCACCGATCGACCTGTTTCCTGCAATAAGAGTGACCTTCCAGTACCCAAGTGACCTCGCGACCGGTTCGAGACGTGAAGGAGCCCCGCTACAGCACCAACTTTAGTTGTCAACTACATGTGGCCTTCGAATTAGCATCGTCTGCAACAATCTTGGGACCTTTCGCCAGAATCGTCATTGTTCTTTCCGTCGACACGTGATCGCCAAGCAACTCCACCTTGATTGCTCGTCGTAGCTCTGGCTTTGAGCATACCGAAATCTGGAGAAGACTGGATTGTCGCATTGTTTGTATAGTAGCTCGTCATTCTTTTCTCGACTCTTCAAGATGCCTGTTCCCGTAAGCTCGATGCCCGCTGGTGCCCATGGCCCTTCTACCTTTGACAAGCGTAATCACATCCTTACATTCTCACTTTGCCTGCCATACTGACTGCCGTGTAGTCAAGATGGGCGCCATGATGGGTGGCAGTACGTCCTCTCACTGATTTCTCGTCTTGTCCCGCCACTCACCACCCGTCCCAGGTGTCGGCCTCATCATCGGTTTCATCTTTGGCGCAACCAACATCATTAGATTCGGTCCTGGTCCTAATGGAATGCTGAGAACTCTGGGCCAGTACATGGCTGGTTCCGCTGCCACGTTTGGGTACGCCTTTTGACTCGCTGCCAACAAAATACAAGCTCGTTACTGAGACCTTTCAGATTCTTCATGTCCATCGGTTCCACCATTCGCACAGAGGGTACTTCGCCCATCGTCAACCAGGCTTACGCCAACGCCTACCGCAAGCCCTTCATCTTGCCCAGACAGCACGCCGCACGCTCATAGGCTGATCTGACTCGATCGTACTCCTGCTCGGCTCGGGCATAGCACGAGGTTTCATCGAGAAAGCTTCAACATTCGAACAAGACGAGTCAAAGAGGCCTGTTCATTCGACAAAGACAAGATCGAATCATACAAAACCTATCATACTCGATATGACCACAAAAGATCGTGGACTCGAAAGTGGTAAACCATGAATTGGAGCAGCCTCCAGTTCTTCTCACGACCCCCCGAGTTGTTGACGACCTGCTTGCTCACGTCGTATGTACTTTTTATACCACTTCTTGTAGCAATATCAATCTTCCTCATCTTTTCTTCTTGATTCCCATCTTTCTCATATTTTCTTCTTCCGCCCAGATTTCCATCTGATCGGGCGTTCTTCAAAATCATGCTATGGCAGGACAATGTCCGCTTCATGCGCACCTTCTTCGATTTGTCCCTCAACACGAGTGAATGTAAGTCACATGTTAACACCTCATTCACTCCGACTTCAGCGCCACTTCTGTTTTGCGCGTTACTCCCACCTGCCCCTTGTGCAAACAATCAACGCCAGGCTTTCTTTTCCTTATTCTGTTGGTCCACGTCCCTTCCTTACCAACATGGCCATTCCACCTCCCGCCATGACCATCACAGTCGATATTCCGATCCTCACGGATATCTTCCAATCTGTCCGCAATCTCGAAGCAGAAGTTCGCAACCTGAGAACGGACTTTTCGACACGTCTAGAAATCTTGGAGAAGCAGCTAGCGAATCAGTCACCACCCGATCCAACTACTAGTCCTGTACACGATGTTGTAGATGGCACCACTCTTGCTCTTGGAAACTTTGGTAACCAGGAAGAGGGTCGTGTCTACGAGGACGATCTCACCCACGAGAACGGCATCACCCACGAGAACGGCATCACCCACGAGAACGGCATCACCCCCGAAGACGGCATCACCCACGAAGAAGATACCGATACTACCAATGACAGCGATCTCGCTCAGGAAGACGAAGGCGAAACCGAAGACGATCTCACGCATCAAGATGGTCATCAAATTACAGTTTCGATCACATCCTCGCCTAGCATCGACGAGGGCGTCACTGCAATGGCCAAATCGATGGCTTCACTGCCTGCTGCCGGCAAGAAGCGCAAGCGTACAGAGGGAGATGCGCAGCCCTAAGCCTTCCTAATCCGAGGCTCCGACGTTCAATTGGCCCAGGAGAGATCCGAAGTCATTAAAGGACCTTCGAGGTCCGAGTCACCATTCGACAATGATGACAGACACGAGCCTTCATCAGATGAAATGATTCCACCTACCGGCCCTCCGCCAGCATTGTCACAATCACAAGCTCGCCCGCGCTATCGTGAGTCTCAAAAGTCCAAGGAGGCTGGACTTGACGCATTCGTCGCTCCGAGGCCAGAAGACTTTACAATTAGGTATGATTGACATCCGAAAAGCGTGTTCAAGACTAACTTGTAATGAAGTCAGTATACTGGCAGAATCAGAGTACAGACCAAACGACCAGCTGGTTTTATTGCTACTCCCGATTTCGAAGAGGATACCAGAAAGCCAAGACACAAGAAACAGAAGTGATATCGAAGCCTGACCTCACAAGTTACAAAGGAAGGATAAGCCGATTAAAGAGATGGAAGGATCAAGGATGCTAACTCATAAGATGTATATAGAACAGGACGAGATGCAAGTCTGGCTCTGTACTAGGTTACAAAAGATAATGAACCTCTAAACAATGCCCTTCTTGATAGTGTTTTTATGCCTGCTCTGCCGGTTTCTATCACTAGCCGACATCTCACCCTCCCTATTTTGTGTCGTTAGTGGCAATTGTATCGCTGCCTCTAATAGAACTCGACGTGTCCAGAAACCGGCCAATTCTGTCTTTGCATACCTGCTGTCAGTCAGAGTGATATCTTTTCTACATAATGAGTTCACATGGTTTAGTCTAATATCCAGAAAGGAGCCTGAACTTGCAGCTGCATAGATGGGATCTGTATTCTACTCAATCTTGTCTGTTCTCCTTCTACCCAGCCTGCAATCGTAGCGGGTAGAGCTCTAAATCCCATAGTGTACTAAGAACGTACGGCATATGCAGGCCATCTTACTAGGAACCCTTTAAGTAAGCAGGAAGTGAGCTCCTCTCGCTCCGTATTTAAGGAGTTTTACGTAAGTGAAAGATAGCTAGCTTTCACTGCAGGTACGGGACCGCCTTTGAAAACCAGCACCAGTACACCTCTTGCTTTGCCTCTCCCTCTGTACAGCAGTGAATTCCTGAGTGAAACTCAGACCAGGAGAATCACTTCTAGGTGTACTTTCTTGCCAACTATTTCAACAAGCATCTGTCCGCTACTGATCCTTTCTTCTCCACCTCTATCCACTACAACAGATCTTGAGCAGGTTTGCATTCTTGCTTCTCTTCTCGTGTTTCTCTTCTTACACATCTTCTTATAGTTATCAGAATGGTCAGATACGTGACATTCGAGGACTTCCAGAAGTATGTGCGTGAAAACGACACCAGACAGAGGAGGACCATCAAAAGTGTTCTCAGACTCGAAGAGCAGTTCGGACTCAATGTCAACCCAAGAGCAGATCCTCACATCGGTCAAGCTGCACAGAGCTATCCCTCTCGTCGCCAATTCCCTGCACCGCCTGCGGCCCACGTGGTCGCTCAACGCGGTCGTGGTCATGAATTCCCACGACCACTTGCAGCCCAGACGATTGCTCAGCGTGGCCTAGCACCACCTGCAGCCCAAATGGTTGCTCAGTCTGGCCATCATCACGATCCAGGACCTGTAGACCACATGTTTGCTCAACGTAGTTACCAATACCCAGCACCACCTGAAGTTCAAATGTTCGCTCAACGTGCTCCAAGCTTCTCCGCACCACCTGACGGTGGTATGCCCCTACCACGTCCGACCCTCTTCCACAAGTAAGTGAGGACAGAAACAAGAATTGTACGTACCAAAGAGCTGACAGCCGTGTAGCCAGCAAATGCCACAAGTCACTCGTGGTGGCAGTCGCGAGAAGTACATAATGTCCTCAAGCAAAAAGACTGGAGCCGACAGCTGACACGCATACAGCCCCGTCGACCTCACTAGAATCAACAACGGCAATGAACAGTAAGCAAAAGCTCCTTACATATCGAAAACTCTGGAGCCGAAGGCTGACACACTGACGGACCTGCTCCAAAAAAGATGCCAGAGGAGAATAAGAAGAAGAAGAAGAAGAAGAAGAAGAAGAAGAAGAAGAAGAACAAGTCAGCAGTTGTGTTTCTCATCAAATATCCACAGCTCAGAACTGACATAGGCAAAGAACCAAGCCTGTTGCTGATCACAAAAAGCAAATGTAATATTCCTCAAGACAAAAACTTGATCAGCCAAACGCTGACGACTTCAAAGGAAAAAGCGTCGCCAGCATCGTAACGGCGGTGGTTCGTCTATCCACGATCGTTTCATCATCGGCTCGACCCGTCAGCAGTGGGACCCAACCTACCAGCCTGAGGAGCCCGTGATTGTCCGCAACCCCGTCCAGCGTAAAAACCCCGGTCGCTCGGCTCGTCTTGACGGACATTCTTACTTCCCTGAATTGACTCCTTTCATCGAGGAGTAGAAGTAAGAAGAGAGAGAAAGCGGGAGAAAGATCAAAGAAGAAAGTTTGAAAAAAGAAGAGACACAGCAGCAGGAACTGCAGAATAACAACAAATGAAAGAAACGGCGACAAACAGACGTACGAGAGAATGGGAACACAAGAAAAAGGAGCTACAGGACAGCCAAAATACCCACAGTCATTACCAAGATCAGAAATGGAATCCCCATCCTCTTACTCAATGTTCCAATTCTCTAGAACAAAATTGTTCTAGCCGTGACATGATACCAAATCTGCAGGCGTGAGGATCCAGAATGTAGAGCCGACACTTCGAAAAGTCAAGACAACACCGCATGAAGTCAATATTTTGACCCATGCCATCGAGTCTTCGAGGTGATCACGTGGCTCAATAGTCCTCTTCTCTCGTTGTACCTTGTCTTTTTCCTTGCATTTCAACATGCATGCTCATTTGATCTTCCATATTATGCGTGGAGGCTTGAAGATAGTAGTTCTATATTCTTTATACCTTCTCTCCAACCTTACCAATTGTTACCCTAACTTACATTGGTTATTTATACCTGCTTTTCGTTCTGGTTATCACTTGATTATTCCATCAGATCAGTCAAAAACATACACACATCGAATCAAAAACAACCCGCCCAGCCAAAACCTCAATGCTCCAAATCTCCAAAACAAAAATGCTCCAGCCATGACAAGACAACAAACCTGCTGGCAGACAAGTCCAGGATAATAAGCCAATGTTCCGGCATTCCATGACATGAAGTCAAAAGTCTCGAGATCTGTATGGAGTAGTCGTGCTTAACACCCCAGAACCTCACCGCCCGGCAGTCTCTTCCATAATTGGAATGCCAGAGCCGGATCTGTATTGCTACGATATTGGGACGACATTGGGACGACATTGCTGCAAGATTGCTGTGATATCTCCTACGATTTTTAGTATCTCGAAGGACTCAGCAGCGAGTCTGACTGCCCAATGAACGAAGAGACACCTGCTTGAAGCACAGCATTACAGGATATAGGTATGAAATTGAGTTCATAAACTCATCTTTGCAGACAAGCACATAGGAACAGAGAGATCAGACTCAAGCTTGTTTGAATCATTCATGCACATTTTGATTTCTTCCTCTACTTCACTAGGCTCGTATCTTGTCAAGCGATACAACCCAACTCTTCCTCATTTTACTACACTACAACCCCGTCCCCTGCTTGCGTGCTTCCACCCTCGCTCGTCATTGCTTCGTTAGGCCAAAACCAATACCTCCCCAGGCGCGATAGAGATACCTCGTACCCTCCCTCCAACGCCTTGATGCAAATGCAAACCGTAGCTTATCCGCGCACCCAAAGTGTGGGCTAGACCAGCTCTCAAAGAACCTTCGCCAATAGTTCCTCGTACTTGTGTTTCTCGTTGGTTCGAAGGACCTCAGGCGTTGCCGCAGTCTGGCGTAGTCCAGGCCTGTAGCAGGAATGTTATCAATCAGGAGAAAATTTCTCAACCCGTCATCTTCTCGTAGAGCAAGATGTAAGCGACCTTGTTGTCCTTCACGCTGCTCTTGTTGTTGGCCAATGGTGTGCGCTTGCCAGATGATGAGCCGTTGGCGACAGTCGATGTCCATGTAGGCTTCTTGTTAGCACCATTGACCTCGTTCCAGCTGCGTACACTGTCCGTGTCATCGTCGCCGTCGAGGCCTTCGAACAGGTTACGCTTGGAAGCGTCCGAATCCGCCTTGTGCTGTTCAAGCGCGCGTGCCAAAACTCTTGGATCTTCTTCCGCACCACCTTCTGCCACATCTTCGGGACGAATGCGACGGATGATAGTGTCATCGACACGAACCCATTCGCGCTCGTCCTGTCGAAGGATGTCAACAGTGTAGTGACCACCAGCAGCACTCTTTCCATGATGGTAAACGACTGACGTGAGACGGTACTTGGGGGCACCACCTTGGACAGCCAGACCACCACGCTTCTGGGGAGCGAAGACCTCCTTGGGAATCTCCAGCTCAAGCGGGTAGCCGACCTTCTTCCAGATCTTCTGAGTACCACCAGTGTTATCATATTGGAAGCGCTTCAAGTGAAGGATCAGGACTGGCGGCAGGCTCTCAATGAAGACCTGCTTGACAGCAGTTGTGCCAGGTCCGCGAGGTGAACCGAAATCTCCTGTCAAAGTCTCGGGCTTGGTGATGGCCTTCAATGCTTGGATGATGTTGTTGACGTCAGGTGCTCCAATGTCCAGTTGCAGAGGCTGGTATGGCTCCATGGTGACAGAGTTCTTCAAACCAGGAACGCGAAGTTCCGAACGAAGGGAGCCTCCAAAAATGCGGGTGATAGGAGTAGGCAAGGATTCACCACTCTGGCGAGTGACTGACTGCTTCTGCTTGGGACCAACCTCAAGCCAGCCGGCGTCAGCGTTTGCGCCAGAGGTAGTGCTAGCAGGTGAAGCAGGCTGAGTGGAATCATCCGAATCCACACCAGCCTTGCGCATCACAGTCATGCACTCATCGTGAATACCATCAAGCAAGAAGCCGAGGAATTCCTCCGCATCTTGTTGATGACCGCGTCTCATCGATGAGAAGCGAGGAAGCAGTTTGATGGTATCGTAAACATATTCGGGAGTGATAGAGTCACCATATTGCTCCAGTTCCTGATCCTTGAGGCGCATACGCAACTTCTCAGCAGATTCTGCGCTGTCGATGGTCTTGAACTCTCTCATAAACATGATCCTGAAATGATCAGTATTTTCTCTTCGACTAGACTAGGCGAAACTTACATAGCATCAATAAGGGGAGTATCGCTCTTGAAAGAGTGAGCAGCTCTCTTGCTGACCTGGTCCAGAAAGTTGTAGAAAGGCATACAGTATACAAGTATTTGGAGAATCTGGGTTTGTTAGTGGCAATACTCTTTGGAGAGCAATTCCGGAAACGTACCGAATTCATATAACACATATTACCGGTATTTACAAGTCCTCTGGGCTCCAAAAATGCAATCTTATCATTATCATCGACATTAAACTGCTTGAGAGCACCAGCAAGCGTGCTGGCTCTCGAAGGGGCTGCACCGTTAGTTGGACCAGTACCATTCACCACGGCGGAAGATGCAGCGGCAACAGCAGAGTTCTTAGAGCGCATGAGATCTGCCCATGACTTGGGAGCTGCCTTAGGCGCAGGAGTGACAGGCTCAGCAGACTTGGTCTCAGCGCTTGCCTCAGTCTGAGCTGCGGCAGGCTCGGCGGCAGGCACGCTTTGTTCAGCAAGAGTGGCAGCACTTGTTGTGACCTCAGAAGAAGCTGTCTTGGGTCTAGCGGCGGGCACCGCAGGAACGACAGGTACCACAGGAACAGCTGATCTTGAATCTTTCTTGGCCTGGCTCTGGGGGGTCGCGACCTTTGAGGCTTCCGCAACAGTGGATGAAGGAGTGGCTGTACCGAGGTCGACCTCAGAAGGAGCCTGAGAGGTAGCGGGGGTTTCCTGAGCGGATGGAAGCTGAGAGGGTGCGGCCACTGTGGAGACCTCAGACTGAGCTGTGTCGGCGGCAGATTCATGGGTAGAAGCGGCACCTCTCGATGGTAATGCGACAGCGTCGTTACCAGCTGTCAGATCCTGTCTCTTTCTTCTACGCCTGGATGCCTTGGGAGGGAACGGTTCATCGGGAGTCGAGTACCATGGAAGCTAAGCAAAGATCAGTATTGTGAAGGCAGACGGACACTTGACAAACTCACAGCCGGGTAATATGGCATGCGACGCACGCTTGGCTGTGTTTGGGCAACAGACGATCTGCGGGAGGCAGGAAGGGATGGCGTCGATGCCTGCACAGAGGCCGGACGGGGCGAAGGTAGGGACTGTGGGATTGAAGTGGCGGGTGTCGCGGGAGCATGGTACAGAGGCGATTGTGCAACGGGAAGCTGGTGAAGAGGCGATTGAGATGGAACAGGCGGAGGGGGAGCCATGTAGGGCATACTCGTCTGTCGCGTGACGAGAGGAGACATGCCAGCCATCTGTGGTTGCGAGCTAACGACTACAGGCGAGCGCGGAGGAAATTGCGGCTGGTGCTGTTGGTACTGATGTTGCTGGTGGTGCTGGTGCATGGGGTAGCCGTAGGCCTGAGGCATCCAACGTTGCTGCGGAGGGTAGCCCATGTGAGCGCCGGGATGAGCGTAGTAGCCCTGAGCGCCCGGATGATGAGCATACTGGGCGTAGGGATTCTGGACGGCCTGCTGCTGGTGGAATTGCTGGTAGTCTTGGTGACGGCGTGATTGGTGGTGATGTTGCATGGGCGAAGAGTGAGCAGGCAGAGCGGTTTGCGGAATATGCGATGGCCCTGCCGGCAGATGATGGTTCATCATGCCGGCGGTTGACGGTATGAAGATGGTCGCCGCACGTCGATCAGATCTGACGTACTACGGCCAACAGAGGTGCGCTGCGTGTCGAGGAGTTTGTCGCGCGGGAGGAGCCAGTTTGCAAGAGGATGGCGGCAGCGCAGAATGCAGAGCGGTGATGTTCAACAACTGGGTTGACGACGATGAAAGACTCAAGTGGTCAAGGCGTCAAAGCTCAAGGAGACCCGCAGAGAGATCGATGACCACCGATTTCTTCTTTTTCTTCTTTTCTTGCTGTGAAGATTAATATTTTCTGTGTGAACTCATAGCATGTTATTCTTCTCTTGTTCTCACAAGACGCATTGAGAGAAGGCCTGAAAGAGCAGGTGAAAGCGGCCGTCCACTGTTTCCTTTCTTCGCGCGTGCCTTCCCTTGTCTGTGACGCTGTTGCTGTTTCTGACCAATCGGCGCTAGTCATGGACATGCCCGACAATTTACCGCCGGGCAAGCACCGACGACAGCCAGTCACTACCATCATAGCGGACCTCTGTAGTCAGTCAATACTATCGATTTAATTCATTGCTTGGTATCTATATAATATTCAAAATGGTTTCCAAGAAGGACATGCGCCGAGGCGACCTCAGTACGATGCATCACAATCGTGAATGTCTGTCATCAGAACTGACCACGCGACAGTCGTCCCCTATGCCGAGCCAGCAAATGCGAAGAGCGATTCCGATGTCACTGGTAAGATCAAGCCGAGTTCATATTCACAAACGTTTCTCTGATATGCGTTTGACAGGCGTCTTCGGAAGTACACTACCTATGGCTGCTGTAAGTACACATTTCACCTTTCCAGTCACATGACTCGACTGACAAAAGGCCAGATCTTCACCAGAAACAAGTAAGGATCAAAGCATATGCTCAAGCATAGCAATGCAGAATTTGTACTAACGCAGTATCGCTTTCAGGATGATCGGCTGGGTTGCTGTCATCTTCGCTGTTCAGAACTGGCTTTCAGAGACTCCCGAATCGCAAAAGAGTGGTTCCACTCCTGGATACATGACCGTCGGCATGGCTCGTACGTCGTCTTCATTCTGGCATTGGCTGCTCCTTACTGACTTCATGAACAGTCATGTCCACTGCAGTTGCATACCTTCCTCTCTTCATGCCTCCTGTGGTAGCACCTGGCGCCGGAAGTGGTACTGAAGCGCCCGCTGCTGCTGCTGTCCCCACTCCCTGATCTCTTTTTTGTAAACGATACCAGAAATTGTATACCACTTTTTATTTTGTTCCGAGATCCTTGCGGAGTATTGTTCTCTACTTGAGATCGTGTGATGATATCAAACATGCACTTGACATATTTCACAGCGTGTCTTAGGCCCTCAATGGTTGACTAACATAACATTTTGATCCGAAATTGGGAGGGCAGGGGGTATCTAGCGAGTAAAAAAGCAAAAGCAAAGCAGCAACATGCAGCGTCCATCTCCTTCCGATGATATTCTCTTCCAGCAAGCTCGATAGCAACCACTCAGCCAACATCGACTCCCACTCACAGCGACTTAGCAGCCTCGGCTCTTCTCTTCTCAACACTCTTTGCAGTGACAATCGGTCCCAACCTCGAAGACGCCTGGATCAATCCATCGATGGTGACTACACCTCTAGCCATCTTACGATCCATGTAATCGTAAACAGCAGCAGCCGAATCCAACTTCAACAGCTCGTCTTCATTGAGCTTCAGCAGCGCGATAGCGACATGCAACAGGAAAACCTGTTGGTTCTGTCCGGGAATACCCAGTACAACATCCCACACACGGAACAATGCTTCTACTGACAGTGTTGATGCAAAAGCAGTGAGGAACCAGTTTATCGGCACTGTCTGTTCATCCAAGACGTCTAGTTCGTCAAGATGAGCACCTAGACGAGGCATCAGAGCCTGGATGTAGTGACGCAGCACGATGGTATCAGCACGGGGACCTTGCCAGTCATGCTCAGCAGTGAAGTAAGACGTTGGGAGAACTTTCTCGATGAGGAAGCAGAAGACCCAGAAGGCTTGCTCAGTAGTAGGCATCGCGAGCAACAGGTAGCCAGCAATGATGTTGAAGCCTTGGCAATATCCGATATCCTTGTTCCTGATAGCGAAGCAGCCTAGTAGTAAAGCCAGCGCATCCTGGTTCTTCTCCTTCCGAAAGTATACATTGTTGGTCAAGGTACGAGGTGTGTCCATTTCGATATCATGTAGATACCTTTGGTCGTCTGGGTTGGAGTTGTATTCAGCTGCCAACATGCTGAAGTCTTCCGGCGAATAGTGAATGCTTGACTGTGCACTTTCCAGCCAGATTTTGGCACGCATCTTCATCGGAACACCGTCGAGGACAAACTTGACAAAAGGACCACTAACTCCCGACTGTGCAAGGTTCGCGATGCCCACAGTACTGGTACCCATGGCTTCAACGCGATTCTTGGGAACTGTTTCGGTGCCAGAGGTGAACATCCGCGAGAACCTGTTGCTAGCAAGTTTCGGCTCTTCGACCTTGGCCATCAGTCGATCATACGCTTGCTCTCTGGCGACCTGGAGCTGAGTGTATTCGGCCGAGATCTCGTCACGCAGACGCTCTGCATGTTGTGTGAAATCTGCAGGGTCGCAAAGTTCTTCCAATCGTGGCACGCCATCGTCAGTCTCAACCGAAGAGATGCTAGCGCTGTCGGTCATCTTGTTGCCGTGAAGCTGGATAGGAAGACGCGAAAGCAATGCCTGTTTGGTAACTTCGAGTGTAAGGAATTCGTGCCATGGACGAGACTCTTCATTGGTCTCAGTTGTTCCATCTTCTTGGGCTGGGTCGTCGACAGCCTCCTCGTTACTCTCCTCAATAGAAGCAATTGATGCAGATCGGGTACCGGATGTAGCTCGAGTAACGATTGAAGTAGTACGGCTCTTGGAGACGAACCTATGTCTTTCTAAAGACCAGAGCCACTGTTGAACACGAGGACCATCAATGATGAACCCGTAGTTGTCAGCGATGAAAGCCCGGAAAATGATTTTGATGATTTTCATGTCAAGCAGAGGTGGTGGTAGATCCTCGTTCTCGATCTTTTGTTCCATCTCCAAGGGCTTGTAAGACGACATTGAATTCGAACGTGAGGTCTGTGCAATGCTTGGGCTACGGATCCCCAGCATTCTTGGATCCAGCATTGAAGCAATTGAATGTCGATTCTGTTGTTTTGCTGGCTGACGTACAGAGCCCTGACCACCAAACAGATTGAAGAGACCACCTCGCTGCTTTGGCATTCTGTTGCTATGAAGTCATTAGTACAGATGATACGCATATTGAGAGAGCTGGTGACTTACGTATCGACTGTCAAGTTGGCAGCAGTGCTTCGCGATGCACGAATAGTGGAGGAGCCAGAAGGGAAACTTGGGCTAGCCGAGGTGTCTTTCCTGACAAGAGGCGAGACAGAGGCTTGCGTGTTGGCTGTCACTGTGAGTGAGTCACTCGGCAAAGCAGCACGGGTTTCGTCAAAGAGATTGTCCGATGAAGCAGATTCCAACTCTTCTTGCAGATCGTTTGCCGAAGGCTTTGAGAAGACTGGCGAATCGCGCACCGTCCTGTCGGCCTCCAGTCTTGACATCTCGTGAACGGCCATCAGGTGGTCCTTGAACAATGTACCAAACTCTTCAACCTTTCTGCGTAACCGCGAAATCTCGGCATCACGATCGCTGACATCTTTGGCCAGTCTTCGGATGACCTTGCCTGCACCACCTTGACGCTTGACGTAGGCCACGATTGTCTTGTCGTCGGACTTTTGGAGGACTTGAGGATTGTTGAGTTGATCGTTGACGTCGTTGAAGAGAGGTGGGCGAGACTCGTCTTTAGGAGCCATGTTGAGGACGTTGATGAGCGAATGCGATGCGGCCGAAACATGTTCGAATGGTCGTGTGTCCTGCTCGGAACCAGAAGCAGCTTCGGCTTCAGTCTCGTTGCCTGAACTGGCGGCCACTTCGCCGTAAACATCTTCAGCGAGAGAGTTCTTTCGATCGGGAGCGTAGATTGAACGGGACCGTTTGCTAGACGAATAAGAGCGTACGGAGGCGTCATCGCGACCAGCGTGATTGCTACCGTTGCCGTTCATGACTGTAAGCCCATTCGCCATGGTGCTTGCATTGCTGTTGTAGCTCGACGTGATGTTATTTGGCGGCGAAAAGGGTTCGAATGAGGTGAAGGTCGTGTTCTCCTGTGGTCGGCCAGCGCTCTGGAGTGATTGGTTGGATGCTCGAGCACGCGGTCTGATTCTCTGAGTGGAAGACCTTCTCGAGGACGACCGAATCGGCCGTCCACGGTCGTCCATTATGTCGAGCGATGTGCTGGTCGAAAGTGTCGTCTGCCTTGGATGTGAAAGACGACGACGACAATGGTAAACAGCTTTGTTTAATCCTCGCTGCCCTGCCACGCTGATCTACCAATCCAGCACCAGACTAGAGGTTCGGTCCGATGAGCTTTCCCCGCTTCCGCTGAAAACCGTCATCAAGGGCTCATCCCTCTGTCTCATTTCCAAGAAGGGCCACCAGGGGTTCAAAGGGATGCCCAATCTCTTCTGAGTCGAGGTGGCGCTGCGGCTCGACCCATGCGACTAACTTCGCGAACGCATCATAATGGCCTTTGGGCTTCCATCATCCCTCAGGCTTCAATCTATATCGTCTGGACGACACGCGCGATACACGTCCTGCCAAGTTGGACCTTGAAGCATGACGTCTTTTAGCGGCCTCAAAATAGATGGAAGCCGCAATCCAACTTTCTTCTAGAAAATTTCCTTCAGGTTAAGGAAAACTTGAAACCTGTTCGGGCAGGGTGACACGATGGTCCGACGACGAGCACATCAGACTTGACAGATGGACAACGGTCCCCAAGATATCCATTCCTCCACTGGTTCGCTTGCGAACAGGGTTCAACGGTTCCGCGTGGTCCTGAATGAGATGATCGTAGTCTCGAAACATCCAGGTCCACTACGTCCATTGACTCGACTGACAAATGTACTCGGACTTCTTAAGCTCATGAAACCATTCCAGTTATGGTTGCAACACTTCGTTAATCTCGAATGACGCCAACCTCGTCTGCCGCTACAGGTGTCGTTGCAGATTCACCTCCTGACAGGAAGCGCTTGCGCAGAATGACCAAACGGACATGCAATCTTTAAGCTATTCCTGGATTTGGGTATTGTGTGCTACACATGCAGAGCCTCGATGCTGTGCAGAGTTTGCTTTCTTGTTTAGTCCCGATACGGCAATGCTCCAAGTCCTCAGCGCCGAGATACTGCACCGATCTTGATAAAAGCATGCCTAGAAAGCTTGATTATAGTCCTAGCTTGAGACACAACAAGCATCCACCGAAGTAGGCAAGCAGATCATGTTTCTCACGTAGCGGTGAGGTATGGAGCGAGCGCAACATGCTTGTCGCCTGCACTGCCTGTATTGTCCAAAAGTACGTGGCAGAGCAACAAATTCCCGTATCGCTACACTCAGTTTCATCTGATTGAAAGGGTATGACCTGTGCTGAGGTCTCTCAGTATGTTGGTCGCGAATCCGAAACTTTCATTTTGGTCGCCCGGCGAGTGATTCTTTCTCCCTGCTTCGACCTTGTCTCGAGTCCTGAAGCACATTCCGGATCTTCCGTACAAAGACTGTCCCCATCTCTTGCTCCATTCTGAGAAGCTTGCATTGCTCTATGTATGCGTGGCACCGCAAACAGACTGAGGAATGCCCGGGGGCAGCTAGAACAAAGCATTGATCGAAAACCTGTATTTCCGAGCCGTACAACGACTGGCCAGAACAAAACGAGTCCAAGTCCGGCTTTATTGGTTCATCTTGTGAAGGAATGTTGGGAACATCCCTCCGGTTGTCCTGCTTATTGAGACTGCCATGTCTGGACCATTGAACATGCCATCGAGTTGACGGTGCGCGACAGCTGTCCGTTCAAGAAGAGCTCGCCTTCAGCGTTGATTTTGGCGAACGTCGCGCCTGTTTTCTGCAACACAACTCTTCTGGGACCTGCTCTTCTTGTGCATCCAGTCGTCGCGCATGATTTCTTGTCCACAGATGGGCAATGCTTACGAGTCGTGGCGACGTTTGTCCCGAGATCTGGCCCTTGGGAGCCGATCCAACTACGTGAGAGCAATGCAAAGTCAGTCCAGTCCACGTCGATGCATGCTCAGGTTTCATGTGGTCGCGGGCCACTGTTGGATTGCTCGGCCGTGTCGAAGTCCAGCGCACCATCCTGCGATTCATTGTCGTCCTGTCCAGAGCTTGACCGAGATGGGCGAATTCCAATGCCATGAGTATTCGCAGAGGTTCCTGTTACATCGACTCGTGGGCGGCCAGGATGAGCATGGTACCCCTTCATATAAGGCATTCGATGCTTCTGGAGCTTTGGATGGATGCCGTTCGCTCTGCCAGCGGGCTATATGCACTCCATGCTCCGAAAGAGGCTTGCTTGCGTACACTTCTTCTGGGCAATGACAAGATCTTCTTGCTGGCTATTGAGCTGGTAAGGTCGAGTATGACATATTTCGAGCTCGATACAAGTACTCTCGAGGGCGAAGATTGTCAACAAAGTAAGAGCGCTATGAAGCGTCGACACGCGGTCTCGGTCGCCGGGAATGTTGATGCAGGCAGCTTCAGCTCATGAGTGGTCGATTGCTTGTTTCGTATCGTCTGTTGTAGAGAAAGTCGCGCGCTAAATCGTCTGGCCTAGGCAGGTTGCGGCCGAAAATTGTCACGTTCGTCGACGAGCTGAAGCTGAACAACATTTCCCGGTATCGTCGTGGCGATTCCAATGTCTTTTGGATGACATAAAGATGCACAAATATTGGCGCGGACATCTAGGTGGCCAAAGAAGTTGCGGTCGCCCGTGAAACGCGAATGATGCTCGAGCTGTCCGGGTGCCGACTCCCTTGTTGCATCAGCTGTCGAAAGACATGGGGCGAATTGTACTTACTTAGCGTCCATCGAGAAATCGGCGATTCTGCAAGGCTTCCAGATCTCAAGTCCTGCACAAGAGAGTTACGTCGAGGTACCGGCCAGGCTAGGGAGCGCTCATCATTTTCGCGGGCCTTGGTTTGCCCAGTGGCCGCTCAGACCGACACCTTGTCTTCTCCCTCGATCATCGTCTCGATCATCAGTAGTATGATCCGCTTGCAGGTGCAGCAATGTATGACATACGTTTCGGCGGGGGAGAGAAGAAGGGCTACCATCGTGCCTGATGTGACCCGTCGACGAGTGTGTCGAGACGCCCTTGGAGAAGGTGCAATCCAGTATGCCACTGCCTGCCTAATCCAAGCAGCAGAGATGCACGATGATAGGCTATTTCTAGAGCAGACCAGAAAGATACTGCCTCGATCTTCTGTCTCACTGGGCATCACGATGCGCGAAATGGCATCTTGCTTTTTGACGGGGTGGCTACGACTCTATTACGTCGGCGAGATACATCACAATCATATGGAAGAACAGAAGGCACAAGTGGTTCAGAAAACGATGTGAATACGAACAAACTCTGTGGGGTATCGTCCGACTCCTTAACTCCCATGATAATGCTCCGTCATTGCCTCATTTTCCATCCTGCACAGCAATGATGGTGGTGTTGATGATATTGGTGCTGAACGTACGTCAGGGATACGTTCAAAAACACGTGAAAAGCACTCTACACGTACCTTCGGCTTCACTTGAAGACGTTCTTGACCTTCTTCAAAGCGTCCTCGATGTTGTCAGAGATGGCATCGCGCTTGCGCTTGGGAGGAAGAGGGTAGGGCTCGTAGGTGCATTTGCCTGGACCGTACTTGGGCTCGGGGAGCTCTGTACTATTGTCAGCCCCAACGACGTTCAGAGAACGAAAAGCATCGAACACTTACTGCCGTTGACGCGGATGTAGTCGGCAATGTGCTCCTCAGGCAGCTTAGTGGAGTTGGTGGCAACTTGGATTTGGCGCAGAGTAATGTCGCCAGCCTCAAGATCGCTGAGGTACTTCTTCTGATCGAAGGCTTTGATGGGTTTGAGCCACTTGGGGTGGTCAACAGCCTTGAGAGAATTGAAGCTGTCAACGCGCTCGCGCTTGAGATCGTCGACGCCCATGCTGGCGATGCGCTCACGGGTTTCGTCGAGGGCTTTGATGATGTCGGACATAGTGGTACACTGAGAGTCCATGGAAGCAGTCTTGGACTTGGTGGTGGTAGTCTTGGAGAGAGGAGAAGACATGTTGAATGTGTGAAGAGTGTGGATGCTGAAGAAAGAAGAGTGCGATGAAGGTTTGTATGATGTCTGAGGTTGGTTGCAGAAGAAGAATGCGTACGCAAGGTGTGGAAGAAGGTAAGAGTGCGTGGAGGAGGAAGAGTGGATGTGAGGAAGAGAGTGTGGTCTGGTCGTCGATATAGGCGGGTCCAAGCTTCGCTCGATCACTTGGTGAACGACGGGACTTTCACCTATGTTCGCTTCCAACACTTTCCATACGGTCACATGATGATGCGGTCGTCGACGACGAGTTGCGGCGAGATGCTCTCCCTGGTCGACGTTGGGTTGTTCGCTCAGCTTGCGACGACCTTCAATCATTGAGCTAGGGAGGACTCGATTGGGGAAGAGTGCTTTCAAGGCAAGGATTCGTTTCTGCAGCTGCCTGTCCATCGCACCTACCAAGCACAGATCTAAACACATCTCGAATGGAGGAGCTACTGGTTACATACAGCTGGGCTCCTTCAAAGACATGTGGCAACAGTGCCTGCTGAGGTGATGCTCTTGAGCGAAAGACTACACATCACCTCTGCGTCTCGACCTATTCCTCCTCCATTACCCTCTGCGATCAACTCAGAGCAGTAGTTTTGCTCGTTTTACGATGGCACAGCGCGCTTGCTTAGCCGTACGTTGACGCCTTGCTGCATCACGAACCAGCTATTCAATGTATTAGTACAACAGACGAGCATCCACTAAACAAGATAACTCACAAGCACTTCTCTGTCCATTCGGCATCCTGGTCCGCAAGCTCAAGATTGTAATGGAGGAACAGCGTTGGTATCAGCTTGGACATTTCCATCCAGCTTATATCTGCAATAGATGTGATCAGCGATCATCCTATGCGTTGTGGCACAACCAGCACTTACTCCTTCCTAGGCACATCCGGGCGCCTGAACCGAACGCGAAGAAGAAGCGACCTGGCAGAGTCAGCACAGTCAATTACTCCAACGATACAACAACATACGCATGTCGCCCGTATCCTCCTTGAGCCAGCGATCTGGGCGGAATTCCTCAACATCCTCGCCGTACACTTCTTTGTTGCGATGGACCACCCAAGGATTGGCACCAACAACAGTCTGCTTGTTTGTCAGTAGGGCAATGTAGACGGCAGTGAGGAACTTACGCCTGCAGGGATGAAAGTGTTGGCGATGGTAGCACCACCGGCTGGAGTCACTCGAGGCAAGCTCATGCCGACAGCTGGATGACAACGCAATGCCTCGTACATGACAGCCTGTAAATACGGCATCGAGTCTGCTTCCGTCAACGTGACAGGATCGCTTAGTTTTCCTTGTCTTCTGAGGTCGTCAATTTCTTCGATGAGTCTCTGCTTGTACTGTGGGTTCTTGAGTAAGTAGTAGATGATGGCACGAGTTGATATGGCAGTTGTGTCACTGCCTGCAAAGATGTTCGAGGTTGCCATGCTGATAACACCGTTGTCGTCGAGTTCAGCCTTGTCCTTTTGGGCTGCGTGCAACTTCGACAGGATGTCTTTGCGGTCGCTGCCACGATCCATTCTCGCCGAGATCTCTTTTGCAGCAAGAGTTCGGAGTGACCCATGTCTGTTGTTGAGGGCTAGATGATTGCCGATCAATGGCATGAGGCGGTCGTGAAGCCAGTAGAGCCATGGCACCTGTCCGATCCACGAAGCAGACTTTAGAGCACCTTCAATCTGGGCAAAAGACCCATCGTCAGCTTGCGCTTCCATGAAACCGAAGCTCTTCGAAAAGGTAATTTCTCCAATGACATCTTCACCATTAGTCAGTCAAGTAAGTACTGGTGAAGATTGAGTGCTGCTCACCAAAAGCGAAGAGTTGTGCCCATTTGCCTATGTCGACCACTTGGTTCTGACGCTCACTCATCGCATCCATGAATCGCTTGACAGTGCCATCGACGTATGGCTCTAGGTCTTTCAAGCTTGTCATGGCATATGCTGAACTGATCGAGCTTCGCTGCTTTCCGTGCAGCTTCTCGTCCCTTTCTGCAAACAGGTCGAACTTTCTGTGACCTTGCCAAACTGAGTACCAGTCGCTCTTGCGGAATTTTGTGCCTGCACCGTAGATTGTCTTGATAGCCGACAGATCTGCGATGCTGACCTCATTGGGGCCATTGCGCACGATTGGACCATGTTTCTCATGCAGGGCGATCATGGTCCTGTGCATGTCGCCGTCCCAGCTGTGCTTTGTGATCCATAGTCGGGTAAGACTGGCCCAGAAAGGCCCAGGTACGGAAGCAAGTGGATGGAAAAATCTTTGATAGACGACATATGCTGACAGGCAAGCTGTGAAGAAGAAAGACACTAAGACAACGTTCGAAGCCTGCCCAGCAAGTGGGATGGTTGAGGAATCTATCACAGGCATCTTGTTCAGGGTATGAAGGAGTCAAGTCAAGAATAAAGGTCCAGGCAACACATGCAAAGATGGGATAGATACTTTATACGATGCCTTGATGAGGATAGCCGCGGAAGAGATTCTGAAGAGGGGTGATTTGACGTCTCTCTAAGCCTTCCAAGCTTTATGCATGCCGAACCCTAGACTCGTTTCGTATCGAGCTCGTAAGGGCTGATTTATGTGATCACAGTCTCAAAACGCGCAGGAAACATGCAATCAAGCACAAGAGCAGAACGGATCGAAATCGTACCGGATCCGGTGGGTGGATGGAGACGCGGGGTGATGGAGGTCTCGTCGATGCCAAGTGCTGGAGACGTGTGGAGAACCCGGCTGACTGATCAAAGAGGCTCGACTCGAGCTGCTCCCCAGACTCCCGAAAAGCAACTCGACTTGTGCCGGTCGCGGCTCTGCCGGACACACGACCAACGGCAGAACAACTGCTGGATTTCGGTCTACCAAATTGTTCTAGCTTGACCCTAATCTGACCCCAGGAATGATCGCGATTGGTGCTCTGGGGCATCTAGGCCCCGCAGATGTCATTTGCCTTGTTGCGGCAGAAGCAAGTCGTGAATTCGGTAGCAGACAGGCAGCCGAAAATGTTATAGACGTCTGCCGGTAGCTAAGTACACAGAGCAAGTCAAGCTTCTACATAAGTAAGGTGATCGCCGCTTCTCAACTATTCTCATCTATCCATTCCTCATCGCCTCACATCAATTCCTCTCGGCCTTGAGCCTATTCTCTTCTACTCACATCTCCCTAATACTCGATCGTCATGTCGATTGAGAAGTACGACATCGTCATTGTAGGTGCAGGCCCCGTTGGTCTCCTGCTCTCGACCTGCCTTGCAAGATGGGGCTACAAGATCAAGCACATTGATATGAGACCCGAGCCGACCGTCACTGGAAGAGCCGACGGTATCCAACCACGATCACTCGACCTCCTCCGCAACATGGGTCTCAAGCGTGCTATCATGGCTCACGAGCCTGCCAAGGTCTACGAGGTTGCCTTCTGGGACCCCTCAGAGAAGAGCAAGGGTATTCACCGTACCGGCACATGGCCATCATGCCCAAGCTTCCTCGACGCTCGCTACCCTTTCACCACCCTGCTCCACCAAGGCCTGATCGAGCGCGTCTTCATTGCCGATATGGAAAAGTATGGAGTCAAGGTGCAGAGACCTTGGAGAATCACCGGATTCGAGAACGATGGCAAGGATAAGGAATACCCAGTGGAAGTCAAGATCGCACACGTCGATGGCGACGAGCAAGAGACTGTCAGAGCAAAGTACCTTTTCAGTGGTGAGGGTGCCCGCAGTTTCATTCGCGAGAAGCTCGGTGTTGGTATCACACACAAGGATCCTATCACACACGTCTGGGGTGTTATGGATGGTGTCGTGCGCACAAACTTCCCTGATATCAAGATGAAGTGCACAATCCACTCTGATGCTGGATCCATCATGGTCATTCCTCGTGAGGACAACATGGTCCGTCTCTACATTCAAATCGCCTCATCAACAGACAAGGACTGGAACCCCCGCAAGCAAGCAACAACAGAAGAAGTTCAGGAGGCCGCCAAGAAGATCTTGAAGCCTTACGAGATCGAGTGGGATCGCGTCGAGTGGTACTCAGTCTACCCCATTGGTCAGGGTATCGCAGACCGCTACACTCTTGACGAGCGTGTCTTCATGGGCGGTGACTGCTGCCACACCCACTCCCCCAAGGCTGGCCAAGGCATGAACACTGCATTCTTGGATGCTCAAAACCTGGCATGGAAGATTCACCACGTTGAGAGCGGTTTCGCTGACCGTTCCATTCTCAAGTCTTACGAGTCGGAGCGCAAGCTGATTGCAGAGAACCTTCTCAACTTCGACAACGCATATGCCAAGCTGTTCTCACAACGCCAGCCTAGCGCTGGCGAGGTTAGCTCAGTAACACAGCAGGACGGTCAGAACCAGGTCGAGGAGAACGAGTTCATCAAGATGTTCAAGTCTTCTTGCGAGTTCACCTCAGGCTACGGTGTTGCCTACAATCCCAACATCTTCAACTGGTCAAAGGATCACCCCGCTAAGTCACCACTCTTCCTGTCTAACGAGGATAAGACCACCACCCAACGCACCGGACGTATTCTGACCAACGCCACTGTCACAAGAGTAGCTGATGCCAACGTCGTCCACCTTGAGCAGGAGATCCCTCTCAACGGCAGCTGGCGCATCTACCTCTTCGGTGGTGAGCCCAGCAAGACCAAGCGTGCCATCTCAGACTTCGCCGCCGGCCTGTCGAAGAAGGGCTCGTTCTACAGCACCTACGGCCACCCCAACCTCGACCAGGTTTCTTACCACGAAAAGCACAACCCTCACAGTCTCTTCTTCACCATCAACACTATCTTCAACGCTAAGCGTCCTCAGATCGAGATCAGAGACTTGCTTCCCGAGGTTCTGGCTCGTTACTTCGACCACGTCTACGCTGACGACATCTGGGACCAGAAGGTTCCCAATGCGAAGGCTGCTGCGCACGCAAAGATGGGTCTGTCAGAAGAGGAAGGTGGTGTCGTTGTTGTCCGTCCTGACGGATATGTTGGCTGTGTTGTCAAGCTTGTTGAGGGTAATGGCACTGTCGATGCTCTCAACAGCTACTTCTCAACCTTCACTTCTAAGAAGGTTGGTGGTGCTGAGAGAGCAAGCTTGTAAGAGCATGATGTGAAGATATGCTGTCCAGGATGATTCTGTCCTTTCGTTTTCTGTTTTTTCTGGATATCCCCAAAGATTAGCGAATTTGATGTTTTTTATACTTCATGTCTTGTCTTTATGCTGAAGCTGTGCTTATTCGTAATTCCTGATGCTTCTCATGTTTCCTCAAGGCTTGGTGACTGGGCTGTAGCGAACGACCGGCATAGCAAATCGGTCATATAAGAGCCAGGGTCTTGGGTACAACCAACAATTGTGTTCATTTCTGTCTTGTTTCTACCCCCTACTAATTGTTCAGGCTCGACCTCAGTACTCTGTCCTCTGCACTCTCCATCGCCATGCGGCTAAAGTTGATTGATTTCCTCTTAGTCAGTTCTGGTTGACAATATGTGTGCAATATATGGATTTACTAGCGAGAATAATCACGAGCACCAGCAATTTCGTTAAGCAAGGTCAGGTATATCTACACCTGCTATTCTATGTCAGATTCTCACCAGTCAATATATCCTTATAGCCAACTCAAAGCCACTTTAAATGTCATTTACTGTCTAGATGACTTTACTACCTTTCAAGCCCACCTGATAAACCGTATGAAGCGCGACTAGCATAGCCACATAGCTCCTACCCAACACTTCCCAAAGCAGTCTCGTGATCAGCGGTAGAAATCACGGACAGACGGGCGATGAGATATGTGGTATAGGTATGATGGCTTAGGCGACCCTCTAGATCATCTATAATCCACAAAACAAGGACACTGGCTCATCTTAAATTCAGGTCAGCGTCACAGCTTAGCGTGTGTGGGGAGAGGGTGAAGCAAGCCACCATCGACAGAGGCTGAACAGTTGCAGGTTTGTTTGGCTTTTCTCAACGGCCGTCCATGCCCATTGGCCACGTCAGAATACGAGAGATGATCCAGCACTTTCGAACCCAGGAGATATGGAAGAGCGACATTGTTATTTGCGGAATGCGCATCGAGCAAAAAAAGGCAGTGATTGCTGCTTCGAGTCTGGAACATGGAGGTGCAATTAACGCGCGGCCCCTTTGAGTAAGAAAAGGGAAGGTGTTCGTCAAACGTGCGTTTCAGATTGAAGGTGGGATAGTCAATCTTTCACAAATAGATGTGTGGGCAGAAGCGTGCCACTTCAACCAAAAGTCAAGGCACAAAATAGCGCCGTCTCGCTGTGGATTTGCGCTGCTGGTCCCTTTTCCCACTTCTCTTTCGTATTTTAGTGACGAAGTTCCCTTTCTAAAGTCGACGATACGAATCTCTTTTTTCACTCTCATCTTCTCTACGACTCAATCCCTGCATAAGACGTAGACCTTTTTCGCGCCAAACTACATCATAATCGCAGCAGTCTCCGCGCAAACAGCCTAACGCATCGCCGTTGTCACTGCACAAGCACCCGTCAACAGTTTTCTCCACAAAAGTCAACAAAAATAGTCCTCCAGCATAGCAGGAAGAGATACAAATTATCTCACGATCTTGAAAAGGATACGAAGATAGTAGCGCTCTCTCTTCTATATCGAAGCACCGAATTGTCGAAAGAGACGAACATTGAAAACACAAGACGAACCATACTACAAAACACACAATCATGTCGCGCAACTCATTCGACGAGGGTGACGATCAGATCACACCTCTTGCCCGTAGAATGACTGCTACCGACGAAGGCAACCGCGTCCTGCAAATGGGCAATATGGCCGCCGCTCGCCGCAAGAACAGCATCCACCGCACCAGTCCTCCCTCCGATCTCAATCGCAACCGCTCTCCCAACTCAAACGACAACCGCAAAGTCGTGATACCCGACGAGCTACCCGCGCGCAGCAAAACCACCGGCGGCGGCATGTCGCGCTCAAAGTCCATGAAACAAGCACTAGGCAGAGCAATGAGTGTGCGCCAGGAACCACACCAACCCCACAACATCTCAAATACCGGCTTTGCACCTTCGCGATCAAAGTCTTTGCGCGCACCGCCTCCTCCTCGTTTGAACCTTCGCAGACAACAGGAAGCGGGCAAGAATGGTGTTGTGGAACCTGTTCCTGTGCCTGATTTCCCGTCGCCGGGAAGAGCTCCTAGGGGCCAGAGAATCTTTGATCCACAAACGATTGCGGAGGATGAAGGTGTGGATGTGGAGAAGACTGGTGGTTGGGCGGTAGACAAGAAGACGCAGAAAAAGCTGGATGATGAGCGAGCCAGGCAGGAAGAGCAGGAGCGTCAAGCAGTGTTCAGTGGTGACGATGGGGACATCAAGCATAACAGGACCGGCAGGCAACGAAGCAAGAGCTTCAAGGAGTTCTTCAAGAGAGGATGAGCTTTGCATCTATTCCTCTTCTGTCATGGTCTGCTCCTTTGACGATACGCACTTCACGGTACTGAGCCTATGTTTGCTCGCTTGATACGCCGATACCCCCAATCTATCTTCTTGGAGATACTCATACGACAGCTGCCCAGAGTCTTTCATTGCGATTTGTATATAAGTGGCATCTAGCATAGCTTCGCATTGTTTCTTGTCGATTTAAGCTTTCATGTCATTATTTAGTCTAGCAAGCATTAACTTCATCTACTTCAGTCTATTCCGAATGACCTTTGTCATACTCCTTAGTCCACTCTGCCTTTCCTTTTGTCCATCAGAGAGGAAGAGCTTTACTACTGGCCATGCATGGATCCAACCTTTTTCCTCATGCACGCTTACCTCGGTATTGACTTCGTCCTTCAAGAAGTCCACCAGCTCGACAGTCTCGGGTGCGAAAACCTCTTCAGCACCATAGATGAACATCCAGCCTTTGCTGGGCGACGCTCGCCTCCACCATTCCCTATCTCTGCATTTGCCAGGCGAGACCAATGGATCGGATGGGGAGGCCTTACTACCGATATATTGGCTACCGTAGAGATGCAGAGAATCGGCATTGAGATAATCGCTAGTCGTATCTTTGTTCTTGGGCGATACAATGACAGCCCAAGGTGAGATCATGACGCCCAAACCTGGCAGTTGTGTGCGAAGCTTTGGCTCCTGAGACATGTACAGTGTGAGACTGAGCATTAGCGTTGCGCCTGCCGAGTCACCGCTGACGACTATACGCGACGAGTCCGAGATTCTAGAGAGGACGTATTCGTATCCGAGTAGAGTTTCATGGACTTGAGTTGGGTAAGTTGTTTCGGGGACGAGTGTGTATTCGAGGGCAAAGAGGGCTGGATTGGAGTAGCCCGACTCTTTGAGGATACTGATCCATGCGAGAAGGAACTCGAGGTAGAAGAAACTGCTGCCCATGGAGAAGCCACCACCTGTAGAACCATTAGCATAAATGTGTTCTATCAGAAACATCTCATAAGCTTACCATGACAATAGTAAATTACGATATCGGGTTTCTTATTCTCATCACAAATCATCCAAATACCATGGAGACCAGGCTTCTTGACTTCACGCCATGGAATAGCAGATTTAAGATATCCATGTCTCAACATACGAAACCAGAAGAAAGGCAATGCAACGCCTTTGGAAAAGAAAACCTTGCCTATGTTGGCAGGAATCTTTGCAAATGCATAGCGAACGCAACGGATGACAAAGTCCTGGAAAGGAGTGGCGTGCTGATTGAAAGGAGACTTTTGGTCATAAGGTGTAAAGAATCGTTCCTTGATGAATGAATATGGCAGCTGAACCACTGTAAAAATCTATCAGTAATGGTCGGTCTCAATGTTCAGCATACATACGAAAGAAGGGTAATGCTGCAATAACACAAGAAACTGTTTCTATTAAACCCACTCTGATGAGCAATTGAGGCGCGAGGAAGAGGAGGAAGGCAATGCAATCCAGATACGAGATCTGATTCAATATCATTCTTGCTTGTATATATGAAGAAAAGAGTGCTATGAATAATTGGAAGTGTTGAGTCGGACGATTTGTAGGAAGGAACCAATGATGTAGTTGATGCTTTTCAGGGTCTTCCGTTTGTGGAGATGATCGTCGCTGCAGGCTGAGGAAAGCTCAGGATTTCTCGCCATAGTCTGAGCCGGTGAATAATTGATAGAGTCGAATGGGGTTCGAGATCTGCTAGGAGACGATTGAGAATAAATCGGCCTCTGTTCTCGTTTCTCTACATAATGACATGAGTCTACAGACCATCTTCACGTGCCAGACTTGGCAAAGCCTCCGGAGCCTCCAACAGCGGGAGTAGCCGCAGTTGCGCGTTGGTGTGTCAAGAGTTGATCCCTCTGACTTCACAAATCTGATGCACATTATTATCACAACTTACAGCACCATCGACACGACGACCTTGAGAACATTGGTCCATCCACATTGGTGCGCACACTGATCCGGCAACATGGCGGCCGTTCAGGACCAAGCAGCCATCGACTTCGCTAGGTCAGACCTAGTCCAACTTTCAAAGCATGCGCACTCACTCACATGCCACTCAGCTCACTCACCGAATCCGAGATTCCTACAAAGCTGCGATGCGCCACCTGCAGCAAGCTCGCCGTCAATGCCTTCAAGCTCCAATGCTGCGACTCATCCATCTGCCAGGATTGTCAAGCCACTCTTCCTGACGCCTGCCCGGTATGCAGCCACTCTCCTCTGGACGCCGATATGTGCAAGCCCAATAAGTCATTGCGCATGACTGTTCGTGCCTTCATCAAGGCCGAGGAGAAGAAGAGAATCGCCGCTGCCGAAGCTGCAGCAGCCACAGCCACTGAACAAGAGGAGACTCCTGCGCAGCACTCGGAACAACCCATAGGACAACCACAAGCAGAATCCGAAGTCCAGACTGAGGCGGTTGCAGAGCCCCCACAGGAAGAAGATGTAGCCGAGGCCGATGCGACTGAAGGTGCTGTTGCGCTTGAGGCTACCGATCCGCTTGCTCAGGTTGAAGAGGTGAGATGTTGTCAGGTAGCTGGGCAAGATAAAAGTCTGACATATATGTACAGGTCTCAGAACACCCGTTTGTCGGAGAGTCAACGGACCTGGATCAGGCTGAACAAGCGGATGGAGCAGAGGAAGATACTGTCGCGCAATCAATCGAAGAGGCTGACCCCGAAGACCCCGACTCCGAGCAGAAGAACGAGATGGATCAAGGCGAAAATCAACAAGATCAAAACGGACAGGACGCTTCTCAACAAAACTTTCAGAACATGGACTGGAACGCTGCTAACGGATTTAACCCTATGATGAACATGGCCAACGGATTCAACCCGATGATGGGCATGATGGGTAAGTTCTTGATCCCTCTGTAGTCCTGCGACCTATACTGACATCTTGACAGGCATGCCTGGAATGAATCCCATGTCCATGTTCGGCGGTTTCGGTCCCGGCGGTATGAGCATGCAAGACATGAGTGGTATGAACATGGGAATGGGCTTTGGAGGCGGTTTCGGTGGCAATTGGAATGGACAGCAGGGAATGGGCGGAAACTTTGGCGCTGGCTATTATCCCAACGCTGGATATAATCAACCGCAAATGCACCAAGGAGGCTATGCCAATCAACAGTTCCCCAATCATAATAACTACCAGAACCAGAACCGCTTCCAACAGCGTGGGGGCTTTGCTGGCCGTGGGAGAGGCGGTGCTGCGTTTTTTGGTGGGAGTGTTGGCCCATCTAACCCACAGGCTCAGCAAGACGACGCTGCTTGTCCTCAAGATGCCGAACAAGGCGATCGTCGCCCTTCGCAAGCCGGCACTGAATCGGCTGAAGCCGGTGCTGAAAGACACGATTCTCAATCTGTATCTCCAGCGTCCGAGATGCCAGAGAATGATACCCCTGCCCTAGAGCAACAGACAGATGCTACCAATGAGGATACTAACGAACAGGTCCCACAAGACGAAGACCAGATTCAAGATCAAGGTCTCGAAAACGGCGACGAGATGCAAGGAATGCAAGATGAACACGGCAATCAGATGATGAACCCAAGCAATGAAGGTGAGCATAACGGAGAAATATTGTGAAGTCACTTCCTGATGTATTTAGGCCCAAACATGATGGATCCCAGTGCCTTCAACCCAGCCATGATGGGTATGGGTGGCTTCAATACTGCTATGGCACCAATGATGCCTTTTGGTAATCAGAATGGTTTCTTCCCGCAGAACAACTTCAACGGTGGATTTGGCGGGAGAGGAAGGGGTGGTTACAGAGGCAGGGGCGGCTTCCGTGGCCGGGGTGGCTTCAACAACATGCATGGCAGCTTCAATGGACACATGTCGCAGACTCCAGATGATTTCACCGTCGTGGCAGGCTCTGCTGAGGGGCCTCCAATTGATGCTCCAAAAGGACCCAAGGCTATGCGTGAAGGCTTACCCAACAGTGGTATCTACAGCAGGGGCGGCTTCCAAGGTGGACGGAACGCTCATCCTACACCCACACCTCAACCTCAGTCCCTCCCAGCACAATCTCCTCAACCACAGCGAGAGCGCACAGTGTCACCGGCTCGTGACGACCGCGACCGTGGTCGTTCGCCTTCACATTCGAGATCAGGTTCTCACAGCCGCAAGCGTAAGCACAGTGTCGATTCGCAAGACAGCGAAGCACGCGCTCGCAGACGTGAGCGGCGCCGCCGCCACGAAAGAAAGTACGATGACGAGGTCGTCGACTCGGACAGAAAGGACGTGACAAGATCCGACTCTGGCGACGAAGATGCATCTAGACGATCGCGCCGTCGCAGAGACAGGGAAAAGCACCGTTCGACTCGCGAGAGCAGCAGAGACCGCGATCACCGCCGCCGTCGTAGCAGATCTCGTGGCGAGAAGGACCACCGCAGTAACGGCGATGACCAATCTTCCCGCACTAAGAGCCGCCGCGACCGTGATCGCGATCGTGAAAGAGAGAAGGAACGCTCCGATCGTGATAGAAGCGACCGTGACCGCAAACGCTCTCGCAAAGACCGCTCGACATCGGTCAATGGAACTACTGACCATTACTCGTCCTCCCGCCGCTCACGCCGCGACGATCAAACATCCACAAACGACGACCAAGGTTTTAAGATCAAAGGCTCTCGCGGCAGCAAGCCATTCGCTCCACCCACCGGCCCTCGCAAAGACCGTAACGATGACAGAGGCGCTAGACGCCCGAGTCTCCAATCCGTTGCTGTAGCTCAAGACGCCTCCGCTTCCGCCTCTGCAGACCCATATGCTCAAGAACGCGAAGCACGCATCAAAGAACGCATGGCCAAAGAGCAACAACGCCGTGAATCTGCTACTATGGGCAAGAGAGGCAGGGGCGAGGAAAGTGGCAGACGGGGTTCTAATGCCGGATTTGAGGCACCGACAGGACCGAAAGGATCGAGGAAGAGTAGAAAGGTTAGTTATAGATATGAAGATGAAGAAGGAGAGGAAGCTAGAGCTGAGAGAGTTGAGCGGGAAAGAGAGGCTGGGCGATGGGGATGAGTGATGCTGGACAGGCAGAAAAAGAGTGTAAGATAAGAAGAAAATGTCGATACGAGATCAGAAACCTAAGCCTCGTTGAACCATCTGTTCATTCCAATTCAGTGATTGCGCTTTTTGTGTTCGAAGGTGCGGTAAAAGTCTCGAGTTGGACATTACTTGCCATTACCCCTGAGTACATTGTAGCCGCGTCAAGAGACGGCACCTCCTCACTGAACATGGTTCGTACCGCCTTCTGTTTCTGGAGGTCCCTGATATTTGGAAGAGCGCGATGTTCCAGCTCTGACCTCAATTGAAGCTGGTTCACTACTGAAAACCTACAGATAGACACCTTCAACAGTACAACGTGCGTAGAGATATGAAGACGCTGGTCTGTCGCTCATCCACCTGCTTTAGGTTGTGCTTGAAGCAGTATATCACGTTCAACAGACAATATCATCTACACCATTGATAAGGGTTCTAAGGATATATCATGATTGTACATCAAGGTCAATTCCTGCACGCTTCCGTGGAAATACGGAGATCGACATACAATTCGGACAAGTGAGGTGTTACGATAGCGAGATTCATCTGGACGGAAGACTGGGCGCTTAGAGCACAACCACCAACGACGCGCGATCAAGGAGTAACTCTCATCGCTTACCTTTTGACACAACAATCCCGCACCCAGAGTTATTGGTATACAAACTTTGTCTCACTTTCTTTCAACTCACGATACGAACATGGAAGTCAACACAGTCAGTGTCCTTGAGGCGCCATCGACTTTCCACCAGAGCGCGCGCGTCAATGAGGTCAAAGAGTTCGACTGTAACAACCCTGACGATACCATGTCACCCTTGTAAGCGCCTCTTTTCAGTAGTGGGAGCTATATCCCTATTAATCTTCAGTCCAGCTGTCCATACCATCCTGGCAACGAGATTCTTCTGGAAACTTCCGACAAAGGGACTCTCATCAAGGCCATTGCCGTCAAATACTTCCCAGCAACTCTGTCTTGCTGCATGGTCATTCGCTTTGTTGAGCCCGCCATTTTCAACAACACATCATAATGCGTGCTTAAAGTCTACGACTGACGCTTCTCAATCCAGCATCGTAACGACTGGGATGCCGCATATTGGACTCCAGAAGTCGAGCAACAGTATCGTGACTTCGTTAATTGTGGTGATGCCGAAGAGTTTTACAGCTACTGGAATGCAGAGAAAGAGCGCGACGGTCACTGGACAGCATCCTACGTTGATAACCGTGACCGATGGAGTACTGCAAAACGTGAGGCATATCTCCAGTGTGACTCTACTCTGACCTACGAGACCGAGAAGAAAGCCTATAAGCGCATGTCCCATCTTCAAGGAAAAGATGTGCCCAAGGTTTTCGGAGAAGTAGTGTTGGACCAGCCTTCCGGGACCAAGGAGCACGACGATGATGAAGAGGATGACGACGTTGACACCCGCATCGTTTCCATTCCTGGCATTCTCATCCAGCACATCGAGGGGTTCCATCTCACCGACTTACACAAAAACTTGCCCAGCGAACACTGGCAGACCGTTGTCGACTCGGCCGTCAAGGTAGTCAGTAACATTCAGGACTGCGGAATATTGAACTGCGATGTCAACACCCGCAGCTTCATTGTTGATCCCCTGTCTCACAAAGTCATGATGATTGACTTTGGCATAGTCTGTTTCCGTGAAGATGCTGAAGGAGACAGACATTGGGAAGAACTCCAGGCAACACGGGACGAGCAAGGCGCAGTTGCATTGGTCATGAAGTCATACCTCGAGCGAGACACTGGCATCAGAATTGTCAACAGATGTACTGAGCGAGCTTTGAGGCTCGCCTGGCGTTTCAATCAAGAGAGCGGAGAGAATGAGGGCGGCACAGAGGAGGAGAATGAGTATGTGAGACAGAACAAGGACGTCGTGATTATGAAATGAGCGTGGCAATATATCTCGAACAACACTTCATGCTTGATGGAGACGAGGGTTGATGTGAATAGCAACCAGGGTGGATGGGAAACTTACCATCGGCGAACAGATAGCATTTCCTGAAGTTGTACTTTGGCAAAGACTGGTGAACGATCTTGAGCTTGTGGATAATCGGCAGCGTGCGTATACTTGAGCATGTGTACTTCCCTTTCCTTCGAATCTTTTTCCATCTTCGTCTAAAGTGTGAATGTCCCACGCTTGAAGAAGCACTAACGCTATGTAACTGTGACTGGACAGCATTCAGTGCTGTCCGAGATGGCACGCTGACGGTGCACAAGATCTTCGGCCTGAATCTTCATCAGGGGAATTCCAGCGCTGTGCCAAGTTTGTGCAGATAAGCATTAAGTCCTCGTAAAGATGCTGCTTTCACAGCAGCCTGTGGCGTTATGTCAAACTTCCGTTCCGATTGCCGCAATTTTGTCCCTGCCCCAAGGCTCCGCTGACAAAAGGCCCCATGATTGAATCATCACAAAAGGCTCTTGAGCCCGGAAATTCCCCCTCAAGATGCCACTTTTGGTTCTTCGAATTTGCTGAACTCTCTGCGAAGCAAATCGTATTCTTGAACCGAGGCATAGTCAAGTGCAACTTTCCCGCTCACATTCTTTACCCGCATCGAGGCTCCCGTGTTGAACAACATACGCAAAGTGTCAACAAGATCAGTCTTGGATGTTGTTGATGTTTCTCCCCGTACAGCATAATGTAATGGCGTCGAACCACGATTGTCAATAGAATTGACTAGCGCTTTTGAAGAGCTGCGATTCAATATTGTTGAAACAGCTGCACACTTTCGTAGGCCAGCTGCAAGATGGAGCGCATTACGGCCGTCTCTTGCGATCTCGCGGCTGAAGTCAACTCCGGGTCCGATGATCGTGTCGTACACCTGTTCCAACATTATGATATCTGAGTGACGAATCACCCCTTCGAGAAACGTCCTAAGTAGACCATTATCGGGGACTAGGCGATAAGGGTCAATACCAAGCTTGTCCAGCTTGACATGAACGTGCAGATAGAATTGAGGATCCGCCCTCATGATCTTCATCAAGACTCTCGAGCATTCCGTGGCTGTTAAATCTTCTAACCATTCCAGATCTGACAGCTTCATTGTCTGGTACAAATCAACATCTGGAACGAACAAGATGAGTTCTTGCCACCAGGAATCAGGATGCTTCTCGGCTAGTGGTGGAAGAAGACTTATGAAGGAATAACATTTGTATCTCAATATGGAAGCCAAGATGGATGCAAGATATTTCTCGTCCCAAAGCCGATCAAGGTATAGGCGGAACAATGCCTGATGTTTGTGGATGTACATGAACTCCTGTAGACCATTTTCTGGAGGCGAACCCATGGACGTGCGAACAACAGATCTTGAGATAGAAAGGAATCGTTCCTCGGCCAGCGTTTGAAACAAGTTCCAAGCACGACTTTCATTCAACAAGAACTCCGTTGTATGTAAGGGCCAGTGTTCAGATGCGTATTGCAGCAACTGATACTTTCTAGTGGTCACCTGACTCTCGCGATAGTTGATTTGTGGGGACAACAATCTCAGGTCTGCAGGAGTCGACTTTGCTCTTAGGCTCATCATGTATCTGGCCAGATCTAAGACGACACTTGGAGCTCCAGCTTCTAAGGCATGGCTAGCCATCGCTATCGGATCTAGGAGGGTCCTGGGTCTGTGGTATTTGACGACTTGTGTTTTAAAGTCGTTGAAATTGAGGTACGTAACACAGACCTCGCCAAACTGTCGATCTGCTTCGTTCTGCCGAAAATGGAAGCCTGGATGAGTGGCTGGCTCGAGTTTATGGCTGCACAGGAAATCCTTCACGCTTGAATGTGTGAATTGTGTTTTCTCGTCCAAGTCATCGAACACGATCAGACCGTGACACCATCGGACGATACCTCTGATGTCATTGATCAAGCGCTCTGGCATGAAGTAAGACTGGCAAGGCTCCACTGAGACAGCCTCCCCAAGCTCCCCCAGCGAAAGAGGTCTCTTCGCGGCAGCCATAAACCGAAAGACCTTTTTACAGACTTCCTCGGTACCTTCATCGACAATTCTGGACAGCAGTCGATTGTATGTTGCGGAAAGGTCTTTGGGAAGGTGCTTGAGGGCTTTTCTTATGCCCTCGTCTGTTTTCTGGCAGCAAATTTCTTCGAGCTGGAACTTGACCCAGAGCACCCTATCGTGAATTCGTTAGCAATCTTGTCGAAGCATATATTCATGATATACTTACATGCCCTGGGATGCCGTACACAAGACATCAATAATCTCTTGATGTAAACCGGAATCGCCTGTCACAAGATCTCCATCTTCCTTTCTGGCGTTCACTAACTGTCGGATAAGCTCGTGCAAATCCGAACCTGCTTCCGAAATATGAGTGTTAACAATGAAGCTGGGTGTAAGGGACGACATTATGATATCAGTAATGCGATCGTCTCCTGCAAGATAAAGTTTCAGACCGGAAGGAGTTCGAAGCATAAGATTGCGAAGGACCTTAACAAGCAACTTCATCTCTGAGTTGGAACACTCGTCAACGCCATCGATGATCACAATAACACACTTGAAGCAATTGATAACATCGGCAAGTACAGTTTCCAGTAAACTCATGTCGTGGAGGTACTCCAGTAGAGCATCGATCTTGGATTCGTTCTCAGCAAAGACACGGTCATCTTGGTCTAACAGCTGTCTTGTGATCGACCGCAGGACAGTCGTAGCCTTCAAAGAAGTTGCTTTGTCATACTGGCAGAAGAAGTAGACAAGCTTCTCGGAATCCTGTATGGGCTTCGCAGATAGCTGCTCGACAACGAAAGCAGTCATGACAGTCTTCCCAGATCCCAGAATTCCGGTGAACCAGAATATACTCGGGTCACTCCGAGTCATCCATTGTTTAAATTCATCAGTTTTGGTGAGCCATTGACCTGTGGAGCCGTGCCGTTGTGCACGAGCTTTCCAGTAAGCAATCTTGTGGTTGTAGTCGGAGAATTGCTCAAGCTTCGATGCCTGACGAATTCCTGTAAGTATGTCATCAGCTCGTGCAATAGCAAGAGCTTTGAGGTGGAAGACTTACTGCGTTGTTCGAGCTGCATCTGCGCTAAGCGGTCGGCTTCGATATTCTCACGTTCTTTGCGATAGAGAATCGAGCTGAGTCTATACTTTTCCGCCGCCTCTCGCTCTGTCCGCTGGTCTTGTCTCTCAGCTGTACTGAGCTTCGCTTCCGCCAGACGGATGGTCTCCTCAACCTCTTTACGCGATTGGCCGATCTGGGTCCTGATGTGGTCGAAGTCGGAGTTGAACGAACTGGTCACAGATCTAAGCAGCTGTATGTATCCTAAGATCAGATGTCAGCACTTGTGAAAGTCTCGTTGCTGACCGCCATTGAGCTTACCCGGCCGGCGAAGCACTGTAACCGCCTGCTCGCAACAACGAACAACCACCGAATAGAAGTCGCAGAGCACCTTCTGTAGATCAGTGGAATCCCTATAGAGCTTCTGATATTCTTGGAACCTCGGGCAACGCTTCCCAATGGTCATGAGTAGAGCTGACAGGCTGTCGAAATAGGTCGCGAAATTCGAGGCAATCTACTACGAGTCAGTCAAATAGATTACAGAGTGATTACAGAGTGGCCTGTTCTCTTCCGATGGGCAAGATCCTAAGGTCTTTCCGGCTGATGCTGGGCTTGTATCCGAATTGCAGTTCGAAGAACATGAAGCGCGAGATTATTTGTTGCCACTGTGAGCATAGTCGGCTTACCTGCAATACGAGCTTGATACTACCCCAGACAAGAGCAGCGATCTGCGGGTTGGAAGAAACAAAGGTCTCGACAATGCCAGCAAACTGCTGAACGGACTCTAGGAGTGGCGAGATACGAGCTGCTACACAGCGGCTCTGCCTTTTAGCATTCTCCTGGTCGAGCTGGTAAGTGAGTTCTGCTACTGCATGAGCATCAGGTACAGCTTTGATAGCATCCAGTCTTGCTTTCTGCTCGGGCTCCAGACAATTCTGGAACGGATCGATGGCATCGCTCAAAGCATCAGTCGTTGTGATTGTCGCAGCAGTCGGAGGTCTGGGAGATGGAGATCTGAATATCGATAACATGGTATCAAGTATATATCTTGACAGGAGAATGGAGTCTACAGGACGAAAAAAGGCGTGTATCGAGAATTGAGAAGGGCGTAATGAGCGCTGCTTGACATCAAACCCTCTGAACGTGACCCCGCCGTACCGACGGTATCATGCATCATGCAGCTTGTTAGCCTCGCGGCGCAGTCAAACTGTTGGAATTGATCGTGGCATAGCACTGGTCGTGGCTAACCACAAATATGAATCAAGGAGTCGCATCTTCGAAAAGCCTCGTGTAGCGGTGAGCGCAGAGGAAGATTCAAAATACTTCAAGAAAGACTAGTCGTGGAGCAGGGAAAGAGGTTCATCTTTGGAGACAACAAGGTCGACGCGAGGTGCGGCTGGTCAAAGCTTCAACGAGCTTCAGAGGCAAGAGCAATTCGAGTCTCCATTCCTGTTAACGATTCGAAGTCAAAAGTCTTGCGGAATAGCATTGTTGACGATTAAGGATGTCTTCGGTGGATCTCTACATACGATAGTCGAAGAGCATGTCTCAAGCAGATCGTCATCGCTCACCTCGGGCGGCACCCCGAGACTCACCTCGATCGGGGCTTCCTCCCCGAGGCGCGTAGGATTCCAACAACGAACTCAACAGATATAAGATCAATAAGGCATCTACGAATCTATTCTTTCCTTTTAAACCAAAGTTATCCCTTGAGCCAGGATCGCGAAATCACCAACCATTTTCACGTCATCTACCAAAATATTCAGGTCGCATCAATCATTCTTATAATTCCTGGATATGCCTCCCCAAAAGGTCTTGATCTCAGGTGCTGGCATAGCAGGCAGTGTAGCAGCCTACTGGCTCGGCCGCGCCGGTTTCAACGTAACAGTCCTCGAACGCACTCCCGCCCTACGCACTGCAGGCCAAGGCATCGACATGGAAGGCCCCGCCGTCTCCATAGTCCAAAAAATGGGACTGGAAACCACCATCCGATCAAAAACGACAGGAGAGAAAGGAGTTGCATTCGTAGACGAAAACAACGTTGCATTCGCGACATTTGATGTCGGCGAGAAGAGAACTGACATAGGATTTACTTCCGAGATTGAGATTATGCGAGGAGATTTGTGCGATATTTTTTATACGGCAGCGATTGCGTTTCCTAACGTAAAGTTTCTGTTTGATACTAGCATAACTTCTTTGCACCAGACCGCAGAGTCGGTCTGTATCACGACATCTACTGGTGCGGAAGAGACTTACGACATGCTGATTGCAGCCGACGGCTTCAGATCCAAAACTCGACAAATGATCCTCGAAAACACCGACTCGGAAGCGTTCATCCAGAGTCAAAACTGCTGGGTAGCTTACTTCTCAATCCCTCGTGAGCCGCAAGATCATCCTCGGTCGCGTGGGTACAATGCCGTAGGAGGAAGATTCATCATGATCAGACCCAAAGACGACAAACTCAGTTCCGGCTATCTTGTAGTGAGTAAGGATGAGCCTTCTTTGCGCAAAGTGCAAAGAGCAGGCATGGTAGCCCAGAAAGCGGCGCTGGCAGAGCTTTTTGCCGATGCCGGATGGGAGGCCATCAGAGTCATCGAGGGTATGAAGGATACTGAAGATTTTTACCTGCAAGATGTTGCCAGGATTCAGTTGGGAGAACGAGGATGGTCGAAGGGTCGATGTGCGATGGTGGGTGATGCTGCCTATTGTTCTTTTACAGGCACCGGCACTACACTTGCGATCTTGGGCGGATACATGCTGGCCGGAGAGATTCTCAACTCTCCAGATAGGCCCGAGGTTGCATACAAGGCCTATGAAGACAAGCTCGCTGTTTATGTTAAGAAGGCGCAGAGTGCGCCTAAAGGAGGGCCGCAAGTATTTGTTCCGCAAACCAGTCTCGGAGTGTGGATGATTCGGACTGTGATTTGGCTCGTCTATTGGAGCGGCATAACTCGTTGGCTCGGCGGCTACAAGATGCCCAGCTTCGACCTGCCAGACTATGACTTCGACCCCAAGCTCGAATAGACAGGTTGCAATGGGCCTAATACAGCCCTCCGATCGCTCATTGTTGGGTGTTGACTCAGAAAGGCCGATCGACTCAAGTCATGTTCCTCGTGTACCTAATAGCATTCCTGGTAGCATCCGAAGTAGCAGATCTGACTTGACCCTTCTCAAGATCCATCAGAGCGTTGATTGTGATCCCTTTCGGCACAGACATAGACTCCTTCATCGACTCAGGAGTCATCCCATTCTGCAAAAGCCCTGCAGCACTCTTCAAACTCTGTGCCGCTAGAGCCATTGCCTGAGTGCGAGGTATACCCTCCGCCACTGCGGCATCTGTGATGGCGTCTACAGCAATCATAGTCAGAGCATTGCAAGTCGCGTGTGTTGCTGTAGCTTCGTTCATGAGATGTTCAGGTAGGTAGTGTACACTACCAATCTGTCTAAAGATCCAGTCGCACAAAGCCTTGTGATCATCTCCAGCATGTTGTGTATCGGCAATCATCGTCACCGAATCCAGATTCTGGGCTCCTATACTCGGTATGACGCGTATCACGTTGAACTGGTTTGCTCTGTTCGCCACATCGTTGTGGACAAATGCATCCGTGACCTGCTCGCAAGATGTCCCTGCCAACAAACTGATAACAAGTTTACCACGCAGCGATTTGCAAAGCGGCATGTTCTCTGAGATGGATTTGAGCTCTGCAGGTGGGATACCCAGCATAACTACATCAGCCCTGTCGACAGCTTGAGCCCATGCATGCAAGTGTGTCGCACTCTGAATGCGGTATGCTTCATTGCCAAGAGCCTTTTGAACTCGCTCGGCCGATTCCCGGAATCGGACGCAGGCATAGATTTCCATGTTGAAATTGTTTGAGTGTGCGTGCACGGGATCTATACTGGTGAGTAGGCCTTTTATTATGGCGGTGCCCATGAAGCCTGGCTGTTGGTTAGCCCCAATTTTTTCCTACTGAAGATATTGTGCTTTGACAAACCGCAACCCAGTACAGCGATGGTGAGTTTTGGTTGAGGGTATTCCATGATAGATGTGTTTACTATGTTGTTCAATTGATGTAGTAGTTTTTGATAGAAGAAAGTCACAAGACAATGATGAAGATAGAATAACAGAAGGACGTTCGACAGCCCCACCATTTGATTTCGGACCCATCTCCTGTTTCGTCATGACAACTACCACCTCAGAACACGGCTAGCGTAAGCGCCTCATACCATCACCTAATATCCTACTTTTTGTCTTTACTCAGTGATCACTCTTCGATGTATTGATATGCTTCCTCTGCTCAATGTAGATTTGTTCCTGTCTTTTCTGGTCGCGTGCAAGAGACCTTGATTTGATTATCCAGTAGCCGGCACCACCGGCGGCCAAGATTGAGAGCAGTACTGCATTCTGGCGCCTGAGGACATGGTTAGCATCAAGCAAAGCGAAGCCATGTAAAGACTAGCATACAGTGGGCCATTTGAGCCATGCGGTGAGATTGGGTTTGGCATATTGTTTCAATTGGTGTTTATGGAGGACGTCAAAATCAAAGTGATGGTAAGTCAATGTAAGTAATAAGTGCTGTGAGTTGAGTCTTGGTTTGTACGGATATCTACAGAATCTAGTGTATGGCTGCACATGATCACATGTGTGTTGTAGACGTCACGACTCGAGCATCTTGTAGCTCTTTGCTTTCCACGGAACCAATTCCGCAACCACTTCAAGCCTCAAGACCAGGGCTCGTGTTTATCATTATATTCGCTATGAGAAGTTTTGACACTTCAAGGAATAACAGCAAAAAGGTGATGCGGCGAGTGAGGTTCGAACTCACGATCTCTGCATCGTCCTGTATCTGTAGAACCATAGCGTAAACTATGGGATGCAACAGTGCGAGCTTGTGTTTGCAAGACACATTGATGCAGCGTCTTGACCACTAGACCACCGCCGCTATTGTTGATGGAACTTGAAATATTGCCGATCATGAAGGTTAGTCAATGTCCGGAGACTGGCAGCTGCAAAGTTGACAGGAGGAAGCAGGTGCGATTACAGCCAGCCTTGGCAAACAGACCTCAGTACGCTGTCTGACTACGAGCTTGTGTAAGTTGATGATCTGAGCAGATTTATTTCATTCATGATCGTAAAGTCATAATTTGATCAGAAGCCGTAATGACTACCAGCCTCAGCCTTGTTTCTACGACCCTGAGCCCAAGCATCTTCCAGAGCTTCTTTCTGTGAAGCAGCAGAGTTGACAAGCTGTTGCAAGCTGTGCTTTCCAGGAGCAACAGCCTTGACAGCTCTATGCTCGACGGCCTGACCTTGAGCACGAAGTTGCTCATTGTTGTTGTACTCTTCTTCCATGTTGAGATGTGTGACGTTGGCAAAGGCAGCAGCATCTTTGTTGCGGCCGAAGAGTCTTCTCCGCTCTCCCGCTGACAATCCTAGGTCATCGGCGATGGCAGAAAGAGAGTTGGGGTCTGCGTGTACAGGAGCCGGTGCGGACATGATCGAGTCGGTTGTTTCGGTAGGAACCGCTACTGGTTCAGCAAGTAAGGGTTGATAGTCGGCCACAGGAGCGTTGGGGAGAGTTGAGCTGTCGTCTTGAGTCACTGAGAACAGGGAGACCCTTGGTTTAGGAGCTGGAGCCTTTGGTGGCTCTGTGACAGGTTGTGCGACAGGTGATGAAGCAGCAGAGGAGGCATTGGGCAGGATCTTCTTCTTGGGAGCCTTCTTCCTGGCAACAGACAGTGGCTTGAACTTCATAGCGTTGCCTACAGGTTTGATCTCTTTCGGTGTTTCGTCCTGGAAGGGGGATGGTATTGATGTGTCTGCATCTTTCTTGGTCTCGTCGCTCGTGTCTGGCTGCGCAAAAGCTGCAGGATCAGGATCTACTCTTTCTCTTGAGAATGCAGGCTCGGCGCCAGTCTTGAGGTTGACACCAGACCCCAGGCCCTTTTTGGCTTCGGCGGTGCGTTTCGGAGCCGGTAAGAAGGAGTTGAAGCCGCCAAACTTGCCAGCGGTACGAGCTTTCTTTGCTGGAGGAGCCTCTGGTTCGGCGTCTGGCTGTATCGTAGGAAGGTCGACTTTGATTTTGCGTGGCGCAGATGGGTCGACGAGTTTCTGGAAGTTTGCTTTTTTGGGTGCGGGTTTCGTAGTGGCAGGAACGGGAGCAACATTTGGCGACTCGGAGTCGGAGCCTTCACTATCTGAATAGCCTACGAGAGCCATGCTGAGCACGCGACAGAAATGTATGAATAATCGCAATGTCTGGATGGAAAGATGCGAGTCGCGCAAGATGGTGGAAGTGGGGTCAAAGCTCAGCGTCTGAAGCAAAGTCCGAGCATCAAGATGTTAACTCCGTCGAGTATCATGACCATCTTGCCCTCCCAGTATAAGTACATGGATGTCAACCAGCCTCGGACTCATTTTCTTTCATTGAATTCTGAGTTGCGCTTGTGAGGTATACTAAAAGACGCTATTGGAGCAGAGTCGCATTATCCTCAAAATAGCACAAAAGATGACTGCCAAGACGAACCTTTGACGGGCCGAGGCTGGGGTAAGTTCAGCCTGACAGCAACAAGCAGCAGTCCAGACTCCAGAACGCAAACAGCCCTTCTCTGCTGTGTTGATCTGTTGGTGGGGCACCTTTCTTTACCACAATCGACACAATGCGCTGAGAGCCAGCAGGACTGGCCTACTCTCTTTCCTCATGTCGCTCCTTAACAACCAAGACTTTACCATCTACCAGCTACGCGCAGGCTACCTCCAACACATCAAGGATGGCGTCGGCGAGCGTCTCATTACACTCAATACCAATGTCTTGAACAACCCTGCCTTTCGTGCTGCTGGCTGGCAAGTGAATCCTCAAGACATCAAGCGCACATACTCGCCTCCCATTCCTACCGCCATCGCTTCCGAATACTTCCAAGCTCCACAACGTTCCGCTGCACCTGCCTACGCTTTGCACGATGAAGATGAAGAAGGAGGAATGGTCACTGGCCAGGGCAGTCAAGATACCATCGCTGTCAACACCCACAACAAGAGACGTCGACGGAAAGAGCAGTTGGAAGAGGATGACAGCAGCGATCTGAGCGACGACAGTGATGAAGAGGACGACAAGAGCGCCATCTCTCAGATCAAATTCAGCAAGATGCCTGTCCGCCTCAGAGCTGGCTCCTCTCCCACACACAAGACAAGAGACGGGGATGACGTTCCTGTACCCATTGCTTCTCCTGATAAAGCCAATGGTCAAGAAACTGCACGACACGCATCTCTTCCCTCTGTCTCCTTTGTCAAACAACGGCCTAGGAGAGATACTGCCACAAGCAGCGAGTTCTCTTCTGAGAACGAGACAGACCCAGTAACCTTCCGCAAACAGAGGGTCCAAAACCGTGCCGTCAAACATGGCCAGATGATGCAAGACCGCATTCAGGAAGAGGGAGAAGATGTCGAGTCTGATATTGACCTCGGAGAGGCATCTGACATCTCAGACGACTTCGCTGGAACTGCTGGGTCAGAGTCTCTGCTGGGCATGGGTGCTCCTCTGATCACTGTAGACACTCTCGAATCGACACCTGGCAACGTGCCCAGCATGCCCCCTGCCATCACACCGCATACCTCAGCCTCGCCCAAACGCATGAAACAGATGGCTCCTCCTCCAGATCTGCCTAGACTTCCTGCAGGGCGTCCCATCAGCTACGTTCAGCCTGTCAGTCTTCTGTCAAAGGCCCTCAAAACCACGTCACAAAAGGGTGAGAATCCTCTCCAGCAATTCGCCCAGCTATCTGGTAAAGGCGAATCGACTCCTCTGTGGATCAAGATATATGCCCCCTTCTCGAAGAAAGCTTCAACTCCTATTCAAGTGCCTATTCGCAAAAATGCAAAGGAAGGTATTCCGACTATTGTTGCTGAGCTCATCGGTCTCAGTCTGTGGCGATATGCTGAGGAAAAGATCGAGCCCCCACTAGAAGGCAATGACTTGAATGTAAATCGCTGGACCTTACGCATGGTCGAAGATGAAGAGGTCGACTACGACTTTCCCGCCTTGACCCGTACGAAACCTCTTGGAGATTTCACTTCGAACAACAATAGGCCTCCTCGGGCTAGGGCAAGAGACAAGCCTTGGGATGAGTTTGGTCTCGTGAGAGCGACCGAAGAGCAGTTTAGGGAGAACGAAGAGCTCACCCCACAGTTCAGCGAACCATCTGGCCTTGCTCCTTCTAGCACACCTATACCAGACACTTCTCGCACAGCAACGCCACAACCTGCCAATATGCAAAGGACGTTGTCTGATGCGCCAACATTGGCACCACCTGCAGCACCAACTTACATCCCTAATGTCAATCCGATCACGCCATCATTTGCCCCAATGGCCAGAAAAAATTCGACTATCCCGCTGATGGACGCACCAGCTGCACCAGCACCACGTTCCACACCAAGAACAGGCTCCTCCAAGACAGTCACGATACACTACACAGATCCGCATTCGTTCCAGACGACTTTGCTTCCTATACCAACCACTTCTGACACTTACCTGGCTGAGCTGTTCACAACAGCCTGTCAAAGGCTCAACATTGACAAGGCTCTATACGTTCTCAAGGTTCGCGGCACTCAGACTGTTGCGCCAGAGGATCGTACAGTAGAAGCTTTGGGTCAGAGGTTGGCACTCGACCTTGTACGGCGTCGCTTCGTTGGTGTGGGCGATGGTCGTGGCATGGTCAGCGCGGTAGGCAGTCCCGGAAGTGAGAGTCCGAATGCACCATTGCTGCTTGAGACTGCAACAAATACCAAGGCCAAGACGCGAAAGCCTTTCATGGGCTTGCAAAGTGCCAAGTCAACCAACGATATCAATGCAACTGCACTTTGGGGTCTCGCGGGCGGAGCAGGAAAGCGCTACCTCGTCATTCGTCGTCAGCCCTTGTCCTTTGCGCCCTCACATCCACGCATTCTGGCACTTGACGCAGAGTTCATGCACGTCATGCCTGCTTCATCTACAGATCCTCTCAATGCCAACGCAGATCCAGCAATGGCACCTCCTGGCGGTAAAACAACGAGTGTACATCTGAGCAGCGTGGTCGGCTGCAAGGTCAGTAGAAAGCATCCCAAAGTTGTGCGTGTGCTTGTCTATCGCGAGAAGGAGACGAAGCGATACGACTTTGAGGCTTCGACACGAGACGAAGCACAAGAAATCGCTACAGAGATCAACAAAGGTATGATGAGGTTCCGAGATGAGGAAGAGTGATTATTTTGCATTTGGCGAATAGAAGGATTGTGAGGCGTTAGTAAAGATTTTGTAGTTTTGATTGTTTCTAGGGAAGACGAATATGATACCCAGGTTTTATCTTTCCATCGATCTCAGGAGAGGGCCTTCGATTAGGGTTCCGGAAATGATCTCCGAGGCCAAGAGATTGTAGAAAGTCATTTTCGTGCGGCTTAACTTTGTCTGAACGGTCCGAATGCTCCCTTACACAGCGATGGATGATATGACGCAGCGATTGATCATCGTAGAAGAAAGGAAGGATTTGATCCTTCTCCTTATCGCAAGTGATCTACTGCCACGTCTGTTAAGGGGTACTAGACGTCTATCTCATGCGCGACTTGCGGTATCGTAACTGTTCACGCAGGGACCCAGAGCCGACGTCATTGGCTGCCTGTCAAAGCAAAAAAAGAGGCGTCTTATTTCCACGCCCAGCCCTTGCGCGCATTCCTTCGTTTGGCAGAAATCCTGCTGTGATCGCTTGCGCTGGGTTGAGAAGTGGATCCCCCAAAATAGGAGCACTAAGAACGCGGTAAGCTATAGCGTACGATGGGAAAAGGATGCCAAAGCAAACAAGAAAAGGATCAGAGATGTAGGTCTGTTTGTCCGTTCGCTTTCGGGCGCATTCTTGTCTTTCTTGCTGTTGTTATCGCACTTGTCGAATAGGGGTTCTTGACGATGTTGCGAATTAATGCGCGTGGTGCGGTACTCACGTCGATAGTCGCTTTGGTGCTTGTTCTTCTCTTTGTCGCACAATGGAAGCGCGAGGAGATCAGTGCATGGCGTGCTGATGCTTCTCCCAACACCAACTATCAGGATACCAAGCTGGACGAGGTCACCGAGTTCAAGGATGATGCTGTTCCTTCCACCACTCCTGCCGTACCTGATCTCTCAGCTGGAAACTCAACTCTGGGTGTAAGACTTCCTACCATGACTTGCTGCTCTGTGAAAACATTCAACTGACCAACAATCCTAGTTTCAAGCAATCCTCGCACTATCCCAAGGAACCAAATGGCGTGTCGATGGCCTCCACGCCGCAGCAAAAGTCGCCGGTATCACCGTAACCATCCCCCAACAACCCAAATGGAGCGAACCCTTCATCCAAGCCTTCAAAGACTTTGGTCCCGTAGAAGCCCACGGTGCAGCAATGGCATGGCTAGGCCACCTCGACCTCCTCAAATTTGTAATCCAGAACAACTGGGGCTCTGCCTTGATCCTCGAAGACGACATGGACTGGGACATTGACATCCGCAAACAAACACCACCCATTGCCAAAGCCGTGCGCGAATTGACAAAAGCGAAAAAGGGGGACAAGGAACCTTATGGAAGTAATTGGGATGTCATGTGGATGGGTCATTGTAGTGATCCACCGCCTTTCAAGGATGAAGGCAAGATTATCACTTTTAAAGATGATACTACAGCGCCGGTGGACAAGTACCGCGGGTTGAATCCGAGACTTAAGGATGTGGTTGAGGATGGCCAGCGTATTGTCCATTACTCCATTAACCCGGTTTGCACATTCGCCTATGCGGTTTCCTACCAAGGTGCTCGCAACTTGCTCGCTCATGCTTCCCTCGGCAAAGGAGGAGCTTTTGACTTGATGCTTATGCATGCTTGTCAGGACAAAGTGCTCAAATGCGTTTCTGTTAACCCGGAAGTCTTCGATCCTTACTTCCCTGCTGAAGGCGGGGCTAGTGAAGTCAGAGCTGGAGATGCAGGTGTGGACTTTGATCATGAAGTTGGCAAGGCCATGGGTCATACGGACAATACACTGAACAGTGCGCGTTGCTTTGCGCAGTTTGGCACGACGTGTTTGGAATGAGTAATGTCTCTCTTTTTGCATTGTTTCTGCATTTGCTTCCAGCGTTCTTAGCGGGTTTCTTTGGGTATTGAACAATCACATTTTGCTTACTTCGGGAACGCTCAATTTCTGTACTCTTGTGCTTTGTACACTGATAACACAAATGCCTGGACTAGGGTGCTTGCGAAATGACAGGAGACTAAATTGAGGTCAAGGGACCATTATCGGAAATCAAGAAAGAGGTCTGAACGACAAAGCGGTCTGATGAACAACCCAGGTTGCCCACCGCATCGATTGCATTTGTAAAAAGCTTCTGTTCTCCATCAGGTACTATATCCAGTACTGTCGAACATCACAAACAAACTCGTTCCCACACCTGCCCCTCGGATATCAGTCAATGCTTCCCAACAAATCCCAAAACCTGCTCTACAAAACTCTCAGGGTTCTCCTCTGCGCACCAATGTCCAGTCCCTTCCACCTTGGCCAAAGTAACCTCTTCATACATCTCTTTGGCCTGTTTCTCCGCAATATCAATCATGAAGCTGTTTCCACCCCACAATGCACAACAAGGAACCTTTGACTTTCCCTTTTCCTCCAAATACTTCTTGTTATCCTCATAATCCTGATGAAAAGCGCGATAAACATCAAACCCCGCTCTCATAGCTCCAGGTTGCGAGAATTGGTTTGCATAGACATCAATATCCGCAGCAGAAATAGCAAAAGGATGTTGAGTCAATCTATCGTAAAAAGACTTTAGATATTGTCTTTCTTTGCCTTGGGTAAGCATTTCAGGCACATCAATCTGTTGATGAAAGACAAAATGCCAAAGTCCTCCATAGGTGTTTTCAGCAACATAGGAAGTATAGATAGAAGTCCCTGGTAAGGGACATTCTCCCCAAGATACACTTGCTGTGTGGGAAGGAAATTGGATTGCGTAGGCGTGAGCAACCATACCACCGATATCGTGGCCAACGACGTGGATTTTGTCGTTTATGCCGAGGTGGGAGGTGAGAAGAGTGTGGAGGTCTTGTGCCATGGTGAGTTTGTCGTAGCCATCTCTGGGTCGTGAACTTTCTCCTGCGCCGCGGTAGTCGGGTGCGATGACTTGGTATCCAGCATCTGCGAGGGGAGTAATGACATGTCGGAATTGATAAGATGTTTGAGGGAAGCCGTGGATCAGAAGAATGGTCCCTTTGGGTTTTTGGCTCGAGGGTGGAGAACAAGATAGATAGTGTATAGAGACTTCTGTAGGTGTGGATGGTTTTCCAGACAAGACCTGGCGCTTTGAAGTCCAGCGGGAGGAGTCAAAAGTACGTGCTGCCATGGCTGTATCCTGTTTTTATCGTGGGCAGGTCGAAGATGATTGAGTAATTGAACTGAAAAGCGAGCCACGGATGGCTTATATCTACGAAGTGTAGTTCTATTCACGCTTGTCGTTTGTAATCAAGAGCGTCATATTGAGCGTCACCTTCAGCGTCACCATCTTCCTCTGAGCGTCACAGCACATGAATTCAGCGTCACCTTCAGCGTCACTCTGCTGCTTCTTCGAGCGTCACTACACATTACAATCATCCATAGGGCGTGTCTCAAACACAGTCTCACTGTTCTTTGATGCGACGTCATTCTGAACGAAAGTCATGTTGCTCAAGCTAGGTTCTGTTTTCCGCAAGAGCTTCTTCGAGGACAGCTGCTTGTCCACGTCCACTCACCGCTACGTTCACATATAGCGTGATGACCGCACAACGGCATAGATGGAAAGTTCATTGCTAGAACAGGGCAAAAAAGAATCTCACAGATTTTGAGAATGGTACTCGCCCAGCAAGCAAAAGCAAAAGAAGATTCCGACACGGGGAATTGAACCCCGGCCTCCTCGGACCTGATCGTACAATGTACTGTTTGAGAGCGAGAAATCCTAGCCACTAGACCATATCGGATTTGATGTAAGCCGAATTACATTCTACGTACAAATAGCTTGATTGTTGGCACCACGGTCAATCGCTCTCGTCATCCTACTGCCATCATCCTGCCATCTGCCTAGCGACGTTTGCATAGCTCAACCAAATCTTCAGATCATGAGAAAAGTTATGCCACTGTCGAAGTATCATTAAATTACAGAGCACAACGGAGGTGACAGACGATTGAAGTTGAAAGAAAGAAAAATTGGTCAGAATAGATAAATACAGTTTGAATCGTAAGATAGCTAGTCAAAGCCCAAAGTCATTAGAAAGGTCACACTCAATCATCATCAACAACATATGATTCGTTTAACCGAACATGGCATCGCCGAGTCTGATGCTGACAGTCTTGGTCTGGAGGTAGTTGTCAAGAGCAGCCTCACCAAGTTCACGGCCAATACCCTAAGCAATACAGTTAGTATATATTTCGTTTGGTGAAGTTGTAGGGGTACACATACCGAGGCCTTGAAGCCACCGAAGGGAAGTTGCCAGTGAAGAGTGTTGTATGTGTTGACCCAAACGGTACCAGCCTTGAGGGCGTTGGAAACCTCAATGGCGGTGTTGAGGTTGGATGTGTGGACGGCGGCGGCAAGACCGTATGTGGTGTTGTTGCCAACGCGGATGGCGTCCTCCTTGGTCTTGAACTTCGCAATCGAGCAGACGGGGCCGAAGATCTCTTCTTGCATGATGCTCATGTCGTCCTTGACATCGGCGAAGATGGTGGGCTCGATGAAGTAACCCTCGTTACCCTTGCGCTTACCACCAGTGACGACGGTAGCACCCTCGTCTTGACCGGCCTTGATGTAACTGTTGAGTGTTAGTATGGGCTGCTTCTATTCAACAATGATTGGAAGATACGTACCCCATAATTCTGTCGAACTGGAGTTGCGAAACCTGAGGACCCTGGAAGGTGTCGGCAGCGAAGGGGTCACCAACAACGTTCTTCTGAGCGCGCTCCTTGAAGCGCTGGATGAACTTGTCGTAGATACCCTCCTGAACGTAGACTCTTGAACCAGCACAGCAGCACTGGCCGTGGTTGAAGAAGATACCAAAGTTGACCCACGAGATGGCGTTGTCAATGTCGGCATCGTCGAAGACAATGTTGGGGGACTTGCCACCAAGCTCGAGGGTGACCTTCTTCAGGTTGCTGCCAGCAGCGGCCTTCATGATTTGTCTTCCGACGAGGGTGGAGCCGGTGAAGGCAACCTTGTCAACGTCCATGTGCGAGGCAATGGCGGCACCAGCAATCTTTCCGAAACCAGAGATGACGTTGACAACACCTGCAGGGAAGCCAGCTTCCTTGATCAAGGTGGCAGCGTAGAGACCAGACAGAGGAGTCTGCTCGGCAGTCTTGATGACGACGGTGTTACCGCAAGCAACAGCGGGACCAATCTTCCATGCCCACATGAGGATGGGGAAGTTCCAGGGAATGATTTGACCGCAAACACCAATCTGATAGACTTGTCAGTGTCTAGCTATTGACAGTCAAAAGATCAAAACTTACAGGCTCCTTCTTAATGTAGTTGAAAGTGTCAGGGCTGGTGTCGACGACCTTACCCTCAATCTTGTCTGCCCAACCACCGTAGTATCTCAAGCAGCCAGAAGCAGCGGCAATATCACCCTTTGCCATTGTGAAAGCCTTGCCGTTGTCAAGGGACTCGATGGCAGCGAGCTTGTCAGAGTGCTCATCGAAGAGGTCAGCAAGCTTGACGAGAAGCTTGCCACGGTCACAAGGAGTAACCTTGCGCCAGTCACCCTCGAAAGCCTTGCGGGCAGCAGCAACGGCAATGTCGACATCCTTCTCGCTGGCCTCGTGGACCGAGCAGATAACCTTCTCGTTGGAGGGGTTGATGACCTCGAAAGTCTTGCCATCAACGCCCTTGACAAACTCGTTGTTGATGAACAGACCAGTGGGCTGCTCATACTTGCCCGCGGTTGGGGTCTCGAGCTGAATTGACAAAGACATGATTGTGGAATATATGTGGGGTATCTCAAACACAAAAAACAATAGAAGGGAGGAACAGGTGAGCAGAAAAGAGGCGGACTCGATCAAGGTATTTGTACTCAACGTGTTCACCTCTGCAAGCTTCACACTTTCTGGGTCCACCGAACCAATCTCCACTCGTCCTCGAGCGGACCTTGCCTGATTAGGATGGAAATGGGAGATGATTGGCGACCGCAAGACCTCGGACTCGCGGAGTGTGTTTGCTTAGGCGGGGCAAGAAGCGGCAGCTACCCCGCGCGCTGTTCTCTTCTGGATGTTCCCGGGGAAGGAACGATGGACCATGCCTGAGCAACAACGAAAAGACGCTTGATTCAGCCACATCATATTCGTATCTGCTGCAATGATCAGTCGACATCCGTTGCTCCATAAGCCATTGTTGTATCTTCCGAGCACGAGAATCGAATGTGCTCGTCTCTCGCAAGCATGGCCGCAAGATACCAAACAATGTCAGTGCGTTGAAACTGCTCGGGTTAGTTGCCTCCGAGGCGAGATTTGCCAGATATCATTACGAAAGGTGGTCAATATCACAATCTAAGTGGTCAATAATGAGAGCCTCGGAATACCTCCTTTGTCTGTCGTTTATTAGCCCCTCCATTTCGCCCGTCCTCGATCCTCATAGCTCTCCCTCCATCTCCGCATCTTGAAAGACCCTGGCGGTAGGATTCCGCAGGTCCGACCTCGTCCATATCTTGGTATTCAATCCTTCGAGCCATCACCGCCATCTTGCATATCCCAATCGTCGGGGACTCGGATCTCTGGATTGCCTCTGTCCGGTCGTTATCTTGCACTGGTTTCGCTGGGAATCGCGCGGATGGCACGTGTTGTCTCTGTGGAGCAATGCCCGCATAGACTTGCTTCAAAAGATGATAGTCGCAAGTCACAGTGACTTTAGGCCTAGATCCCGTTCGAATGCGGAGGAGCTCTCATTTGTAAGCCAAACTTTCTCCTCACATGCTCACCACAACATCAAGGTGTCGGATGCGTTCCGCTCCTTGTATTCTGGCTTTTGTTTGGAGCCTCTCTTTAGTCATTGGAACTTTTCTTGTGTTATTTCTTCGACTCGTCAATCCAATTCTAGGCCTGCTGAATTTGTTCTATCTGCCAAAACGAGAGGACATTGTCAAAAGCGGGTCCTCGCCAAGGATCCTCGACAGCCACACTACTAGTTATGCCCGAGGCCGGCGTCTCACCACAAGCTTCCTGGCCCTGGCGACCGCCTTTTTCGTGCTCATCTCCGTCTGACTCGGATTCTTCACTGTCTGAACTGCTTTCTGAGGAGCTTGAATCGGAATCTGAACTGGATTCATCCAAGCCCACGAGATCACTTGGGTTGCGACGTTGACCAGATGTTGTTATGAGCATTGGATCACGTCGGCTGAGTATAGTGTTGCTTACGGCAGCTGTATATGTCATCAGTATAAGTCGGACATGGTCAGAGAGACATGCTTACCATGACTTGCATGCAGTGCAAAATCCGGCTCTATGCGGCCTTCTCTACTTGTAACGTCTCGCCAGACTCTGACCTTACCATCCGTACCGCCTGCCCAGATGTCGGTCTTACCATCTGAATTGCTCGCGAAGTCGAAGGAAAGCTTCAGCGTTGTAAGAGCATTTCGACCAGAAAGATAACTGAGACGCTGTCCAGTGTGCCTGATATCGTAGACCAACAGGGCGTCACTCTGGCGTTCAGCAGCAAAGAGGTAATTACCACATGGACTCCACGCAAGCTGGCTGACGCCATTGCCCTTGAGTAGCTTGTCGTCGGCATCATTGTAACTCAAATCAAACGCAGCTATAGACTCTCCTTGGCCAGCATTTTCGAACAGTCCTACTTGACGATTGTAGGTGCCCGCAGCCAGGATATTGTCACCTGACAGAGCTAGCGAAGATACGATACCGCCAATGCCAGTGGTGTCGGCTCCATAGAGCTTCCTTGCCTTGCGGCCTTTTCTCGTCGGACATTCATAGACAGGAGCGTCTTGGTTGTGAATGTCGAAGACAGCCAGAGTATCTTTTGCGCCTGCAACAAAGTGGTTGTTGTCTACAAAGAGAAGAGACGAGGGTGCAATATATGCTTCGGTCAAAGGATTCTGCCATGTGTAGGATGCGTGGATGTATGTGAGATCGAGGGCGTTGGTCAGACGTATAGGTAGGTCTGGTTGAGAAGTTGCGAGCAGAGTAGTCGCGGGATTGGTGACATCGAAGGCAGGGTGAAGGGTGAGCGAGGTGAGTCTCGCTGGCGATGGAGCGGAACAGTAGGGTGATGTTTGAGCAGGCTCTTGGTCTGAGTGAGCCAACGGACTTGCAAAGGTTAGCTAGAGAGAGCCATGGAGACGGCAGAAGCAAAGAAAACAGTCTTGAAAGAAGAGAAACATGATCAACAATCCTTACACTGCAAAAGTTCTCAGAATGAGATCCTCGTTATACGTGACTACAGCGGTGCCATCTGCCGACAGAAGAGCGTGGCGGAAGCAATTACTCTCATTCTTGTCTGCGCGCGTCGCAAGGCCGCGAGTCTGTTCAGCCCAGCCCGGATGTGCCTCGTCGACGGTACAGCAATACTTGTCGCCTGTTGAAGCAACGCATCGCAAAGTCGGCTGCCGTGCTGCAGCAATTTCAGCTGTAACAGCGTCTTCGGCCATCATCTATGAATATGTTTAAAAGAAAACGGAAGTGCGGAAGAGTTCTGGATAGAGGAGCTTTGACCGCGTGAACCCCCGGCCGAGGTGAATCGACAGCGCTGTCGCTTCTGGAATTTTCCACCGACAGCAATACATCAACCACGACATCGCATTCTTTAATCTACATCTCTTGCCAGAATCCAGTTTGTCGCAAGCTATCACCGTCAAAATGGTATATCTCACCTGCTGTCGAACGACGCCATGCGCAAACCACGCAGCTAACACAATCTACAGTCCACCATCGCCGCCAAGTCCATCAAGTCCCTCGCTCCCCTGCTCGACCGCGTCCTGGTCCAGCGCATCAAGGCCGAGACCAAGACTGCCGGCGGTATCTTCCTTCCCGAGTCTGCCGTCAAGGAGCTCAACGAGGCCAAGGTTCTCGCCGTTGGCCCCGGTGCCCTCGACCGCGATGGCAAGCGCATTGCTCCCTCCGTCCAGCCCGGCGACAAGGTCTTGATCCCTCAGTTCGGCGGTTCGCCCATCAAGGTCGGCGAGGACGAGTACTCGCTCTTCCGCGATCACGAGTGAGTCATCTCTGGAAGACTATAGAGTAAAGGAATGGAACAAGACGGCTAATCAACGACAACAGGCTTCTTGCTAAGATCAACGAGTAAACAACATGATACCCCCAACAACCTCATCCTCTTCGACGAACCTCTCAAAAACTCATTCCACGCATATACTTGTATCAACAATTCCACATTTTGACGAACCACCACCAACGTCCGACATCTTGAAGAGAAAGCAAAAAAGAATCCCGCTTTTGTAGTATATCGTATCCTTCTTCTGTTGTATTTACCAGCGAAGTCATTCTCAGACACTCTTCATATACTCAGTCTCCCCTCATACTCGACAAAGTGCTTGTGAGATGTCCTGGAGCTGCACTAAAACATCTGCCTCTTTTCGTAAAAATCTCGATGATTTGAATCAGCCATCAAAAAAATCCAACCACATCGACACATATATTGTCAAAACTGCAACTGGGGTCTCTGGTAGACTCGATACCGCTCAAGAGCGTTCACTGTCCAAAGACAGCTCATACAATCTTGATAGACCAAGCATCGCCACAAGAACAGCCAATTGCAAATCCGTGGACAGCACCATTATACAAGAATCTACAGAGCCATCTCCATACACAAATAACCCCATACTTTTGCCAATGCCAAATGCTTTCACGCTATCTCCTTGAATCTATTCTTACTGCTTTGAGCCAATCCAACAATCAAACTTTCTGCCATGCCATCTACCCAATAGGACTTCGCTTCTTCTGTTCTACATCAAACATCCATTCTTGATGGATGAATGCAAGTCGCTGGAAGCGACGCGTTGGCGTGTTCCATTGAGCGAAGCAAACACTTCAACTTGCCATTCGTACCACACCTTTCTATCGTCGGTTTGACGCCACATGGAGACTTCGATCTCAGCACCTGTGGGAATGGTGATGGGAGTCTATTTTGACTTGATTAGCAAAAATCATAAGGGCAAGTAAAATGTACACAAAACATACCTTGAGGGGGAAGAAGATCGGGAACCAAGAAATCATGTCTTTACTCTTGGCATCCATGGTGTTGGGGTTGATACTCAATTCGATAGGCTTCTTGCTGCTGTCTTCAGGCACATACAGCACAGTCTCGAAGTACCCTCCCAAACCGTGGCAGACTCCACGTGTCGAGGCAGTAAACCTTAGTCGGCAGAATCGCGCATTGTGTTCGTTCCAGCCGTCTCCACCTACCATACCGCTTCCACCTGCTTGCACACTGCCTCCTCTGCGAAGGTTGGACTGTGCAATAATAGCCTCAGGAAGTGGGTGAGTGAATTCCCAAGCAGTTTGAATGTCAGGTGTTCCAGTGCTGTCAAGACACAAATCATCATATTGATGCAACATAGTCACATACGGCAACTCCCACTTCTGTCCATCTTCACCACTTCTACCCAACAAATCCGCATAGATTTTAGGATGTGCGATGGGTGTAAAGTGCGCAGTGTAAGAAGTAGGCACACTAACTCCATGCTCGGGATGCAAAACATGTTGTACGCCATCCAAGCATTCAGGACTCAACTCGTTATCTGCGAAACTACCGAGCAGTTCTGAAACAAGGATATCCACTTTTTGGGGGCTGTTGTCGATGAGAGGACCTTTCCAGGCACGCATGTCTGTTTTTACGACTGTGACGCGCTTGTTCCAGAGGGGGTCGGTGGCGTTGCGGCGTTGGAGTAATACATATGCGTTGGGGTTCTTCTCTACTGCCCATTGCTTGACGGGGATACCGGTGCTGACGGAGGCTTTGAGGCAGCGAGTAACGAGAGGGCCACGACCGGCTCCGACGACTGCGACAACGATGGGTCTTTGCAACTTCTTGTGCAGGTCTTTGAGGGCGGCGGCTACAGCGCGCTCGTACCATTCGTACTTGATGGGGTCTTTCTCAAACACCTCGTAGGTAATGGACTCGAGGTTGTCGGTCAATGGCTGCAGAGGCGATTGCAAGTAATCCTGGTAACCGGCGGCGAAGCGGTCGATGATGGGACGGGGAGGTTGAGTACGTTGAAGATGACGGATGTAGCTCAAGTGTGGAGTCAAATCTTTGGGCTTTTGGGTTTGCTGTTTACGCTTGGACTGAGCAGGGGTAGGAAGCTCTGGAGAAGCTGATCTGTCAGGGAGGTTGACAGGCATACCAGGGTGATCTTGGCCAGGGATAGGACCGACGTCGCTGAGAATAATCCAGGGGACGGTCTTGAGGCGCATGTACTTAGTGAGAAGAGCCTGGATTGGCTTGTTCAAGACAGGGAAGCCCTTTGCATTCTGCACAAATGTGGACTCGGGAATGATGAGAGTGCGTAGAGGCTCGGAGAACCAGCGCGATTGAATGGCTGAAGAAGGCAGCTTCTGAGGAATCTCAAGAGCGACAGTCAATCTAGGGTGGTACTTGCAGGTCGATCTGATCAATTCCCAAGTATCCCACGACCAAAGAGCGTCAGTTGCAATTGACTTGAGAATCTTAAAAGAGTCTCTTGCACGACCAGCAAGGCTCAGTCCATCCTCAGCGGCTTTGCTCTCGGTAGGCTGCATAGGAAGCAGAATCTGTAGGTTGATGTACGGCCCAACCTCAAGCGAATGCCAGATGGCTCTAGCGTACTGGCTTATGACAGACGATGTCTCGAGGTTAGGTCCTTGAATCATAATGTTGTTGACACCGCAGAAGGCAGCATAAGCAACTTCATGGTTGAAGACCTGGCGAGAAACGTGGGCAATGACAGGATCCGGAGAAGCAAGATCAATCCAGGTACTTGTACAGCAGATCATGGTAGAAATGTACTCATCCGGTACCAGGTTTGTGTCGTCGGGAGTCAAAGGTGCCACGAGAGGATAAGGAACAGCATTTGCATTGGAGGATGCTGAGACAGCCTCGAAGTATGCATCTACCAATGCCAAAACTCGTGCTTGAAATCCTGGAGACGTGATGGGTCTAGTCATCATATCGTACTACGATCGTAATTAGCCATGTTTCGACTCGTCCAGTTATTGATTGTGTGCAAGGAATCAAGATGCTGGGCAAATGTATTTGCCTGAGAATGGCAAAGCAGTGCTTTCGCTTGAGTGGGATATCAAATCACATATTGCTGCCAGAAGCAAGGAAATAAGACTTACACCTGCATCTTGCGCCTGGTTTCCCAATTCGGTCGTCACAGGGACAGTCCTCTTGGTCTCATGCTGTCCAATGTAGAAATATGTGTTTTGCTGCTCAGGAGGAGCAACTCCAGGTAAAGTCTCCATTTTCTAGGTGTTCAAAGTGATGAGGTGTTTCAATGTCGCCCAGTGCCAGCGTTCATCAAGGTCGCAGGAAATTTCGGGCGTGCCAAGACCCTGGATGTTTGGCGTTTGATGCGGTCAAATCGACTTGCATCTTGCACCATCGAATTCGGAAAGCGACAATTCTCGAGTGTGTTTGCAGCAGTCGACTGTCGGGCGCATCGTGTATTGACATTACACTCATATACACTAGGCGTAGGTCATTCTATAGAAGCATGACAGCTATTCTGAGATCGGTGAATCATGATTGACCTTTTTCGGAAATCCTGCAGAAGAGCGTTGGCAACATTACGATCATGGAGCTTCTTGCTTGAAGGCAACACATCGAAGGCAGCCTGATGCCATCTGACACCATATGCAAGTAATGTCTACCTCATCACAACATACCTTTTTGATTAATACCATTAATATACAATCGCGTTAGTCATGAACTTCGGTTTTCGATTGTTCGATGATACTGCTTAAGCCTGTACATCATATCGCCTAGCCCTATCCTCTCCTGGAATCCTCAACATCTGTGACATGTCCGTTCCACTGTTATTCATTTGCTTGGCCACGTCAAGAGCTGTGGCACCTTTAGCATCGATCACAGTGGGAACGACACCGTACTGAAGTAGGATCCTGACTATGCCAAGGTGACAACGCTTGACAGCTATATGGAGAGGCGTTTCAAATGAGGTGTCAGTTCCTACGGAGTAGGCATCATCCTCGAGACGGGCACCACGATCCAGGAGTCGACGCATCATGGGCTCATTTCCGAGTGTGGCGGCAGCAGCAAGACAACCCGAGTGCTCCAGACGAGCGTCATGCCGAAGCAACAAATCAATCGCATCGGGATCGCGATATAATGCTGCGACGAGCGCGAGTGGATAAGTAGCTGCATCCGGATCTTGGTTTGGATCTGCACCAGCATCAAGAAGGAACTTGAGATACTCGATTTTCTGTCGTCCCATGCAAGCCACGATGAGAGGTGAACCGCGCTTGTCGAAGGGCATATTGACGAGAGAAGGATTCCGGACGAGCAGGATCTTGGTTATAGGTATCGAGCCCGTGTTAACCGCACCACGAACAATTTCCTCATTCAAGGTAACAAATTGATACTGATCTAATAAGAGTTCAACTATGCCAAAGTGAGAGCTCTCCATGGCGGTGATCAACAGATCTTGGATAGTTGTTTCCGATGGCTGCTCCTGTCTGCTCTTCAACAGAGTCCTCATCTGAGCAACATTTCCAGCTACAGCCAGGTCGAGTAGTGAGGCCTCGGAATTAGGCATCATGGCAAGATGTTTGCGGACGGCGTAGCAGGTCCGAATTCCATTTCAAGTCTGTCTTGTTTATTTTGTCCGATGCTGTTTCTAGGCATCCACATTTCCGTGAGAAGACCTGTGAATAATCAGCCAAGTCCGGCGATTCGGCACAGCTAATGGCAAGCAAGATGGGATCAGTGAAGATGCTTGAGTTGAATCAAGCTTTCAAGCTCTGGCCCTCGGCTTTTTCGGCTCAATTTTACCCAGCTTCCATCCCACATTCGACAGCTCCAACACAGCCACTCCACTTCACAACACACGACATCGCAACTGCCGTTCTTCAAGATCATCGCTGAATCAGGATTCTCGTGTCGTGACATGGTACATAGGCTAAGTAGCGTCGGGAAGAGCTCTAGCCGACTTTATCATCACCTTCCCCATGCTTCCCCTCATCAAACTCAATGCCAAGATGAGGAGAATAACCTCAGTAGATCATGATTCAAACTACACTTTCTTTTTGGACCCCCTCAAGCCTCAAATTGCTTACATCATGAGGCGTTCTTGCAATGGTATGGAGCTTCTTTCGGTGAGTTGGCTTCAGCTATGCATTACCGGACCCCTCTTGTAGCGGGATCGTGGAGAAAGATGTCCCGAGTTTGCGAAGCTATAAAGGTAGGTTGTGGACTACCTTGGTGAGAAGTAAGTCAGCTTTAGCTTCTTGTACGAGACGATGCATCATTCTGTCAACACAATCGCCGTGGCTCTAGTGGCCATTGGCTTTGCTGGTGCACAGAACAGTAGCTGGGATCACAATCTTTTCACGTCGAGTCCCCCAGTATATCCAAGTCGTACGTGGACCTTGATGAGATTGACTTTAGTCAACATCAATACCTTCCTGCCAATGGCTTGACCAAGATTCTGACCGAGATACAGCGGAGACCGCGGGCATTGGCTGGGAGAATGCTCTGGCCCAAGCAGAAGCCTTCGTAGCTAACCTGACCTTAGAAGAGAAAGCTGGAATGGTTACAGGTGAGCTAGATCATTTTGATCAACATGATATGAACTTACATCTTCTCTTCCAGGCTCTTCTGGCCCCTGTGTTGGCAACATCGCTCCTATTGAGCGTCTGGGTTTTAATGGTAAGCTCAGTTCCCTTCATCTTGTTCTTTCGGGACGTAACATATTGACTCTCTCAACAGGACTCTGCTTGCAGGACGGTCCCTTGGCCATCAGACAGGCGACTTATGCTTCGGTATTTCCTGCAGGCTTGACCACTGCAGCCTCATGGGACAAAGGCCTCATGTATACCAGAGGATTGTATATGGGCCAAGAGTTTAAAGGCAAGGGAGCTAATGTTGCGCTTGGACCTGTAGTCGGGCCTTTGGGTAAGTCATGCAGAGGTCTGAGCATGGCTAAATGAATCACTGACGGCAACTCCAGGTCGCAATGCCCGTGGTGGACGCAATTGGGAAGGTGATTTTGTCCATGTTGAAATCTGAGGACCTATACTGACCGCTTCATAGGCTTCTCTCCCGACCCTTTTCTTACAGGTATTGCTGTCGAGCAGACAATCTGGGGCATGCAATCTACAGGACTCCAGGCTTGTGTCAAGCGTGGGTCTCTAACACATCGACGCTAGAGGTTAGATTACTGACATATTGCAGACTACATCGGAAACGAACAAGAGACTCAACGCAACCCATCGATCAATCAGAATGGAACTACGATTGAAGCAGTTTCTTCAAACATCGATGATCGTACGATACATGAGCTTTACTCCTGGCCATTTGCCAATGCAGTCCGAAGTGGTGTTGCTTCGGTAATGTGTTCGTACAATAGAGTCAATGGCTCGTATGCCTGTGAGAACTCCAAGACATTGAATGGCATCCTCAAAGAAGAGTTTGGTTTCCAAGGTTACGTCATGAGCGATTGGGGTGTAAGTGTTCTTGACTATACTGAGTATAGATGGCATGCTGATGATTGCAGGGTACCCACAGCGGAGTTCCATCAATCAACGCAGGCCTCGACATGGATATGCCTGGCACAATCGGATTCTTTGTGAGCGACAATAGCTACTTCGGCAGCAACATCACCACCGCTGTCAACAATGGCTCCCTTTCCGAGGCTCGTCTCGACGACATGATCAAGCGTATCATGACACCATACTTCCATCTCAATCAGAACACCGACTACCCTCCAATTGATCCTAGCGGTGCGATCGGTGGCTTCTTCAGTGTTGAGCCTTCAATTGTTCAGTTCCCTCTTGGTACCGTCGCGAACGTCGATGTTCGTGCCAATCATGCTACATTGATCAGAGAACTTGGTTCTGCTGGAACTGTTCTGTTAAAAAATGTCAACAATGCCTTGCCATTGAAAGCTCCCAAGAACATCGCAGTGCTGGGTAATGATGCTGGAGACTTGATCAACGGCGAATATTTCGACAGTGCTCCTTATTCGCAGAATCCTTTTGGGTTCAGTACGTTAGACCTCTACGAAACACGAACTATGGCTGACTTTTCCTTTTAGAATACGGTACGCTTCCGGTGGGAGGTGGATCTGGTACGGGTCGCATGTCTTATCTTGTTGATCCGCTCACCGCGATCAAGGCTCGAGCTGCCCAGGACGGTAGTCTCGTGCAATACATCCTCAATAACACCTTGTTGTCCACTCCCAGTGGGCTTTCCAGCCTTGCACCATCGCCACCTGATGTTTGCCTTGTCTTCCTGAAGACTTGGGCTCAAGAGGGCCTTGACCGAAGCACGCTCCTAGCGGACTGGAATAGCACTGCGGTCGTCGAGTCAGTAGCCAGTGTGTGCAACAATACCATCGTTGTCACTCACTCTGGCGGTCTGAACGTCCTACCTTGGGCTGATAATCCCAATATCACTGCTATTCTAGCAGCACATCTTCCAGGTACTGAATCTGGTAACTCCCTAGTGGACATCCTTTACGGCGATGTGAACCCCAGTGGTAGATTGCCTTACACTATTGCCAAGACCCAGGGCGACTACTCCTATGCCGACATTACCAACAGTACTGCTTTGGCTACCACCACGAATCCCAATGCGTGGCAATCGGATTTCGAGGAAGGTCTTCTAATAGACTACCGTCATTTCGACTTCTACAATCAAAGCGTCCAGTATGAGTTTGGCTTTGGTCTCTCGTATTCAACTTTCGATATATCATCACTGAGCGTCAGCAATGTCTATGGTGGCTCCAACATAACCAGCACTCCTCCCCCTGCCAAGATCATCCCTGGTGGCAACCCTACGCTTTGGGATGTCCTTTATCGAGCCACAGTGACCGTCTCAAACACAGGTGATGTTACCGGTGCTACAGTCCCACAGCTGTATTTGTCACTTCCGCAAGTGCCTGGTGAAGATCCTACACCGCTTCACGTGCTCCGTGGCTTCGAGAAGGTTAGCCTTCAGCCAGGGCAAAGTACCGTGGTCAACTTCGACCTCACCAGACGCGATCTCAGCTACTGGAGCGTGTTCCAACAAGAGTGGGTCATCGCAGGAGGAGAGATTGGAGTTTCGGTTGGCTTGAGCAGCAGGGATTTCAAGGTGACCTCTTCGTTCAGGGCTTTGTGAAGTGATGTCCGTCGTCGGTTACGATGCATGTTCTAGATATTCATACGATCCATCATGCGGCAGTTACTATAATGAGGCTGGCTTGCCCTATTCTCTATGACAAAGCTATCAAAACATCCTTGTTTGTACTTTGGAGGGTCGTGCGTCGGCCGATGAGCTTAATGAGGCTTGATGGCGCTTGCCCGCCATGACGAACATTGGCGGTGTGGCGTCGCCGTAGCAGATGTGCCGTGAGTGATGCGGATCAACAGTGTGATGTTTGTTCTGACGACTCCTGCTGAATGTATAGAAGCTACATTGCTTGTGGATTCTTTCACAGCATTTCAAAATTTGGTACTCGAGTATTTGTTGATTATAAGCCTCATTCCTTGAACTTACCATAGTGCCCGTTCTTGGCATATCTATCTGTTGAAAGCCCTCCTCTTTCTTGCCCTCCACCGCCAAGTGATAATTTCCGTCTAATCAACATCTCTACACGGGGATGTTTAATCTTCTTGGCGGTAGAAGCAAGTGGATCAATCGAGCCTGAGAAGACGCTGCCGCCTAGCTTCGAGACCAGGTTCAGCAAACGTTTTGACCGCTGACCTTGCGAATGCTCCAAACATCCGATGACTCTCTGCACCTTGCGCGAATGGACCTCTAGCATGATCGCAGTGGGCACTGCAAAGAATCAGGGCAATGTCAATACTCGTCTACTCATGATAGAGCGATGCGTCTGATGCGCTCAACATCCAGCATATTGACCTCAAAACAAGTAGGGTTACAATCGATGGAAGCGAGGCTGCCAAGCTCAAGGGCAAGATATGGCCGTTCGAGATGGGCTTCTCGTCATGGCTTTTCATGTTTCAACTCGTCTTCTGAAACACTGCAGCTGCCATGCCCTAAGCTGGGCAGCTGAGAACACTGGTTCGAAAGTCGTTGAACATCTTGATCTGTCATTCGTCTAAAGCAAGTCGTATGGTGTCTTTCCTAGATTAGCGCAGCCTTGTAGCTCTCTTGAGATTCTTCGGATGAACAGACTGATCGCTGTTTCAGATATGACGGGTGGTGCTTGACCGAGCTTGTCAGAAGTTGTTGTGGGGCGGCGTCGACAGCTCTCTGATCAGAGCGTTCTTGCAGAGTCCTCTTCCGAGCCTCCGACCTGATCTACTGGCCTCATGGCCGCCACACCTGACTCCTGCAATCAACGTTAAGTGCTTTCCGACGCGATACGAGCTCTATATTGATGTCAGCTTGTATGCAGAAAGAAGCAATGACATGTGAGTAGCCCCAGCACACATTGCGGCAGCCGCGCCAAGTAGGAAGTCGATGCCCATGCAAATCGTATCCTTGCGACATGCATTCTAGAAAGGCAAGGACGATTATTTAAGTACTTCTGTCTCTCCTTCTACAATCGATTTGTCCCTCATCGTTCACACTCTCTTTCTCATCACATTCCAACTATCGAGCCGGTCTCGTCTTACACTCTTTACTTCCTCAATACTCTTTCTTCGAAAAGCAATCATGGTTCAATTCTCTGGCCTTGCTGTCGCCGCTCTTCTTAGTGGTGCAGCCATCGCAGCTCCTACTCTCCAAGAGCGTGGCAGCTGTACCTTCTCTGGCTCCTCCGCTGCTTCCAATGCTCTCAAGCAGAAGAAGTCTTGCTCCAGCATCATCATCAAGGATGCCGTTGTTCCCGCTGGTACCACCCTTGACCTGACCGACCTCGCTTCTGGCACCACCGTTACTTTCGAGGGCACCACCACTTTCGGCTACAAGGAGTGGAAGGGCCCCCTCGTCTCCGTCTCTGGTGACCACATTACCGTCGTCGGTGCCTCCGGATCTGTCATCGATGGTGATGGTAGCAGATGGTGGGATGGCAAGGGTACTAACGGCGGCAAGACCAAGCCCAAGTTCTTCTACGCCCACAAGATGACCAACTCCAAGATTCAGAACATCAAGATCAAGAACTCGCCTGTCCAGGTCTTCTCCATCAACAACTCCAAGCAGCTTACTCTCTCTGGAGTCACCGTCGACAACTCTGCCGGTGATAGTGGCGAAAAGGGCCACAACACTGATGCTTTCGATATCGGCTCTTCCTCCGGTATCACCATCAGTGGTGCCAACATCCACAACCAGGTACATCATCTTGTTCTTGTGTTCTCCGATGTTCCAGTGCTGATTATGATTTTAGGATGACTGTGTCGCCATCAACTCTGGATCTGACATCACTGTTTCTGGCTCTACCTGCACTGGTGGCCACGGTCTTTCTATCGGTTCCGTTGGTGGTCGTGATGACAACACCGTTTCTGACGTCAAGTTCTTGAACAACAAGGTCACCAACTCCCAGAATGGTCTCCGTATCAAGACTGTTTACGGTGCTACTGGCAAGGTTTCTGGTGTTACCTACTCTGGTAACGTTCTCTCTGGTATCACCAAGTACGGTGTTGTCATCGAACAGGACTACGAGAACGGTTCTCCTACTGGCAAGCCTACCAGCGGTGTCCCAATCACTGGCCTTACCATGACCGACAACACCGTTGGTGTTTCTAGCTCTGGTACCGACACCTACATTCTCTGTGCCTCTGGTGCTTGCTCCAACTGGAAGTGGTCCGGTAACAAGATCTCTGGCGGCAAGAAGTCCAGCAAGTGCTCTGGTATCCCCAGCGGCTCTGGCGCCAGCTGCTAAGTGTCATGGACTTTGGCAACCGAACAATCGTCCGACTCGTGGAGACGTATCTGACAGCTAAGCAGGTGTATCAGATTTTCTTTTCGATCTTTCCTTTCGTCAATATATAATTTCTCTATATACTGCAAAAAAATCGAGCTTCCAGAGTTTCTCTCAGTCCTGTCTGGCTTATGCTGAGTAGCGACTTTGGCGTCCAGTCTCCAGACTGTCAAATTTGTTTGGTTATGTGTATCGTCTTCCAACTTTATCTCGAGATAGTGAATATGGCTCCAGTGGAGCATGGAAGATACAAAAGCCGCGCGTAGCCGTTTAAGTGAGATTGCCCAAGCATGCCACTTTTTGTACCTGAATCTATCACGGAGATCAACCCCGGTTTGAGATATCCTCTTACGCCATGATTTTCCGATAGATAAGACACGCGATTCTCCATCACTTTCAATGCCAATCACGTTGCTTCGTGGAGCATCTCTCACGACAAGAAATCTTGGATAAGACTGCAAGAAAACGCCAAGCTTAGGGCGCCTCGGTGTACAGATAATTACACGGTCCAGAGTCGTGACTGCCTTTGCGCGCCACTTCTCCGCAACCTCATCTTTGACTTTATCAACACTCTTCAATGTTGTCCATCTATTATAACCGATTCTTATCCCCACAATGAATGGTGATCCGAGTGTGCTGGACAAGCTGTCGGCTCACATTGCCAGAACGATCGTGCAGCAAATCGCGACAGCTAGCGCGTCGGGTCAAGCTCCATCAGCGGCGTGCAAGCTCGACCTCAAAGGCTATATTGATGGCGATGTCTCGTCTTCTATTGATTTTGTAATCGACTCACCATTCCAGTGCGAACAGCAGCCTGGTAACGAGCTTTGATTGCTGACTTTTTGTTTTTCCCGAAGGGCGTTTTTGACATCTCGCCACTGATTGAGAGTGGAAGGGATTCTTCTGTAGCCACTTCAGAAACACCTCTTGATTCATCGATCGAATGGAGACAGACCGAGCAGACTCATATTGGTAGCGAAGTGCAGCCTTCAGGAGAGCTTATTCCTCGACGAAGCAACCGGCCACGGCGAGCGCTCAACAATGACTCGGACTCGGAAACATCGAAACGGCGAAAAATCACAGGAGGACTAAGGTTGCAACGACCGAATGGATCAGCAAACCAGAGCATGTCTCCCGAGGCTGGAGAGAGCGAGAAAGCACCTGTCCGTCGTCTTCAAACAGATGTTAGGGAGAAACCGCAAAGACGAACGACAAAGGATGAACCAGCTTTACGACCTTCCACCTTGAGCAAATTAGTTGTTGGCATCTGGGAGCAAATTTTCAGCAGCATGAGTTTTGACATAAGCGTTGTCTCTAGTGAATGGCGAACAACTGGATTCCAAGCACATCGAACACTCATCGCAGATGTAGATGAGGACGGTCAGCCACGAAGTGCAGTACAAGTCCCGCCAGCTACAGTACCAGAAAGGACTTTCACTAGGATGAATTTATTGTGTCGCAAAATCAGTCAAGCCAGTCGATGCTCTAGAGCTCTTGAAGTGGTGGTTCAAGCTTCATGGGTAGAATACTTTGACCGCCAGGTCCAGGAGATCGCAAGAGAAAATCCTCAACTATCGGCTACGAAGGCTAGGATGAAAGCACTAGCCCAAGCATGTTCCGAGATCGGCTGGAGTGAGAAGGAGATTCGGAATAAGATGTGAGCCTTCTTGCACTTATCAACGACTGAAGCTGATGTATATTCTTTCAGGGCCATCTGGCGTGGCTACAAGGAGATCAAAGACCACGGAGGTTGGGTATGTCTGGTTTTTGCAGGAATGGGTATCTACAGGTTTTGCAAATATCGCATTGGCTTTGACCCTGAGTCTATGGCAAATCTCAAGCGGATGCGTGCCAGATTTGAAGTGGCCGCTGATACACTGGTTTGTGCAACTATTTTTCGAGTACCTCCTCTTCATCGCTAAGACGACACAGCACCCGTACTGGCGAGACATGCTAGCAATCGTTGGCGACACTTCTTCTCGCCTCTACACTGGTCACCCTCACGATTGGGTCGTCTCGGACTCCGACGATCCTGTACCGCTTAAACAAACCTATCTGCAGTATGATCCGCAGTTCTCCTTCACACACCTGGACTCATCGATCGTGGATCCATATGCATTTGGTGCCAACGATCCTCGTCAAGTCGCCATGGTTTCACAACATTCAGCCTTTACTTGCAGTGTTTGCGGAGAAAAGCAGTCAGAAGACGTGACTGAAAGCACATGTCGATGTTTCCCGAATATTTTCGGCAGTGACCATCTCCCCATGGCGCCTGTCCAGATTTTCCGCACAAAGAACGGACGTAACAACGGGCTCATGGCATGTTGTGTAAGTTTTCCAGACTCCGAACAGATCTGGAGGATACATTTTATTGAGTTCTCATTTGCTAACTTCACTCCCTCCAGCCTTTCGAACGCGGCGTCGCCATTGGCGAATTTACAGGTCTCATCACAAAAGGTCTCGAAGGCATAGACGTCATGCAAGCCGAAGCCGAGCAACACTATCAGATCTACCAAGGCCGCGAGGGCAACTACACTCGTTTTGTCAATCACTCTTGCCGCCCCAATTCTCAGTTCCAGCGTTTCGTGTGGATGGGCACCCAGAGAATCATTCTCGTGAGCAGAGGAATTGAGGCTGGACAAGAAATTACTGTCGACTACTCGGATGCTTATTGGCGCAATTTGCCTAAGACGTGTTTATGTCAGGAAAGCTGTTGCAGATTTAAAGACAGGGAGAGGGGCACGCAGAGAATTGAGACTGCGACTGCTTCGCCTGCTTCGTGAGCGAGGTCGACAGGCATGCTAGCATATCATTGTTATCGCCTTATTGACATAAGGACATGCCTCTCAGAGGTTGTACACAAAATCCAGCGCTTGATCGCCATCCTTGCCATTGTCCTCGACGCCTCGCGCTCTTAATTGCTCCTTCTGCAAGTTCCTGCGTCTCAACGTCCACCACACAGCCACTACACCACAAAGTGCCAGCGTCTCCATACCAGCACTAACAGCGTTGCCCATCAAGTACCGGGGACCGTCTGTACTCTTGTAAATGTTGGAGGACACGATACCGGAGATATTGGCAAGCGAGACGAAGAATGGCATAGCCATACTACGTTTGTAGTCAGGAGCAAGGTTTGTCGAGATCCATGTGAGGATCAAGCAGTTGTAGCTGTAGATACCGCCGCCGCAGAGGAACATGGCGAAATAGCCTGCTGCATGGCTGGCTGTGCCGCAAGCAATGATGTACCCGATGATTGGTGCAATTGGAAGAATGGCTAGGACAGCTGCTCTTTTCTTCAGACGGTCGGAGGTGAATGTTGCGGTGACGAGGGTGAGGGTTGCGAAGACGTAGACGGGAATGGTCAAGTAGTTCGCTTGTAGCGAGGTATATCTGTTGATCAAAGGTTAGTCTGGTGCGATTTCCGAAAACAGCACGTTTACTTACCCAAGCCCCTTGATGATAGTCGGAAGGAAAGTGCCAAATCCAAACAGCGCAATGGAAGCCGAGAAAAAGCTGGCCGAAGCAATATAGATGATAGGGTCTGTAAAGGCCACACGAACATGCGACCAAGAAAACTCTTCTGTGCCTCTGGTAACAAGGTTTCGCTGTTTTCTCGCAACCATGATTGCTTTCTCTTCGCTGGTTAGGAACCATGCTGTTTCGGCACTCTTTGGCAGGAGGGCCCAGCAGATACCGCATAAGACAATCGAGATGGCTCCTTCGACGATGAACAGCCATCGCCAGGACTCGAGTCCACGTTGTGTGCCCATACTCTCGATACCGTACTACAGGTCGTAAGTATACCTGAAACAGTGATAAGCAAACATAGACAAAACTTACAGCAATCAATCCACCAAACGCTCCCGAAAGGCAGTTGCATGCGTATATGATGGCAACTCTCTTGCTTTGTCGTTCCCTCTCCCAGATCGTACTGATGATAAACACCACGGAGGGTACTAGACCAGCCTCAAATGCTCCAAGCAAGACTCTGACTGCAATAGCTTGCGAATAGTTCTGAATGAAGCCAGTGGAAAGAGTGATGGCCGACCACGCGATCATAGCAACACCAAGGACATGATTGGCACCAAATCGCTTAACAGCCATTGTCCAAGGTACTTCAAAGAGGACATAAAAAGGATAGAAGAGCGTAGAGATTGTGTTGAACTGATTGCCAACAAGACCGATACCTAGAAAATCGAGTTAGAAAGGCTCAAATCAGGTTGATCTCTTGCACAAAGTGCTTACCATCTTCGAAACCGAAAACTTTTGCGTTGCCGAGATTTGATCTGTCGAGATAGGCGACCAAGAGAATGACCGCCAAAGGAGGCAGCAGGAACTTGTCGAATTTCCTTAGCACCTTCTTTTCTGCCTCGAGATCATAGCCCAGATCATGGATTTCGCCGATAGATGCGTCAGATTTCTCATCTGGGAGTGTGGTAGCTACGAAGTCGTGCTTTTGTTCAAGTGACATGGTTGTGACAGGGTTGTCTCAATGCCCGAGATAGGGTGATTGGAATCGTGAGACGGAGACATGGTACTGATATGTTGAATGGTAGTTGGGGTACGACTCCAACATCTCTCTATACTTGATAAGAGATAGAAGATATACGGACTTCGAACGGTGGAGATCCACTCTTCGTTGCCTTACAAAAGCAGGGGTCGTGATAGCCCGGCGGCATATAACTGCCTACAATGCTGTTGAGACATCTTGGCTGACGAAACGTGCCTTGTTGATACGCGCTCGTATCTCAACGACAGGGAGTGACCAGTAGGGGATGCCAAATAAACAAGACAGGATACAAAGATAGGACTCGCGCAGGTGGTGCAAAGTTTGCATAGATGTGCACAAATATGCATAGATGTGCAGACTTATGCTTGACAATCGCTCAGACAGGAAGTTGTGTTTTGGCCTATCGCTGCAGGCTTGCCCGTCGTTACTCTTTCTTTGTTAGAAGCGAGCATATCCACCTCGAACGTTGTTGTGTCTCATTCAACCATTGAAACCATCATAAAGAATGCATGAAGAGGCAAGAGATATTCAGTGAAATAGTATAGATTAAAATTATACTGTCTGCTAGAGACAATGTAAAGATATTATGTACATACAACCAGTTGTATATGAACAAGAAAGTAGTCGAGACCGAAGGGCGCTGCCCAACAACCTCCAAGATCATCAAGATCTTCATCCCTTCATTAGATAGTCATTCTTCTATCGTTGTCTTTGTTTCTGTTTTCTTTTTTGTTTTTTCTGTGTTTAGTGAGCCCGATAAGTTGCTTTTTTGTCCTCCTCTTTTCGAATGGTTGATCGGCCCTGCCGTGTTCATTATGACATTAAATGAAAGAACATATGAAAGAAACACAAGGTGTTTAGGCCTTGTGGGTAGAGGTGGTGGTAGCCTTAGTGCTAGAGGTAGCCTGAGTGCTGGTCTTCATGGTAGAAGTAGACTTCTGGCTGCTGGTGGAAGAAGACTTGCTGGTTGAAGCGACCTTCTGTGCAACGTTGACGTTGGCAGAAGCACTGCTTGCAGGGATAAGCTTGGCACCCTGGATACCGCTGGACTTAACAACAGAGCCGACAGACTTCTTCATGTAGCAGGCAGATCCGGAAAGGGAAACATCAACACAACCAGTGGTCTGGGCACAGGTCTGAATGCAAGAAGCGAAAGAGTCAACGTAGACCATCTTCAAGTCACCACCAGCGTGGTCGGTACCACACTCAATGAGGAACTGAGCGCCGGAGGTCTTGTCAGTGTAGATGGTGTTGTTGGCGTTGGGGCAGGCGGCAACAGTGCTGGTAGCGGTGGCAGTAGCGCTAGTGGAAGTGCTAGAAGCAGCTTGGGCGCTGGAACCAGAAGCGCTGACAAAGCCAGACTGAGAAGCAATGGCGGAAGATGAAGAGCTAGAGGCGGCAGCCTTGTTACCCATGCTAACGCGGGAGCCGGAGAGAACATTGCTGTTGGAGGTGACGGCACCACCCATCTGAGTCTTCAACCAACAGGTACCGGAACCAACACCGTTCTTGCCACCGACGTAGGTGAAAGCGGTACACTTGGAGTTGGCATCGCAGGCGGTCATACAGTCAGTGTACGAGCTGCTGGCCTGAGTGTTGGTGAACGAGCCTTGGTTAGAATCAGAAGAGTAGTAGAGGTTGTAAACCGAGCCGGCAGAGTTGGTGGCCGAGCTGGGAAGAGAGCTGGTAGCCGAAGCAGAAGAGCTGGTCGATGATGCCTTGGCGGAAGAGCTGGCCGATGAAGTCTGAGTGGAGGATGCTACAGAAGAAGAGGAAGAAGAAGAGGAGGACGAAGAGACAGCAGCGGCGGAGACGAGCTGGGCGTGCTGGACACCTGATGCACTTCTCATAGTGCCGACGGTGCTCTTCATGTAGCAAGCAGTTCCGGAAAGAGAGACTGCAACGCAACCAGCAGTGGTACTGCAAGTCTTGATACACTCTTGAATGCCGTTGCTGACGTAGACCATGTTGAGATCCTTGCCGTTGGAGTCGCCAGCGCAGTTAACGTTGAAAGTAGCGTTGTTGGGAGTAGTGAAGTTCTGACCGTTACCAGAGGGGCAAGAGATGGTCGACTCAGTCAAGTTGGCAGAGGTGTAGTAGATGCTCAGACGGTTGGAACCACCACAGTACTGCGAAGAGTTACCGGCGCAGGGGGAGAAGCAGTTTCCGAGAACACCAGGGGTGGGCTCGTTAGCAGCGGCGAGGGAAGAATCACAGTAGCATTGAGTGGCATACTCAAGACCAGCGTAGTTCATACCCTTACCCTTGCAGTACGCCAAGCACTTCTCGACAGTCATATCGCTGGACATGTAGGACGAGCCGCTAAGAGTGCGGTTGGAGACAGAGTCGGGAGCGCAGCCAACGTACTCCCAGCCAGTAACGTTCTGGTAGTAGACGGGTGAATAACCAAGAGTGGCAGTGCTAGTGCAGTTTGCAGGGTGCACAGGAGCCTCGCCAGGACCATAGGTGACGGGATTGCAACCAGGAAGCTGTGCCAGCTCACCAGTAACGGTTTCGTCGATGGAAGGAGCAATGACACAAGCCTGAGACTCAGCGTTGGTGAAGAAATCAAAGACAGGGCAGTCTGTGATCAGACCAGAGTCGTTGTTGCAGGTGTTGGTTGCCTCTTGAAGAGTGGGAACGTCCCAACCGTTGATGAAATCACCGTGGAATCCGTAGCCAGTAGGGTCACCCTGAGCAAAGACGAAGGGCTGGTTGGTACCGTTCCACCAATCGAAGCCGGCGGTAGAGTAAATGATCTCGTAGAAGATGGAGATCAGGTGGACAGGGTGAGAAGCAGGGCAGGGGCCGTTATCGTAAGAGTACTTGGTAGGATAAGCCATGTGAGACTTGTGGTCGGAAGAGTCAAGGTTAACACCATCCCAGCAGGAGGGGAAGAAGACTTGGGCGCGCAGGCCATCGGGGCAGACCTTGTTAGGAAGGCCGCTGGTGTAAGAAGAGGTACCACTGTAATCAAGGCAGACGAAGCTGACAGCCTGGCCAGCAAAGTCGTCGGTCTCTGCACGCTTGAAAGGGTCTCCAGCGAGCATGCGGAAACCTTCAGGGAAAGCAGTGAGGTTGTCGTTGTTGGGGCCACCTCTTTGGAGGTAGTAAACAGTCATACCACCGTAGACACCTTGGCCATCGCCAGCTTGAGGAACGTCAATGAATGTGCCGTTCTCAGATTGGTAGTAGAGCTTAGGGGTCCAGTAGTTGGACATGTCTTGCTTGATGGGGCACGAAGAGCATGCACCGCCACGTGCATCAGCATATGTCATCTCAGCCTTGAATCCCTGCACATGGTGTTAGATATTGTTCGGCAGAGCGATGTATGGATGTCAACCTACGTTTGATCCAGAGATGGTGTGGACGTGACCAGAGACGCCGCCAGGGTTGACAATAGGGTCAAGACGCTCGGTAGCAATACGTCCAGGGCAGGGCATACGCCAGAAAGCCGAAGCAGATGATGCCAAAGCAAGAACGCTGAGCGCCGAAGCGCTGAAATCGAAGGACCTCATTATGAAAAATTATAAACAAAGGTATTAAAAATCCGCAAGCGGATGAACAAACAAGATGAAGCTGTGATTAGTAGGCGAGATCGTTGCGGTCTGGAGAGAGCATTGAGACACGGATTGTCGACTGTACTTATAGAAAGTTTTCAAGCATGAATGGATTCAAAAACAGTAGATGAAAAGATCGTTGAGCTTGGAAAGGGGAATGTCTCTCCAAAACAAAACGTACAATAGCTGAGTCGGCAATTATCGATATGTATAACGGTCGATGGCGCTCACGGGGCGTCGTTGCAACGGCGCATACGAAAGTCTTGCCAAACAAAGTTTGCCATAGTGGTAGTGCATTTGATTTGAAGAGTGGATATGTTGTCCACAAGGACTTACGGTTATTCATGCTCAACCTCAAATGGGAACGATGGTTTGGTGGTAGCGAGCAAGGTTGTGACATGAAATATGAGATTTGGGAGTTGGGCTCAGCTGCTCGTTTGTGTTCAGCTTTGCATGTTTAATTGCTTGCACAACGTGTCGCATGGAGCGCAGTATACCGCGCGTTCGCGGAAGAGCGGAATCTTGTCGATAACAGAAAACGAAAGGGATGGATACGATGAGCACGGAGTGGGTTCCTCGATGGAGGACGTTCTCATCATGTGGTAGCGTTCCCAGGTGCAGCGTTCGCAGATCACCTCGTGCGGACTCCGGCTGCCGCGAATTCTCCGGCAAATCTACGTGGTCCATGCCCAACAAGTCTTACTAGACGAACACTTGGAGGAGAGTCATATCTGATGTCTCTCGCATTCTTTTGCTCGATCTTCGCTCGAGAACTCCTGATAAGTCATTGAGTTCCGTAGCAAGAAATACAAAGACGAATCGATTGTGATCCATGACCTAGCATGAACGAAAGGTGCAAATGACAGCCAAGACTGTTGGCAACAATTCCTGTTTGTATGGAATCTGCAGAAAACACTGTCCGCAGATGCGCCGCGAAAGCCTCAAATTCCAACTCCCAATCCCAATTCGCGTCAACGTCCAGCCTTCAAATGTTTTCCCTGTCCGCCAAGCATATACCGGTTATGTCCATCTGGGAAGCACATCCACAGTCGTCACCAACTCCGATGCGCTACACCCCGTTATCGATATCAGGGTCTTTTTGTGAATCCGCCTCTAGTTGCACGGCACTTTCACGCACGGAGCAAACAGAGCACGCGAAGCAACTTATGCCCGCCTGCTAAGAGACATGTCTCTTTCTGACGGTCAACTGTCAGAGCCTAGCCATGATCTTCAAGAGTATGCGAATGGTCTGGCCACAGACATACACATCTCACTTCTTCGAAGACGTTCTGCTCAGCATCAAGGACAATCCTCCACCATGGAATATGTTGTCTAGAGTATCATATGATTTTGTGATGATATCACCAGAGAGCCATCACTCCTCCGACGTTTCTCTCGAAGCGGCCAACCAGAGCGAGCAAGAACGCCTTTTTCTCGTTCCCTCCCTCCGGCGCGGTCGCCACGCTGTTCATTTTCTGCTATCTGCTCAGCCTCGTACCCTGTGGCTCCAGCCCTTGCAAGATTAACTCTTTTGATCCCAAAAAAGTGCAAGCAAGTATTGGTCTCACATTTTTAACGTGTCTATTAGACTACGCCCGGAACGTTTCACAACAACGGCTACAGTGTGGAGTAGCCGAGTGGCTTTTGCTTGCTCTGACAGTTCATCTTTGCCGTATCGGAGCAATGAATAGGTCGTCCTCACAAATCAGCTCAGCGTAGGGCAGAAGATGTACAGTCTCGACAACTCGGCTTCAACGTATGGCAAGCACAGCCGGCCAGACCGTTCATGCACGCCTTGCCGCATCCTGTTTGCCTTCTATCACTTTAGGACAAGGACCTACTTCGAGGCACACCACATTCCCTCACATCAGATAAGTTTTTCCACTGCGGCCGCGCAATGTGGAGTCCTCCATATTGGAACCGCCAATATCAAGCCCCCCTCAGGAACGCCTCTTCGGAGTGGGTCCTCTACAAATACTCTGAGCACAATGGTATTAACCGACACTTACTTTTCCACTCTGAACTCCAAAGAGCGGGGTTATATCTCAATCAGTGAGCTCCATGTACAGTATTCCAACGGCACATGTGTTCGTATTAGTCCAGATAGCAGTGCCACGCGCGAAACCGGCATCGAAGAAACTGCTTTTCGGTTTGCCCTCGAACGGCTCTGGATGTATCAGATCAGTAGGTCAGACATGCAGCTGCAAATGTAGACAAGATAGCCGGAGGGGTGTTCCTGTTTCTGTGTAACACATCAACGTATACATCGTAGGTGTCAAAGATCGTGTTTGTAGACTGTTGATGTACACTCGGGCCGATTTGCAACAGGACTGTCACGCCAAACTTTATCGGCTTATCGCGAAGCTCCACTCACGTCAGGCCTACGATCGTTGCACCCTGTTGCTCTATACTGGGCTTCTTATTGGCAGCCTCGTCAAAGATCGTCGCAAACTGCTGTATTAATATTACCGTATACGTGTGATATTCTTTTTGACAGGTTTGTGACAGCGTTGATCAAAGCCAGGTTGCTCTTCCGAAATCGTCTTGCTCGGGTCCACTTTCACGAAGAAATATTGTCTGAGAATTTCTTTGTTGGCTACTTTTGAAAGATCACCCTACTTGAACTGGATATCAGTTCTACACATACATCATCATGCTGCAATCCTGTGTCAGTTCAGCTCGAGGTTGACCAGCCATTATAACAGACAATAGGGACTGACTGACCATGAGGTCTTCATTCAACATTGAGTCACAAACTTGTTTCCGGGATGATCCAATTGGGTGAACATGCAGAAGGATTTTTCAAGACCTTGTCTGAATGCTGTGATGCAACAGAGACACCTACAGCTGTCTGAGACACTGACATACCAGAAACATGTCCTCGAATTCGTCTTTCAGAGTCATCTCTGTCTTCGCTGTATACAGTAGCAGAGTAGAATGACTTTCGCATTTCTTTGTCCTGGTCGATCATGCTGGATTTCGAAGGGTATATAAATCTGAGGCCATGTGGTGTCGACATGAGCGTAAGAAGGCGAACAGACAATCGCAATCATCCATCAATAACAAATACTTGTTCCTCTCGCAAATCAACATTACATGTCGAACTCCAGCTGGGACTACTTCTTCGGAAACTACAGAGAACCCACCAAAAGCGCCAACGACAAGCCTATCAAGGATGATCAAACTCTGAGAACAAAGCTGAAGCGTAGGATAATGAGCTCTCTTCGTTCATCTGGAGATGGACATGGCTGACGGACGTGGTATGCAGAAGCTAGCAAAAATGTTCCCAAGTATCTCTTCCGCATGTGGAATGCAGAATCAGGCGGTGATTGTAAGCTCAACACCACTACTGCCATCACACCTTCGGTCTTTGCTTCTTCAAAAGGTCACAAATCGGTCTATGACATGACTCGCTCCGAGTTCATCAAGATCACCATCTCTCACCTGGAAGGCTATCGTGTTCTGACGGAGTTCTCTTCCTGGTCTCACTCTCCATACTTTGCATTCTACTACGCCCACCAGCGCCGATTGTCTGGCACTGTTCACGTCGCGATAGTTGACACTGAAGAATTGGCCAAGTCTAACCCTGCTTTCCATGTGCCTGCCTTGGGCAAGATCTTCAGCAGTAGTGGTGGATACAACTATGAGGAAGAGTTCGACTATGAAGAGGAGTATCTTATTCATGGTGTGATTGAGGGACAATTCTACAAGGCTGTGCCTTACGACAAGTTATGCGAGCTGGGTCTGCTCAAGCACCTACCTGCACTGTGCACAAACACCATCAGCCGCTTTGACATTCATGGAATCCGCGCTATACCTGGTGAAGAAGTCGACTACACGATCGACGAACTGAAGCAACTCCGAACCATCGCTCTTTCCTACGGGGACACTTTCTCGCTCCCCATGGCCATTGTTCTGTTCTGCTGCAAGAAGCGCCCTGGCTACTGGTCACAACTCAGCACTTTTGATCTCGAAACCATCATCAAAGTGCTCGGCGGCTGGAAAGAGATACCCCAGGACTGGTGCAGCTCTCGCAGTGTATTCAGCAAGACTGTCTACCCACCAAACTGGGATGCAAACAGACAGGTTCAGAACCTCATGCATGCGCTGTATACTCATTGTTACGGTAGAGGTGCCAGAGGTAATGAAGCCAGGTATGCTGCCAAGAACATGCATTCTGAGGTTGAAGAGGATGACAAGAACAAAAATGCTAAGGTTGGAGAGGAGGATATTGTTGGAGCGATGGCCTCAATGAGTGTGAATCGTTCCAATGTTGCCAAAGCACCTGCCGAAAACCTTTCGGACCGGAAGATTGCTAGGAAGCCTACACAGAAGAGAGCTCGAGACTTTGCAGGTAGAAAGTAACCTCGACAACGCCTCGCTCTATTCTGCCTCGATGGTTCAACACCACTCGCATTTGAGCCACAAGATTTGCTACGACTAACGACTAACATATTTCCGGCGTTTTGATTCCTGGTTTCTGGTCATTTCATTTATCGGGCACAAGAAGCATGCCTACATAGCAGTCTTACATAGCATCAATTTAGTTTCCGTAACACTAATCTCATTAACATCTCCTGACCTCCAGTCCTTGTGCTATGCGCGTAGACATAAAGAGAAAAAAAATTTGTTGATACCACATCGCACATGCATGAGCAAAATTGTAAATCTATTTCATCAATATGCCCGCTTCGAAGTTGCGCATCTTCCTCTGCGTTCCTTTCCAATCAACACACAACAACACCAAGCACCAAACACGATATACTGACAAGAGGGAAATCATGACTAGAATATACGTGGAGCAAAAATGCACAAAACGTACAGCAGCAGGGATTCCCACGTGGTCACCCACCGTAGTACTAATCTGCCGTTCAACTGCTTATGTATGGCAGAGCGGACGGGATGCCCAGTTTTCAGCTGACTGTGGCCGTACGTGGCAAGACAGCAAAAGTTCAGAACAATGTACTTGCGATTGCAGTTTTGCGCATCTAATGATTCTTGAGCAGATGAGTAGGGTGGAATCGCAAGATTGATGGGATGAGCAAGTACGAATGTGATGACTTCAAATTAATCTGTATATGGATATCTACCTCTATGCAGAACACTAACGCAAGCTTGCCTTTTAGCTACCGGCAGCAAACTTACTTCTCGCTCTCAGCTTCTCACCAAACTTCCAAAGCAAGAATGGTGCGGGTAAGCCAATTCCAACAGCAATGAATCCCAGGACCGAATTGCCCCATCCATAGCCTAATGCATCGTACATGGCGGGTGCGAAAAGCGGAAATCCGAAGCCGGCCAAAGATCTCAATACTGTAGTGGACGCAACAGCAGACGCCGCATACCTCTGGTAACTGTCGATAATGTACGTCTGACAAGACTGGAAGACTAAAATGGTACCAGCAGAGAAAATGGTAGCGCCGATGTTGGGACCGATCCAGAAGGTCTTGTATTCGGCGGTCCAGCCGTAGATGAAGAGGCCGATTGGGATGAGGAAGGATCCAGGGAACATGAGGGGGACGCGGAACTCGGAGCGACCAACCCCGTTGTTCTTTTTCTTGAGGCGGCGGTAGAAGTAATCATTGAAGGGAGCGCCGATTTGGGTACCAAGGAAGAAGCCCAAGCCGAGAGAGATATAGTTGAGACCGCCTATGCCGACGGATTCGCCATAGACGCCAGTCCAGAGGCCTGGGAAGGTCGAGAGGACCAAATACATGAGGCCGTAAACGTAGGCCATGTAGATGGCCAGGAATTGAACAATTGGCTGGGTTCCTATCAAGATGAAGGGACGAGTGAAGGCTGTCTTCAAGTGTACTGTAAGCTTGCGATTTGGATCATCGTATTCAGTGTGCAAGTTCGTGTTGCCGGTCTCTTTGATGAGTTGCTTCTTCTTGCGTTTCAACAACTCGGGAACATATGTCTCTTGCAAGAAGAAAACGCCCGACAGCTGGATGAGGAAACATGCGATACATGTCGACCAGAAGACCCATCTCCAAGTCACGTTTTCGGCAATGAAACCTCCAGCGATTGGACCCACGGCAGGCCCCAGAAGTGGTGCGAGAGAATAGATGGAGATGGCTTTGCCTCTCTCCTCTGGCTTCCAACAGTCACTAAGCAGGCCACCACCAATGGCAAGAGGAGCGCTGCCACCTAATCCAGCAAGGAAGCGGAAAGCCATCATTTCGCCCTTGTTCTGAGCGAAGCCACATGCAAGATTCCAGACAAAGTAGAAGGCATTGGCGAGTTGCAAAACTCTAACACGACCGTACAGCTCAGACATGGGTCCCAGGAACAGTGGTCCAATAGCATATGCTAACACGAAAATGGACAGGACCAATTCCTGCTCAGCGGTGCTCGTAATGTTGAAGTCGCGTGAGATTGCACCAATGGCTGGCGCAACCATCGAGGAGGAGACAGGTGAGATGAAGGTGAAGGAGGAAACGACGAGGGTGGCCGCCCATTTCCTGCCCTTGCCCCAATTCTTGGGATTTTCTGGATCGTCAGGTCCATCCCAAGTCACTAAATTTGGGTCCTTGACAGACTTAGAAGTCGATTTTCTGGATAGCGGAGGCGCCTCCTTGTCTGATTGAGCTTCTAGATCATCTGCTGTCTCTGCGCCAAACGGCTCCATGAATACCTCATCTGGCTCGTCGGGCTCGTGCTTCTCCTTCTGTTTCTCTGAGTCGGAACTCGAATGTGGCGACAAGTCATTGTCGTGACCGTGTTCTGATTCCTCCTCTTCTACTCCTTGTTCATAGTCTGAGTCGGCATGATGGTGATAGACTCCGTGGTCGTCGATGAAGTTTGCAGATGTGAGTCGTTGCAGAGGGCTGCTCGGGCGACTTGGCCTTGAACCAGACCGTGAGCGCGAATTGTATGATTTGCTCGACTTGTTCGACTTGTTTGACCGGGTTCGTGACAAGAATTGGCGCGCTGAACGTCCAGTGCGGATGGGCTGCAATGTTGTCTCGTTATCGTCTTCCATGACGATATGACTGCAGCAAGCGTTTTTCGAGGGAAGGAAGAATACAGATGAGAGGGGTCTCTGAAAATGGCAATGCTTCTTTTTATTAGAATAGAAAATCGGAAAGTATGTTAGCTAAAGTCCTAAAGTCCGAACAGTTATGCAACCAAAAGCGGCATCATTCTTGCCGAAGACGATGTTTGTTGTATTGCTTCACCTAAATCCAATACAAGGGAAAGTCGGCACGTCACAACTCGGAAGTCGCGTGCCGAGAGGCGGTGGCTTTGCAAACCATTTGTTTGCTTGTTGAGCATCCTTCCGGCGCAACTGTAATCTCGCCGTAGCGGTATGCTGCAAAGGTCTACATTAACACACAGGCAATCTTGAAGCAGAACAGAGAGTAAAGACAAGAGAAATGGTTTGGGCGCAAGACGCGACAGGGCATTGCGTGCTCGTCAGCCATCGTGGCTTGGCTGGTCCCTTGAGTCTTGGCCGCTGATTCCAATCACAGAGCAAAAAGACGACCAACGGTGAATCTCCTCGAAAAGCTGTGAACAATATTGTGCCTCGGCGAGCCTCGTTGCACCTATGCAGGAAGCCGAAAGAGCACAAGCTGACAAAAGAAGAAACAAAAGGAGAAGGTCCTACCCGGGATCGAACTGGGATTACCGGAATCAGAATCCGATGTGCTAACCATTACACTATAGAACCAATTGTTGAAGCAGGATTTGACTATGTAAAATATGATCTCTTCCACAGCACACTCAGCAGGTCAACAGCACTTCTTGCCTTGCATGATCATTAGCTCAATTGAACTATAGTCAATATGGTCTCCCAGAGTCTCTGTAACATTATACTATGGCGTACAGCTCTTCCGTGTCTCGGATAGTACAAGTGTGTGATTATCAATATTGTCAATCGAAGCACAATGTCGATCACGTTGTGCATGGATAGAATCTCATCCGAAGTTGGAGAAAAGTACGAAAACCGATATTGCAGCAGCAACAGATGCATGTCCTCTCTAGTACTACCTCCAAGTCTACTGGGACCATCTAGAAGACAGGTAACCATCATTGAAACAAGAAATAACCTTGCGGTCGGGATGTAATGCTGCGAGAAGCATCTGAAGTGCTTGCCGAGGGTACGACCCTGACCAAGAAACAAGAGCCGAGAAGAGCCGTTGCGTTCAGCACGGTGGAATACACCAATTTTAAGATGCAAGAAAAAGTAAGCATGCCGTGGCTGGCTGGCTATGTGCACCCGTGCACATTCCTGTACTCCATGCTAGTTGACAAAATAACAGCCTGCTACATGTCCTGCAACACAGGACGCTTCATGCAGCACTTTTGACTGGAGATGAACAAAACAATGATCACGCCAGGGGTCGAACCTGGAATCTCTTGATTCGTAGTCAAGCGCCTTGCCATTGGGCCACGCAACCAATTGATGTGTGGCCAAGGATCAATATCGAATATGTACTGGATTTCTTTCTGGATCCGGTCCGGGCAAGCGTGGTGCGGTCAGCTAGCCGAAGATACATCTATCGGACCGACATCTGACCATCACCAACACGATCGAACAGGAAAGCAAGGTCCAGAATGTATCGCAATAGTGTTGATGGTTCAGTACCAGATACTTCTAGTCCGGTGGTGAGGGATGGCAGGCTCACCAGCCTTTTCCTTTTCTTTGGCGAGATCATATAGGAAGAAATCGATCAAGATGGCATTGACTTTGGCACCTGGATTGTTCCTTGTGATTTCTCTGCGAATCATCTCCACTGTCCAGATGCTGCAGCCACGTAGCTGTACCTCATAGCTGGAATCGTGCGCGATGGGTTGCTGTGTGCGGATCGTGCTATCCAAAGGTGGGCTGTATGTCAAGCAGCCTAAAGTGTGGAGGATTTGTGGTACGCGATAATCTTTGTACGTGTCAGTCAAATGTTGGTAATAAAGGCAAATGAAGGAAAGTACCAGCAAACATGGTGATACTATCAATGTCGTTGAACTCGCCATAATTCTCTTCGTTGAATGCAGCCCAAATGTCGGCGACAAGAATCTGTGGTCTCTTCATGATGCGGACCGTACGCTTCTCGAATACAGATTCATCACGGAAGCATGCAAAGTGATGAGCGAGGAGGTTGACGAATTTGCCGGCACTTTTGTTGGCTGCTTCGACAAGGTTGGCCACGCTGCCGTCATATTTCTGTACAACGTTAGTGGACGGGGAAGCGCAGAATGAACGAAAGCTTACATCCTTGAGGACTTGACCAGCTTCGCGTAGACACTGAATTCTCTCTTGTAGTAGAGGTATCTCCTCTCCGGTTGACGAACGGAAGACGTGTGCAAGTTTTTCGTCTGGACACTCTATCTCATTGGCATAGAAGGAAGGAGTTGTGATAGGGATGTCTGTAATGGAATGAGAACATGATCAACGGTTTGGACCAGGGTCTCTTCAGCTCAAGAAGACGAGAGCTTCTTTGTACGTAGGAGAGAGAATGATGATAAAAAGACTTACCCTCCTCAAGAGCTCTTTGCAGACAAGCTACCAGACTCCAGTAACCAGTCCATGTCTTACCACGGTATTCGACGGCATATCTGTCATTCTCAGGCTTTTCACTCCAGAAGCTGAAGTTCAAAAGATCCATGACGAAGATGAAGTTGAGAGTAGCTTCATCCTTTGATTTTGGATGCAAGTCATGTTCAGACCAAGTTTCGGTGCTGTAGCTGCGCTCTTGCATCTGCTCCCAGATCAACCGAGCAGCAGCTCTGGTGCCACGAGCATCAACGTTCACATCAATACTATTGTCATAGATAAATTCTGCATGTCGCAGCACTTTCGTATCGGTTCCAATGTCATCGAGTTGCGGCTTGGGTCCGAGTAGTGACTGTCGAAGAAGTTCGAGCAATTCATGGTCGACTTCGTCGTCGGACATATTGTCCGATTTGTTTGCTGCAAGAGAATTGAAAGGGATAGTCGATCGTGGTAGAATGGGCAAGAATAAGAGTGAAGGCAGGGGATGAAGCACGGTGATTGGCTGCCAAAACTTGCACTTTCCTAACTGGAGCTTGCGACACGTCCGTTATGGAGCTCTTGACTTGTCAATTTATTTTGCTCGGTTGAAAGCTAAACGAAAAAGCATAAACAGCTTTGCTGTAAAGAGAGAATCGTTCATCTATCAGGTCCTTCGAACGAGGATTGAAGTGCTCAAAAGAACAAGGCGATAGCAACCTCAGCTGGCTGCATCGAACCTCAGTCTTTTCAACAAAAAGTGGGCGCGTCATCGCAGACAGTTTTGATCCGGGGTTGTCAGTCGAAAGAGTGAATCAACCTTGACCTCGATCAACAACACGGCTGTGACTCTCACTCGATTCAACCATTGAAACACTTTCCGGGTTTACTCCATCACATGCCATCTCGCCGGCATCCTCTCCCCTCATCATCACCTCCGCAACATCACACCCACAGCACAGCACCATGACGCGCGAACGCTACCTTAAGCAGTCGCTCGGCTCGCAATTCACCAACATCAAGAATGCGCGCATCCTAGTCGTCGGCGCAGGTGGCATCGGCTGCGAACTCCTCAAAAACCTCGTCTGCACTGGTTTCGGCGAAATTCACCTTGTTGATCTCGACACAATCGATCTTTCCAACCTCAATCGCCAATTCCTCTTCCGCCATGCCCATATCAAAAAGTCCAAAGCCCTGGTCGCCCGCGAGGCCGCCTCCAAGTTCAATCCCAACGTAAAGATCGAGGCATACCATGCGAACATCAAAGACCCTCAGTTCAACGTTGACTGGTTCCGCGACTTCGTCATCGTCTTCAACGCCCTCGACAACCTCGATGCCCGCCGTCACGTCAATCGCATGTGCCTTGCTGCAGACGTGCCCCTGATCGAGAGTGGTACCACCGGCTTCAATGGCCAAGTACAGCCTATCCGCAAGCGCCTTACAGAATGCTACGACTGCGCGCCGAAAGAGACTCCCAAATCGTTCCCTGTCTGCACCATCCGAAGCACCCCTAGTCAGCCCATCCACTGTATCGTCTGGGCAAAGAGCTACTTGTTCAACGAACTGTTCGGCATCAGCGAGGATGAAGCATCAGATCTTGATCACACATCAGATGAGAACAACAAGGAGGAGATTGCCGAGTTGAAGAAGGAGGCTGCTGCCCTGAAAGAGATTCGCGCATCAATGGGCTCGACGGAATTCCCACAAAAGGTCTTTGACAAGGTCTTCACTCAAGACATCAACCGACTGCTCGGTATGGAAGACATGTGGAAGACTCGCAAGCCTCCGACTGCGCTGGACTTTGAAGCCGTCAGTTCTGCAGCCGCTGATGTCGATCGCGAGACGATAGCAGACGACCAAAAGAATTGGTCCTTGGAAGAGAACTTCGCCGTCTTCTCCGACAGCTTGACCCGCTTAAGCGACCGCCTTGACAAGCTACGAGCATCACAAGAGACCGGCGATGCTCCCCCGATATTGACCTTCGACAAGGATGACAGGGACACGCTTGACTTTGTGGCAGCTGCTGCCAACCTGCGATCCATCACCTTCGGTATCGAGACAAAGTCGGAGTTTGACATCAAGCAAATGGCTGGCAACATCATCCCTGCCATTGCCACCACAAACGCTACCACAGCCGCTTTGTGCGTGTTAGAAGCCTTCAAGATCATGCGCGGTGATTGGGCCAAGGCAAAGATGGTCTTCCTGACAAAGTCGACCGAGCGCGTAATCAACAAGGAGTCGCTGCGCCCACCTAGACCCGACTGTGGTGTATGCGCCACCGCCTACGCTAGACTGGTCATCAACACCGACAAGACAACCCTCAAAACCTTTGTTGAAGAGGTTCTGGTCCGCAAGCTTGGCTACAAGGAAGATGAAGTAGAAGTCAGCAACAATGGCGGAGTCTGGTACGACCCAGACATGGCCATGGACGATAATGACAACCTCGAGAAGACACTAAACGACATCGGCATGGTCAGCAACTCAACTGTCCTTATTCGCGGTGAGGATGATGAGGGTGAGCGCGTCAACCTTGAGCTCTCCATCTTCAACATGTATGTTTCCGACCTTGTCTTCATGACTGATTCCTTTGTGACTAACCTCTCTCCAGGGAACTTGACCAGTCCACGGCCGCCACGACCGAGTCCTTCACCCTTATGCCTGATCTTCAGACTATTCCCAAGAAGACCCCTGCTCCTACTGCGACAACGACTGAAGCTGGGCCATCCAACGGACACAACCTCCCTACTCGTACATCTACCAAGCGTACTGCTGCGGACGCGGACCTTGATGCTGAAGAAACCGAGGCCGAACAGATCGCCAAGCGTGGCAAGGTCGCCGAGGAGAATAGTGCAATTGTCGTTGACGACGATGGCGCTATCATGCTGGATTGATCAATTGGTTACAACCAGATCGTCCCAGTTTCGCTTTCCTACGCTTCTGTACATCTAGGTACTGACATTACTGGGGACGAGCTAAAAGATGGAGATTTTCCTCTTTGTTCTTTTCTGCAAAAGGCGTTCAGTGATTTTATTCTAGAGGGAGGGTTCAGAATCATACCTTTCTTCACAGTATACCCCTATACAGACAGACCTCTGTTTCACGGAGGTCTTTTCCCTTAGTCTACAGCACTTATCTGGCCGGCAGCAATAGGCTGTTCCGAGCGAAAAACGAGGCACAAACATGAATTCACAATGTGTTCATACCCCACGTTACTTCTTTGCATCGTGACTGCTGAGCTATGCAGCTCATTCCACCCTCTGCTCACTAAACCTGCATACTGGAAGAACAAAAGTTCCGAGACAGGTCGTGGCGTAAGGCTGCTTCAACCAGCATACCGTCTATCGATACCATGCCGGGTATGCTAAACGGCACAAGCACAGTCTCGGCAAGCATCGATAGCACCGTGGAACAGAAACGCTTCACGAGATTGGTGGATGCATCATGTCGGGTACCGTATGTATAGCCTGGCTTGTCTCTACACATACGGATCACAATAGATCCGGGGTCGTCTTCGGATCGTTCGTAGAGAAGCAAGCAGAAGTTTGGCGGTAGATGTTTTTGAGTTCAAGCCACCATCACGGGACAAAACCCCTAAACATCACCCTGAAACACATAGCTTTGCTCGAGAACCACAAAACACTCGACAAATGTTGATCTCTGTCCTTCTACAGATGAAAGTTGAGCAGATCGTCAGTGACCTTGCCAGACCAAACATCTGCGAGGTGCAAAGTAGAAACTCTGGCCGGCACAGTATTCGCGCAATTGCTATTTCCAGTACATCCAGAAGCCAGACCGTTGTTCAGGAGCAGGAGGTGAGTTCGCCGTTGTGTATCGATTGTACTGCATGCCTTGCAAAACGTGCCTGCAAAGAACAGAAAAATCACGATGTGTGGCGGAGGACCATTTCTCCTGAAGAACGGTGCAGCGCAAACAAGGAGCTCGCTCTCGTATCGTTACTTTGGACGTTCTCGACCTCGCGTACTGAATGTGTGCGGAGGATTTTCAGAAGATCTTCCGAGTCACAACATCACGTCGCGACAAGACCATTCAGGCTCCAGCGCAATCTATTGCACCATCGCATCGGATCTTCATCTCAAAGCGTGACTCGCTACTCTACTCAGGCAAGTTTTGTGTTGGTGGAGAGGGCGAAAAGATTGAGTTTGGTGCCTGGGCTATCACCTTCCGCACCAATCAAGGGACCAAAGCCCCTGGCGCTTGCTCGGCACGCTGTGCACAGACCTCAGGAGTGCCTTTTCGAGTTCATCCATCCAACCTGCTGCGGTTCGTCACATCCACCAAGGCATCCTCGCCCCTCTTTTTGACAGTGGCGCCGTAATTACAATCTCGAGTCCATACCGTTTTCGACCAGAACGTGCCAGCATAACGGTAAGTGGGCTGCGGTAGTCATGACTTCAAGCCGGTAGGTTCTCACAGGCACGACTTAGGAATGGGGGAGATTTGGTGCCTACCTTTTATCTATGGCCGTTTCCCTCTCATCTGCTTCTTCTCCTGCTATACACTCATTTTTATCACCTATTGTTCGTGTTTTCTTTGCAACCGGTCTCGGTTGTCCACTTTCCTTAAGCAAACCGTGTTTGCGTCCTCTCATTTCGGCTTTAGACCGTCACACACTCATTCGTATACGATATACCCGTCCGTTTTTTGATTGCACCATATCGTTATCGTTATCTCAGTCGATATGCGTGCATCGTCTGCTATCGCCAGCACTGCAGCTGCAGTAGCTACTTTCTCGGGTCTTGCATCTGCTTTCACAGCCAGTGCAAAGACTAACGTTGTCACATACTGGGGACAGGGTCCCAACCAAGGTAGCCTTCAGGATGTCTGCAAGAACCCCAATGTCGATATCGTCAACATCGGCTTCATCAATGTCTTCCCTGATCAAGGAGCTGGTGGCTGGCCTGGCTCAAACTTCGGCAATGCTTGTGGCAGCGAGACCTACACTTACAATGGCACGAAAACTCAGCTCCTCTCGAACTGTCCCGACATTGGTACCGACATCGCTATCTGCCAACAGCTCTATGGAAAGAAGGTTCTTCTTTCTATCGGTGGTGGATATCCTACAAACTACTTCATCAAGGACGACGCTAGCGCTGTGAACTTTGCTGAATTCCTCTGGGGTGCTTTCGGACCTGTCAAGAGCGAGTGGACCTCGACTGGTGGTCCTCGTCCTTTCGGCACTGCTGTTGTCGATGGTTTCGACTTTGACATTGAAAGCTCGCTCTCCTCCGCCCCTACCGTTGACGGAAAGGCTCTCACCAACTACAAGACCAACGGCTACGTCAAGATGATCACTACTTTCAAGAACACTCTCTACCCCCAGGATTCTATGAAGCCTTACTACATCTCTGGTGCACCTCAATGCGTTGTCCCCGACGCTCACTTCGCTGGTGTCGTCGAGAATGCTTGGTTCGATTTCCTCTTCGTCCAGTACTACAACACTGCTGCTTGCTCGGCTCGCCAAGCTATTACTTCCGGTACCTTCAAGGGCTACAACGACTGGACCAGTGTCAAGTCCAAGAATGCCGATCTCAAGCTCTACGTCGGTCTTCCTGGAAGCACTGCCGCCGCCAGTGACGCTAGCTACTACCTTCAACCTTCTGAGGTCAAGACTCTTGTCAGCAAGGTTTACAGCAACACCAGATTTGGTGGTATCATGGTCTGGGAGGCTACCTACGCTGCCAACAATGTTATCTGCAACAGAAACTACCTCACCTGGATGAAGCAGATCCTCACTGCTCAGGCTGACGGCACTTCTCTCAACACCGCCACCAGCCCTTGCCCTGCTGCTCCCATCTCCAAGGACGGTACCTGCGGTGGCTACAACGGATTCACCTGCGCTGGCTCAGCATTCGGTTCATGCTGCTCTCAGTACGGATACTGCGGATCAACAAATGATTATTGCAGCACTGCCAACTGCGCACCCAAGTTTGGCAAGTGCGGCACTCAGCTCTCCTCCAGCTCATCCAAGAAGATCTCGTCCTCTACTTCCAAGAAGGTCTCTTCAACCTCTTCCAAGAAGGCTTCGTCTACCTCCACCAAGTACGCCACCATCTCTCGCGCTGGAAAGTTCGACGCTGGTGTGAACAACTCTACTCTTCTCGCTGGTACCGCTCCTGCATCTGCCATTGTTGCCCCCGTGGGAACTGGCATCGCTGCCGCCGCCAGAACCGGTGGTCTGGTTGGAACTGGTGCAACTGTCGTCATCCCCCAGACAATCTACGGAACCGCTCCTGTTTCTGCTGCCAAGGTTCTTCCTTCGGCTGGCTTCCCCCAGGTCGCTCCTTACTCCAACTCGACCTCCGGCAAGTTTGGCAATGCTGCCGCCAACGCTGACAATGCCAACGGCGCTGGTGCTGTCCAGGTCATTGATACCACTGTCTTTGTTACTCGTACCTTCTACCAGACCCAGATCCAGCAGGTCACTGGTACCAATGCTCAGGGTGCCGAGACCACCGAGTATGTCACCAAGACCATCAACCAGTACACTACCGTTACTGCTGTGCCCACCCAAGTCGCTGCATCTAACTCCGACAACTCTGACCCATCCGATCCTTCTGAATCTGTGCAGATCATTGATACCACTATCTTCGTGACTCGCACTTACTACCAGACTCAAGTCCAGCCTGTCACTCGCACCAACTCTCAAGGCGCTGAGACCACCGAGTATGTGACAAAGACTGTCAGCGTCTACACGACTGTCACTCCTGTCTCTACTCAGATCGCTGCTCCCAGCTCAACTGTCGCAGACCAAAGCGGCAACAGCTCCAACGATGACACCATGCCTGCTGCTGCCAACGACCCAAGATACAGCGCTGTTACCCAGACCGTCTACAGCACTCTCTTCGTCACTGCCACTATCCGCAATTCAGTCGTGACATACACGACCTCGTACCCCGTATCTACTGTCGTCAACTATGCACCTACCAACACCGACAGCATGTCCACCACCACCACAACCGTCAAGACCACAAAGACCTTCACCGAGACCGTTCGTGTCGGTGGTTCAGCGGCACCTTTTGCCTTCGGCAACGCCACTGCCAACATTTTCGCTCCCAGCGGCACTGCCATCATCAACGCTGCATACACACCCGTCTCCGTGGAGTCCTCTTCCTCTGCATCCGTCGCCTCTTCATCCTCAGCTTCTCAAGTTGTCGTCTACCAAACCCAGACTGTCGTTGCAGTGGCTCAGGAGACCACCACTGCCGCTATTGCCATCGCAGCTGGCCCGACCGCTGGCACTACATCCAACAGCCGTATCTATGGCTCTTCCAACGCCACAACCGCTTACGAGCGCTCGGCATTGGAGTTGGAGATGAAAGCTGTGGCTCAAGGTGCTGCTGACAATGTCCACACCGATATTGGACTTTGCGTGTTGGCACTATTCATCGGTGCCTTCTTTGTCATGTAAAGCAAGGGGCATTTATTGATTGTGCATAAAAAAGTTGTATATATGATGGGGCAATGTTGGTCGCAGGATAGAGATCTTCCCGCTGGACAGGGATTTTTGACGACCCCTTTCTTTTTATTTTCTTTGTAATTTTTTTCTTTTTTGAATATTCACTTTTTCTTGTATGTGGTTTCTTTGAGAGAATGTCTTGATTGATGTGCTCGGAGCTTCTTTTATGTATGTTGATGAGCTTGATGCTTTTGTGGTGGAAAGGGGTTGTAGATAGTTTTTTGATGAGAATGAGTCTACTTTTCATGTTTCCTTTGCCTTGTGTACTTGTCTGGCACAATGTGTGATATGGGTTACTGTGTCTTTGCTTTCCAAAGGCCTGACCAAGCTGTTCTCATGTGATGCTCCTCCATTTGTTATTGAGGCGTAAGATAAGATGATTACAGGTAACATGGACAGTAGAAGCAATTTTGAATGGATATGCACACCCTGAATATATGCATGATTGAATCTATCAAACGTTGGTCTATATAAGTAACTATAGGTAGCAGCTGGGGGATGCGAGGAGATGGAGCCGCATGACTGAGATCTGAGCGTACAAAGTTCCCAGTTGGTCCTTGTAAGACTAGGGAGGTGCAACTTTCTGGTCTTGTTCCCATATTCAACGTGATTGTGGCACGGACAAGCATAGCGAATTGTTATTCATTGAAGATGCTGTCAAGCGACATGGAATATGTACAAGCATGTCTCTGGTCCAGCAGTTACATCATATCTTGCTCCATCTCTTTCTTTCCTTATCCTCAATCTACGCAGAGCCAACAACCTTTCCATCCAAGAAAGTGGGCTGCTTGTCGGAAAAGTTCTTGACATCGCCAAAAACAGTGCCGGCAGTTTCGGAGGCCAAAGCCTTCTTGGAGCTATCGTCCGACTCCCACTCGAGGATGGCTTGGACGCAGTATTCGCTGTCGTCGGGCATTTGGACGACGGACCACTTCTTCAGGCCGAATTGGCTCCAGTTCTTCTGGACGAGGGGCATGTGGGTGGAGAGATAGTAGTCCATGTCGAACTTGGTACCCTTGGGGTAGATGACCTAGGCGGTGTGTCAGTTGCTGTCGTGGACGGATAGAGATTGGTGTGAGGCTTTACGGAGGAGCTTCCAGCAGGCATTGTGAAGGATTGATTTGTACGTGTCTTTGAAATAGTGGTATAGAAGTGTCAAGGTGCAAGTAGGAGGAGAAAGTTCCTATTGTTAGCGAGACGGTTGATGACAGCAAAAGTGGGGCGGGGTGTAGCGTGAGGAGCTCACGACGCGGGGTAATCTAAAGCTTACAAATGCCCCTCACCACAGCTGGATTGCTCACCCTGTCTGACCATCCTTGCCTTCTCAGCCGACTTCCATTCGTCCTTGACTCCTTGTGTGACAGCTCAGCTTAGCCGCATACCTTCTTGCTCAGCCTGTTATATAGGTGCTCGCTTGCTGTCTGTCGACCAGATGCCCACCAAAGCTCATCTCGCTTTCCGTATCTTCGCCTGCTAAAGTCCGTTACACCCGCGAACACCGATAGATTGGTAATTGCATCCAGCAGCGCAATCACGGATGTCCTACTCTTCATCGAAAAGCCTAAGCCGAGCATCATACCATGCTTCAGTAAGGTTGAAGTTCTATGAATCGTCATACGTGGCATAAATTCAGTTGCCTTCTGGACGCCCCGGTAGACTCTAATCTCGATGCTATCAGACACTGGCAATATGTCCATACCGAGAGAAGCAGAGTAGATCGTCTGCTGTGGGCTATATACAACGATCCAGACCAATTCGAAGACTTTGATTCTCTGACAGAGGACCAAGAAGCTCGTATTGCAGAATTGTATCACCACCTTGGACATGTCTATGAGACTTATGAACAAGGCGATCACTCCAAGTTTGCCAGTCCAGACATACCTCAACTGCCGAAATGGAGTTATCCTCCCATACCGTCTCACATCACTGCTGCCTTCAAAGAATGGCGTCAGCAATGCTGGAGCATGTCTGAGGAACCTGAGCTCATCAAGACGCTGCCACAACCTCCATTCATCTCCTGTCTAAGACTTGGCTGTGACAACTCTCTTGCAACCTTCAAATCTTGCGTGCACAGTCTGGAAAGATGCTACCGCAGCGCTGAACTCAGTCACAAGGAATTGATAAAGGAACGAAACTTCTGGCATCCGGATCGTTGGAGTAGAGTGCCTCCGCCTTATAGGCAACAAGTAGAGCAGATGGCGATACTGGTCTTTCAAGTACTTCAGCCACTTTGTGATGAATTTAGATGATTGTGAAGTCCTTCGATTGATTTTTGCTTGGATATCTCGTTTGCTCTTCAAGTACGACTCGTGATGAAGAAGGAGCAACAGGCTGCTAGACTTTTCTCTATCTGGTTGAGACCTTTCAATCAGGACCAACCCGCTCCAAATTCGTGTTTTTCCCTCTTTCGCTGCTTGAGCATTTCGCGTCCATCGGATACTATGGCATCGCTGTCGCCTTGTTGCAACAATTGCTCCTGTTGTTCTCTTTTGCTTCGCCAAACAGTTTCTTCTTGGTGTGTGGCTCGTTCACACAGCAGGATCCATATACTCGGCAGCCAACCTCATAAGCCAACTCCTTATGCCTCTGATGTCCCAGTACAGGCAATAGACAACAACCAACCAGGCTATAGATGTGGGGTTGCGGAAGAAGTGGATGCAGACGGCGATGATCATCATACCGATCATGTCCATTGTGGCTGGAGTCTGTAGATGGTGAGTGAAAGAGGCAGGTGAGGGCGTGGGCGAGTGATCAAACGAGGAACGCGACGTAGCCTCCGGCTTTTCGAGTAACAGCAAAGGAGTATGATCTGGTGGATTGATCTTATGAGAGGGGGACACTGGAGATGATTGCTGGTCTGATCTGGTGGCTTGAGGGCGAAGATGGTAGAGATGATGGAGCAGATGGTGCGACTGAGTTATGCTGTTGTGTTTGGTGTTTGTTGTCGAATGGCTGTTTGCTGAATATCACAAACGAACACTTTTTTTCTGTTGAGGATCTTGGAGGGCAAGCGCATGAGTTGTGGAAGAGTGTTGTCTGATGTGGAAGCAAAATGGCCGCTGATCTACAACACCTCAATGGATGACCCCAAACCTCTGTTGTCATTGTCTCCTCTGACAGGGTCGAGTCTTTTCATGTTTCCTCCAGTATCTCTTGCAACACATGTGCAATCTCAGTTGCCATCTCTAGGACTTCTGTTCTGCAACACTTTCCCACTTGATTCACCTTTGCTCCATCGGGATGCCAAAGCCTCAATTCGTCCTTTAACTCCTTCTCGTCCAACTGTGCTGTTTCGTAGAGCTTTCTCATGCGGTGAGAGCATACTCCGGTATAAATTGATCTGAGATTGCAATGGCCCTTTGGACAAGGCAGACAAGGCAGTCGAGGCATATCGGTAATGTGTTCAGGTGTCTGCAGCAGAGTCCGACAGTCCTGACGCCATCTCGTGAAAGCCGCCTGCATTGCCGATGTACTAGAAGTGTGATGCTGATGGCGGCGGAACTCTTCGAGATTACGTCTTTGTTCTTCTTGCCAGAGTCTTTCGCTTGCTCTTATGTAGTTGCGATCATATGCTTTTTGTGCCATGCAAGAACTTCGCGTACCGTGCTCGAGCTTCTCAGTTTCTGCTCTCAGACGAGCAAACTGTCGTTGTTGATTGAAGTTGGTTGTGTACCACTGGAATGTGATGATCAAGGCCATGAGGAGGATCAAGGCTGCCAGGTACAAAAACAAGACAGCTGTGGCGACAAGATTTTCGAAGAAGGCAGTGATGAAATGGCTGGTACAGATCGCAATACCGACAATCAGAAGTGTTTCGAATGCAGTCGGCATGGTGGCATGATGCTGAAGTGTTTCTGAAGTTGACTGTTGATGGCGCGGAAATGTTACCGTTCTGAGGTTGACTTGGACAGAGCGAGTCGATCTTACACGGAGCAGCAGCAAGAAGTGGAGTCTGGCCTGAATATGTCAACGAGGCGGAATGGAAAGTACGAGTGCCTTGAGAGTCAAGACAAGAACGAAAGATCAAGCGAGGAAGGAACAGATACCTATCGTGGATCATGAGCCTGATAACCATTGCAGCTTGCAACACCTGATGCGGATTTTTCTCATATGCTCCAATTTGCAACATATGTAGCTATAGAAATGCATGATGATAGTTTGAAGCAGAATAGTATCCGCTGAGAAGCAAGACCTTATGGGCTTTCTCTGGCCACGCCTCTACTCTTGCAAATGATCGTGCCTTCCAGCATCATACTTTGATCCATTGGTCATAGATAGGGACATGATTCAACATACAGAGTTACAATACCCGATTCACAATCTCCGTTCAAAAGACTCAGGGATTTGCCCTTCTTTGCGTCCTAGCACGAGGCTGAACTATAGTCGCGCGAAGAATTACGATAGGTCAAGTACAACCCTGGGGATATCGACCTGATGAGCGAGTGTGCCGGTTTATCGGTGTTTGGCCATGATCTCAAAGGACAAAGGACAAAAGTTTGCTGTCTTTTTGCGTCCTAGCACGAACTTGAATCCGCAATCGCGCAGAGAGTTGCGCTATGTCGAAAGCAAAGATGCCGACATCGACCTAGTAAGCGAATTTGGGTCCCGTGTGGAAAGCGAATACATGTGAATTTCAAGCTTCTCATTTCCAAGAATGGTACAACTAATTCCAGAGTGAAGTTTGACTTCCTCGTCCTCTCTTGGTCCATTTCTCCCCATACCTTCTTATAAAACTGTCCCGACCCTTCACTTTGCGGCCCCAACAATAGTCCGAGACGGCGCGCATACAATTGAGCATCTGCCTGTGATCCTCATAGCGACGATCGAAGATGCTCTTGTAGAGCAGATGTGGGTCATGCCAATTGTAGGGAACGTTGTCTCTGCCTCCAAGGTGTTGGACAATCTCGTCCAGCTCATTTTCCACAAAAGCGCTGCCGAAACCAACACGCTTCTTACAGCAAAACAAGGCGATGGTGATGGCAGTACGCATGTTCGATTGCGGTTCAAAGAGTTCGGCGATTTTGGTTAGCTTGCCCAGTTCCTGCACAGTGAAGGGCACTGTGGGACCAGATAGTGAGAACCTGTCTTCATCCCAGGCATCGGTGATCCCTGCTAATGATGGCAGATATTCGAGCAATCCGTGCTCACAAAGCAACTTGAAGGAAAACGCCTTGTAGTGTCTGCCTTCGACAATTCCATGCACAAGAAATTCCCAATCATATATGCCGTAGTCCATATCACAACCAGGACCCGAATCTTGGAAGATTGGCGCGAAAGCGGGCACGTAGAAGATGCCGTTCTCGCTGTCTGTTTGAAGTCCTAGAGTATCGATGACTGCGACATAGGCGCGATCTCTCTTTGTGGTGGCGTAGTGCAAGACAAATCTGAGCGAAGCAGACCATGAGGAAAACTCCGTGGCGATATGATATCCTGGAAGATGCTCGGTCGTGTTGTCGACAAATTCTTTGATGGACATGTCATACACATTCTCATGGCCATTGCCATCCAGAAAGGCAAGTGGTGTGATTTTATCGATGGTGTTCAGCTTCGCGTCTCCACCGGAGTTTTCATGCCACATTCGAAAAAGATATCTCGGTATTTGCTTTGTAGTCTCTGCGAAGCTGGTCAGTACACATACATATCAAACATGTAGAGATATATGTCTCACCTTGCAGCTTTGTTCTCAAGGCTCTGTCCTCACCCAAGATCTTGGATGCTGGATCGACCGGAGCTGGTCCCTTACCATGACCTTTGAATCGACCAAGCAAAGCCATGTTGAAGTCGATCTTCTCGAGAATGATGTGTGCCGAGGGACGACAGACGAAAAGAAGAAAAAGAACAAGCTGTTGTGTGAAGTGATCGTCTCCTGCACTTACATTCGCTGTTTGCTTCGAGTCGAAACACCAAGTCGGCGAATCAGAAACTCCATAGCTAGCGAACAGTATGCCGGGACGGCTTTCGACGATGTCATTGTTGTGTCGTCCTACAGACTAAGGAGTCTGACTGGCGGTCAATGTCGAAATTAACCAGCTGTAACAAGATATGAGATAAAGCTTGTAGGGACTTGACCTTGATCTCGAGAAATCATAGGCAAACTGTGGTGCCTAGAACCACTACTATGAACATCGAAGATATTATAAACCACACCACTGCCAATAGATTGACAACTACAAGATGCCGGAGTTTGACTTGCCAAATGATGCTTTTTGGTTGTAAGCCCGAGTAGAAAAACACTTTGGAACACGAAAAGTAGAAAAGATCCCGATCTCATGGAAGAAAAATATAACTTCACTGTGAATAGATTCCCTGTGTACCGTTCGTTGATTCAAAGAATAAGTTAGCCCAGACCCTCAGACCCGACGCCATCATGAACATGCACAACTTGAGTTAAGCCTGTACAGTTGTACTCTGTTACAGAGCAGACGAGTGCCGTATAGCGTTGGTATGTTTGCCCTGCCTCGAATGTCTTGAAAGCGACAGCTCGAATTAGATAAGAGCCCTCCTATCGCTTTTGCCGCTTGGCAGAACGTTCATCACTATGCACAGGGTCTGGCACAGCCACGTCGTCGATCGCACAGTCTTCGACAAAGACAAAGGCTACCCCCTTTTCACTTTCCTAGACCGAAGATGGGGGAAATGGTCCGACAGCGAAGCGACGATGCATACCAAAGCTTTGACCGTTGATCTGGAGTGGAAAGTCCGCAGGCACGCGTGCGAACCACAATGATTCACCATCTTTGCAGCAGGCAAACTCGATGGGCCCAATCTTGGTAGGCTCCATGTTGTCGGCCGGGTGACGTTTGAAGCATAGATCGTCGTCTTCACTGGCCGATATCATGGCAATCTTGTTTTGCTTGATTAGAGAGTGAGTATAATAGGACTATAAAGTCGGACCCGGCACCATAGCGAAAGAACTGCTGAACTGGCGTCTCTCATGCCGCTCTCGTGATGGTCACCTGTATCCTCTGCGCAAGGGCTTGATATCCTCGATGATGGAATGCGATAGGTACCAGGGACTTCGTTCATAGAAATGGCGTAGGATTGTGGAATGGACTCGGCCCGGGGCCGAAGCAAAGACACCATATCAGACTTTCAGGCGAAAGAGGTACTTGGAAACGTTCTTGCTCGCGTCTGTGAAAAGCGATGTCAATCCCAGCTCTCAATCCATGAATGGCGCTCTTACTTTGCAACTTCGCTTTGAACGCAGCACTCTTGACTGATAACTGCTGAGGGCTTCTCCTTCTTGATGATGATGTTATCTGATAAGGTCTGGCGTACCACACTGCTGCCATCCACGCTATCACTGTCACTGTCAATGTTGCTGAAGATGCTACTGTAATCCTTGTTGTGGACTGTGCCGTGAGCTGGGATGGTGATTTCGTTGAGTCGTGGGAGGCTCAATAGCACCGAGACCAAAGAACCTCGAGAGAAACATGTTGTCGACGGCTTCCTTTGGTAGCAACGTAGCGATGGTATCGATGGAAGGAACCAAGTATAGAGATGTGGTCGCTCTTGCTTTCCTACCTCTGATTCATAAATCCATCACGAGGTTCCAGAACAAGAAACAGCAGATGAGATATCATCCATCTTCGAATACACAGTGAGACGGCCAGTGACACAGCTCATGGTCTTATTGATATGCTGTCTCGGACAGTGAGCAATGCCTTGTCAAGAGTCTTTCTTGTGTCGGCATGATGGGGACATGATGCACTATTACAACTTAGTCAACGCACTCACAGGAGACAAATCTAGAGAATGTCTTTGTTGGTGTGGCAAATCAATGTCTTGCGTCCCCATGCTCAAGGGATGGGAGAGGTCTAGAGAGAGGTAGAAACAGGTAAGCCTCTTCGTGATCAACTCGGATTGCCGATGAAGTGCCGGTGATCTGAAGGTACAAAATGCGAAGAATTTCGTTTCAAGTCAAGAACTAGAATTATGGGACCAAGCAGGAAGAAAGGGAGTAATTCGCTACATTAGAAGTGCAAAAACGACTTTGATGGAGTCGAAAGAACAAAACAATGATCACGCCAGGGGTCGAACCTGGAATCTCTTGATTCGTAGTCAAGCGCCTTGCCATTGGGCCACGCAACCAATTGATGGATGTATTTGGGCTACTGCCAAATATATCTGTGGACTGTTTATGATAGTACAACCAACAGGCGTGTGTCGTCTGATTGGTGAGGCTCAGGCAGGGTGTCACTAGCATTCACCATACCGAAGTCTTCAATCCATAATATTCCAACAACTGATAGAGCTCTGTGCCATTTCTGAGATTTGTGTGTTGTTTCACGCTTGCTGATTGTGTGTACGCTGTTTGACAGCTCCTGTTTGACTCACGAAGAAAGACTGTTCTGTTGCTTTGGTGATCTTGAGCTGCTCAGTTGGAGAGACAGTAGACTAACTCCGAGGGTGACACTACCAGTGATGCCTTCTGGTAACCATCTTCGTGAAATTGTCTGACCATGAACACTGATATCGATTGGGTAAAGTCGTAGTGGGTATCTTACAATGGGTTGTGTTGCCACAGTTTCACGGTCTGCCCATCGGTGCGGAGAAGTGTTTGACGAGACTCGTTACTGCTGTCATGTGTAATCAGAGACGTGCTCATACACCGACTGTCCATCTATACTCTGGGGGAATTGCTACCAGTCACTATTGCCACTTAGCGTGATGCTCCTGCTTCGCGATCTGTTTGCAAATTTCCGAGCACGAGCTATTGGTTGCGATCATTTGTAGCTACATTTCGTGACGTGGCTCATAAAGGCTTGACGACTATGTGGCATATCGAGGTCGCCGTGCGTGTCTGTGAGAGCACAAGAGCAACAGGCGATTCGTAGCTAGCACACGCTTTACCAAAGTTGTTGAGCATGGCTGAACAGACCTCTGTGCTTGCAAAAAGTATGTGGGTTAAAATGGCTGGGCTGGACCCCAGCAAGCCAAGAGCTCGGGGCTCCAGCTTGTTCCCGGCACTCGGCGCCACGCTCTTCAATTCGAGTTTCGTATTGTTGAATGCCTCAAATGGTGAGGCTGACTAGTCGCAGGATCAGCCTTCTTCGATAATGCTACATGGAAGGTAGGGAAGAAGGAAACAAATGCGAATGAGTATATGCATCATCGTCACCTGTCATACCCCAATACACTGAGGAACATAAAAGCTGGAGATGCTTGACATCCGAGATTCGGATGAGTTGAGTAGCAACGGGTGTATATAACCGGCTTGAGCGGCCTCGAGAGATGAGACAAACAAACAAGTTCGTACCGAGTTGATCCCCGGAGCGGACGCTCCAGGCGGATATACGGCGCCGAGATAGGGCCGTAGACGTTCCTGGCGCTGGCGGACCGTGAGTCGAGCATGCAAAATCGCGCGCGATACGGCACATCTGGCGCTGACCACGCAATTGCATTGAAGCTTCTTCAATGTTCAGAGAGGACGCGCAGCTTCGTATTTCTGTAGCTTCTATACAATCATTGATCACTGAGCTCCTCCTGATAGAGCAAGTAAATTGCAAGCGTTGAAGCAGTTGATGATTGCAATTTTGCACGGTGTGTATCAGCCAAGTGGATTGTCACGGTCTTGCCCGCATTTTCCGTCAAAATGCGGAGAAGCATGGATAGCCCAGGTACTTTCTGGTTGAACAAGCAACTCAGATGGCGAAACCTCTGTGATGAACAACCACAGGCAGCGCAGAGCTGCAAGCAGACGACATGTTGCCCGAAAGAGATGGCTCCTGTTGAGATGCTGCAAAAAATGATGGCATGTTCGAGGCTCTCCTCGTGCTGTTGCATAGTTTCTGACGTTGATTCTTTGCCGAGATTTGGTTACCTTGTTGAGTATGGCTAGGTTGCGCGATTAAAAGGTCGACCAATCAGGACGGCTGGATATGGCCGGACCTTGCTCGAAAAGGCAGTCTTCTCCCAGACGCAACGAAGAAGACCAGCAAAACCTCCGTAGACGCACGGTTAAGTCGGATCGATGCATGTGTTATGCTCGGATGACGGAGAGGCTTTTTCAGGTGGTTTGGAAGAGCTTGCGAGTGCGGGACGAGACAAGGCCCCAAATCACCAAAAGCCAATTTCTGAGGAAACGACGGGCTGCTTGGGGCATCTTTTGAGAAAAACAACCAACCTCCCACCCACCACTTCCCTTTCTTTTTACTGCTTCGTCCCTTCCTTCCCTTTCCCTCTCCATCAACCTCCCAACAGACCCGACGCCCAACTCGTCTCGTCCATCGACACCCAGGGAATCAAAATGAAGTTCACCGCTGTCGTCGTCGGCACCTTCGCCGCTCTTGCTGCCGCCCAGGGCTCTCAAATCACCAGCGCCGCCTCTTCGGCCGTCTCGGCCGCCAGCTCTGGTGCTTCCAGCGCTGCCTCCAGCGTTACCGACCGCTCTTCGCGCTCCAGCTCTGCCAGCGCTGGCAGCAGTGTCACCTCCTCAAGCGCCTCATCCACTTCATCTCAGGCCAGCTCTACCGCCTCCGGTGCCCAGGATGCCAACAGCTCGAGAACCACCGACTCGACCTCCACCGAGACCATCTACTACCAGTACCCCAACACCTTCCACAAGCCCGTCTCCCCCACTCTCCTCGGCAGCAAGGTCCTTACCATCACCAACGGTGTCACTCCTTCCTACTCCCTCCCCAAGAGCGCCTCTACCTTCGGCGTTACTATGAGCAACGTCACCACCACTTTCACCTACACCAACACCTTCCACGGCGCCGTCTCCAAGTCATGGCTCACTACCCAGACCTACGAGGTATGTATTCTTGGCCCATTGCAAAGTTGGAGGATGTACTTCGCCCAATTCCACTGAATAGCTCTTTCTTGATAAAGTTACAAGCGACTTGTTCTTGAAGCAGCGTTGTTGTTGGTTGTAATCGAATGCAGAATCCCTTTGCTTTAACAATCATTCTATCGTCCGAGCTCAGCTAACTTGCATTTCAGACCACCATGGGTGTGCCTACCCTTTCCACCTCGTCTGAGGGCTCTGCTGCCAAGGTCGGTGGTGTTGGTGCCGTCGGCGCTTTCGCTCTCGGTGTTGCTGCTCTCCTGTAAGAAGGTTGCTGCAACAGCATATCGATGAGATAATAGACGCAGAAGGGCGACGATGTTGGGATTAAATTTCTTATACACTTTTTTTGCGAGGCGTTACATCTTTTATATTCCTGGAGTGCATGATGGGAACGCCATTGATGCTTCACTGTAATTTACTGACTACCTCTGAGTGTCCCCTAGAGGGATTAACGTCAAATCATGGGAAGGTCGAACACACACCCGATACCGTTAATAGGGAATCAAGAACAAGCTTTCCCTTTCTTTAAAAACTGCGTCTTCTGTGTTGTTGGTGAATTGGTCCTGCCGGTGTTCATCTACTGAAGACAGGATGTTTCTGAATTGCCCATGTCGAGGCCATATCTTGTACGAGATAAGGCATCTACATCGGAATAATACATGCATCATCATATGTCTTGATAACCCCATGCAGCCATCCGCTCTGTTGGTCCATTGACACTGTTCCGGTCGATGCGCACGACAATCAGACAATTGATAGAGGTCTGACGCCAAGCATTTCGATGCTCGCCGGTCATCGGAGTTGTCAAAGGGCGCAACCTGCTCGATAAGTTGTACTCATGCTGTGTATACGCCCTGGCTATCTGATCAGAACTCGAATTTTTTTTGTCCAGATATCTAAGATCTTTTTCAGAGACATACAATTGCTAAAATTTCAGTCTCGAACGCATCGCCCTTGTACCGAAGCGATCGAGCTTCGCCCAAGACAACTAATCAGATATAAAGTACCAAAACCCATCGGATCTCAAAATGGCCAACTCAGAAGAGTGCAAACACCATGTCGTCCAGCTAGACGGCCATATTGACCTTCCTCCCCTCCGCTTCCCTCACACCTTTGAGAAACACCTTTCCACCTCACCCTCAGAACTACCCTCTCGCCTCGCCTCTGCCACAATCGCAATCGGCACTGCTGTTCACATCACCAAAGCCAACTTCCTCTCTGCCCCCAAACTCCAACTGCTGTCTTGTCTGGGCGCCGGCTGTGACAGATTCGATCTTCAGGCTGCCAAAGAATGTGGCGTTACTGTGACCAACACACCTGCTCAAAACACTAGTACCGTTGCGGAACATGCGTTGAGTTTGTATTTTGCGGTCAAGAGGAGAATTGTTGGGTTGGATGAGTTTACGAAAGAGGGAGAAGGATGGAAGAGGCAGGGGATGTGTGTTGGCGAGTTCAGAGGTGTGATGCCTAGGGTTTGTGATGAGGAAGTTGTTGGTATCATTGGGTATGGAGCATTAGGTATGTGTCATTTCTTTATTGTTCCTTCTGTGCAGCTTTTCGAAAATATATGTGGAAGGAAGAAGCAGAACTACTTCAGATTGTTTAGCGAACTTGGGGGAAGTTATGCTAATATACACTTTCTTACTACAGGCAAACGCGTGGAGAAGATGTGTAAGGCTCTGGACATGAGCGTCCTCATTGCTGAACGCAAAGGCGCTTCTGAGGTTCGTGCCTCCCGCACTGCCTTTGAAGATGTCCTCCGACAGTGCACAACCCTCATCCTCACGTGCCCTCTCGAACCCTCAACCTACAACATGATCTCTCATCATGAGCTCTCACTTCTTTCTCCAACCTCCATTCTCATCAATGTGGGTCGTGGAGGCATCGTAAACGAACACGCACTCGCAAATGCTCTCAAAGAAGGAAAGTTACTCGGTGCTGGAACAGATGTTTTCGAGCATGAGCCTGCGACCAAAGAGAACTGTCCTTTGTTGGCAGATGATGTGCCTGGACTGGTCGCTACGCCACATATGGCTTGGTTCTCTGACAGGACGGTTGTGGGTACTAAGCAGACTGTGAGAGACACGATTGAAGCTTTTGTTAGAGGAGAGCCGGTTAACGTTGTAGTAGATGGTAGAAAGGAAGCAGAGTAAGGGGTCAACCGTTTGCCAAATCAAATCAAAAGACACTACAACTCCACTGATGCCGATATGACTACAGATTGATCGTGATGTCTTGTCAAGGATACACCCAGAAGCTTTCTCTTGATAAGATAACCAGCGCGTGAAGGGTCGAGCGTCGTGGATGTGTTTCTGACGGGAATGCATCAACACAATTCTCAAGCAAAACAAGCCGCCGTGCTGCTAGGAGGTGAAGAGAATGGTAGACTACCTATGCGGGAGACACGAGCTACTACCGCTGCGCCATTTCACCAGTCCGATGGAGATAGATGTGGTTGGTAGCAACATGTTACCGTACTATGATTTGCTTCACTTCTGGTCAGATTTGGGATTGAGTAGATTAAGCATCGCTTCTCTCACCACATGTATGTTCTAATCTGTAAGGACATCTCACGGATAGGATGTTGAAATATGGTCATGATTATTCAACAGCTTCCTGCATTGCTTTTAATATTGGTAGACACTTATACTTCCATCTACACGGCACTCAAGCCGCCATCGAGGTTTATCACGGTGTTGTTCGCATACTGGTTTCCGCACAAGAAGACGGCTGCATCAGCAATCTCATCCACGGTACCGAACCTGCCGGCGGGGACCTTAGCCACAGCAGCATCTCTTGCAGCATATGACATTGCTTTTGTCATGTCTGTCTCCACATATCCAGGGCAGATGGCATTGACTCTGATGCCTTTGCTACCGAGCTCGGCAGACAGCGAGCGAGTTAGGCCCAACACGCCGGCCTTTGAAGCAGCGTAAGCCACACTACCTGCACCACCATGTGTAGCGAGCAGAGATGAGATGTTCAAAATATGACCAGCTCCCTTATCAGCCTCTGCAGAGTTTTTGAGCATTTTCTTTGCTGCAAATCTGGAAGCTTGGATAGCAGCACTCAAATTCGTGTTTAGGATATTGTCAACCTTGAGTTGTGAGGTGCGGATCAAAAGACTTGCATGCGTAACACCTGCTGCGTTGACCAGGACATCTAGCCTGCCATTCTCGGACTCCCAACAAGGATTCTTGTCGAGAGTGGACCAAAAGTCTGGGTCGGTGATGTCGCCAGGAAGCACAGCATGACTGCGGCCAACAGAACCGCGGGCAGAGACGCAGAGGTCGTAGGTTTCCTTCAAAGCGGACTCATCACGGCCAACAAGCAGACAGCCGGCTCCTTCGCGTGCAAAGGCGACTGCAATTGCACGGCCGATACCACGAGAGGCACCAGTTATCAGGCAGGTTGATCTGCGTAGGGCGTGCTTTGACGAGGCGAAAAGTTTGAGAGATCGTGTTTGCGTGAAATTCCGTGAAGGCGCTGGTTTGATGATGTTGCAAGCACTCCGTAGCGGTGACAGCAGTGAGAAGGTGAATTGAGACATGTTTGACAAGAAGAAATGGCAGTGACAGAAAGACAAAGGCAAATGTTTTCTTCAACCGGATATAGTAGATATCGCTTTTTCTGACGGGTGCAACGCTATCAAAGACTTAGCCTGATGTATGATTCTACATTGAAATGATAATCTCACTATTCGAATGGCCTAGTAGTGGTGTTGGTCAGAAAGAGAGGTTTGTAGACAGATGAGGAAGTCGAGAGATGGTGAAGCTCGGACAAGAAATATCTTGGCGTGAGCGAACGCGATTTTGCCCACAGCTTCAATGGACGGCTCATTCTTCTTCCTTCTCTCACGCGCATCCTCGCAATAAACATTCGACAATGGCAAGCACAGAGCAGACCGACGCACCCGACTACGTGACTCTCGTCAGTAATGACGGCTTCGAGTTCCTGGTACAAAGAAAATCGGCCTGTCTCTCTGGCGCCATCAAGAGGATGCTTGACCCAAACAGTGCGTTTTTTCAACCTTGATCCTTGATCGTCATACTGACTGTATCTTGCAGATGGTTTCGCAGAGTCAAAGACGCACAAGTGTGTCTTCGAGAACATCAACGGTATGGTGCTCGAGAAGGTGTGCGAGTACTTCTACTACAATGAGAAGAACCGTGACTCGACTGGTGTTGCCGATCTCGACATTCCGCCTGAGCTCTGTCTTGAGTTGCTCATGGCGGCTGACTACTTGAATGGTGCGTACTTTTAACCTGAACCTGACTGCTCACCTTTACTGACACATCCGTAGTCTGATGAAAAAGCTATGCATCTGCACGACTCTCCTCTGTCTTCCTTCCAAGCATACCAGCCTAGGCGTTCACGGCGTTTGTTGCTATCTCAGCAGTGCTCTGCTACAGCTTTGCTTTCATGAATATCACCGTCTTCTCACCCGCGACTCGAACAAGAAATACATGACCACGAAACGACCACAATAAGCCTTTGGACCACGAGCATATACGCCGCCATCTCTACTCCTCCACGATGCGGCGTCTATAGTTGGTCCTACATCCAACTTCCGCTTTATTCAGTCCCTCTCCTCAATCACATGGAGTTGGTGACTTTATTCCAGCTGGAGACATCTCTGTCCTACCATCAACAAAATACAAACACAACGTTTGCCTTTTTTTTTGCCCTTTCGCAAACCTCACCAGTGACTTCTTTATGTTCAGGAACTTCTATTGTCACGCTTGTCTCCTTCATTTTCTCTGGGAGTTTTCAGGCCCTCATCACTGTTCCAAGATAAATTTGACACGTTTAATTGACTTGCAATGTCCATGTCCATGATGTCTGCGAGTCTCATTGCGTGCCGACATCCCAGTCTACTCCTCCGTGAAGCCTTATCACATGAGGAAGGCTCGCGAAGATTTGCTGGGAAACTTTCAGAATTTATGCTGCTGCTTCGACCTGCAACAGTCATATAGATTTGTAACCACAATTACTCTTCTCACACCGCATCTTTCGCATCTATCATCGCTCCTTGTTATCTCAAAGTTTCTATTCTTGAACTTGCATGTATAGGCAATTCGAGGAAATCATAGTCTACGGCCGTGTAGCAAAAAGAAGCCGTCCTTCCGTATATGCAAGCTTGGTCCGATGGCGCAACACACTAAAACCACCCGATCGCCACTTAGCTTTCTTTGCTATGCCTTGGACGCGACCAACCTTTCTCATTTGCAGATCACCTCTCTGGGAGTTAATGCATTGTCGTCTGGGCTTTGGAGACGGCTTCTGTCTAGTAAAGGCATAGGTTGATGGGGCAGGGATTGTATATTAGAGTTCCCGAACAACTCCTGAGTATCAGAGCTTCTCATGCTCTTGCTGAAACTGAGAGACTTCATCTATCTTGCATACTGCGATCTGTGGTTTCAGGATATCGAGGACCGAGGTGTATATGTAATGCTCTTGTCACGCTCGTGCGTAGCTTCTACTGCATGTATGCAGGTACTTTATTTTACTTTCTTTCCTTTGTCCTCGTCAAGAACGATCATGCATAGGGCTTAGTTATCTCCTTCTGACTATCGCGATGAAAGGTCTTTCTGACACGAAAATGCTGTAGCTAGTTTTTAGTGTCAACTGTCTTGCTGCGTCTTTCAGGCGTACCTCTTTACAAAAAGTGGGCTCCACATGTGTCATTCATCATCTATCTTACTTCCATGCGCGAAAAGGCATTGGGCACCCCCTGTTGATCCAGGAGGAGGAATTCGTTCATGCGGGTGTGGTATTTCATGGTTGCTCGGACTGGATATCGTTCAGCCCTAAAGACCGGCTGATTTGTCAATATAGATGAAGTCTGGGAGGATGGTGCTTTGCATGCCCGACGACCTGGTTTTGTTTTGTTCTACCTTAGATGAGATTGGGATCTTTGGGATGTAGCATCAACAGGAGATAGATTAGCTGGGACGTCATGGTGGGATGTCGAATTAGATACTTGCGCCAGTGTAGTTCATAGAGCAATCATGGAAGAAAACATGTAGGGGCTGTTGAATACAATTCGAAGAGTGCATACAATCGGTTCTAGATACTGTACTTTGTCGTCTTGTGACGTTGTCTTGTGACCGCTTGACTGAAAGAAAATTTGGTATATGAACAACGAGCAGGACATAAGGAGATGATGAAGACAGAGAGGGAGTGCGTGAGAAAAGGAAACCAACAACCAAACCAAGGAGACCCACCCACAAGTCAAAGCCACCACCATCCATCCTTTTTGAACGATAAGAAGTACTAGCCATGTAACATTAAATGCGATGAACAGATAGGAAAGACAGATAAAACATAACAAAAGATTCAGTCGTGTCGTCTGGACAAAGTCAAGGCCCTAGCGACCTTTCTGAATCCACTCCTCTCCTTTTCTTTCTTCTTGGCCTCTACTGAAAAAACGACTGGCTTGGCTTCGCTCTCCACAGCTCCAGCAGCGACGAGTGCAGCCGTTTCTTCCTTCCAGAAGTTGTCCCATTTGCCAACCACAGGCTTCGACGTCGAACCGCTAAGCAAACTCCTGCGTCTACTGATATTCGGCCTCGGTCTCAAGCCAATGAGGTTGGAAGATTGCGAGCGAGGGAGACCCGCAGATGAGATAGAAGTGACAGAAGAGCCAGGGGATGGTCCGACGCTGAAGTCGAAAGATTTGCGTAGGCGGTTGCGCACACCAGGAGGAGGGCGACAAGGAGGTGGATTGATGATAGGGGCTGTTGCTCCGGCCACAGCATCCATCTCGCTCTCTTCAGGAATCTGGATCTTGATGAAGGAAGCTCGTTGTAACGACAAAGGTTGCTTGGCAAGAGATGTCGTTTTTGGGGTTGTGGTGTCCACGTATGAAGCACGAAGGAATGAGATCAAAGCTCTGATGTCGGAAGCTGTAGACATACCACCAAGGGACACACGAACGACACCTGTGGCCTTTCCATCCACGATTTCAGTAGGATTGCTGCAGCGGTGACCGGCTGCGAAGGCTGCTTTCATCTCTGCTGGTGTCCAATTGAGGTAGGTTGCCATGCCACCAGGATTGCAGAGCGAACCGCTGCGAATGTAGATGCTGTGCCCGTTGGCAGACTTCTCGACCTCGGTGTAAGGAATGAGTGAGCCGTCAGCCTTCAACACATTGAAGGCGATGGTTGCGCCTTGGGTTTTGCTGTCGCCATAGACAGTAAAAGGCTCTTTGTAGATACAAATCACAGGCTTGCCATTGCGGTGTCGTAAATTGCAGAGGTTATCGTAGAGTTGCTTCGACAGCTGTGATGTGTGACGTGAGATGAACTTCATAGGTTCTAATCCATAGAGGCGTTCGTGAACATTGATAGCATGGTCCAAAGCAAAAATCGAGTGGAAAGGCAAAGTACCATCCTCAAGCGCGTCATGGGTGCTAGCAGTCTTTCTCGCGTGCCAAGTGTCGTTGATGGTCACAACCATATCGACTGTACCACCTCCAAAGTATTTGCGATTGGTAAGGACGTGGGCCGAGGACTTCTGCACTAGTAGAGCTCCAATGTTGGGAAAGCCAAAGATTTTGTAAAAGCTGAGAGCCACAAAGTCAGGACTTTCATGAGTGTTGCTCAGGTTCAATTGAGCTGTGCTGGCAAGAGCAGCAGCATCAAGGAGGGTATAGGTATTTGCTCTTAGGACTTTCTTTTTGATCATGCCGGGCCATGTAAGAGGAAGACGGCGACCCGTCATATTTGATTGACCAGGATAAGCGAAGAGACCCAACTGGCGAGGTAGAGGACCACTAGCGCCACCGCACTCGATCCACTTCTCTACCTCGTCGTCACTGGCAAAGCACCGATTTGTGGTTGTGAGCTCGCGAATACCGACAAGACTTGTATGAGCGTCGCGATGGTAGCCATACCATAGCTGCCTGTGTGTAGAGGCGGCATGGTCTTTGATGCACTCGATAGTGAGTTTGATAGCGGCAGTGGCATTAGCGACGAAGACCAAGTCCCACTCCTCAGGATCGGCTTTGAAAAACCGAAGGGCCTTCTCGCGAATGGCATCTATCCGGTGACCAGCGATGGCCGATGGCGTAGAATCTGAGTGTGGGTTGCCATATAGATTTGAGATTAAGTCTCTAGAAAAGTCCTCGACCATTGACCTAGCATAGAGCTGGGATTGGTCAGCTGTCTGGAAGGAGTGGTCATGTGGGTGGGGTAAGCTTACTGTTGATCCTCCATGATCAAGATAAATCTTGCCAGCAAGTTGTGGGTACTCCCGTGCTCTGAAACTCTCGACTTCTTCATTCTCGATGTGCTCCCCAGAACATGAAGAAGCAGGTGTGGTGCAATCGGTTTCGTAATCATAATCTTCATGACCGCTGAAGGATGACATGTCGTCGTCTGAGATGGAAGATGTCCCTGACATGATGTCTTATATGTTTTGGTGCTGGGTTGTCCCCGTTGTATAAGGCTCGAAATAGGATCGTCCGGCAATCCGAATGGTAAAACGGTTTCCTATTTTCTGGAAGAAGGGGCAAAGTAAAGAGGTATGAGATGGGATCCCGACTGGCGGTATGATGTGTGATTGGGGAAATGAAAACGAAGGACTAAGCTTTTGGTAAAAGGAGCAACATAACCATCGGACTAAAAAAGTTGAAAGAGAAGGAAGAGACAAAGGGCACAAGAGTAAGGGACAGACGTGACGTATATAGACATGCTTTCTGCAGAGCAGAGGGAATGATTGCTCTCGGGAACTATGTGCAGATGGCATGGCGTCCGATCCGAGGCATAATGATACATTTGCTAGACCAAAACACATGGTCTCAGTAGCCACTCTACGCAGGCAGCCAGAACCTGAAGGCTGTCAAAGCGGTAGAGACCCGTCAACCTGTCAACGGTCAACTCACAGGCCAAGTTTAAGCTAGAGGTCATGAATGTTTGACGAATCAACGGCTCGCGTAGTTATTTTGGACAGAAGATGCATCGATCGCCAATCAATCCCGGAAGCGACGCTGGTTATCTCGGACGACACGGCGCCCTGTTCAATGCCGGGGATGCACGTCAGTTCCCTCTCGATGAGCTCTCCTTTCCAGAATGCAGGCGTATCCTGGGTGGTGGTAATGCGACAGAGTGTCCAAGGTGGAGCTTGCTAGGCAGTTGCGATACGGATGATCTGCTGGACGCGCAGCAGGAATCCGCAATCCGGGTTCATGTTTCCAGCCCATGGAAGCACAGACATTGGGCCTGCAGGCAGGAGGAAGAAAAACTTCTCGTACGCGATCATCCCTGGCGCCCTCACGACTCAGGAAGGCCGAGATAGATTGAATGTCACAAAGTTCGGAGCTATCCCACAAGCGTTGTGACGAGCGGGAGCCAGGGACGACGCGGACGGCCCGCGGACAGCAGACGGTATGAAGCCTAAAAATCCTCCGCAGACCTCACGTCAGGTCGTGTCTTTGCCCACTCGGCATCCACTGTCGAGCCGTGCAAAGCAACATGTGGATGAGAGGGCAGCAGCAGCTATCCGAATGTCCCACTATGTCAGGTGTCGACGGTGTAACGTGTAAAGAAACAGCCTCCACGTAGTCATCGTGTCTCGGCGCTCTGTTGCGGGGAAAGCAGGACGAGCATGAGAGGCTGGCAAAGACTCCATTGTTTCACGACAGCGTTACGACGGTACCCGTTCCTTGCTCACTCGAAGGCAGCCGGGACGTGTCACCTTCTTCCGGGTAGTGAGCACCTCATCGCTCATTGCAATGGCCGGACAAACCTCCATATCGAGTCCCACGTCTGAATATGCTTCAAAGCCGTGACATTGACTTCGTTCTCCCAGATCTCAGATTTACCGCTATGCTGGCGCACGCTGATACAGACGCCCGAACGCCTTCTTGGAAAGTTCCAGCAGCCGTCTAGTCGCCATGGCTGAAGCCACCGAACGACTCTCCGACGACTACCTGGCCCCCCGTGAGTGCTGACCACCTCGTGTCAACTCATCCTAGACAGTCGCTATGACCGCCAATCTCTCGCGAATCAGGGTTTGCGGGCACGGCTTGCAGACGACAGAATGAGTATGCTGAGCGCGCGCGTCGCTGGCAAAAAGGATGGCCGCAGTCTGTGCGAGAGTGCTTGACCAGTCACTTCTGGCCAGCGGCATCTCGCAAAATGCAGCCAGCCGATCTAAGGACAGAGTCCGTCGGCTTATTAGACGAGCAATAACGGCGTCTAGCGACCAAGAGGTGGAGATATCAGGATTGCAAAGGAGAAGGCACGAGCAACCATCCGAGAGGGAGGTGCGACCGTGGTAGCCAGCTCAAGAGTGGAGCGCTCACTCGTGGCCAACGACAGCATACCTCGTGCGCCGATACCAACCGTTTCTCGTTCAAAAACGCTCAGACGGTATCGATCTATCGTATGGAGATTCATCGTGTTTCAAGTTGACCTTGTCAACCTTGCCAAAGGGTAAAAGATACAGATGTGATCCTCAGCGGCAGCGGACCGCTGACAGATTGTCGAGGTTCGGACGCGTCTCTGGGTCCTGCATACCAGGTCAAATAAAATCGACACTGACCAGATCTTCAAGATTTCCCGCTTTGGATAACCCTAAACCGGATTTCAAATGATTGGATAAATTGCCCTCGACGAGGATCTTTTTAGTCGCGATGCTCTCGCCGTCCTGAAAGCACGTCACTGCGGCCCGCGCGTATTGACGGATTGGCTGGGATTATTGCGTAGTACGGGGAAGCTAAATCCTAGGTGCATTAGCCTCCTGTCTACAGCCTGCAGGGGAATACTGCAACGTCCTCTTCACCTCAAGCCAAAAGATATCTGATACATCCGACTTCATGCACAAAGGTCAATCGCGTGGTGACCGGGCTTTCGGGATGCGTCTGAAATTGCCCTCAGCCACCAGGATCGACTATTGAGAGCTGAGCTAAGAGTGAGCGCCAGCATGTGATTCGACAGTCGCCCTTCAATGGCCTCTGAGTCGACGACTCTCGCTTGCATGCTGTTTGCCTCTCCATTTCCTTGTGTAGTCATAGCGGCCGTCTGTGTTTGCTCGATTCCTGCAGCCGGCCTTCATACATTTAACAAGCGAGATAGGAAAGCCTGCCCTTCCTAAGACTGCATTTCCATTTGTAGACTGCCAGGCCCAGTTCTCTCTTCCTCTCTCTCTTTCGTATCTGAGACTCCTTCCACTCGTTCTTTTCCTGGTTGCTTATTACAATACTGTGGCTCTCAAGAAGAGGTTGACATACATACCGGCTCGTCGTTTGGAGACCTCACTTACTCAGCCCTACGACACTTTTGCGTTTGCTGGTCGTGGTTGTTGCTTGGCTGCGTCCACAGTCGTTTCTCGGCTTTTTGATAACCACTTCGCATACTCTTCTCAGAACACAACTCATGCACGCATCAAGGTCCACAACCATGTCGGACGTTGAGAAGATGATAGGGGATTATTCCCAGCTCACCAATCACAATATCCGCAGCTTCCTTTGGAGAGGCGTATCTGTCTCGGTCAAGGATCGTCAGACTCATGAAGACAAGCCTATTCTGAACAATGTCAGCGGCATAGTGTACGCTGGAGAGCTGATGGCCGTCATGGGTCCTTCGTATGTTGTCCTCAGACTCTCTGCATCCTCTTGTTGCTGACTGTCTCGCAGCGGTTCCGGAAAGTCAACTCTTCTGAATGTGCTTGCCAACCGCGTTCCTGCGAAGGGTGGTGCCCATGCTCAGTCAGATGTCTTCCTCAACGGCCGTCCGGCCGAGTGTGAGACGATGCGCAAGATCAGCTGTTACGTCGAACAAGAGGACGCCCTTGTCGGTTCACTAACTGTCAGAGAGACTTTGATGTTCGCCGCTCGTCTCTCCTTGCCCAAGAGCATCAGTGCCCAGGAGCGTGTCGCTCGCGTCAACGCCCTTATCAACTCTTTCGGTCTCAACAATCAAGCTAACACGTTGGTCGGTACACCTATAAGAAAGGGTATCTCTGGTGGTCAGAAGCGTCGTGTCAGTGTTGCCAACCAGCTCATCACCAGTCCCAAGATCCTCTTCTTGGACGAACCTACTTCTGGTCTGGACTCCGCAGCTGCCTTCGAAGTCATTGCTTTCGTCAAGGAGGTGGCCAAGAAGCACAATGTGAGTTTTGATTCCTGCCACACAATCTGTTCGAGTCTAATGTAAGCACAGTTGATGGTCATCTCAAGCATCCATCAACCTTCTACCTCGACATTTGCAATGTTCGACAAGCTTCTTCTCCTCTCGCACGGCAATACAGCATACAGTGGACCAGTTAAGGACGTCCAATCTTTCTTTGACGCATGCGGCTTCCCCATTCCTCTCTACATGAACCCGGCCGAGTTCATTATCGATTTCGTGAACACCGACTTTGCTCATAACAGGACTGAAGTCAGCACTCAATTCGAGATGGTCACCGGAACCTGGCAGCGCTCTGGCCTTCACGCCGAGAAGTTGAGCACCATCGCCCGCGAGATCGCCCACGGCGACCCTTCGCCTCAGGAAACCAATGACAACGAAGAGATTGGTGCCCACTGGTTCGCTATCCTGATCGCACTCATTCATCGCAACTTCATCAAGTCGTACCGTGATATCATCGCCTACGGCATTCGTATTGCCATGTACATGGGTCTGGCTGTCATGATGGGTACTGTTTGGCTGCGTCTGGAACCTTCTCAGGACAATCTGCAAGCCTTCACCAATGCCATCTTCTTCGGAGGTGCCTTCATGTCCTTCATGGCCGTCGCCTACATTCCTGCCTACCTCGAGGACCGCGCCATCTTCATGAAGGAACGTGCCAACGGCCTCTACGGACCCACGTCTTTCCTCGTTAGTAACTTCTTGACTGGTCTGCCCTACCTTTTCATCATCACTTTCCTCTTCAGCGTTGTCGTCTACTGGCTCAGCAACTTCCGCAACACTGCTGGCGGCTTCTGGACCTGGGTCATGTGGCTCTTCCTCGACTTGATTGCCGCCGAGTCTCTTGTTGTCTTCATCACCAGCCTCGTCCCCATCTTTGTCGTCGCTCTTGCCGCTACTGCTTTCGCCAACGGTCTTTGGATGTGCACTATGGGCTTCATGGTCCGCCCTGACGACCTCAACCCCTTCTGGCGCTACGTCTTCCATTACATTGACTACCAGAGCTACGTCTTCGAGGGCATGATGGTCAACGAGTTTGCCGGGAGAAACTACACTTGCCCTACTGGTAGCGATGGCAAGTTCGATTGTGCCTACGAGTCTCCACTGAACGAGCAGGGTTTGATTCCCGGAACTGCTCTGCTTGACACATATGGCTACAAGGCTGGTAGAACCGGCGAGTACATTGGTATTCTGTTGGCCATCATTGTGGTCTACAGATTCCTTGGCTGGTTCGTACTGTACGTTCGCCGCACTTGAGGAGTACCTTTTCTCCTCTCTTATACCTCAAAACAACAAGAGCGAATCTTTCACTGTTTTGTTCATGACGACTCCCCTTTTCTGTTCCATCAATTTTCTTATCTCCTGTGCATTGGCGTACCCGGGAAGGTGTTCTTTTGGCGCATTGGTCCCTACTACCCCTTTTGCTGAGTATTCACGTTTTTGTTTTTGGGCTTGAGATGTTTCACTTTCGTTTACAAGCAGGAAAGCACGACTCTTCACTCGTTGACGAGTGCAAGTCGGGCACTTTCGGTTATGCCTTTCTTTCCTCTTTCACAGAATAATGATCGATGCATAACACACACACAAAATAGAAACTGCAGAATGAGCCTTCCCTCTTGTTTCTACATACATACGAAAATACAAGTAACTTTCCTCAACTTCATTTACCATTCATGTTGTGTCGCTATGTGACGAGATGTTCTGCATATATTCTCCTCTTTTCCCGCCCTCTTCTCACCTCGCCTTCTCACTTCTTCGCCTGCACAGCAAAAACGCAGTATCACAAACGCAGAACCACGGTTCCTCGACTGTGCAATCTAGCTGCAATCAAGCCCAACGCTTACGCCAGCATATGTCTTCTCAACGGCTGTTTGAAAAGCAAGGTACAAACAAAAAAAGGTACCGAAAAGGATCCATGAAAAGGCAGGCGCCCTCTGGGCGTTTTTTTTCTCTTTCTCAACTGTGTAACGTGTGACATATGCAGCCACCCTCGAATGCATAAACGCCTGCTATGGCAACGCCTGGCTGGTTTTCTGTATGCGGTGGTACCGGCAGGCTTTTCGTGGGGCGCATGCAGCTTGCAGATGGCTTTTTTTTCTTTCTTTTCCTTCTCGGCGGCTTTTTTTGTGATGTGTTTTTTGCATTCCATCTGGTTCATACGTCTTGTTGGAGAGACAGGTGGATGGTCTGGTTGATGGCTTGGGTTGTGAATCGCGTCAATTCCTCGCTTTTGTTTCTCTGACTGTTTGGATGATGGACTTACCTTTTCCACTCTTTGGGATGCTGGATTGTTGAACATGAGAGATTATAGGCGCATACAGAACATGCATCTGCTCTTCTCCTCCAAACAGCAACAATCTGTTGTGACCCGCTCTTCTCTCTTGCTGTCCTGTGTCTTGCAGAATAGCTGTTGCCGCCCTTCTTGTGTCCAAACCCCTTCATTGTCGAGAATACCATGAACACATGCTATACAGCTTCGAAAATCAGGAGACAGTCAGATCAAACCACTTTGGCATGATCTCTGTCTCACGATATATTACTATTCACATCAACATCGCATACCATGCATCAATCCGCATCTGTGTGCCTTTTCTATTCAAGCATGAAGAGCATTGCAACAGCAACTACCCGTCAAGATCCATGCCTGTAGCAGAATGCAGTCAGCATAATCTCCAATTTTCCTGTTCTTACATCGGACATAAACGAGACCAGACAAAAAACGTCCGCTGCGCAATCCCTCGAGGCATGATCCCATCACAGATGCATGCACTAGAAATTTGAGCACTATAACGTCCGAAATTAAGGTAATGAATAAAGTGCCGGAAATCTATAGGATGGGGTTTCTTGTGGGAGTGATGGTGCGATGAAGAGAAATGGAAGAAAAGATATTTAATCTTCGGCTGCTGGTAGCACCCTGACTATCAATAATTCATCTGTACCTCAGCCACAGCAAGGTACTCCATAAGCGATAAAGTGAGTATCCACTACGAATGATGCCTGAGGTCTATAACTTGTTAGATGTCTGATCTTGGGGGCTTAAAACAGGTTCAGACTCAGGTCATTTTCGCATTGTCTTTTTCTTTCTATCTCTCCAAAAAGAGACACCGTGATACTGCGATCCTAGGTCCTCTATCTGTAAAGTTCTGTCTGCCTCATTCCTTGTGCTTGGAAAGAAACGCTATGCTCCGATTTAAGTCCAAGAGCTCCAAGTTCTCGGACACAACTCAGACTTCTATATGCGAATACAATTGATTGACCATTGACCAATCATCAAACGCCATAACTGTAACCACCAAGGTCGCGCTCTAGCCGCTTCAGCTGCAACTGTCCATGAGTCAGTGATGCACGGTTGGAATGAAAGAGAAGTAAAAGAAGATGGACATGCTCGCGGACATAATACGCAAGAGAAGGTGTATTACTCACGAGCCTAGCCCTGCCTCGTCCTAGATTTACTTCTAGCCATCTGAGATGGAGATGCGAGCAGAGCTGGTACACATCGGACAAATATCTTGTGTCACGGCATTACACCACGACGCGAAACATTTTCCTCCATGCTTCTCTCCTCCGATAGTAACTGATGCAGTCGAAAGGGGGTGTTATGCAACCGCATAGCTTTATACCTTTGCTTGGATGCCGCTGGCTTTCTGATATGCCTTCTCCTCTTCGGCCTTCTGCCTCGACTCGACACGGTGCAGATTGGTCTGCTCTGATCTGCTCAGAGGCTTTTCTTCCCCCATACGACGTGCGCGACTTTGTGGTGTCTCGACGAAAACGGGTCTACCGCTTCTAGGGTTCGAGCCGAAGGTATACGAACGATACTCGGCGTTGGCCCAACCAGTACCTGGGATTTTGTGAGAATGTGGATGATGATGTATTCTGTGCTCGCGATGTGATGAAGAGGGAGGCTTTTGCTTATCATGACTGTGGTGTCGGTGGTGATGGTGATGGTGATGGTGATGATGATGTGACGACGGAGAGTCGGTTCCTTTCTCTGACTGAGATCGAACACGGCCCAACTTGACAGAGACAGGAGGTGCTGAAGCTTCAGACCGTCGGCGATGACGGCGAGGGGGAATATTACCGGTACCGTTCTTATTCGTGTCCATCCAGTCCTCGATCAAGTAATGCAGGAAACCACCATGAGTGACGACGACAATCTCCTTCTCTGGACGGTTGTACAGCCATTCTCTAGCAATTCTCGCACGGTCGTCAACAGCTGAAGCAGTTGCAGACCATTTGCCGAGTTTGCTGTTCCAAGCTTTGGCCGGAGGAGTGTACATGTAGCTCCAGTCGACGGGCTGACCTCTGAACTCTGACTCGAGATCTTGAACATTACTCCCGGTATCGCAAGGCAGATCCGATGTCTCCTGAAGTTCTGGTAGAGCGATAACTTTGAGTCGTTTGTCCTTGATGGCCGGAGCGAATGAGTGTAGAGCAGTATATACAGTGCGTTTCATAGGAGAAGCTATAACGGCATCGACACGGTCCATGAAAGGAAACTTTGCTCGGAGAGCTTTGCATTGTTCCTCGCCGAGTGGTGTAAGCATGGGGTCATGCATGGCATGATTGGCGACGCTGATATTGTGGAAGCCTTGAGCATGACGCACACAATGAACCGTGACAGGAGCCATCTTGATAGATGAATTGCCGATGTTGCGTGACAGCCGTGAATTATAGGGAATACAGGAATACAGGTAGGACTAAGTTGTAGGAGTGATTGATAGATAGAGAGCGTGTTGAATGAAAGGCCACAAAGGGAACAAAGCTCTCTTTGCTATGGCCTGAGCGTAACCATGGGATGTGTTTAACCCTGACGGAAAGAACGATTCCGGCAATCGAATAGGAATGACACGCTTAACTTGTCACTGCTCGAGAATGCTTTGTTTGGATGCAGGAACAAAAACGTCACATGGACCCTCATTCCTGCCGATCAGCATTGGCACCCCGACACAGCTGAAGTTCAGCTTCTTCTGACCGCATCTTTTAGAATTATTTGTATCGTCACAATTCGCACGTCGCTAAAGCATCTCAATAGAGATGAGTCAACACTTTTTCAAGAAATGCAAAGATATCATAGTCTGATTTTCAGATCTGTCACAACTCCCATTGAAATCTCGTATCTACCGTTGTGACTTGCCCTAAAGAAAATTTGGTGTGCAACTGAGCATCAGCCTGTGCCTCAATCATCCGAATACCTTGATAATTCCGCCTTCCATAATGCATAGTGTGTGACCAGAAGGTCTCCTCATCCTTGACTCCGAGTCCCAACGCCGTCGCTAAATGAACCAAACCTCGTCTTGCAAGTCAAACACCCAATTTTAATGGTTCTTTTGTCTTGCCAGCCATAGGCCGACAGCTTCCCGGGCCAGGTCTGTTCCCCAAGCACCATCCTTACCACCTCTACGGAATTCTTCGCCAGCGTAGCCTTCATCGCCGAAACCTCTGCCAGCTTCGGCAAGGATAATCTCGAGGTCACGCTGTTGACTGGAGGTCCAACGCTTGACGAACGTAGCTGGGTCGCGAGAAAGGGAGAGCAGGAACTTGCGCTTGGAATTCAGATGGCGAGCCTTCTCAAGCAAAAGTGCTGTATCGTCATTGACCTGGGTGATCTTCTTGAGATTGGCCATGTGTCTAGGTGACGAGATGATGGCCTGCATAAGACGCTTTGTGGTACTGGGAACCTTGACTCGGATATCCCAAATCATGTATTTCGATGGTGGGATGGACTCGTCCTCGGGAGCGATATAATCTTTGTCAATCCGGATTGTGTAGGGAAGCTTGATGGGGTCGAGGGGTGAGAGATGCTCCAGAATGAGCTCTGGAAGATTGGGGAAGAAGAGAGTCTCGTGACGGAATAGCTGCTTGAGGGTCTCATCGCAGTTGATGCGACGCTCGTCCTCAGGATCGGTCAATTTGAACAGGCGAGCGTAGTCCCAGATGCCCTGAACCACATCGGCGCGAGTAGCTGTGTCCATGTCGAGGATCCAAGCGAGAGGTGGGCTCAGCTTGAAACGCTCGGGCTGCTCATCTAAGTAGAGGTTGATGGTGACCTGAAGCTCCTCGTCGCTCTTGCGACCAAAGGCGATGCAGTCAACGTCAGGCTCGCCATCCTTCTTGAGCCACTCAATCTTGTTGAAGTCGCTTGACTGCAAAGCAGCCGGGCGGTTGAAGTCGACAGTGACGCGTTTGAAGAAATGTGACATCTTGATTGGGGCCATAGGAGGGAGGGATGATTTGAGCTCCGAGTCTTCAAGAATGTCGTCTGATCCCTCGAGCAATTTGCCCTCGATCTTGACACGATAGCGAGCTTGGTTGTTGTCGGCAAAGTCAAAAGTACCGTCTTCGTTAAAGCCAGCATTGCCGTCATTAGCCATCTGCCAGGGCTGTCCCTCGGCTGTGTTGCTGATGAACAAGCGTAGCACACCCTCAGACGGCATCTGACCAGATGTACCCTCTAGAATATCCAAGCGCTTCTTCGTCATGATGGCGTCCAATCTCTTCTCCTGGTCGCGTAGCTTGCGGTAAAGGGTAGCAGCGTCGGTAATGGTGGCTTCGGCAAGGTCATCGTCGATATCGAGGTCGGTAGGTTTGCGAGCCTGTCTTCGAGCAGCTTCACGACGGCGGAGCTCCTCCTGATGTTGCTGTGCTTGGGCAGCTTGTGAGACTGCCGGCGCATGCGCTTGATGGCCTGCTGCGTACATAGGGCCTGGCAGCAGTCAGTTACATGTCTCCAAACTGTCATACAAGTCATATTGACAGCATACCTTGTCCAGTGGGACGGCGCATCTGGCCCGGAGCTGCAAATCCTCGTGATGATGGCTGCATCTTGTGTCTGGGTGGATGCGACAAGTATTAACACGCGCAATTGATGCTTTGGCTGTCACGACGCGACTCGGATGCTTCTGCCAGACCATCCACGCTCGGTGCATCCAAACGCCGACTTCAAATTGCCGAGCTTTATCCATGTCTGGGGAAGGTATTCATCAGTGACGTTGATGAAGCCTTCCACTTTCCAATCGCTCCAAACCAGAATTAACAATATGGCTGCTCCATCTCTAGCATCCACAGGAATTGATGTACAGTCTGAGTTGAAGTCCGCACAATCTGCAACTACCTCCGCTTCCGCCAGTCTTCAGCCATCTGGTCGTGTCCATGATATCCTCAATGTATCTCTACCATGTACTAAACCGGGTTCTCTCTGGGACGTCAACCTTTCCTTCTCAGGAACTGCCCAGAAGGTTACTCCTCATGACCCGAGTCTCTTGGAAGTATTGCAAAACGACACTTCTTCGCCATACATAAATGGTCATGGGGCACTCCTTGCTCCTGCTTTGTGCCACCCTCACATCCATATTGACAAGGCCTACCTTCTTTCTCATCCCAAATATGCTCATCTGCAGATCGAAGAAGGTTCTTTCAACGAAGCCATGGAGTTGACATCCAAGGCAAAGTCGAACTTTGATCACGACGACCTGCTTGAACGTGGCCTGAGAGTCATAGACGAAAGTGTACAAGCTGGAGTCACGTCCATGAGGGCGTTCGTCGAAGTCGATCCCATCGTCGACCTCAAGTGCATCGAAGCAGGCAAATCACTCAAGGAGAAAACCGACTTTCGATGTCATATCCAATTGTGTGTGTTTGCTCAATTGCCTTTATTCTCAGGTGATGATGGAGGTAAAGAGATCAGACGCCTTGTTGAAGAAGCTACTAATCCTACGTACTCTGCTGATGTGCTCGGAAGTACGCCATACGTTGAGGATGATCGCGAGAAGATGAAGAAGAATGTTGAATGGACCATTGAACTTGCTCTCGAGAAAGACCTGCACCTGGACTTCCATCTGGACTACAATCTTGACCCTGATACTGAGCCACTGGTCTGGCACGTGGTTGATACACTCAAAGCTAAAAGCTGGGCAACTCGGACGAAGAAGACGATCGTCCTGGGACACTGTACTCGCTTGTCATTGTTCAAGGACGATGAATGGAAACGACTCAAGAAAGAGATTGCGGATCTGCCCATCAGTTTTGTCGGATTGCCAACCTCTGATCTGTTTATGATGAGAACCGAGACTGGTGCTCGAGGAACTTTGCCTGTACCACGATTGATCAAAGATTATGGCTTCAATGCTGCGATCTCAATCAATAACATTGGAAATGCTTTCACGCCACAAGGAAGCTGTGATCCCCTCTCAATAGCTAGTTTGGGCGTCGGCATCTACCAAGCTGGCACAAAGAGAGATGCAGACATACTTTACGAATGTGTCTCTACCAGAGCCAGGAATGCTATTGGACTATCTACTGAGGCTGACTCGGAGTTTACAAATACGCTCTCGCTGGAACCCGAAAAGACCGCAGATATGCTCCTGTTCAGCAAGCACGACCCAGATTGGAGAACCCGACGTAATATCTCGGAAGCTATCTACCTTTACGATGGAGCTGGCAGAAGGACAGTCTTCAAAGGTGGCCTGCTGGTTGAATAAAGGTCCTTGTTAGGTTTGAACTAAGCTCCATAGTGTGTTCGGGTGTCAATGCTCGTTATCTGAACAATGTCCCACATCGTTCTATATCTCTGGTTCTTGAACTCAGCTAAACGCCAAAACCACTTATTAGTCATGCATCTTGCCAGAGTGTCATGAATACGCTAGTTTCTGGTCATTGAAAGTATCCTCGACGAGCTCTCCGTGGCATCACGTACGGATCCAACAAGCTTTGTGGTGTACACCCAACTTCTAGCGCTTTCTAATTAAGATGTCGTTGTCGAGGCGATGTGTGTAATGCCGAGACTCTTGAGCAGGAGCTGTGAGAGCTTTATATGCTCTTGATTCTTGAGAACTCACCAGCCCATCTTCATGTCATCGCACTTCCCGACTCGTTCGCTCCAACCCTAGCAACATGACCTCTCAACTCAATCAACAGATGGCAACATTCATCATCGATCCGCTGTTCATGCAAGAGCTCGAGATGCCTCAAAAAGATGTGTCTGGAGACTGGTCAACCAAGACTTACATGTTACAGGAGCACTGGAAACACCATGATGGTCACTTCTTTTGGATAGTCAGGTTCCTTGATGAGTATCACTACCAGAAGAGCATCAGCATTGAGGCCCTCTGGGCTCGGATCTACATGACTCTGAGCAACACTGAGACTCTGTTCCTCATCGACAGATGCAGAATGAACTTGTTGCCGAAAGGATGCGATGTCGAGAGTCTCAATGCCGTCTCGGCAATCGTTGCACAGTCTGCCGGTCAGCCTGAGAAGATCCTAGAGATGTTTGACAACTGGGGTGCCCCAATCGCACCACGTGAGTGGGCAATACTCGACAACAATCGCAGACTTGAACGCCTCTCTGGACCTCAGCACGCGCGCGTCGACGAGTTCACGCTCGGCGCCAGTCACAATCTAGTCGAAAATCAATCTGTGCACAACGAAAACGTGACGCTCTCACAACATCTTGCTGGGCTGGCCAACAACCCTCAAGCCGCTCCTTCGAGAGCCCAAAGCCAGCCTGCGCAGAACGACCATCTCAGCGCTGCGCAGCAAGGCACCAACTTCTCCTTTGACTTGCTTGACACTCAGCTCAAAAAGACAGACCTTGAGTTCATCATGTCGCGCAACGAAGCACCTGTTCGCAAGTCCTCCTGGAAGAAGACCTCAATGCAGCTCCCTGCCCCCTCTCCCAACTTCCCAGTCTCAGACGTAAGTGCACTTGTCAAGGGCAAAACATCAACCACAACGTGCACTCACACTAACCTTCTCTCAGATTCGCCACGAAGGCAAGGGCAAGCAGCCCACGGAACCCCCTTCCCCTCAACAGATCGACGGTTCCCATGTTGAACCCCTTCACAAACGCATCGAAGCTCCTAACGCCCACATCGAGCCCCTAAGCCCTGTCCTCGCTCCCAACCTCGCCGGCTTGTCTTCCCAGAAGCAAGCTGAGCTCGTCTACCAGCAATTGCTTGCCCATGGCGAGCGTCAGAAGGCTGGCGATGCCAAGTCATGAAATCGAACGAGAGATGAATCAGGGTTAATGAAAAGATATGAATGTATAATAGCTCAGACGAGGGGAAAGCAATTCTGAATCCCTACCAAGAGTCATGAATCACTTCAAAAAATAGATCGTGTCCAGTGGGATCAATGTAGTCCGGGCAATCTCAGTGGAGCTCACTAGACATGGTTAATGCCATTGTGCATTTTTTCAGTAGTGTTTTGTAAGATTGCTTTGCTGGGAGAGGCTCTTCTCTCAATCCTAGGCACAATTGCTGGATCTGAGCCGAACTCCGAAGATCAACCACAACCTGACCTATGTCTATGAAAAGTCACAAACGACCTTCAAGATAGAACTATATCCAGTGATACATACAAAATGCTACGTACATCGCTACAGATCTAAGAAACTCTACTTCAACCTTGGTATAAAAAACAGATATTGATGATGAAAAAGCCTATGCAAAACGCCTGCAAAAATTATCCTAGAAATCTAACAATGTTGGGTATCCTTCTCCTGTAGTCCTCCTCCCGTCTTCCGTGTAAGCCCTTCCTTTCCTGTGCAATAGTAGTTGTTTGTCTCGTGTGTCCAACTCTGGTTAGTCAGACCTGTGTATATATATCGCGTTGTTGTGCGTGTTTCTCGTGAGAAACGTGGTGAGCATCGCTCGTACCAGTACCCTTTGGAGTAGGAATATGCTCGTGTTTTCGTCAAAAACCCGACCCTCATTCCATCCTCCATGCCGTCGTTTCCGTCGTCGTCGACCGTGTCAAAATGCTCGACTCACGACGATCATAATGGTCGAGATTCGTCAAGAGGTCTCAACCCTCCCTCCACCTGTATCCCGTCCTTGACCCATTCCATTTCCTCAATCTCAGTCAATGCCTTCCTTCCCATCCGAACCTTCTTGAGCAAGCCCTCCACAACACCTCTTGCACCGACCCATCCCTTGAATTCTTTGGTATCATTTCTCTTGTCATCCCACTCTCCATCTTCGTCACCAAATTTGCACCACATCCAGTCTGCGCGGGCGATACGATGCGAAGGTCTTGATCGTTCTGGTTTGCCGGGTGGGCAGTCAAAGGGTAGACGGCCTTCCATCAAGGCGTATAGAACAACACCCAGAGCCCAGCCATCGGTGCTACGGCCGTCGTAGGGTTGACCGAGTAGAATTTCAGGGGCGGCATAGTCTTCGCTGCCACAGCGGGTCGTGAGGAGTGGTGAGGCTGGAGGTGCAGAAATGCGGCGAGATAGGCCAAGGTCGGTGAGACAGATCAGCGGGTAAGGGTGAGTTTGAGGATTTTCGAGGTGCGCGAGGGCGTTGTAGGCAGGCACCACCAAGACGTCTGTTGTGGTTCATTTGTAAGCAAGAAAGCAAAGAACGAAAAAATCAGAAAATCCTTACTCTCGAGTTTAATGTCGCGATGGACGATGTAGTTGTTGTGCAGGTAGCGGACTGCGCTCAGCATTTCGGCAAACATGCGTTGGACCAACTTGGGCTGTAGGATGTTGCGATGCTCACTTGCCAGCTCGAACAGGTCACCGCCTGGGCAGTAACTCAAAACCAACAAGGCTCGTTCATCGGTATACTCAAGCGCCTTGAGCTGCACGATCGAAGGATGTGACACGCTCTTCAGAATGTCGACTTCTCGCTTTAAAGAAACCTCGATACGCTCTTCGTCAGCACCTCCAGCTGGGCCATGTTCAACGATCTTGACAGCAACCAATTTCCGCGAGTCCAGATGTTTCACATCGTAAGGTGTACCCGGTGGTAATTGTTGTGATGTAGCCAGCATGACCTTGCTGAAAGTACCCTGACCAAGAGTTCGTATTGATCGCCATTTCCGCTTGTGGTCTTCATGTGCTAATCTGACGATGAAGTACTCGGCGTCGCTATCCTCTGCCCCACCAACACTCTGCATGTCTGTATCTTCTGTTTCTTCATCTCTGTCGCCCTTGCTCGAAGGAGGTGGTGACGGCAGAACCTTTGCCGAGTCGACAGAGGCTCTCAACACGGATGTTGTATGCGATGGAGGATGATCAGAACTCTTCCGCTCATCGTCTGAGGAGGCCGAGGGTTGTACGTAGCCACGCTGCTGAGCAAGATACTGCTCCCTCTGCATTGGCTGCTCATTGGGCGGCGTAGTTGTGATGTGCAGACCAGCAGGCCCAATAGTGACGTTTCTCGGCCTCACATTGTGCATGGCTTCAGGGACGAAGTCACTGATGCTGCGATTACGATTGTGTTGTCTGCGCATAACCAGATCTACGCTCTGTCCGGCTTGAGCCTCAACAGCAGCGTGTACCAAACTCCCATATCCCTTCTTTTTCTTGTGCGGCGAGCCAGGCGGTGCAGACATCGAGGATAGCGTACTCGTAGTTGGGGGAGAGGAAGCGAGTCTCGAGGGTGGTCTCATAGTCGTGTTATTGTCGAAATGACCGCTTCGTATCCGTTTCCATGGCCCAGGAGAGTTGGGGTCGTTCAGCATGATGGGCGAGGGCAGGGGAGTAATATCGAGCATTGCAGCCAGAGCGGGCGAAGCAAGAGCAGAATTGGGACTCAAGCTGGAGGTAGACAGATTATGGCGTAGTGCTGGTGTCAGCAACGGCGAGGCGGCTGATTGACTCGAGCGGAACGAGTCGGGGATTTCTTGCTGACTGCTCGACTGCTTGCGATTAACAAAGGCGGATGGGAGGTCAGTTCTGATCTGGAGACCAGCGCTGGCGGCGTGGTTCTGGCGGAAGGCCAGCACGTTCGTGTTGGGAGACGACGACGGTAGAGTAGAGGCAGTGAGATCCGAGGACAAGTCGCGGTGGTGATGAGTATGAATTGACGGCAGTGGAGGAGCGGTACGGCTAGCAGCCGCGCTACCTTGGTCGGAGTCGAGGTGCATGGTAGAAGGTTCGTTGCTACGGGCGGCCATGGGTGTGGCAGTAGGATGCGACGGGGTTTGAGAGCATGGCGCATCCGACATGTTGGTAGCCGATCAGGTACTTCTTCTATATCCCTCACATGCAAGCCCAGCTTCGGCCTGTTCGCGACGAGAAAAGAGCAAGAAGAACAATGAGGAAGTCGCTTCCGCGTCAGAGGCAGCCGACGAGGGCGATTTCTTTGTCTTTGCTTTCCTTCTCTCCCTTCGAATCTGTCATGACTTCCATAGTTGCATTCCCCACTGCCAGCCGACGGAAAAACGTCCGTGCCTGCCACTCTTGCCCGTTTCGCGGATCAGCGCGTGCCACGCTCCATCAACGTGCTGACCGAGATGGGCCATTCGAACCTACAATCAAATCTGTCACAAACTTTGAGCCATCCAGGCCGTCCATGTCCTCCTTATACTTGCGCCCTCTCTGCTAATATTAGGCCTCCTTACATACGCTCGACCACAACCACATCAAATGTCTGGGGGATGTGCTCTTCGAAACATGTCAAGACGTCAATAACGAAAGTCATAATGATCGACAACTATTTCATTGGAATTGGCTAAACCACCACTAGTTAAAGTAATCGATCCTTCTGATAATTGATTCCTTGCTTTTATGTCATCGTCTTCTTGCGCGTCCATCTTTTTTTCTACCAAATTTTCTATCTATTAGTAAAAGCCAAGGTTCAAAGAAGAACTCCGTCTTCGCTTAGCTGTGGGTATCATCGCGAAATCATTTTCATCGTCGTCGTCAAATCGTTCGTCGTTCGTTGTTCATCAGAGTTTGTCGCGTGGAATGTGCGAAGAGAAAGCCAAACCAAGACCAACCTCTTCCCCGCTCGTTGCCAAAAACGCCGCAATCGACCGTTGAAGATTTGCCCTCTTCCAGCCTCCGATGACAGCCAGACCACCAGAGTAGAATACAGCAATTCCGAAGCAGACATGATGCGACAATGACACAAGTATAACACATTTAGCGCTCAGAGGGCTCCTCAGTGTACTTGCCAGGAGGGTTGCGGTGTCCCTTGGAGCCAGGCGAGAAGTAGCCATTGCTGCTAGGTGAGAAGAAACCCTGAGAGCTGGGTGAGAAGTGACCAGCAGAAGAGCTGGGAGAGGCGCGGACAGTCTTGCCTGGCTTGTACTTCAGGCGGTCGATTTCCTTCTGGAGCTGCTCGTGGGACTTGTCAATGCAAGCGAGGACACGCTCAGTGTTGAGATCATTCTTCTCGATGCCTCTGACGATAGTAGGGTGAAGACGTTCGACAATCTTGTCGACCAAAAGCTCAAGCTTCTCATGGTCAAGAATGTGCTCAGCCATGTCAGTGACAGAGTCGCGGATCTTAGAGACAGAGTTGCGAATGGTGCGGTTGTCAGCGACAACGGCATCAACGTTCTCGCGGAGCATGTGGTTGTTGGCGGCATGGTTGCGGTTGTCTGCGAAGAGGTGATCAATCTTGTCACCAAGGACATCCATCATGTGCATCTCGGCGTCGTGGCGGCTGGCAAGTGCATTGTCCAACTCCTTGTAGGACTCGTCAATGAAGAATCTGTACTTGTGCTCATCAGACATGGGAAGCTGAGAAGCAGTGACATTGTATCCAGCCTGCTTAGTGAAGAAGTCAGGGGATCTCATAGCGACAGTGTCACGGCGTCTCTCGAAGTTGCCATCACCATCAACGCCAAGGGTAGTGCCATTGTCATGGATGTAGTAGTTGTCGGTAGGCTCGCTGAGCTCAATGCCCAGGCCGCCAGTCTCCTTGTAGCGGTCGCGAAGGGAACGACCAGATGAGCTCCGGCTCGAGTTGTCGCGAGAGGTGCGACGAAGAGGAAGAGGAACAGCGCTGGGGAACTCGAATGGCATGCCGTTGTAGCCATTGATATTGTTGGTAGGGGTCTGGACGGTGGCGGAGTCGCTGACAGAACGTGCCTGCGACTGCTGAGCGCCAGCAGTGGCGAAGTCGTGGGTCATGACTGGGGTTTCGCCGCGGTAGCGGTTGAAGGTGTGATCCTCAGGGCGATAGACATAATCGTTGTCTTCGACAGTCTTGATGTACTGGATGCCAGGGATGCGAGCACGAGGAAGAGTGCCGTCGACCTGCTTGTCGTCGTTGGCGGGCGAGTTGGAGGGCACGACAGGAGTCGAGGCCGACTCGTCGTATGAGCTAGTCTGTTGAGTTGGTTAGCGATCTTGCTTCAAGGCAAAGAAGGGAACAGAAATATGATGGTCTAGAGGAGAGCACAGGACGGTTTCGAAGGGAAGACAGAGACCGCACTAGACAAGGATGTTGATGGATGTGAATGGGAAGGTGCAAAGTAGAGGAAGGTGTGAAGAAGAAGAAGGTGCAGGAAGGAGCGACAATTGAGAGGACCAAGGACAAACGAAAATGAATACTCACGCGGAAGACATCGTGTCCGTTAGTGACACTGAACATAGAAGGAGAATAAATCTCAGTCTTGGGTCTAGCCTGCTCTCCATCCTTAGAAGGAGGCTGGTAGGTGGTAGCCGGAAGCAGACCACCCTCAAGGAGACCGCCAGCAATGTAGCGTGGGGTCTTAGCTTTCTCGGCAGACTTGGGAGACACCTTCTTGTCAAGCTGAGGGCTGTGGAACAGAGTGCTGTCCATAGGAGGAGATTGGAACTCCTGCTGGATCTCCCTAACAATCTCTGGGTCGGCCTCGAAGGTAGCCTTTTGACCGACGAATGGAGAGTAAGGCTGGTGTGTCATCTTGACAACGCCAGACTTGACTTCCTTCACAGGGCTGCACTCATCACCGAAGGTGACAGTGATGGTCTCGCGCGATTTGGTAGACTTGGCCTCGTCGTCAGTGTTCTCCACAGTGGCAGCAAAGCCATTGCCAGAGTAAGCGTCAGAAGGTCTGCCGACGTCGATGATGTTTGATGACATCTTGAGGTGAGTAGGTTTGTTGGTCTCAGGAGGAGGAGTGTCCTTCTTAGGTGGAGGAGGAGGGACATCCTCGGGAGCGCGCTTGGGGGTGAGTAGAGACATGGCACGCTTGAGAGACGAGACCTCCTTCTTGGGTGAAGCGGCGGGCTTGTCAGGAGAGACAGGAGATTTGGCGGAGCTCTTGTCAGAGGCAGCGCCGGCGGCAGCCTGCTTGGTGGGCGAGGCTTGAGCAGACATGCTGATGGAAGCGAGAATAGAAGAGTGTTTGAGGGGAGAAGAAGAAGATTTTGCGTTGTGGTGTGTGTGCGTAATTGCTGTGTGGTGAGAAGACGAGGATGTGTGCTTGACCACTTTAACGTGGGCAAGTGAGGAAGTGGATGGCTTTCTTGCCTTGGTAGGAGTGAGCAGATTGGCGACTTTGGATGACGCGCTCTGTCTGAGTAAACTGGTCGAATTGCCTTTGCAGTGAAGAGGAGACTGCTGGACACTCTCGAAGTGGTGCCAGTCACTGTTGTTGTTGATCGGCTGAGGAGAGCCAAGGACCTGCTTGGCCTTCGGTGGGAGACGAACGGAAGTTGGGCGGACGGTAGATTTCACGTTTGCCCTGCGAATGGCCTCTGCTGTCTGCTGGGCCTGCTCGGGGGACAGATAGACAGGAGTTCTCTTCTCCTTGAGAGGAGTTTCCTTCTCCTGAACATTACGTTGCTCGTACTCCTTATCTTCATAGTACTCTTCAATAATCCCTCGAACAGTTGGGACTGCGTTCTCGCTGCCTTGAGGCACGAGGCAAAGATCGTCGTCAGTAGTGGTACGAGGAGCCATTGTTACGTTGTTGATATGCTCAGGGATGGGAGCAAGAACGCGAGGAGGTATGCGTCCGAATACACGTTTCCAAGGCGCGTCTGAGGATTCCGTTGTCACCGGGACGACAGGTTTCTTTGACCGGCCAATGGGCCTGGCGGCAGCAGGCTCGCGGCGGAGGGCATGCTCCGGGAGTCTTGGCGACCACGACGACGACAGGCCCGGGGGCGGGGGCGGAGCGGGAAGTTCAAGCGGCAGCGGCTTTCCAAGGATCTTGCGCGCACGTGATCCAGGAGGCAGCGGAGCTTTTGGGAGTTGGCGGTCAGGACGACCCTTGCTAGGTTCCTTAGCAGGAATGACCCCTATCAGACACATGTAAGCATAGTCTCGTGCCCAGACTTTTCTTTTGTGTTCTTCCCATCTTCTTAGAGGGTTTGTTTCTGGTAGGACACGATGTCCAATAAGCATACGAGGAACACGAGGGTTGAGATCGTTGACATGTGGAATGATGTACGGCATGTTGCCATGAAGAAAGAGAGGTGAGAAAGGAAGTGGTGCGCAGAGAAACAGAAGTTCGAGAGTGGAAGAAAGAGAACTACAGCCTCAGTGATCTGTAGAGCGCCAGCAAGTCATAGCTTGGAGAGCGCGAGGAGACCGTAGCTTCTTGGATGGTTCGAAACGGTCTGATATTCGCAGCAGACAGTGAACTTAGCTTGACGCATTCGATAACTACTCTTTCGTGATTACCATATCCGATTGCTACTGCGCGAAGTGCTTTGGAAGCTCCTGCTCGAGGGCGACGAAATGGTGGAGAGAAGGAAGCCAGCACAAGCTTCATAGGTAAGCAACGCCAGCAAGAGAGCCTGACACATGCCTACGTGGTACCGGTATCTGGTGACGACACTAAGGACGATGATAGCTGATTGATCATGAGGATGCATCCTGCTTTACAGCTCGAATTGACCTGTTGATGTCGTGTCAGCAGGCTCTCGCGGACAGCGTGGATGAGCCTTACCTAGGCAGCATTCTGCGGTGCAGCGGATATGAATGCAACGCCTCCTGCCATCATGATAAGCAACAATACCCTCAAGATCTCAAGCAACGTCAGCCGATGAAGCGTTGTATCATCGATCTTGACGGCAGCCATAAAGTGCAAAGCAGCCATCTGAGAAACTTCAACACCACCAGGACAAATAAGGAACCAGACACAGGGAAACGTTTCAACCGACTCTTGCCGTGTGCATTTCTATGGAAATTCATCTCCACCTCTTGGGGAAAAGCTTTGGAGAAAAAAGAAGCCATGGGGAACGCCCTCGCACTCGCATCTGCAGCATGAGAGACATCCTAGAGATTTTGTCGATAAGAACAAAACGCTCCGGAGCTGCCTGCACAAGGAGGCTGGACTGACTGGAAGGAACTCAAGAAAAACTTGCAGACGGGAAATCTGAAAAAAGACAGAAGACTGGAATACCCCCCAACCGCTTCTAAAAAGAAAAAGACGCAACCTACGACTATCTTCGGGCGAAATGCCAAGGAAGAAGCGACGAAAAAGCAACCGAAAAACTGCGCCTCATTGCGCCAGACACCACTGAACGGCGACGGAAGATATCATTGGGGTTGGGTTCCGTGCCGGATGCGCTGTATCGAAGGAGATTGTATTGTGTTGGGCCGTGGAGGTCGAATTGGATCCTCAAGTTGTGTTTATCGTTTAGAGAATGACGCACTTGTGATTCTTCTTCTTCTCCTTGGTGGCAGGAGGCTCGAGGGCAGCAACGATGGCCTGAGATGTGTTAATGGTGTGGGCTCGCAAATCACAGTCAGAGCATGACTTACCTCGTCAAAGACGTCCTTGAGTCTCTCCTGGGTCAGGGCAGAGCACTCGACGTATTTGACAGCACCGAGCTCTCTTGCCATTCTCTCACCGTCCTCTCTCTCGACGGGCTTCATCTTTTGTTCACGAAGCTTGCGGAGAACGGGATCCTGCTTGTCATCGCGCTTCTCCTTAGGTGGGCGCAGATCGAGCTGGGTACCGACAATCAGGCAAGGAACGCCAGGACAGTGGTGGTGGACTTCAGGGAACCACTTTTCGCGAACGTTCTCGAAGGAGGCAGGAGAGACGACGGAGAAGCAGACAAGGAAGACATCGGTCTGAGGGTACGAGAGAGGGCGGAGACGGTCGTAATCCTCCTGTCCGGCAGTATCGAAGAGTCCAAGGGTGTAAGGCTCATCACCAATCCTGCGACACGTCAGACTTGGACCATGCTAGGAATGACTAGGATTGCGACTTACATGACAGTGACAGCATAGTTGTCGAAGACGGTGGGAACATACTCGGCGGGGAACTTGTTGGTGGTGTACGAGATCAGCAAGCAGGTCTTGCCGACAGCACCGTCACCAACGACGACACACCTGGACGCGCACAGAGAGATTAGCGGAGACAGCAGAGATTGGCAGGAGGGGGCAGCGTACTTGATGGTAGCGACGACCATCTTGTCACGAGAGAGCTGGTTTCCTATCCTAGCTGCTGGCGACGAAGCGGGCTATGTTTGAACGAAGGGAAGCTGCTGACGAGACAGCGGGTGCTTGCGATTTGTGAGATTGCGCTGAGTGGGTAGCCGGTAGAGGCGATGCGACAAGAGGGAGACGACGATCTGAGGACGCGGACGGCGGAGGTCGTGAGCGCTGCGGTGTGAAAGAGAGCTGTCAGTTGTTTCGTCCAGCTTGCTAGAGTGACGACTCCGTCCGTCACTTACTCGGAAGCGTCACTAAACCCAACAACCAGACTGAGGCTCGCCCGATGGATGCAGCTGGCAAAATTGTCGTGTCAAACCCGCAATAAGGTCGACCCCGGGAACGTGAGCTGGCAGAGGTTGCGGGTGTAACGGGGTAAACACTGGGACGCGGGCCAAAGCGAAGCAGACACAGAACAATCACAGACCCCTCGGCCAAATGCGTTACAAGGAGAGAAGCGCTTTGTCAACGGCCACGATAAGTACACAGTAGTAGATGATACAGAGCAAACTTGATACCAAAGAACATTACCTATCCACCAGAGGCACGCGATTCTTGGCCTGCCACACCCGCTGCCGCTCTGTCTCTGGTACGCAAAAGGCCCTTCTTCACCGTGCAGAAGTCCCTCCACATCAAAAGTCGCAATCCTCGGCGTTCCAGACAACACCTGCTTTTTTGCCCTGGTTCCTATTTTGGGTCTAATTTTGCCGATCTTCTCTGTGAATCTGCCCAAACGAGTAACTGCCAAAGACTTTCATCAAAAGCCAAATTTGCCAAACACCTCCAATGTGATCCTCTTGTTTCAGACCTGCAATCCACCATGTCTCCTCGTTGTTTTGTCCATATTGAGTCTGGAACAATGCCGCCCATGTGTCTTTTTCAAGCTGCTTGCAGTCAACGGGGCGTACGCCGTAGGATTCGTAAGCCCTCAATGTCTCATGCTTTGTCGGGCAGTCACAACAAAGATTAAGCAGATTCACTCAGCCTGTTTCCGACGGGCGTCTAAATCAAGCTTCACTTGAGAAGCATCGACATTGTGACTGATGGAAACCTGTTGATCAGCTTGGAGTGAATAGAATCAAGTGGTCAACTGAGACCTTTTCACACCGCACTTGTATTAGACTGGTCGCGAGGCCGCCAGCGAATTTTAGCACCTTCACACCGCCAGCTGCCCCTTTTGATATAGCTATCTTGGTCTGTGCCCTGAGTACATCTCCCGACTCTAGCTCGTGATTGCACTTGGCGTTATTCTCCTTGAGGTCGCTGTACTTGCTACACTAACGGCTATTGACCTTGTGAATGACTGTTATGGAATGTTGTGGCTAAGCGCTTGATCAACAATGATACCGGAGGGACGACTCCTTTTCAACCACATGACTCGTGCCTCACGATATCACAGTCTGTAGCTGTGATGCTAGAACAAGATTGATTCGCTGTTAATTGACGTCTTGGGCACTGGGTAAAGATAGGAAATCGCGAATATGTACGGTGGTATCTCTGTAATTCCAAAACGCCTCTTGAGCCAACCAGGCATTGCGTGTCACAATGATGGTTGTTCTATGTCTAGTCATCAAGTCATGTCATAACATGTCTTCTCTTCTATCGGTGTCATCATCAGTCGTCATTCAGATGCAAGCTTGCATTCGATTTCCATGTCCTTAGGCCGTTGTTGCTGGCCACGCTTCTGATTGTGCGGTCGTAATCATAGTCAATGTCGTCTTCACTATCATAACGACGATGACCAGAAGAAGAGGCAGCAAAAGGCTCCCTTTCTGAGGGACTGCTTGGTTCATTTGTGTTGCCAATGACAGTGCCCTTCACTTGCTGATTCATCTCGTCCAGTTTGTAGTTCTTCATCATGAGCGAGAGCGGGATCAGAGGAATACAGACCAGCACAGCGACAGTGAGGATCTTGGTCATGGTCTCTTGGTAGGCGCGGTTGATAGCAATTCGTGTCGGTGTGCCCATCGCATACTCGGTGGATGCAACTTTCACACTGCCAAAGATCTCCTTGGCTTGGTCGCGTGTCTCTTCTGGTAGGTACTGGGCGAGCTTGACAGGTACGTTGGCAGACCAGATGGCACCCGAAATGGCTGAGCCAACAGCACCTCCGATTTCAAGAATGGTAAGGAAAGCAGCTGTCACAGCGCCGACTTCGCCATGCCCAACAGATGCTTGAACACCAAGCTGAGCAGGTACGTGCAACATGCCACCTCCAATACCGACACATACTTGGCAGCCGATAAGGAAGGCGTCGCTTACGCCTTCTGTGCGGTACCGAAGCATCATGACGACGCCGAGTAGATAGATACAAGCGCCGGCCGTGACAAAATACTTGTAGTGCTTGGTGTATTTGATGACGATGGAAGTCAAAATGGAAGTGACAGTCGCTGTAAAGGTGAATGTTTGGGTGATGTGACCGGCAGCAGAGACAGATTTGCCCTGCACGACCAAAAGATAGGAATAGAAATATGGCTGTACGGAAAGATAGTACACCACTGCATGCTGTTAGTGTCTTGAAAGTTTGATAAGAGCATGAGACTTACTGAAGTAGAAGAATGCTATAAGCACACCTGCAATGACGGTGGTGCTCTGGAAAAGATGAGGAGGAAAGAACGCTCTTGGTGCTAGACGTGGACTTCGCTCCCATAGGGGAAAGAGACAAAGGCATACCAGACCACAAACTAGCATGGCAATGATGCTGCCATTGCTCCACTCTCCTGGCGCGCTGGCACCCAATGTGAGGGGGATCAGTAGCAGAGCAACACCAACGAGAAGAAGCAGAAGTCCGAAGATGTCCATCTCGAACCACAGACTTCTGAGAGTGTACACCCAATCCTTGCCAACGAAGGGCGATGGTGGTAAAATTCCCATCTTCGAGGCCTTTCTTTGGTTTAGTGATAGAGCAAGTGCGAGTGGTAGGTAAGCAACAGGCAGGACAATAGCCCAAATTCCGTACCCCCATCTCCAGGTCAGGTTCTTGAGTATCGAATTAGCGATTGGAGGTCCGATCCATACGTTCAAAAGGTATGGAATATCTGGGACTGTCGAAACGATGGCTCTGTTCAGTAGGTCACTCGTGTCTGCAATGAAGATTTGCTGCAGAATCTGAAGTCCAGTGGCGCCTGCTGAGTAGAAGATCTGGGCTGCTGCATACGTCTTGACGTTGTTTGCCGCGGCTTGCTGGATGTATCCAAGGGTAAACAGGAACACGCTGAACGTGAAGGCTTCAAAACGTCCCCAGACATCTGCCACTTTTGCCATAGGCGGTTTGACAATCGCTGCGCTTGATCAGCCACGTTGAATCCCGCAGATGCTGTGTTGACCTACATAATACGACTCCTTGAATCACCGAGACTGTCGAAATAAGTGCATGCGCCTTGAATGAGCTGGTGGCGAACACGGTCAAGTTGGTGGTCACTTGTCCCTCAAGCGAAGTAGCATATGCCATCATATATAGGCTGGAAACATGTCAGCGATCACTCTTGAAGGCGATCTAAACAGAAGTAGACTTACCCGCCATATGCAAACACGAGAGACCACTTCGACCACAGAGCCGCGGTTGCCTCTAGTCGCTTCACACCAGCCTGTGCACTCAGATGGCTCGCGACATCAGACTCGGATTCTGTGTCTGAAAAGGCATCGTCGACGGGAGCTCTGTTCATTTTCTCCTTACTGCGCCGAGGGAGGGTCTCTCCTGCGCTGGAAAGTCTCCGAAGGCCTGGCATGACTGCTATCAGAGATGCCGAGGACTAGAAGGACGTTGTTGGCCGCATGAACATGAGAGAAGAGACTGAGATGAGAAGCACGAGGCTCTCGTGCCTCGCAACAACAATAATCAAATAGCGGTGCGTACTCTTGCAGTTTGACAACAACGTTTTGATGCAGGGTGCGGCCTAAAGTTGGCTGGAGCGCGTCAGGGCGAAGGTTTGACCGGCAGGGCTTCGATCTGCCGATGACGCCAAGATGATTACCGTTCTCTGTAAATATCACGAAAATAGGGATGCAAAGGTGCCGAAGTTCAGAGGAAGGATGATAGAAATATGAATGGAAAGGACTGAGAAGGAAAACGGGTCGGAAGTCAAGCACCTTTTGATCAAAATTGGCGGCCGGCGAGAGTCGTAAGAGAACTATCAAGCTGCCCAATCAGGATCTTGATCTGATAAGATGGCGAGACCCACTAGTGGGGGGGCCGTGGTGGGCCGTGCCTTTCCTCGGTTGCGAGGTCGGGCTCAGCCCAACAGTCAGTCCTCATGACCTTGATGACTCTGTCGTCCCTCATCCTATTTGAGTGATTTCGTATTCACAAAGATGCAATGCATTCGAGAACCGCAAGCAATCGGCGCCGTCATGCTTGGCCGTTGTGATTAATCATTCAGTGTGGGCGTGAACTAGGGAGGATCGTAGCGGCTCGCCGAAAGCTCTCACCGCAAGCGACTGAAGCAACACTAGGCGTGCCCTATCAGACCGATCACAGCGCTTGTGACTGCTTGCATATGATGACTTGGCTGACATTCTCGGCGCGAGAGATCCAGAACTCGCGAAGCTCGCAGCGGAGAGGTACTGGTATGCTCACAATGCCGGATGCTGCGCGGCTTATAGCAGATAATGAGAGTCATCACCAGGTCGAAAGTTGGCTGAGGGTGACTAGGTGTTGTAGAGAAACAAATCCTGACAACAGATGTGATACTGCCAGAGTTGATGAAGGTATGAGCAAGACGTGTAAAGGCCACTACCCCATGGCTATAACAATTTTGGTCTGGATTCTCCAACTTGTTTGCTGCTTTCATGCAAACAGCATGCACTACACACCCAGCGACTTAAACCTCTATGTAGAATATGAGCACAGCATTTAGGCATTATTCAACATACTGTGTTGGAGAAGAATCTTGAGACCAGCAACTCGCTAACGCGCAGTCACACTCTATAGCAACATTGCTCGGATTCCTACTACGCACGTCGCGATCCGCAGAAGGCAAGACTTGTGCTCTGTTTAACGATACAGTCAAGGTGTAACGTACAATTCAAGGCTCACTTCTGCTGCCGATACTTCGTTAATGGATTTTGAATGAGCATGCACCTTGAATTCACGGTGCGCTTGTGGTTGCGTTGATCAACTCTTTCACCTTAAGTAGTCTGCCTACTTCTGATGATGTCTTCAGGCGTCCATCGTTCCTACTCACTGTAGGATTCAGGCTGCCTCACGCACAGGCCACGATCTCCTCATCAGGATCGACGTATAACTACATCTGCTTGACTGCTATCTTCTCAATCCTCAACATTGGTCCACTGACTCTCAATCCGGTCAGTCATCATCGATGTCCACTCCAACAGAATTCGAAGTTTTCCCTCTGGAAGTTTGGCTACGGATCCTGGAGTTTAGTTCAGTTGAACTCCACAAGACGATGAGTCAGCTATCAAGCGCTTTCCAGCAGATAACACGAAAGAGATTATATCATACTTTGGTCTTTGGAGACCAAGGTCATCTTGGAGTCAAAAGAGAAGCAGCTTACGATGCGATTTGGTGCCGTGACCCAGAACTCTTTTATGCGTTGCACGAGCACCGCGATGACTGGAAACCACATGTGCACAGAGTTTATCTACAATGCGGTAAGCTAACACAGATATCTTCTTCACCACAGATATGCTTCTGAGGACATTGAAAGTCTGGAGGAAAGCCACTCTCAAATCACTTGTCATTAGAAAAGGCGAGGATTATACTGATTTCTAAACAGATGAAAGTTACTTCAGAGACTTTTCCGGGTGTGATGACGAAGATTTCATATTTTGCAAGATCGCTTTACTTTTCGCCAATCCTGCTTCGATGTTACACAATTTGAAGTTCTTTCATACTACCACGCCGTGCATGGGTTGCATATCTTGGGAAGATTACAGCCCGACCTGCGGTATAACTTCAATGTCTTTAGCCATGCAAGACGAAAATGGTGGAGGTATCGACTATAATTGGATGGATAGAACCAGCTCCACCCTTGAGGAACTTCAGACGCTTCAGTTCCTGGAGTTCAGAGATTGGAGTGCTACGGATCATCCAATGATCGAAACCTCTTTTACTGAATCTGGAATCTGGAGTGTAACGCATCTCAACCTCTTAGAATGTGGGCCTCTCACCAGTTGGATGACTCACGTGCTTCAAGGGCCGAAAGATTTGCAAAGCCTGACAATGTCATCTGAATTAACACCGAGCAGCAACAGGAGTGGCGATGATCCTATCAGCATACAAGAAGCTATCGAAACTCTTGATTGCATCAAGCATACTCTCGTAGAGCTTGCCTTAGACCCAGGGCCGAGTGAGCATTGGGTCCATCCAAGCATAGGCGATAGAAACTTTGCCCAACCAAAGGAGCCATATCAATCTCATGCTTTCAACACCTTCTCAAGGCTTCAGCGTCTGACGGCACCGTTAGAGATGTTCTCGCAGTCCACAGGAAAGATGACCCGACGCGACGACCATACATTTTACACCAACTTTCCACCATCACTACAAGAACTCACATTAGTCGTCACGTCGAGGGAACCATTCGATAAAGCGTTAGAGCAGACATATGCTCTGCCAGACAAGCAGGTGGTCTTGCAAGATCGTGTTGTGAAAATTAGCGATCTGTCTAGCCAAATGGATGCATACGAAAAGGCTCACGAGCTGTTCAAAGAGCTATCACAACTTGCAGATCATAGATACTCGGTACCGGCTCTTCGCGAAGTTCATCTTTTAAGAGATCCTTGTCAATGGCTCGACTGCGAACATGTCAAGCAATGTAAGCGACAGCTCGAGCAAGCTGGCATCGCTGTACGCGTACATGATAGTGTAATAGAAGGACCAACTCAACACGACTACAAAAGATGGGTCTCGGAGCTATAATGATGCGATTTGATAGTTCAGATTTCTTTCGAGGGTAATTTTATGCTGGTCGATATTCATGTCCACCTTGAGCGATCGGCCAAATCAAGTAGCAGCTCTGAGCAACTCTCCAAACAAACTTCCTTCCTTTTCTCTTAATTCTCCCGGCACACCGACCTCAGCAATCCTACCTCCATCCAACACAACCACGACGTCAAAGTCCACAATGGTCTGCAAATGATGCGCGATGGCAATGACAGTTTTACCTCCAAACTCCTCTCGCAACAACTTTTGCACAACAGCTTCAGTCTCATGATCAAGTCCCGAAGTAGCTTCGTCAACTAGAACAATGCTGCCGGAAGACAGCATCGCACGTGCCATGGCGAAGAGTTGCGTTTGTCCTTTGGTAAGCATATCATCTGGATTCAGAACGACGTCCAGAGGGGTTTGCCACGTTGAGCCTTCTGCTTGAGCAAAGGTCTCGAATTTGGATAGCAGGCCTACGCGGGAGAGTGCATCTAGCATTTCAGATTCGCTGCGTTTGGTGTCTGTAGCACGGAGGGTCAGGTTCTCGCGCACAGTGCCGGAGGTAAAGTATGGGTCTTGTGGCAATGCGATCATCTTCGAGCGAAGAAGCTCTTGAGACACGGTAGTGATGTCAACACCGTCAATCTTGAGGGTCCCGCTGCTGATATGTAAAAGGCCGAAGACAGCGGACGCGAGGGAAGATTTGCCACTGCCTGTGCGGCCGCAGATGGCGATCTTCTGTCCATGCTTGATCTGCAGATTTATGTTCTTGATCGTGGACGGCGCGGTGTCCGAGTAAGAAGCTTCGAGGCCTGTGATCGAGATGCTGCCTTCAGTCATCCAGTCTGCGGGAGGGCTGACCTTGCCTTGCTCTTCCTCCGGGGTGCTCTCGATGAACTCCTTCATGCGAGCGATAGCGCCCATACTTGTTTCAAGCTGTGTCCAAGCTACTACGAGCATCTCCAGGATTGGTCCGATGTCCATTATGTTTATCAAAGCCAGAGCAACATAACCTGCATCTCTGCTAGCCCTGAGTTTCACGACTATAGCCATTGTTACCGTGGCCAGACCGGCGACCACGAGGTTCAAGACGAGAGAAAGCCAGTTTTGTACTGTTCAAAAATCAGTATGTGTTCTTTACCGATGCTTCAGTCATCTCTTACCTGACTCAAGGAGATAATATGGCGTTTGACTCTCCTCCAACAATTTTTCGTTCTTCTCTCTGTATGCTTTGGCCCAGCCAAAAGACTTGATAGTCGCTACACCAGTCACTGTCTCCAAGAAGTGCGTACAAAGAGGAGCTTTTGCTTCGAGATCCATGATTCGTAGCTGTTTGCCAGTCCGTAGATAGATGTTTTGAATGACCCAAAACACTAAGGCAAGAACAGGCAGCGTCGCAGCAATAAATGGTGTTGCCACAATGATGATTGATGCCATGGCAATAACGTCAGTCGTGCCTGCCATGACATTGAGCAAAGCGTTTCCCAGCTGCATGTCGATGATTGCGATGTCCTGCGAGAATCTGTTGGCTATGCTACCGGTCTCTTTGCCGCCCCAAGCGGAGTAGCGGACCTTGACTAGTGCTGTAAACTGCTTGACATGCAGGTAGACGCTAGATCGAGGGAACATGTAGATGAAGCCGACGAATAAAGTCAAGAATACAACTGCCACAAAAGCAAGAGTGATGGCGCCTAGGATCCCGATCCATTTGCCGAGACCAGAGGGACTCGTTACTTCAGCACCAGCCCACCACTTAAGTACGAGCTGTTGTACGCATTGCAGAACAGAGAAACCTATGATAAGGAGGGTGAAAGAGGCGAGACCGAGGGTGCCGAACGACTTGAAGTAATCCTTGTACAATTGCCAATTGGACACAGATTTGGCTGTTGATGATGAGACGCTCGATGATCGTGAGGTCTTAGTTGTAAGTTCAGCAGGACTGGTGTTGTCAAAATCCTCTTCAGAATCCTGTTCTGTGAACCCAGCGTGTCGCCGGATGAATGAGGCAGGCGCATCTTTCGGTCCACCTTGATAGACTAGTCTGCCGTCCTCGATCACAAGCACGGTATCGGCATAGCGTAGCCAACCGATAGCATGAGTAGCCAGTACGACTGTGCTTTTCATCTTACGCAGAAATCCTTGAGGGCCTAAGACACGATTGAAAACAAGTCTTTCTGTTCGAGTATCCAGACCAGAAAGGACGTCGTCGAGTAGAACCAGTGGTCTGCGGGAGTACACAGCTCGTGCTAGGCTGATACGATTCTTTTGGCCACCGCTCAAAGCTGTACCATCGTTTCCAACGCGAGTATCAATACCGTCTGGGAGTTCCTGGAAATCCTGATCCAATCCACAAGCCCAGGAAACTTTGGTTAACCAGGCATCGTCGTCGGGATCGGCCCCTACGATGTTCTCTCGTACACTACCATTCCAGAGCCATGGATTTTGACTACAATAGGCTATCTCATCGTCTGCGACAACTATTGAGCCAGACTTGATCGTGATCTCTCCTAGGAGAGTTTTGAGCAGAGTCGATTTGCCCGAGCCAACACTGTGCACCATGTCAACCGACTGCTCGTGTATATCTCAATCACTAAACTTGCCTTCCAACGACAATACTGAGTTTGTTCCGGGGTAAGCTAAGCTCGATGTCCTCCAACACTGTGTTGCCATCAGCGTAAGTACAGGTTAATGTTCGCATTTGTGCAAGATCATTCATCTCTGAGACCGAGATGCCTGTCTTTGCGTTACGGCCATGGGCCATAGCTTCTGAGTCGATCGTGCGTTGATCTACATGGTCTTCTGTGACGAGATACTCTTGAATTCTGGCAAGTGCAGCAAAAACCTGCAGCAAGGAAGGTAGATATTGTATGGTCATGAGAAGAGGGTTGGTGAAGAGTTTCAGCACAGCCAACGACGTGAAGAGAGTCGAGTTGGTTAGAGGCGTTCCCGTCAGATGGGTCTTGATGGCAAATGCTCCATACATGACTAGTGTAGCTGCTTGGAAATTGGTAAGTGAGATGACCAGGTTGACCATAGCCGCCACGCGAATCGCTCTCTGGGCACGAACTTCCTTCTCGCGCAGTTTGTTGCCTTTGTCAAGAACAGATGGTCCGATGCCAAGTAATTTGATGTTTTTCATGGACCCAATGACACTTGTGATGTAAGAAACTCGTTCTTGCGTTGCCGCGAGCCAGAGTTTCGTCTTTGGTCCGATCTTCTTGCCGTTCGTCGAGGCGATCGCGATGAATACCACCAAAAGCAAGAGTGGAGCAAGGAACGGCAGTCCTACTTGGCTATAAAGGAGCCCAAGAGCAATCACAATCGAGACACCGCAAGCCCAGAACTCGTGCATCGGTCTGATACCGACAAGTGTCTTTTCGACATCGACGTTCATAAGCATGAGTGGGTTGGAATCTGTGTCAACCCGAGAGCGCAAAGCTTTGTCGTGAAGTTGACTTATTAGACATCCTCGGAGTTTTGTCTGGAAACGAACAACCGCCTGCCAATACCAGCTCTGGAAGGTCGCAATAGCAATATATACTATCGCAGTGGCGATCACAAGTAGAATGCCTTCTTCAGTCCCACCCTTGGCAGGATTGTCGATGTAGTCGACGAATCGCAAGATCAGGTACGGCTGAGAGAACTGGACTGCAAGCAGGAGGAGACGAGGAATGACTGGGAACATCATATCGTATCCAATGGCGCTGAGTATAATGCGAAGCATGTTGACCTTGGGGTTCTTTGTAGTGTGTTTACGCCATTCCAACCTGAATCTTCGTTGTGGATCGGTTGACGACAGATCTTCGTCCATTTTGTCGAGATCATTAGGTGCGAGTACCGAAGTGTATCCACGCTTGAACATGTTGTTCAACCACCAGAACAGGCGTTGACTAAACATGTCATTGGTGTCTTGAGGGCTACGCTTCTGTCGATGCAACAGTATGGACTCCTTGCTCACGCTTTCCACGGTGAGGAAGATGGCACAGGCAATAATTTGGCCGATACCCAGGCCTCTCATGATTGTATCCTCATTGCGAAGCCAGACTGAGCGAAGGTGTACAGCTTGTACCACTAAAGCCACCATCAGATAGAGTTGTAGAAGTGCGCTTGGCCTGATAGATCGTATGTGTTCCCATTGTGACAGGACGGCGGCCGCAAGTGATGCTAGGAATGAGAAGACTTCGGCTGGTATCTCTGCTGATGGCGCATGTGGTCGCATACATCCTCTGATGAGAACCGCTAGGCTTAGACTGACGAATGAGGTGGATGATATCTGTTCGGTAGGTCAACTAACATTCTTCGACAGCACTAGAAGCGATTCAGAGCAGAAACTTACCGTCTTGGCCCACCATAGAGCAGTAGGCGACATGACCTTACGACTCCGGCCCCATGTCCTTCTCAGCCTCAGAGGAGCCATCAAAAGCAAACATGCAGCTGGTATAAGTATCATGACATAGTCCTCCAGACCCAATGTCAGATCGGGACGGCCGCCATGACAGACACCTGCAATGCTGTCATCACAGCTTTGAGATGACATGGTCAAGGTGCGGGAATATGCGATAAACAAGACCCGCAGTAAAACGAAAGCGATGTAGGCGAAAACGATATAGATGAATACCTCAGTCTGCTGGAATCATTGCAATTGAACAAGCACCTACGTTATATGTGGATTGTGGATTTATTTGACTGCCTAAGGAAGGGCAGGTTCTCTTTTTCTTATCAACCGGCAGCGGCGGTCGAATGTGGCAGCCTACCATTCGACTAGGTATCGGAGGCTTGCCAAGGAAGGATCCCCGATCTTGTTCGTAACGGTAGATACCTGCAAAGTGTCACAGATATCAGACTCAAAGACATCGTGGGAGACGAGATCATTGCTCGAATTAGTACAGCCGATGACTTGAAACGCTTCCGGTCGTTCGCGGTCTAGCAACTTTCGAGTACGTTGTTGTTGAAGATAGAAGGCTTGTTCTCGAGGAAGAAGCTTCGTTTAGTCCTCTTCGCGTGGCTGCAAAGCTTAACTATTGGTCGCGATTACCATACTCGGTTTATGGTCAAGAAGGCACCTAGCACATACTCAGTCGCTTGAAATACTCCATCTTTGACTAATGGAGTGGTCTCCACTCGACTTTGTATAGCTAAGACAATGAACGATAAGTGGTGCCTGCTCTTAGAATTGCTTGACGTTGCGTATAAAGGCACAAATGCCGCTTTTCGATGCTGCGGCCAGATCAGCTTGTTACATACTGATGTTATATCCTCCCGACGGTTAGCCAGTCATGCCTCTACATTGTACCATAAATCTGACTGAATCTGACTCCTTGATTGTAGATTCTTATCGATCTATTCATCATAGCAGGGTCACTCTTGCATCGAGGCTGTAAGCACAGACCATGTACACGATGCGGGGCGAGATCTTCCGCTCAGCGGCTTCTATCAAAAAATAAATCCAGTGACCATCAAAGTCATTTCTTCGACATCACATCTCACAAAAACATCAAAATGTCACGTAAGCATTGCAACAGTGTGCAAATTTCCCGAGCAGATCGTTCGATTACTCACGCGTATCCAGCATCACGAGCAGAGGACATCGAAGACGACGATCCAGTCATCGCAGAATACAACGTCTTCATTACACCACGCCAACTCGAGCAAATCTACCTTCTGCAATATCCCAATCGCAACCGCAGTCAAGCTTACAATGAGCGCAATGGTGCACGTCCTGTAGACTTCCGCCTCAAACCTCAAGCTGGATTTATGGAGATGGATATTGGCATGAACCCCAGCGCAAACTTCAACAAATTCCAAAGTCTGGTCTGGGGTGAGGCAATGAGAAAATCTAAAGCTAATGGTGGAAGTGCGACTTTTGGTGCTGCGGCAGGTTTTGCGCCAACGAAAGGAGGCAAGGGAAGGGGCAAGCAGGAGAATGGTGAGATGAGTGTTGACCAAGGACTGGCGAGATTTCAGGAGGCTGTCAATAGAGACGCGGTCTTCCAGAAGCAGACGCTAGGAGGACAGATCTTGCAGGATGAAGCAGGTAACCCTAACTATATGTTGGGTGCCTTCCGTGGTGGTAAGTCTTTCTTTCTGCATTTACTTTCTTTTCTTTCTTCTTTCATCAGCATTTTAACCCATCCTGCTTTCATTATGTTGCATCTTCAAGATCCACGTTCTCTTCAGCTATCTCATGCCGTGTCTTCTGCCGGTTCACAACGCCCTGACCAACCCACAGATGAACTGCACCTGACTCGTGTGGACGGTGTCGTCCAGATGCGTCCACAATTCCACCACGTCGACGCAATCACACATGCCGAGACCGCCGCTCGCCGCACCGAAGCAGCAGAAGGCTCCAACTCCGGCCCCTCTGGAGCAGCCGCGCAAGCAAAACAACCACAAGCACTTGCACTGGCTCAAACATACAAAGACAACCGCGACGTCGAGAACCTGGAAGCCCTCAGAGCCAAAAATCTTCTCTTGATAGCAGCAGAGGAGAAATGGACGAGGTTGGAATATTTCGATGAGGATGAGGAAGCTTCTTACTCTACTTACCACAGTCGACTTTTCCATTCGGATACTGGCTCGGCAGCACCACTGAAAAGTCAGATGAAGAACGAAGAGTACTTGGATGCGATCTCGGCACCACGAGTCGACCCATCAGGGAGAAAGAAGAAGAGGCCATTGACCAAGAAGCAAATGGAGAGGATCGAAGCTGCGGAGGATGATGTGGAAGTCGCTGGTGAGATGGGTGGAGAAGTTGAGGTTGAGATGAGTTAGATGAAGATGACCAAGATCAACAAGTCTCGCGTATCATAAACAGCGAAGCAAAGCATAGAATTGAAGCTGTGTACATGGGGTATCTCATGAAAGTCCGATGTCTAGATGAACGCTCGAGCACTTCAATGTCTGGTTCCATTGACGTTCTTTGCACCGCTGCCGAGCAGACTAGCAACAACAGTGGCCTCTCTCACAGCCCTCGAGACGTGGCTTCTCACAGCTCCATCCTCGAGTGCGAGAAGACCGCCAATAGTGCAACCACCAGGTGTTGACACCTTCTCCCTCAAGATAGCAGGGTGTTCACCATCCTGAACCAGACCAGTGGTTCCTCTCATGACCTGTGCAGCCATAAGGTTTGCCTCTGCTCTGGGAATGCCCATAGCAACACCGCCATCTGCAAGTGCCTCCATAATCAAAGCAGCAAATGCAGGACCAGACCCACAGAGAGCGGTACAGGCATCCATATTCTTGGGCTCGATCTCAACGACCTTGCCAATTCGCGACATCATCCAGTGAACGAGGTTCTTGGTATCTTGGGGCAGCGGAGGAGTAGATTGGTTGATGACTGTCATGCTCTCGCGAACCTTCGAAGCAGTGTTGGGCATGGTGCGTACGATAGTGATTTTCTCGCGGACTTGTTCGTGCGAGAGGCCAGGATACAGCAAGTCTTCGAGCTGGGCCTCAGGAACGCCAGCGAGAATGCTGATGAGCAATTTGCCCTCGAGAGCTTCGCGCACACCTTCGGCTTGAAGAACATCCTTGACGTAGAAGGGCTTGCAGGCCAGCAAAACCACATCTGCTTCTTTCATTGCGCGCACGTTGTCCGATTGAATGACATTCAAATTGGAGTTGTATTTTCCTAGCTCATTCTTGATGCGGGAAGCACTGCGATCGCTACGGCATGTGGCATTGAAGCGGTTGGGTAGGCGTGGTGGTAGGTTTTGTTCTTGCTCGGAAGATTGGGAGGATGAGTTGAGGGAGTCCATGATGCCGCCTAGGATGGCGATACCCATGGTACCTGGGATCTGCACGTTAGCACCATGTGCGATATCTTGGGTCTCCTGGGTGCAAGTGCGTAGCTCGTGTAGCTATAAAAATGCACAATGTTATTGAGAAACAGAGCTGTGTCCAATGAGAGCACAGGATCTTGTCAGCTCTCTCCGGAAACAGCTCTAGTTCTGTATACGACTGTGGCTTGGTATGATATACACTCTACTCGCTGTCTCAACAGGAGATTGATGAGGGGTCACAGGAGGTAGCACATGGGGTGGTTGTTCATGAACGTACCGCATCCCACAACGGTCAAGGTGAGACCATTATCCGAAGCCATTGTGATGTTATGCAAGTGACAAAGAGATCAGCTCGACGAGACACAAGGAATACCGGCCAATCACGCGAATGTGCAGAGTGAATCAAGGAGTAAGTGCACCTCCCTCAGTTTCCGCGTTGACAACCCCACCAAAGCTTCCGCTCCGACCTCGGCTTCATCTCTCGGATCTATCCGCCGCTAACCACATTCGCCTAGCAAGATGTCGGCAACTTGGCGATCTGACGAGCTGCACGAGCCTATCCCGCCGTGCCCTCCAACACCTCATCTTCGCCCTGTTCCCGAAGACGACCCTAACCTGCCTCGCTTCGCTCCCGGCGCCTCTTGGTCCTTGGATCTCTCACCCGCAGTTCGCCCTTTCGCTCGCAAGCGCCATAACAGTGCCGGGTCTTCTCTAATTCCTCTGCTCGCTCAATCCTGGGCCTTTCCTCGTCCTCCTACACCCTTCCGACCCAATACCGATCACAAAGCGCCATCAGCCAAAGTCGCACCATGGATCCATTCGAAGTCCGTATGCGCTTCAACAGCCAACTCCAACACCTCAACGCCTCCGTCACATCCGCTCAGAAAGCAGCTGTTTGGGCCATCAAGTACCGCGAATGGGATGAAGACCTTCACTCCTGCATCCTCGAAAACCTCGAACGAAACTCACTCAACAACCGCGCAAACATCTTCTACTTCTTCGAAACCCTCTGCGATGTCGCCTCAGCAGCCAACCACATCGAGTTCGTCCGAATGATGGAAAGAGACATTCTGCGCATTGTCGATCTCGTTGCTCCTGAAGATGGCAGTGGTGCTGCCAATGTTAAGGTCGTGCGCAAGGTGCTGAGAAACCTTGCTGGAAAGAAATATCTGCAACAACAGACGGTGGATGAGCTGGAAGAATGCATCAAGGACCGTGACAACATTGGTGGTGTGGGTGGTGTTGCAAGCCCCGAAGAAGCTGCCCGTCACAGCAATGGCAATGTCAGAGTGGAAAAGAGACAGGTGGAACAACGTATCGAAGAGGACCGTGAGCGCCACAAGAGACTTAGAGAGGGCATTTGGGCGGTGAATGAGGACGAATTCGACAAGACCTGGGTGGATGCTGCTGATTTCAACCAAGACGACTACCGTACTGCTTTGGAGGAGGAAGCAGAACGCAAGCAATATGCCGGGCTCCACCGAACGGAACTGCTCGGTGCCTAAGTCGTCCTGTCTCTTCGGTTTCACGGTTACCTACTACATGACATGACGAAAAGCACGACGGATTGTACTATAAGACAGAGGAAGGTTGCGTTTTTCACAAAAGATACCATGTTTCGCACAGAGAATACCAGTTTTTCATCGTTCCCCCCAAAACAGTTTCTCCTACATCTGACTATGAAAATGCAGAGTTCAACAGATACCTCGGTGTTTGTCCGTGAGAGTGCAATGATTCTCTGCATCTCACAGGCCATCTTCTGATCTACAAGTCTACGGTGAATTTTTGTAAGAGTTTCCGAACGCTACAGACGAGAAGAAATATGGATGTTTTCTCTGTGGTATGTGACTGCTAACAATGCTCTTCGATACGCCTTGTCCAACATCTCGGAAGCGAACATCAGCCGAAAATCAAATATAGAAGTACACAACGCTACGAGAAATCATGCTTCATCAAGAGCGGCCCATCATTCTCTTTGTCTCATTGGACGTTCCTAAATTACAGTGTTTACTGTACATTCTGATAGCCGCAAATACCTCTGTGGTCAAAAAGAGACGTTTGTTTCCACGAACACTGTAGTTGGCGGATATGCCCTGAAGTACATGATGCCCCTTGATCGTCAGGTTTGTGATGAACACGCAACAGAATATCATATGCGGAGGAAGGCAAGGTTGACCTACTTTGATTACTACCTCAAAGGTCAGCTACCATGCTTGACTGGGCAAAGGACCACTTTCAAGAACTCGCCTACTAGAGCGATTGCCTAACATAGACCTTACTCTGATTCGACTTTCACATATGTGATCAGAAGCATGAGACCTCGCTTTAGGATGACACCTTCTACCAACCAGCAGCACGCAAACTGATCTTCCTGATCTAACTTCTAGAGTGATTAAGCCACCCAGCACCACCATCTTTGACATCATTAACGGCATGGTTTCTTCGAAGTCTAGGTCGTCGAACAAAGTCCTAAACCCAAGACTTAACATCAGCAACCCCGATTTCGCCTTAGACTATGTGGATGAGCTACTTTACGACTCTAGAGAGTCCGACACGACATGCGACTTGGAACGCCCTCGTGCAGCATCAGAGTCTAACCTAGTGACTGATGAATTGGACATCAGCTCTAAAAGTTCTTCAACCCCAAAATCTTCTACGGCTCAGAAGCATGTATACGGCCAACTTTGTCCAGATTACAACCAACATTGCCACTATCACAACCAGCTAACCAAGCATTGTCACATACCATGGCACCATTGTGCTTCCGCTGGTATGCCTTACCAATTTTTGTCTCCAGAGTGTTCTGTACTGACCTGCATAAAAGCAAACGCAATCAAACAATCCTACAGAACAGGTGGTAAATGGATGGGGGCCCCGGTAGGATGGAATGAACAACATGAATTCTGCCTCGAAACCGACAGAAAGTGTAGCATTCATGCTGAGCTTCAGGGAATGACACTGGAGAAGCAAGCAAACAAGAAGTATCTGGAAAAACCTAGGACGAGAGGAAGATACAGCAGAGGATCTGGCAGCCAGAAAGCACCAGGGAACAAAGTGCATGAGTCTCAAAGGCACTGATTGCATGAAGAGATGGAAAGAATGTATCTTTGCCAGCGGGCAGAAGGGACAGGTCGGCATCACGAAACTTGAACTGACTATGAGCTTGACGTGATGCGTCGTTACAGAGATTCAAACTAGAAAGACGAACAATAGCTCACTCAGCAATGCTGAAAAGATGCGGGTGCACTGGAGGACAAAGCAAGAGCATGGCCACCTAGCCTCATTACTATTGCTCTTTTCTGGAATTCTCACATCACGTATCTAAGTATCGAAGATCTTATACGGTCGCGGTGGAATTACATGGTTCATGACATAGAATTCGGGCTATCCTATCTGCCATTCACATCGTGGCCAGGTAGCTCAGCAATACCAGTCCCGTCAACTTCTGCACGGTCTACCTTCGCCATGTTTAAAGGCAGCTCGCCAATCTTGAGCTTGTCCGCGTCGTTTGTCGGCAACTCATTGACATGCGCACTATCCGCTTCAAACCTTGGCGAGGGAGACAAACCCTCGGCGACTCCTTTGTCCTCGTAACTAGGAATTTGGTGATGGCCGTTCTTGTCCTCGTCAAACGAGATAAGCGCGACATCACCATACCCATTCTTCGAGCCACGACGGCGGAGGAGGAAGAACATGGCAGCAGAGATCATGGCAACACCTGCCACTGCACCAATGACAATTCCTGCAATCGTGCCACCAGAGAGAGATGTAGATCCTGGTGATGTGCTTGGCTCTGTGGTATTTGACCCATGCATCTGCGTCCAGTTGGAGTCTCTGAGTGTTCCATTCCAAGTGCTAAGCCAACCAGGAGCATATGGCATCTGAGCAATTGTGGTATCAGTTTCTTCTATGATGACTGGTGTTGAAGGTACTGTCACATTTGGTCCAGGTGCTTGTGACAGCCAGGTCGTATTCGTCTCCCAGTTTTGCACTAGAAGCGCTGCTTGGAGAAAAGCGCGACCAAGATGATATGGCTGACCTTTGTGGGGAGCGAAGGGCCTGCATGGGAAGTATCGCGTCTTCGATACAGTAAGAGGTGTAGTGAGCTCCAGATCGAGTAGAGAGAAGGGTACGTTGATCTCTTGTTCGTCCGAGCCATCACTGAATGTGAATGTCAAATAGGCATACGTTTGAGTGATTTCATTGTAGTTGCGAGAGTCTGACTCGGTATCCCAGAGATATAGTGCCAAATTTTGGTCATAAGTGACTGGAAGGTACTTTGCGATTGCGTCACAGGTAGCTTGTGGCAGATGTAGATATGGGACACCTGGATTAGCCAAAACCTCTAGTGGTCCATCTTGAACAAGCAGTCCACTCTGATAGTTTGCAGAAGCATTGCTGTTGCCTGTATATGCGCTCGTAAACGGCCATCCAAGACCGTTGGCCCCGACGGAGATGTCGGTCAGTTGAAATGTCGTGTTTTGGGTAGTAATAGGCTCAGTCAAGCAGCGAGATCTGTCATAGCCACCCATGACTAGACTTGGTTCAATATCAAGACTTGGGGACCCAATCTGAAGTCCGTATGAGAGAGAAGAGATAATCGAATTCTGCTTTGCAGTGGCCAGTTGAAGGTCCTGAGTTATGTTAAAACCTGTAGTATTGAGCCATGTGAGATTTGTTCCACCGCCGTACAAGGAGAAGAAACCAGCATTCATAGTATATAGCTGACCACCAGGAGAGTTCACAGTAAGATTGTGCGTCAAAGTGATTGCCTGATTGTTGAGAGAATTCGAGTTGTTATTAGTATCCCACACGATAGCTCGTTCGTGTATCCATTGCACGTCGTTCGTCAGATTGAGAGGCCATGACACCGTGTCATCCCAGGAATCGCCATTGAACAGATTGCCGTCCATATAAAGAAATTCTGCATGTGCTGTCGATGATGTCCACATAGGCCAGCTCCCGGATTCAACTTGGTTTGGACATGCAGAGTCTTGTCGCGAACACGCATCCGCCGCAATCAGCAGCGAAGTCTTTGTAAGAGAGGGAAGCATTGCAAATGTTTGGAAAGGATCATTATCCCAGGAGATGTTCAGAGCGTGCCATGGCTAGATCTGTTAGCAAATGTTGAAACCCAGAGCTCGTAGTGTTCTTACACCGTCCGGTCCCACTGCGAAGCGTCAGTATGAAAACTTGATCTTACACCATACGTGTTTGCCTACCAGGCGTTTCGCTCCATTTCGAGACCCAAAAGTCGCTTGCCTGACATGCTTTCGCCAGCAGGCCGAGTGTGAATAATGACAACATGGGAGCGTGCGGTCTCCAACTACATGTAAAGCTTGTAGATCTATCGCAAGAATATGATCTGAGAGCGCGAAAGTAACCACAAGGACAGCCAAAGGAAAAAAAACCTACGACTAAAGAAGCTGCTTATGGTCAGACTTACATCGAGCTTACTAACCACCTTGCACAAGGATTGAGATTGCGAGATGATGAAGCACAGAACCTTTTGGCCTATTATTGTAGAAAATAGAGGCGGTACCGCATGAATAGATGAAGTGATATTCGCAGGATTTGCAGAATCAGGCTGTGCTGCGGCCTGATTCGCTGAATCGCATGCACGAGGGCGTTGGTGTCTCTGATATGCCTTGGATCATCTTGGGGCTATGTCCACTGCGGCTGGTTCTAAAATTCAAGAAGACGCTGACTGAAAAGGAGCAAAGAATGGCACTTTTGAGTCAGTCTTTGGATCGAGGAACATGGCGCTTGTAAAAGAATACAGAAAGGTGAATTTCACCAAGGACAAGGGCCGTTCATGTGCCAAGACAACGTGACATGGTTATTGTTGACCCGCACGGCAATTCACCAATACATGGTCGTTCCTGTCCTGGATACTCAACTTCCGTTGACTAGCATCTGTCGGACGAGCCGAGCAGGGTAGTCCAAATCGTGGTTGCCCATATGATGTTTAACAACTCTTCCTTGACTCATTCGATATCAGTCGTCCGGAATGTTTTAAGAAGAGCGCAAAGATTCCGCTAATGATCGACATACTGACTGTCAATTAGACACGACTTCAGTCAACACTGCCATCAAGCGTCAATGCCGTCTAGATTTGATGAATCAAGACATGCAACAAGGATCTGACTCCTGCAGATTGCAACCGTCGCGACTCTTGCCAACTACGAGTATCGAATCAACAGAGTGAAGTATGTAAGCAGATGAAAGTCCTTCGGACTGTTCGCGTAGCACCATATTATAACATTGGCAACGATACGACCTCGCACACGGGTAGCGTCCAATAGATGTCGCTGCATACCGTTTTACCAAATTGCTAGCCTCTTGTCCCAAGGTCTTCTCGGTGTCAATCACATTATCTGCCTCGACGAATAATAGCTGCTGGCCTACTCGTAGAGATTGGCGGTATAATTGTATCGATTGCGTTTTTGTTCGCACACTTAACATATCACAAATACAGAGTATGACCTTCCTGTCTTGTACGCTGTGTCACCACACCGTCTCGACCCAGAGACTCGGGAGACCAGTCTGCAATCAAGTCTGGACGGTAGCGACAACGCATGCCAGACTTCGACATAAGGTGCAATAATCGGCGTTCAAGCGCGATGCAGAAGGTCAGCAGATGAGCGAAGGAGTCGCCGCATCCTTCAGCTCCTGTGAACTGATAACTGTGAAATGTGTGTTTGTTTTGTGTCAATGGTGACAGCAGGATTGATCGTCTTCGCGGACCTGCCCGATTTGAGCCTGAAATGAAGATTCCGCGCTGCCAAGGAAGGACAGATGGGAGAAAGCTTTCACTTGATCTCTTGGCCCTCCACGCAAATCCCGAAGGAGAGAAGGATCGAGGCATTCAGCAGCTGCTTGCCGCTTCAAGCTTGTTACTTGCAAACGCTTCCATAGGTGCTTTCGTTCCAATTCTTGTCAATGCTTTGATCTTGGCTGTCTCGCCTCGGTCGTGAAAGTCAAGACTCAATTGCACAGCTAATTTCGTACGCCCGTACGACCACCCGTCGGCCTCTCTGACTTGAAAATACACTGGTACTTTGAACACCAAGAAGTGTCGGTAGAAACTCATGATCCTTCGCCATCTTAGCCTTGCTTCTTATCGCGCCTAGTATGAGGATACGAGGATGGTCTCAAAACCCCATGGAGTCATGTTCGATCGGATCGCGTGAGAGTCCATTCGCCTACTTTGCGACTGGCCGCCCTACCATTGACAACTGTCCGGAAGCGCAAGGAAACAGGGCCGTTCAAGCTCGCGAGATTCAGAAACACTCGTTCAGCTCGGACCGTACTTTGTGAGATGGCTCACGCGAGATCGTGTTCGAAACCATGGAATCCTCCTGCCTCTTCATTTCTCTTTGCTAATATCTCTGGGGTTGAACGTCCGTGTACAAGGGTCTGCGGAGAGGCCTGAGGACAATTAGCCGAGTCCGTGGATCAATCCCTCGAGCAGTCCAAGAATGAAATCGCGCAGCGATTGTCTCGCAAGCGATCAACAGCCGCCCAATGGACAGTTTCCATGACTCAATTTGCACGTTGTCTATCTGCAGTCTTCGTGCTTTTTATGCGCGCGGGTGGTCAAAGATCCGCCATGATGAGGTTGCATTCTACTACATGCGGAAGGAGACAAGAAAATCTACTTGGCATGCTATGGCCAAGATCAATTGCGCCAGTCATGGAAACCTCGCCTATCATGACCAATATATGCACCCCGTATTAGGGCCTACAGGTAGGTTCTGGCCGCCATAACGGACAGTTCACAGTCACCCGTATCTGCGGGCTTATCACGAGCCACGGTTTGTTTCGAGAGGCAAAGCCATCTGAGGATAAATATGCCTTCCACGTCCCCTCTCCTTTGCGGGACTGTATCTGTGTCATTCAAAAACAACATTCATCATGCCGAATGTTGTAGAGGTTCAGGCTGAGGTAACATACCACTAACCAGGATACTTCCTCGATCACGGTACTAATGCACTATCACAGCCAATCGGCGGCCCTATTGATGTTCATGATGAAAAGCACCCAGAGACTTCTTCCGTCAACTCATCAAACAAGGCAGATAGATACGATGAAAAGGACCCTAACCTGGTCAAGGCCGAGGAGGACACCGACTACGATGAAGGTACTATCGCCGACCCCTTCGCACCTTACAACGACCTGCCTGAGGAACGACACTGGGTTGTGACTTTCCGTGCTATGCTTGTTGGATGTATCTGTGGTGCCCTTGTTAACGCATCCAACATCTACCTCGGTCTGAAGACTGGCTGGACTTTCGGTGCCTCGCTCTTCGGTGCCATTATCGGTTTCGCTGTTCTCAAGCCTCTGGCCAAGGCACTCCCGGAGAACTTCCCTCTTCTCGGTGGATCGTTTGGTCCTCGCGAGAACAACATCGTGCAGACTGCTGCCACTGCTGCTGGTGGTCTTGGCTCTGTCATGGTGTCTGGTATTCCTGCGCTCTATCAATTGAAACTGCTCAACACACCTAAGGAGGACTTCGGCAGACTCATCTCATTGACCATTGTCGGCGCCTACTTTGGATTTGCTTTCGCTACCCCTCTCCGAAAGTTTTTCATCATCTACGTCGCTAGGGAGCTCAACTTGATCTTCCCTACTCCTTCTGCTTGCGCCTTGACTATTCGCAGCATGCACGCAGCCGCAACCGGTGAGGCCATTGCCAAGCTGAAGATGAAGGCTTTGAGTTACTCATTCATTGGCGCTCTCCTTCTCCGTGTCGTCTCGCAATACGCCATTGGTATCCTGTGGGATTGGCACATCTTCACTTGGTTCTTCATTTGGGGCAAGTACAACAACTCTGCCATTGCTGTCGAGAACTGGGGTTGGTTCATCGAGTTCACTCCCGCTTTCATCGGTTCTGGTATGCTCGTTGGTCTAAATGTTGCTCTGTCCTTCTTCGGTGGCAGTGTCCTCGCTTGGGGCATCATCGGTCCAGCTCTCGTCCACAACGGCGTCGCTTTCGGTGTCAAACCTTACCCTGATGACCCGAAGTGGGACAAGGTTGTTTCTTTCTACTCTCTTAGCCACAAGTGGGCCAACAAGGATACTCCCAGCCCTCGTTACTGGCTCCTCTGGCCTGGTGTCTTGGCCATGATCGTCATCTCTTTCACTGAGCTCTTCCTCCAGTGGAAGGTCTTCTTCATCATGTTCAAGGCTATGGGTCGCGGAGCTGCAAAGGGCTTCAACGCCATGACCAACAAGGCTGGCATGAGCGCCACTATCCACGTCAAGGACCAGAAGGAAGAGGATGTCATCAAAGACTCTGCCGCAGATCACGAACTCGTCAAGATCTGGATGTGGGGACCTATCCTCATCCTCAGTATCATCGCTTGCTGCATTGTTCTTGGCGTCCAGTATGATATGCCTGTCGGCATGTCCCTGCTTTCCGTCTTCTTGGCCTTCTTCTTCGCCATCCTCGCTGTTCAGTGCGCTGGTGTTACCGATGTCACTCCTTTGACTGCCGCTTCCAAGGCTTCACAGCTCGTCCTCGGTGGTGCTACCAAGGGTGAGCACTGGGTTACCGAGCACGCTCAGCGCCTCAACTTGATCGGTGGTTCTCTTGCCTCCATCGGTGCCGGTCAGGCCTCTGACTTGGTCGGTGACTTCCGTGTTGGATACCTCCTCCGCACCTCCCCATTCCAGCAATGGGTTGCTCAGGGTCTTGGCACGATCGTTGCTTGTGTCCTCGCTCCTGCCATGTTCATGCTTTTCAGCAAAGCTTACCCTTGCATCATTGATATCGAAGCGACGTCTTGCCCCTTCTCCGCTCCTAGTGTTGGTGCCTGGCGTGCCGTTGCTGTCGCTGTTACCGACCCTACTTTCCCCGTCCCCAAGACCTCGGGCTACTTCGCCATTGCCTTTGCCATCTTCGGTGGTATCATGGTTGTCATTCGTCACTACGCATACACCGGCTCGTGGGAGAAGTACAAGGCTTACCACCCTAATGTCATGTGTATTGCCCTTGCCTTCGTTCTGAACGCCACAGTTTATGGTACGGCAATGGTGATTGGAGCCATCCCTGCCTACTTCTGGGCCAAGCGCAACCCCAAAAGCTTCGAGATCTACGGATTTGCCGTCGCTGGTGGACTTATCGCCGGAGAAGGTATCGGTGGTGTCATCAACGCTATTTTCCAGATTGCAGGTATTGCTGGACCTGATCCATACGGCACCAACATTGCCTGTCCTGGTGACGCTTGCTAGAGTGGCTTTCGGGTTGTACAAAAAGTCAAAGAGTTTATGTGTATATGGGATTGAGAGGGAGATGATACCAGTTGATTTGATTTTATCGCGTTACGACGAATAATGCCGAGTTTAATGTTTCTTTCAGATAATGGAAAGATTTGTTCATGTTATGAATCTGCTCCCAGTCGCTCTTTTTCTATCCGTGATGCGTCCCAAGAAACAGAGACGATGTAGCCTCTCGTGTTTCACTGCTGTTTCCCGATGCCGTCTTTGTCCTGCATATATGATTGTGCATCTCATCAAGTCAACCCGATCCCTGCAACCACATTAGCAGATTGTCAACCGTGTCGGTCCTATGGCTCTCGCGTGGTGTATCCACAGCTCGAACAGCATTGTGCAATCATACAACTCCTCAGCGCAGTGGACTGTGTACATGGAGAGCAGTACTGCGCCCGACGTGCGCCATACAGCTTCTTGCACTCAGCTCAGATCATGCATCTGTACAATCACTTCTGCATTTCAACAGCCGTGGCAAAGTCACAGACGAAACAGCAAGAGTCATGGTTCGAGTCATCTTTCGGCAAAGCTACTACCGATAGAACTTGTTACTTGGCGATTTGGCATTAGGACATCCATCTCAGACAGAACACGCCGATCAAGGTGCTGTGTATCGCACGAATATGCCTCAAGGTCTCTAGCACACTTGAGCATCGTTGTAGAGTCTTAAAGACTGGATAAGGTGTAATTATGTCTGTTAATAATGTATCTCTACAAGAATGATCCGTCGTCATCTGTATTTCTAGTGGAAGAATTGTGGCGACTCAGATAGCACTTCTGGCTTCGTGGCTTCGGAATTTGCTTGATGGGATTGTGCCGCTCGGTGACGGGCGGACTCGCGCCTCACTCTGCTTGCTGTCGTGCGAATCTTGAAATGGGTTGGCTGTTGAGCAGCTTCAACAGATTCAGTTACTGTGTTGACTGACGATCGGGCTTTATGACCACCACTAACAGACTCAGTACTAGAGCCCTTCCTTTTTTTCGAAGAAGAGGAGGTGTGAGCTGTATGATCGGTAGGTGAGGAGTGGAGATGCGTAGAATGATTATGGTGTTTGGGCAGTGAGGGTGTTCTGTAAGGTGATATTCCTTCATCCCCTTGGTGCGAGCTTTGTGCAGAGATTTTGTGTGTTGTGGATTCATCCGAGGTAGTGTTTCCGGACAGAATGCTTTTGTTAAGCTCAGAGATGGCAGACGCGGGAACATCTGGTTCTTGATGTGTCCGAGAAGTCCTGGAACCTAAGATGGCATCCGACTGTGGTTGAGATCCTATCAAGCTTGCTCGGTTGATGTTTTCGCTTGCAAGAAGGCTGTGATTTTGGGCTGCTGGAGGCAGAGCAGGCCTTGCAGTATGTTGTCCAAGCCTGATTGTTCGTTGAAGGGCAACGTTGGCCGGTCCTTCCCCCTCTTGAGCGAGCTTCTCTGCCCGGATCGCAGCTTTGCGATCTTTGTATCGTTGCTTGGCTGGATCAACCTTGGCCTTTGCATCAGCGACAGCCTTGACATAAGCACCAGGGTCATTTGTGTGTTGAACTGTCATCAGAAGAAGGGCTTGCATTGTGTATGCAGCATCGTTTCCTGCATTGTGCAGATTCTCAGGCTCGATACCAAGACCAGTCATCAACTTGCTCAGGCCAACTTGTTGCTTCTTGCTACCGACGAACTTTTGGGTATCGACATGTTGTATAATGTTGCCTTTAGCATTGGGGGCAAACTTGAGCTTTTGAAGGTATACGGTGTCGTTAGACAGACCATGACCAACAAGAATGATCTTCCTTGAACCTTCGTCAGATGCTCGAATTGAATTGGGAGAAGGGTTATCGAAAAGTTGAGTCAGAGTCTTGTGGATGTTTTTCAATGAGACAACTTCGGAAGTACCAAAGTTGAAGTTGTCAGGACAACCATGAACGAATCTTTTGTTGACAAGATGCTTGTGTTCCTTTATAAGTATGTGACGGGTACCGATTTTAGACAGCCACTCTTTTCCATCGGGACCGGGATCGGTGCCTATGATGTGACGAGAGTCTAAAACAGATACACCAACCTCTGTGATTTTGTCTTGGGCGAATTCGAAAGCCTCCAGGTCAACGCAGATAAAGACAGGCTCCGCTGCCTTAAGATGTTGTAATCGCTGAAGCTGTTTGGTCTTGATTCCGACTGCGTCATCGGATGCATCCTTGAGACCGAATACATGCTGCATAGCCAGGAGCTCTGCCTCCTTTTGAGCGTTCATAGTGTCTACTTCGCCGGCCAAAACGTCTGGCAAAGCTTTCTGTGTGGTTGCAACGGACTCGAAGTCAGCGCCGGCAAGCCGAGAACCTGATGCGGTCTCCACCAAAGAGCCAAGGCTTCGGTGACCAGTTCTGAAGGGTATGGCAAGTTCGGAAGAGATGATAGATGATGTTTTCACAAAAGAGTGTATCACACCATTTTTTAGGTGCAATGCCCTACGGAGTATCATTCGCCACTTGCTGATATAGAAGGATCCATATGTAGGACAATCCTAGGGCCAAGGGAAAATCAATCTAGGAGGATCCCTTCAATATAGCGAAGAGAAAAAAGGAAAGCAGACGAATGATGTGGTCTAGAAAACATCAAGGTCTTTGGACAATGACAGCGGCGGCGGCTCGGTGGTGGGGTCCGTGCACTCGCCGCATCTCAAGGTCGATCATGCTGATGAAGCAGCGGCGACCGAGAAAGAGGGAAATCACGACTTGGACATTTTCTCGATCAACAACCATCACAATGGCTGCAACATCACTATCGCGAACTGCTCTGCAGCGCTCCCTCTTCTCCGCTCGTCCTTCGCCGCAATGCCTCTCCCAGCGCATCTCCTCTCGCATCGGCCAACCCACTACCCGCACATTCTCCAACAGCTCAACAATGCGCTATAAGACTGTAGAAGAGGCAAAGTCGCGCTACAGATTTGGCCCCTTCAGTTGGCAGGCTGGGCTTCTCTTCCTTGGTGCTGGTGTTGGAATGGCTTTCTACTTCCGCTACGAGAAAGATCGCATGGCTCGCAAGCGCATCGCCGAGCACAGCAAGGGTGTTGGTCGTCCCTTGGTCGGTGGCCCTTTCAAGTTGATCGATCACAACGGAAAGCCTTTTACCGAGCAAAATCTCAAAGGAAAATACTCGCTGGTCTACTTTGGCTTCACACACTGCCCGGACATTTGCCCTGAAGAGTTAGACAAGATGGCTGGTATGATTGATAATGTCAAGGAGAAGCACGGCGATGTCATGAGATCTATCTTCATCACTTGTGATCCCGCAAGAGATACTCCTGAGGTCACAAAGGAGTATTTGAAGGAGTTCCACGAGGATATGATTGGTTTGACCGGAGACTATGAGGCTGTCAAGGCTACTTGCAAGGCCTACCGTGTCTACTTTTCGACTCCTCAAAATGTTTTGCCTGGTCAGGATTACCTTGTCGACCACAGTATCTACTTCTACCTCATGGGTGAGTTTCAACCTTTTCAAGATGAGAAGATAATCACTGACTCATGGTATCAGACCCTGAAGGTGACTTCGTCGAAGCCATTGGCAGGAACTTCACTGTCGAGCAAGCATCAAAGGTCATCAACAACCACATTGCAGACTGGAAGGGCAAGATCGACAAATCTTCCTAGAATGTTGCGCACGAACACTCAAAATTATACGAATACTAAATGCCATGTAAAATCACCTTGTACAATACAATCAAAAGCTACATATGCCTAAATTTCTCGTCCCTACTCGTAAAACAAACTTTGTGAATCTACGGCTGTATCTCAATGAGCACGGCGGTACAAATGTGTTTCAAGCGGCAGTTTGACCTTTCTTCTCATTGTTGCCGCTTCCATCACTGCTTACGACTTCCGATGGAGATCCTGTGAAGAGACGCTGTTCCTGCTGCTGTCACATCATTCGTCATCCGCGGCGCACGCCTACGAACCACGAGAATGGCATCAGTGACCACTACAGCAGAATCTCGACATCTCTTCGAGCCTACCGGGGCAAAGATCCCGCGCTGCACCACTTCCATTGACGTTCATTGTAAACCTCGCACTCGTACTTTGAAGGAGATCTGCATATATCAGCGTTGTAACAGCCACTTTGTACTACTTCCATTGACTTTAACAGCACGACAATGATGGCGAAGATTGTGCCTCGGGGTCGCGATTGGATACCTGCGGCTTGATTATTATATTATGTATATCGGTCGAGACACAAAATATCTTCCGATCAGATAATATGTCCAGAGAGAACACCAATCTGTATGGCTACTTCTGCTCCTTGTTCCAGACCAAAAGACCCTTTCCGTAAAGGCCAGAGATGACACCGACACCTCTCTTCTCATCCATGGCAACACCACTAGAAGCATAAATTTCTGTGCCCACATAGACCTCCTCCAACCCCCTTTCCCTGGTCCATTGAGCCACGTAGCTAGGCGCTACTGCATCACAACCAGCAGACGTCGTATCAGTGCCACAGTCTTGTCTCGACTTTGCAAACTTGGCCAGCGCGGCGAGTTGTGCATGTCCAGCGATGTAAAGTTTGCCATCTGCCATATGCAAGTTGTCCGGCCAGAAAGGTGTAGAGATGGCTTCTCGGTAAGCGAGTGTCGGCGGCGTGGTCGTCTTGTCCATTTCGTATAGGAAGACCTTGGCCGAAGAGCTAGAAGCTACGGCGACAGTTGTGCTGTTCAGAATTGCCAATCCGTTGGCATAAGGCATCCTTGCGATTTGCTGCGCTTCTCCAGTCTTGAGATCCAAGTATGTGACGCCGCCCAGAGGCAGGCCAAGATACGTCTCGACCTTGTTCAGCAAGGGTGATGACTTAGGCGTGAAGAAGTGATCGTTGGTTACCAACACTTCTGTGTTGGAGAGTTGAACTACAGCATTGGGTGCTCTCAGGTATGGCGACGAAAAGCTTTTGATGTAAGTTGCAGAGTTTCCCAAACGCGAAAAGGAGAATTGGTCTACTGTGCTGCCGGAGGTGCCATGGTTGACTGCGAGAAGAGTGTCGGTCGGCAAGTGGAGGGACAGTCCCAAAGGATGGAAGGAGTAGCCAGCAGGAGTGTTGAGCAGACGAATGCTTTCTAAGCTTGGCTGAGAACGAGAGTAGTCGTAGAGGTAGAGTTGACCGTTCTGAGGCGTCTTTTTGCCAAAGACGCCCATAACAGTGTTCCAAACATCGCGGCCTTCATCGCAGCCTAGCACCACGTACCCTGCTTTCTCATCCACTATCAAATCTTCACAATTTCTAAGTTTGTTTGCATATTTGATCTCATAAGTGCCTGTCTCGGTGAGCCAACCTCGAGTCGAGAGCTTCGCAGGTTGATTGGTTGTTTCAATAGTGTACAGCAGAGACAGGCGGGAGTAGAGATGCGGGATACAGGCCGCTATCGCCAAGAGCAGCTATTGTCGTCAGAGACTTTAAGTATTTGCTTGCGCATCGAGACATACGATGTTGAGTTTGAGACCCATCTTCTCGAAGGCGGTGTTGAGGTAGGATTAACGAAGATCGCACTCAGTCAAAATTTATAGGAAACCGAGAATCGCCATGTGATTTGTGGTTGGTCCAGCTTGGAACCCCACACCATTTTTCTGGGCACTTTCCTGTTGGCGACTCTCGGTTCCCTATTAATCTCTCTTCCCCATTTATGATTGGAGTTTTGGGAAGTGGAGGTCACGTCAGCTCATGTACAAGCAAATAGGTACTTTCGCATCGACTTTTCTTATTGATTGCTGGCGGATCAGATCCGGCTTCTATTGATGAAAGAACATGTACAGGCATGAAGCGAGACAAGATACCTGATGTCGTATTGTATGGCAGCATATCTACGAGAAAGCTGGACCTCCTCCGCTGCTTAACTTCAACCAGTATCGACGATATACACTACCCGCTTCATACTATGTTGATCAAGATGACTGAGGTTCGACATCTGTAAGATTCGTATGGTATGTTTCGTTATTGCTTGATCTCAGTGAATTTCGCCATACCTGGAAAATTTCGGAGACACCGAGGTTCCTTGTCAACCCCGGCAAGGAATGCAGATGAATGCAGATGCTTTCTTTGTGATATGCTCCACCCCAAATCCGGATATACCGTCGCCAGGTCAAGCATCTGGCTTCTTCTTGTAAAGGATTGATGGGCGGCCTTTTACCCATGAACATGTGCGCCAAGTCGAGGTCAACGTTACAACCATGGCAGATACTAAGCTAGAGCTGCCTCTAAGACTCGCTAAGCAATATCGACAGCGTAGATTCGATGCTCCTCATCCTCCCCAGTTATCTCGCCCCTTCTCTAGGAAGCATTGGTCCATATACTCCTCTAGAGTGGCCGCAAAACTCAGGGATGACAAGAGTGGGTTCGACACCGTCCCTGTTGGACCACGTTCCGGAGCATATAGGTTTGGACCTCCCAGTAAAGCTCCGGATTATCCTTACCATCTCGAGAAGTATGGTATGCAGGTTCTTGAAGCTGCCGGGTTTCTTAACCACCAAAACCAAGGAATGAGCGGCAACATAGACGGACGACTGGCCTTCGAATATTGGAGAAACCGCGACCACAACCCTGACCAGCAGAAGAGGATCCATCCGGTCTGGAGATTGGCACAATGGGTAAATCTCACGCCGCATCAATATTCCTTGATGACCCCAGCTTTACTACTGGCGTCCGCTATCTTGGACGATCCGGTCACACTGAATTACTTCTATGCCCTGGCCATGCCGATTGACTCTATGGACACTGTATCGCACGTATCTAACGGCCTCAAGGCCGATTGCAAGATAATGAAAATACCAGATGTGTTGCCTGAGGGCGAAGACTTCTGGACATTTATGAAGCTGGACCTTGCGACGCTATACATACGCGATTGGGGATTCGAAGACGGTCTTGAGTGTTTTGCTTATACTGCTAGATACATGGATTCCTTGGGAGAATTTACGAAAGGATCCGGGCCGTAAGTTCAAATACCCACCCGTGCACATACTAACTCGTCCTGTTCTGTCTCGTGATGCATCGCAATTCTGCGCCTCGCAAAACAAAACTAATCAGTTCTCTCTTCTCTAGAGACACTTTTGGCTCGTTTGTCCGGCTCGACTCGGCTTTCATAAAAGTTCTGGAATATTTTGAAGCTGGCCAGACATCCGACGATGACAAGTATAGTCGTATATTTGACGATATTCAAACTATGGCTGGCATTCACACCACACGTCGAGCACCAATATCCCACGCGTCGGCAATGTACCGTACATATTTTCTTCTGGCTCAGTCATTGGTTCATGAATTTGCTCACGCGTTCTCCTACGCCTATTTCCCGCGGTCCAACAGGGGCTCGAGAATTTCTCAAGACCCCTTTGTCCCAGGCAACAGGGCCAATGAACAAGGCTTCGCCCTCGAGAACTACATCTTTGGTGGCGTGATACAACCTCCGATCGTAAACATTCCACCCATGAATCCTGCATTTGCCCAAGGTCTGCAAAGTGTTGTCGCGCCCTGGGGATTCCAGACCAACTTGCAGTGGGACGTCTGGGCCAGCAACACACACAATCCGAATTCTACAATCGTTAGACCTGCAGTCATGGACTCGGACCGCAAGATCGGCGAAAGACGGCCAGCAGACCGGTTATACCCTGTACCTCAAGCGTGGGTGCAATGGTTGTTCTCGGATGATTTGTGGACTGATTATGTACATCGTTATGGACTACAGGCAATCAAGGTTCCTAAACTACAAGAATGGGAGATTCGCGTTCATAATAATGGAACGCTCGGGTACTACGGAACAGGGGAAGATAGATGGAACACCGGAACACCCCGTCTCTCGACACAGAACTGGGACTGATTGTGAAGAAAGATAGGCAACAATCGAACAGGAGAAGACAGGTGGAATACTAGGCAGGTGCGTGATTGTAAGCCCATCTGGGATTGATTGCGAAAGACTTTTGGACAGACACAAGGATTGGACGCTCACTTTAGCCCCACGAGTCAATGTTCGATGCGTTTCCCTACTTCAGTCCCTATTCTAGAATGCGAGGCTTGGTATAGAAGTATCGATTATCGAACCTTTTAAACACTAGGGACGAAGCATATACCCATCGCTTTAATAGCTATACATTGTCAACAAGATCCCTTTGTTAATTGATGGCCAGCCTGTCTTGAGTTTTATTCAGGGCTTGGTTGTCGTTAGTTCATGTTATGGGAATACATGAATCTGTGTTCATGCGCGCCCTTGTGCGATAGAGACTTCCATGACTCTCAAGATCGCAGTCGATCTGGTGCGAAAATTGTGCTATTATCGAGATCGAAGCGTGGGCTTACATGTGGCGGCTGCCACAGGTGGCTTCTTGTGCCGGCTTGTATGGCATTTTGTGAGGAGAGCCGTGTGTTCAGACAGCTGTAGCGGGTCGAGTCTCAGCGTGGATACAGCATCCTGAGATCACAGCGAGGGTTTGCATGAAGGTGAATGGCCATTTGACGAGTTGTTCAACCTCTCGAACGTGATCTGGTACTTGATCGCGGGCTTCTCCTTCGATCTGGTAGCTCACGGCTGTGACTTCGCCTCCGGTCGTCGCGGTCGCGGCTGTAGCTTCTTCTTCTCTCGTAGCTGCGACTCCTGCTTCGTCTGGCGTAGCGATCGTAACTTCTGCTTCTGCTTCTTCTTCTCTCGTAACTTCGACTCCGGCTCCTGCTGTCATAACTTCTGCTTCTCGATCTTGAGTGACCGTTCCTGATTTCTGCGACCTCACCATCACTTCCATCTTCCATATCTTCATCTTCTGCATCCAGCTCATCAATCTCGTCCCCAAGTGGACTGACGCGTGGTTCGAGCACATCGAGGTCCTCTAGTTGTGTACGACTCGGCATCTTCCACAGCGATGTTGCACAAACACGGTCTTTCGTGAGCAAGTCGTCAATGAATTGATCGACATAGCTCAGAGTGTAGGCATCCCTCGTCCTCCTCTTCAGCTTCCTGTAATCACTCAGATATGCTTCCAGCGTCTCATAAATGTCCTTTGGCTCCCAAGTCAAGCGAATGTAAAATGCTGCCAAAGCTCTCAAGTATTTCCAGTCTTCTTGCTGCAGATAGTGCAATATGATTTCTTTCTCGGGCGTGAGTTGGAGAAGCTTGAAGGCGAGACAGAGGAATGGAGTGGGCTTTTGACCGACGCCGTAGGTACCGCCGATGAAGGTGAGGTCGACGGCGCGATCGCAGAGGGTGGCAGCGTTGAGGCCGAAGCATTGTTCTTTCCAGTAGTACGAGTCGACTATGCGATCGCGGACGGCTTTTTCGAAGAGCAGGAGTGGGTTCTGACCGCGGATTAGGGTGCCAGTGTAGCCGCGATCGTCGAGCATGCGCGTTGCATCTGCTTGGTGCGCCATGGTAGATGCGTGTGATGGGTGTGTCGTGGCTGAGACGAGTTGGCGCAAAGATGGTTGATTGGATTCGAGATGCGAACAGAGAGTGACGAAGTTATGCCAAGGTCGCACATTTCGTGCACAAAAAGTGTGGAGCTTGCGAGTTGCTGTGGGGACGTTGTGCTTATCAACAATGATGCCCCATGCGATAAAGCAACCACCATGGCCGTTGTGTCCAAGTAGATATAGCAAGAGCTCATGATGGGGAAGTTACTACTGACCAGCGGTCAAGTTCAGGTCCTGCTCTCATCGACTTTTGGTATCAGTATCCCTATCGCATCAACATTCCAGCCGTTGACAAGCTTCGCAGTGGCAGCAATTACCTTCTTCCTCTTCCTTGCCGGCTACACAATCCAACAACGTTCCATCGCCGACCTCCAATCTCAACTGAAACCTCGCATTCCAATTGCTCCTATATCTGATTCTGCACAACAGCCCTTGGCAGGACCTCAGAATCCTTCTCGTCTCTTCAACCCTGAACAAAATGCCGTGATTTCTGAACATATTTCTTCCCAAGAATCACAACAAGCAAATTGGCAAAAACTGGCCCACGTCCAAATTGTTACGAACCACCATGATGTCTGCAGTACCATCATGTTCTTCGGCGATCTCACCCGTCTGAAATCGCCCGCTCGTCGTATTCTCCTCTTCCCTCAGGCCTGGGCAATGGAGAAACAAGCCGCCAAACACGACTTGATTGATCCTTATATGGACATCACACGTCGTCTCCTTCGCAGAGCTGCTCGACACTACAACGTTGAGTTACGGCCTATACCTTCTTCCGCTGGACAGGACGAGAATCCTCTCGCCAGTCTCTGGGCCTTGACGGATCTGGAAAGAGTCATGTTGTTTCAAACCCCGGGCTTAGTTCAGGATGCTGAAGCTTTGGATTCTATACTGGCATATACCAATCCTGCACCAATGACTCTACTACAACAAGATGCTGATTCGATCCTCACGTCCGAAGATCTGATCCTCGCGACACCAGTCAAGGAGACATATAGAGTCCTCACCACGAATGGCCTACAGAATATTACTGCAATATCCTCTGCATTGCACCCCGTCCATCTCTCCTCACCTCATACTATTGCTAGCATCGGCAGCCTACACAACGCAGTTCACCCAAACAAGACGGCCTTCATCGAAACTCCATACATTCGCTTCAATGATCCCAAGCTTCCTGGCCCAGAATGGGAGGTCGACTATGCGCGAGTCGTGCAGGCTCGTCCAAAAGACAAGGATGCTGATTGGTTGTGGACAAAGATGTATGGTGAGTATGCAGGCAGAAGATATGATGTTTGTGGTTTGGGCTTGGAAGTATGGAGAGATGAATGATTGATGATTTGATGGTGACAACGAAAAAGATATGTTTGATACGGCTAGATATATGTCTTCACGATATACCTATCCTCCGTCTGCTAACTGGAGCCATAATCTTGCGACTGGCACCTTTCTCGACTCGAAGTGTCCGGTTGTGAATGAGCTATTGGAACGCACAATTGCGTTATGAAGCCGGGTCTGGCCACGGAGATAGATCTGGACCGCGATCTCTCCGTGAAAACCATGATGCACTTCGAGGAAACCAAAAAGTCTTGGATATAGGAGGAAAGAGGGCAACTTTCGAAGGCTCAACGCAGCAATGTATGCCGAGTGAAGCGCACAGAAGATTGAAACTTCCGCTTGAGTGAGATCAATTTACGATCGATCAATTCACTGATGTTACTAGTACGTTCCCTCAGTCACTTCTTGTTTGTTGTTTGCCTTATAACAACATTTCCATTAGACGAACCATTGTCTTTACTTTTCTAGAATCAGCTTAAAGGCCAGTTCCCAATCCTCTTTCACTCGAATCTTCTATTCGCACCTATAAAGCCAAGACAAACCTCCTTTCCATCTTCCATCTCTCATCTCCGAGCCGTAACTCGACTTCGAGATCTCTGAGATCTTTGACCATCAGCTCCCGCCGACACTTATCTACTTAGTCTCTTTGACTTGACTCGAAACTGCAACTCAAAGACACGATCTTTTCACACTATCAGATCTTCCCTTTCTGCTTAACACAAAACTACCGCACACGGCTCGACCTTCGTCCGCACTACCAAAACAACCTCGCGGAAAACGGCACGCTTTGAAGCACACCGCAACATGGCCTCATCATCCTTAAACATGACAGACGCAAACGCCGTCAACACTCCTAGCTCTGCTGCACCCAAGATCACACGCGAGTACTTCGAGGAGCACGAGGTCTACAAGAGCTACAAAGGTTACTTATGTTCTGCTGTTGACGCCAAGGACGATAACCTCGACAACTTCTTCCAAGCATGTGTCCACTTCGGCTACATCCCCAGCCTCGAGTTGATCGACTGGATTATCGATGAGACAAACATCATCGACGTCACACGCCGCCTCGAATTTCCCGTCTACACCTTCCTACAGGAGTACAAATTCAAGTTGTACGTCTCTCCGGTTACCGGCCAACCACGTATGTTCGTCGGCTATGCCAATTCCTACCTTGTTCGACTTCCTCTCTGGGCTGGTTGGACTGCAGCAAGTGCCAATGGATCCAAGGCCAAGATGAAGCTCTATTACACGTGTGAAGCAGAGAAGAACAATGCTCATGAAGCGCAGATCTTGGAAGAGCTGCGCTTCACGATTGACTGGGAGGAACCCTTCGAGCGACTCTTCAAGTTCAGCGCCTACAAATCTGATAATGCCTCGGCTCAAATCCAGAACGCAATCCTTCTCAGTGTCGCCAAAGTTGTCATCCGTTTCCCAGGCCTCATCCTACCTGCTCCTGGTAGCGAAGACACCCCTGCCGCCGAAATGATGCGTCGCAAGTTCTCTGGCCGCCCCTTTGACGTTCGCGAAGTACCTTCGCCATTCAACCCTTGTTACGACGGACACATCATTGTCCAGTCCGGCGTAGACCCTCTGGCCGAGATACACAGAAACCATCCACCCAACTCCGAGGAGTTCGAGATGTATCTACAGAAGCTCGACGAAGAAGCCAAAAACAAACGTAGAAAATTGGAGGAGAAGAAGGCCAAGCAGTCCATCGATTCCTAAGACCATGTGACACATATCGTCATCGATCTGGAGATACTGTCGGCACTGCTGAGACGACGATTCAAGTATCAAGGCTTGAAGTGGAGATAAGGGGAGTTTTGCGTCTGACCTTTCACCAATCACTCAAGCAAATGGAGAAGGAAGCGTGTAATCATTAAGTCGGAGGAAAGGGGAGTTTTGCGTCTGACCTTCAACCAACCACTCAAGCAGACGTAGCAGAAATCATGTACTCATTGAGCAAATTCAACAAATTACTCGACTCAAAACTTCTCGTAGACTGTATAGTTGACCTATAAAAAACTCAAAAATGGTAGACGAGAATCACACAAGTAAGTCAGTGATTTGAGTCAATTCAATGTGTCCTTCTATAGACTTTGTTCCTTGCTTAAAGTGCAATCTTGCTCAATGCTCGGTGTTCTCAAGAGCCCCATCCCTTGATCCAACTTCATCCCTCTTCACTCAATATCGCTCTCTTCGTGGACGGTCATGGCTTCTTCGAAGCTGTGGAAGGTGAGCAGCTCGCAAACCCTGTCAGCGTAGCGACGTGCAACGTCTGCAGGGTAGGCCTCGGCCAGCGTCAGTCCAACAAACCAACAACGTCTGAGCCCGCTGTTTCTGATCATCACATGCTTCGGCGTGGCCGCCAAGGTTTCCTTTGGAATATTTCTCACAGTAGATTCATGGATCTCGTTGATCTCCATCAGCATTTGAAGTCCCATTGCTGGGGTTTCGTTTGCTGCTGGGACGTAGACGCCTTCTCCAAGCTTGGTCTCCCACATTTCCTTTTATGCGGCTTTTCTGCTGGCAATCATGTCTTCGAGCTGTTTGATGTGTTCTTCGGTGACGATCTCGGGAACTTCGAAAGGCAATTGGTCAGTTGCTAAAAATGGGTCAGTCATCATGTTCGATTACGAGTAGAAGGAGTATAAACCTGAGACTTGGGTGGCAGTGCGAGGATCTCCGGATAAGTGACTATTGAAGTCAGCCAACTTGGCTGCCTGATCAGTAGCGGTGCCGGGTTCGCTTTGTGTCAAGGCGGACATGGAGGGCGTGTCAGAGGAATCGAGCTCCTGCAGAGAACTTGACTTGTTTAATGGGCTCGTCAAGACTTCGTTCTCGTTGGGAAACTTGAGAGGTTGGTTGATGTTTGAAAAGCTGGGAGAGTGGCTAGCACTTGAGTCAAGCTCGAGGCCAGGCATGGGATCTTCGGTCGAAGTACGAGATGAGCTACCATTGCTATTGGTCTGGATGGTATCTGCCTTTTCAGAAGACATCGTCTGACCCATGATGGTGTGGAACGTAGACTATCAAGAGAGGTTAGTCAAAGATCTTTAGCGGCGTGGGAAAGTATGGCAGGGTTTACATGGCAAAGATATTCCTGGTGCGTTGACAGTCTGCAGGTGATTGTTGCGGAAGACAAAAACAATCGTGAAGATAGTCGAATAGTCGCTACAAACAATGCAGGTGTGCCAAGCGATCATAAGTGAAAGCGCCGCCAACAAGTGATATGACTTATCAAAGTGAGGACAAGGCTGTCTCCGACACAAACTTCATTAGACAGGTCTTTGATTGGATGCAGTAATGTTTTCAACATATAGAAACTGTACGAGGAGCGAGCCACCGTTCTAAACTTCAGTATTCTCAATTTCCTGCTGCCGTCTCCTCTGATACTTCGATCTCACAAGACGTGAGATCTTGACCACTTTATTTGATAGCCACGATACACCATCCCAGATGAGATGAATGCTACCGTCTAGATCACTAGCTTGGCCATGGTGATGATGCTTTTTGCGTGGCCGAAGCGAGGGTCTTGTCATCACTTGGGATATTGGTCTTGTCTGCGTTTCAAGCGGGACTGACAAGGCTTCTCGAGGCCAAATCTCCATTCCTGATCGAGGCGGTGCTGGCGAGGTATCTCGAGACGTTGTCCCTGTCGGCTGTCTAGGATTTGGCCTCAACCGCGCTTGATGTAATGACTCGCCTAGCGACCAAAACTCAGGCGGCAAGGCTTCTTGACGCGCAATCCATGTACGTGCCGATGGCTCATTTCTCGGACGCTCCAGTCTCGCCCCTCTGTTTTCTCTACAGTAGCGGACAAAAGCTGTTGTATACGTTGTCGAAATCTCTAGATCCTCAGGAGTCTGGAGCTCCATATCTTCAGGCGTGATATCCACTTGTTCTCGTATCCTAGATATCCTCTCCCCGAGCTTGTCGAACAAAGCTGATGAATATGTTGGTGGAGAGTCTGCCTGCTCATCTTCGTATGCTGGAGGAGGACCATCGGATAAGCAAGTGTACTCATGGATCTGGCAGGCCATGATGGGTATGGTGTTTGGTCAGGGCTGTGAAGTATCCAGGCTTTACGTTGTGGACGATCTGTTCTGCATAGACTTCAGAGGTATGTATCAGAAGTAGATATGGCCGGCATACTCTTCAGGATCGGGATATGCGCAAGTATGGACGAGGAGATATGGATGTCAGAAATTCTAGACGTCGATAAATTCCAGCTTCTGGGGATTGAGTCATGTTCGAAATATGATCTTCTGAATCATTTCATAGCCTGCAGCTCAGCTTGTTGCGAGGGCATGTTTGAGTTTGTTATGAGATGGTGAGTCAATCAGCGTTGCGAGCCAAGACTGGAAGTCGAAAGACAGTGTGACTATTGCTAAAATCAAATGGATCATCTCTTGGAGGCATACATACCCGCACACCCACTCATGCCTCTCTAGGCTTCATAAATTTCTCACAGCCTCTCATAATCTTTGCAAGCCTGCCATCTCCAGCTTCTTCCAAGGCAGCCATGATGTCCTCTTCACCTCGAGCACAAATCCACCACTGTATCATGCCAACGACACAAAAGTCGATATACTGTGGCTCATCTCCTCCAAACGCAAAGACACCTTTGCCTTCCCCATCAGTCTCCTTGTAGAAGTCCAACATTGGGACGACAGCCTCTTTGACCAAACCCTTCCATCCTTTCTCCTTTTCTTCTTCCAGTGCCTGTGTCCTCAGATCCTCCAATTTGCCGAGGCGCGGCTCACGAGTAGCATAGAAGTATTCTGAGCCTCTTTCATCGAGGAAGAAAGGCACAAACGCGATAACATGTTTTGCCATTCCACCCATGGCTTTGCCCACTGTTTTCAAGACCTCCTTCTCGTATTTCTTGAGGACATCCCTTGATTTTTGACCTTGAGGGAACAATTTCTTCTCATATTCTGGTTTCAAGGAAGCGAGCTTTTCGGCAATGGCGCCAGAATCCATTATTGTCTCGCTGCCGATGGAAATGGCGGGAAGCGTGAATTTGATGTCCTGGTCTGCAGCTTCGGGCTCAGGCTTCACACCCAGATCTGAGAGAGTCTTTGCAATGTCTGGATAGGAGATCTCATGGTGTTTGTAGGGAATCTCCAAGAAGTTTAAGGATAGTGTTGTGCGGAGTGTGAATGGTGACCAAGAGTAAGGCCATTTTTGCGAGGTCAGGTCATGGAAAATGATTTCGGAGGTCATGATTGTAGATGTTATCCTTTCGGGGATGCGAAAAAGAATCCTCGACCAAAATATACAGATGGTAATTGTGATACAATGATGGAAAGAGGTTGAGGGGAAGTGGGGTACCTTGATGTCAGCTTCGGCTTACTAAGCTTTCTCTCATATTAACATTAGATAAGGCAGTCGCTCGCAAGGAGTAGGATCGGTCGACGATAGAAGCAGCACGGTCATAGAATGGCTAAAATGAACCACGAACGTACGTTTCTTAGAAATCCGGGTATATGATATGTAGTGGTTGTATAGGGGTAATAGCACAACCTCCTATGCTGTCAATAGCCAGGCCAATTCCTCTTTCCTTTCCCTGAATGTGCCTTGTGCCTCCCTCTCACGTCTTGCCACGACGTTCACCTCGTCGCGAATCTTCTCCAGCCTCTCATTCAGACCAGCTTCTTCGGCAGCAGCGGCGATTCTCTTGACGTCAACGTCAATACTTGTCTTTGCCAAGAAGTCTGCTGCTTCACTGATCTTCTGTCGCAAGGTTTTCGCTCTGATCATGTATCCTGTGTGATGCTTGACGAGTTTTTGTTCTAGAGTATTGCCCCTTTCGGCCGATGAGATGATGCGAGATTGAATGTTCTGTAGGAGGTTAGTAAGTGTTATCTTTTAGTGGTTGTGAAATTCTTACATCGAAAGCTTCAGTCATCAGCTGGTGTTCGTCGATCTCATCTTCCGCATAACCGGCAAGACCAGGAAGCATGCCTCTTTCGTGAGCCTTCTCCCAAGCTTGGCCAAAGCCTTCTGCCAACAACGCGCGACCTCTCTCGTCTTTACCCATTTCCAGGGCAATGTCGAGACGCGCTCGTTGAACCTGCTCATCTGAGAAAGACGTTGTGGGCTTGGGTGTGCCTCTGACTTTAGCATTACCGAATTTGAGAGCATCGTTCGCAATAAGTAATGCCATCTCGCGGTTGATGCTGCTCTTGATTGGGTCGTCATCGTCTGCAGCACTCTTCAGCATAGCGTCCACATCAATCACACTCGGTCGCGGCAGTCCTCGTTGGATGACTTGTGATTGACGCTTAAACTCTGCTCTCGCAAGTTCCTCCTGAGCCGCCTTGTTTCTTGCATCACGAAGCGCGGCATCTTCCTCGCTCAACTCAACTTCAGGACCCAATTCTTGTTGTTCTTCAGGCAATTCGAGTTCAAAGTCCATCTCTTTCGGTTTTGGAAGGGCAGACAGCTTGCTTCTAATGTCGCTACGAAGAGCGTTCTGTTGCAGGCGAAGGTCTCGTGGCGTTTGTGCGACCATCTGCATGCCATCGCCAGCATTGAGGCCGTATGTGTCGCGAGGTGTGCGGAGAGGAGTAGCGCCTGGGCCGCGTGGTGTTGCAGCAATGCCATTCTGACGGAATGGAGTAGCCATGGGATTTGGTGTAGCAGTAGCTTGTTTGCTCGGAGCAACACCTGCAAAGCCAGTTGTGGCGTCACCTTCGTATAATTCAGTGTTGTCACCTCCCAGCAAGGCAGACTGTGTTTCTGTTCTTGCTTTGGCGTTGCGAATCTCGTTGGCGATACGATCTTCTTCTTGTGGAGCGCGAGGTGTGCGAAGAGGTGTTGAGCCGACGACGTCCGAGTAATTGCCAATCAGGGCACGCGTAGCCTCGTTATCACTCTGACCAGCTTGTAGGTTTGCGCGTTCACCGACCATGCCCATCTTGACGATCTCGTCGAGTTCACCCTCGCTGACTTGAGGAGCGGGCAAAACAAGACCACGACGTCTACTGCTACGCTCGGCTTCACGCAACTTTTGCTCACGTCCAGCTTTTGCGGCTGCAGCGAAAGCAGCTTGGTTTCCGCCCTTGTCATTTTTTTGACGCTTACGATCTTCGGGATTGTCGTCTTGGTCACCTTGTCTTTTACGTTGAAGTTGCTGCTTGCGAGGGTCGAAAGCATCACGCTCACGTTCGTTTGTGGTGATTTCCTCTGCAGTATCGTAAAATCCAGGAGCAGGAGCCTTTTCGAAGGGAATGTCGGCATTGTAATCCATTTGACCCTTCTTTTTCGTGACGACCTTGATGTTGATGCCAGCATTTTTCAACTCTCGTCTCTTTTGCAGAACGGCCAAACGTCTTGATTCCTCGAGTTGTCTCTCTCTTGCCTTTCTCTTTGCCTTCTTTCCCTGAGTGTTCGCAAGACGGGCACGGGCCTCGCTCAGCATTTCCTTCTCGTCCTCATCCATGTCGATAGTGTCGGGTCGGGCAGGCTTGCTCTCCGGATCGGGATCCATCTCTCCAGGACGAAGTTTGCGCACATCATCAGCTGAAGGAGCAGCAGCCTCGCCGCCAGCAGGGCCTCCAAGACCGAACTCATCGTTCTCGCGCGACTCTGCATCGTCGAGCAACTTTTGGTAGCGTTCCAGACATTGTGTAGCAGTTCTTCCGACGATAGGAGCGATTGTGCGCCATTGTGTTGGCATCAATTTTGCCAGGTGTAGAAGCTTCTCATCCTCGTCCTTAGTCCATTCGATCTTTCTGATGCCTGGATCCAGCCATTCTGACCATCTTGCCTTGCACTGCTTTGGGGTTTTGCGCGCAAGCAGCGAAGAAACTCGAGCCCATTGTTGAAGTCCATATTTGGACACGGCGGCCTTCAGAATCTCATCCTCGATATTGGTCCAGACTCCTCCCTTGACGACGGGCATACTAGCGATTGCGACAAAAGTGACTTGACAAGTAGCAATGCCGGCTTCGACGCAGCGAACAAGCACAAGCACGCGCGACTTCAATGCCAAGCTTGACTTTCTGGCGAGTCACGTGAAAGCGCCTTCTTTTGGTCTAGTCTGCGATGACTTGGTGATGACGTCCCGAAAACCATAGCGAAGCATTGTGAAGATGATGGATATTGCAAGTGCAACCTCACTACCTACAATCGCATACCAAAATCATGTCTCTAGCATCACTTAAGGCCTCGCAAAGGCTTCTCTCGAGAGCTCGTGTTCTGCGAGCACCTTGCGTTCGGCAGACTCGTCTGGCTAGCTCGAACCCTAAATCCGCTTCTTCTCCGACAGACGGACAGAAGGTGAGTTGCACTTTCTCGAGCTGATCTTTATATTCAACATTCCTAACAAAACCAGACTCAAAAGCAGTCCACACCACAGTCTCAACCTGAACAGCCTAAGAAGCATAAGACTCTGGCTGAATTAGACGAGGAACTTCGCCAGAAGATGGCTGGCCACGCTGGTGATGGCGGTGATGCTGGAGTCGAATACGAAGACGGTCAACCTGTCTCCATGAAGCGCTCCGTCAAGAACAATATGTTCCGCTACATTTGAGCCATCTATGTCAAGCTCATTAGCCAAGCTTCTCCCATGAAGCAATGACGGAAACGAAAATTGAAGTCACAACAACAACAACGACGGAGACGACGAAATCGGATAACTTGATATGAAGCATGCAACATCGCGCCGCTCTTTTGCGGTAAGTCGATTACTGGCTTCCATCTTGAGCAAGCATTGTGCTCTCGACACATTGGTCTTCTCATGCCATCTGACCGAGAGGTCAAAATGCGTCAATATGGTATATTATTGCGAGCCTACGTTCTTCGCGGTACGGTCGATCAGCTTTGCAGACACAATTTGCACTGTGTATTCAGAGTGCAATTCCATGGCGTCTGAATTCATATTGGCAACAATAGCCATGAGGGTCCGCAAGGCCTATACACAACTCGAGCTTATGAACTTCAATGAATTATTTATTCTGTCTCCTGAGATATGCCCTCTACTGACCAAACCATTCACATTCGAGTACTCTTGCACGTCACCGGAATTTGACAAATATCGAGCGGCTCAACTTTATCGAAGATCGAACACCAGTTCTCCGCATCTCGCCGCGGGACGATCATAACTTCACCTCGCCTCAGATACATGGGCAACACATTACAATTATTATGAATTTTTCTGATAGAAGTGCCTTGCAATCTTTAAAGCCCTGAAGTCAATCTCAGAAACAAGACATCAAGCTAAAGAAAATTTCTCAAGCATAAGTCTGTATAAGCAGCAGGTGAGGTTCAAAAGAGCATAAGTTCTAGTTCCCGTTAGACCCCAGACGATACGTCACTGATATTCTGGTGCTACGCGGAGATAGTCCTCAATGTCTCACGAGCAGCCTTCGACGACATCCATAGTGTACCGTTTTGCTGCTTGAATTCGGATTCCAAATCACCTGTTCTCCTCGACGTCACATCTGGAGCTCAAGGTCGAGAGCTTTAAGAACACAATGGCTGGCCATTATCTTGATCAGATCAATCAACATTCAATCGCACACAATGACTGGATTGACCCTTCTCGCTCTCGCTGGTCTGGCCGCGGCCGACTATACAAGCAACTTCGGCGGTGCCCTTCCTGCTGGCATTGCCGCTCCTAACACTGCTGGTTTCAAGAACCCCACTGTGCAGCCTTCGCGTGGTGGTGCCGCCATCTGTGTTTCTGGTGATGTTGCTGTCCAGGCTTCTGCTCAGAATGTCATGTTCAACTTCAGCGTTCCCGCCAACGAGTCCGTTGTAACCAACACCTTCCTCGAACTCATCACCGATGGCTCCACTTTCTCGAAGAGCATTATGGAAGGCATGCAAAATGTCACTGGAAACTACACTATTGCATCAACTCTTTGCATGCCTGCCAATGGCACTATTCCTAGCTCTGTTCAGCTCCTCACACACGGTATCGGCTTCGATCGCTACTACTGGGACTTTGCACCTGGCTACAGTTACGTCGACTATGCTATCGAGCAGGGTTATGCAACCTTCAGCTACGATCGTCTCGGTGTCGGCATGTCCGCAACTCCCGACCCCATCAAGACCGTTCAAGGACCCCTCGAAGCCAGCATCGCAAACCAACTCGCCCTCATGCTTCGTAGCTCCATGTTCGCCAACAAGAACTTCACCACCGTCATTGGTGTAGGTCACAGTTTCGGCAGTGCCATCACCCAATCCGTCACCCACAACCACCCCAAGACTTTCGATGCCGCAATCTTGACCGGTTTCTCTACCAACCAATCCGCCATTGCACCTTTCCTCACCGCCTTGAACCTGCAAATCGCATCTCAAAACCAGCCCTACAGATTCGCAAACCTGAACAATGGATACCTAGTCGATTACTCCACCGTCAGCAACCAATACGGTTTCTTCCGCGCCCCCAACTTCGACCCTCTGATTTTGGCCGCTGCCGAAGCCGCAAAGGGCTCTGTGACCTTTGGTGAGCTGTTCACTCAAGCCGCTATCGCTGGTGTCGCTTCCAACTTTACCGGTCCTGTTGCTATTGTCAATGGAGACGCAGACTTGCCTTTCTGTTATGGAAACTGCAGTTATCCTATGAACAAGGCTGAGGCTGCTATTCAGATGTTGTATCCTGCTGCCAAGGCTAATGGCACTTATCTTGCTCCTATGACTGGTCATGGAGTTAATTTGCATTATACTGCTATGGGTGCTTATGAGTTCATTGGCAAGATCCTCAAGCAGAACAGAATGTAGATTTGAGGATGATACAAAAGGATATACAATAACACCTAGATATGGTAGAGTAGTTATATAAGTATTCTATCACCATGGTCCTGCCAATCTCATCGTGTTCTTCGTGTTGTTTGTGGATCCTTTTCGAGGGTCGAAGGTCAACTGAGGCACGCAGCGTCATATTTTTGATCAATTTGGGTTTATGAAAAACATTCTTTTATACCGCTGTCGACTGTATGTTGTAACAAAGATATCTCGAACGATCCTACTTCTCCTCAACCTCAAGGTTCTTAAGACCCTCCTCAGCCTTGCCAACATTCACCTCAGCGCTACCAGGACCCTCAACATGGCCATCAGGCTGAGCAACAACATCCTTCTTGGCAGCGCCAGGGAATTTAGAACCCTTGTCCTTCTTAACCTTGACCTTCTTCTCAGGAGCAGGAGGGGGAGGGTAAGCCAATTTCTCAACCTTCTGCCACTCCTCGTTGCTCTGGAAGTCTGCTTGGATAGGTTCAAGAAGCTTGTTGAGGGCGTCGGTGACAGCAGGCTTGAGGATCTGAGGAGATAGAACGTCCTCGCGGTAGTCGGCGTGCATCTGCTCGATGGAGGTGTAGACGAGAGGTTCGCCTTCCCTGCGCTCGACCACGAACTTTTGCTCGCCGGTTTGGAGAGCGGAGATGGGGAGGAGGACGTATTCGACGAAGCTGAGGACACCGTTGTCTTCAACAACCTTGGGAGCAGCAACCTGAATATGGTGTCAGAACATGCTTGAAGCAAGCCAACAATAGAAACAAAGAAGATTGCAGAGGTTTAGGCAAAAAAAAAAGCAGATACTGGAAGCGAACAGAATAGCGAAACGAGAGATACGGCGCAAACTTACAGCCTTCTTGAGCTTCTTCTTGACGATCTCAGGTCCGTCCAAAAGATCGATCTTTGAATCGGGCTCAGAACTCGACATCTTACCACCAGTAAGACCTTCGAAATGTCAGTGTGATCAAATCTTACGATACGATATCATTGAACCTACCAGGAACCATCGAGTTCATCAAGTGGGCACGCTCGCGGAACCCAACCTTGGGAAGGATCTCCTTTGCTATAGTGCATCATTAGTCAAATATGCAAGGAAAGGGCATTAAGTATCAAACTCACCAAGTGCGAAAATCTTTCTTTGATCGACACCACCAAACTGGGCGTCAACATCGAGGTCTACCACAAATTAGGACCAATGGCTATATCGTGGAAACTTTTGAGCTTACACTGCTCATCGAGACATTGCATGATAGGGTACTGCAATAGAGTCAGCTTTCGATCGGTGTCTCATGTTTCCTGGATTCTTCGCACAATCAATGCACTCAAAGGAGCACTGTCTATTGACTGGTTAGCTGAAGATATTTCACCAAACACACCTCTACTCACCAGTCTGCTTGACAACCTCGGCACCGGCTCTCTTGGCGTCGTGCGAGCTGACAATACTGTGAAGACGGTACTTTGAATGAAGTCAGCAGAATTCTTGCAAGATATCTTTCGACTATACATACCATGTCCATGTTGAACTCAGGAGTAAGCCTACGATCATCAGTAATGTTGTCATGATCGAGTGTAGTCACGAGGACTACTTACTGGTAAGAAGAGCCGAGAACGAACTCGAGCCTGGAGAATAATGTTAACAAGTCATGCCCTCTAGTGCATATGAATCAAAAGCAGAGGCTAGCATAACGAACGATGAACAGCCTGTACTTGTTCGCGAACCACTTACTTCTCAATAGAAACTCCGACGGCCTTCAGGAGACTTGTGATACAGTGGCGGTAGCTGCAGAACTGTCAGAATTGTCCAAAATGAGTCTGACGAATATTCACATACTATTCAGCACGGTACTTGACAAGCTCGATAGGTGCCTTGATGAAAAGTCAATGTTCTGTGAAATGGGCACGATCGTAGTCCGATTTACCTTCACTGGGAAGTTATCAGTAAATATTCTCACCATGTGATGAGGCGTGCTCGAGGTCAATGGGTATGGATTGGGTATACTTACAGTTGTCAAGGAAGCCATGGATCTTTCTTGAGTGTTAGCAACTCGCAGACATTAGAGACTCCGGACCAACGCACATCAGCAAGCAGAACCTTGACACGGCATCCAGCCTGAAGGAAGGAAGCGATCTGAGTTGCGGGCACGAGGTAACCACAGTGAGGACTTGAAAGATGGTCAGCACAATGCATGCAAACCGAGAAGTACTTTCCATACCGGCCAGTAGTTGCGGTTCCCCAGTACAGAGACACGGTCTCCTGTCACGAGGTCAATCGGGAAGCAGGCACTTATACGAAGCATAATTGACATACGCCCTTATCAAGCTTAGCCTTCAAAATATCTGCACCAAGGACCTCTTGCAGACCCGAGACGACTGGAAACTGCGCATTAGTATTTTCCGAACGAAATGATAAGACTTGGCGATATCTCAATCGGTTTGTGGAGAAATCGGGCGGCTGTAAGTGTTGAAAAGTTGTGGCAAGTGGTTGACATACTCAGATCGTACTTCTCCTGAGGAGTTTGGGGGTTGACGTTGACTCCAGGCATTTTGAACAATTGCGCGATCAACTGAAAATTGGCAGATACGGCAAGAGCAGACGACAGCTGTATACCAAAAAATTGCGGGAGTGAGGTCGGCGGAGGACAATGCCAAGACTTGGAAGCAGTGAGTCAAGAATGTGCAAGCCTGCACAAAGCGCACAAAAGATGCGGCGAGTTACGCTTCAGCGACGGAATGTCGCACGAGTCGTGTACGCGTAACGGCGGCAGTCAGGGACATGGCCATGATGACAATCCGCAGGTGCTTCTTGTTGGACAGTTACAGCCGTTTCAGGAGCTGTCGGAACATTTCTCTTATTATCATCTCCTGCGAGAGAGAATGAAACCCTGCAATCTTGTCTTCCTCTTTTAATGCTCATACATGAACGACAATGGACGATACGCAGCACGCGACAGCGACTCGGCCGCTTGCCATGGATGACGCTATGCAAAATACCGACAATAACCATCATGACAAGCACGAAACACCGATTCACGACAAGGTGACACCAAACGAGCACAGCGATTTACAATCAGATGGGGACAAATCAGCAGCAGTAACAGCACCAACCGCATCTATGCAGCTCCAGGACATGGTTGACAAAGCTCTACACTTTCTCTCGCATGCAAGCAACGAAACTCTTGGAGCCTGCCTTGTTGGTTTGGCTGCCACCACATATTTCGTACTAGGAAGGATTGGTCTGGTCTTGATTGGAATAGTCGGCGGTGTAGCACTGCATGCCACCTGGGATGCTTCTCAGTCATCGCCTGGCAGACTCGCTGCGAATGAGGCTGAGCAGAAGAAGCGGAAAGAAGTCGGTCTCGACGTTATTCAGCGTTTGCTGCTGTCGAGGGAGAAGACACAGAATGCAGATGCGGATGAGTCGGATGATGAACTCAGACCACTGCCTTCCACAAAGGCTGCTGACTTCTCTTCCTTCCGTCCTGACACTCGAGCAGCGCTGAATGTTTTCACCGATGCCATCATTCGTGACTATGTCAAGTATTCAGCTCTCCACATCCCGCTATCTTCCTTGCATGACTAACCTTTGGCGCAGCTGGTGGTACGCACCCGTTCTTCCCGGCGAAGACTCGTTCCCTTCAGCCTGTCGACAAGTTCTGGTCAGCTTCATTGTTTCCCTCTCCAACCACTTGTCTCGCAAGCGACCCGTCGACACCTTCCTCGATTTTGTCACCAATTCATCCTCGATCGTCATTGTTTTCCTCAACGAGCTCGCTGCTGCTTTGAATGCCTCGCCCAATGCTACTGCAGAAGAAGCTGTCCACACCTACCTCGAGATGAAGCCTGAGAGCAGTCTCGCCAGCATCATGGACTCAAAGCACCAAGAGAAGAAGCTCAAGGTCGTCGCAAACGACATTCTCCTGAAATACCTCGACAACAAGACATATATGTGTGCTCCAGCCCAGGTTTTTCTCAAACAAGTTTTGGCCAAGCTGGTCTTGTCCATGACTGTTGACAGCTGCTCCAAGCCGGACTTCATCAACCAATGGATTGTTTATTTGCTTGAGGAGGGAGAGCCTGAGCTGATGGAAGTCATTGACGCTGGTGTTGAGGGTTCTGCTGTTGTTGGCTCTCAATCGGCCAAGAAGCAAGTCACTGTTGATGAGCAGGCCGACAAACCATCGTCGAGTCCCGAAGCTGTTCGCGAGCACAAACGCAAGGCTAGTCGCAACAAGGCCGAAGAGGCCATGGACGAAGCTATGAAAGAAGCGCAGAGGCTTAGCCAGCTGATCGCTGAAGAAGAGGCAAAGAAGTCCGCAACGGAACCGTCCGCTGTCAGCAGTAGTGGTGATGTCTCTGAAACCACTACTCAAGGCATCATGACTCCTTCATCATCTCAAGGTGATGTCGACGAGGCTATGAAGTCTGATGCAACCAGGACATCGCCGAGCCCCAATTCAACACGAGAACCCGAAGACTCGAAGAAGCCATTCACCAGTTTTGATCAAATTCTTCCTGCCACAAGTCCTACTGCTTTGTCTAACCAAGAAGACAAGCTCCGCCTCAAGCCTCCACCAGTCTTGACATTGTTCAAAGCCTCTATCAACATATTCGATGACGCGTCTCCTGGAAACAGGACAGTCATGCGATCCAAGCCCAACATTGACTATATGATCCAAATTGAGCCCACTTCTTCGAGCTTCCCAGGCTGGATGATTGTTCGCAAGTACACTGACTTCGAGACTCTGCATGAAGTCCTGCGTCGTATTTCCGTTATCACCGGCACTCGTTTCACTGACTCCCATGCTGATCTTCCTTCATGGAAGAACAATACCAAGTCTACACTTCGAATTGAGCTGGAACGCTATCTGAACGATGCAGTCCGCTTGCAACCACTTGCCGAGAGCGAGGGTATGAAGCGATTCTTGGACAAAGACGGTGGTGCTTCTCGTTCACCTGGAGGCAGCAAGGGCTTCGGGTGGCCGACGCCTGTTGCCTTCGATCAAATGGGCAAGAGCATGATGGATACGCTGACAAAAGCTCCTACACAAGTCGCTGGAGGTGGAAAGGCAATATTCGGCGGTGTCACCAGCATCCTTGGTGGCAAGCGCACTTCCATTGCCTCAAATCATAACGCCAGCGCGAGCCGCTCATCCATCTCACTCAACCCTGGCAACTTCCTCGAGGACAGCTACATGGGTAGCATGGGTAATGTCGGTGTCGAGAGACAGAGCACAGACAGTGTCAGAAGTATTCCCGCACCCCTATCGCGTACCCCGTCACTTTCCAAGCGTGTACCGGCAGCTGCTCAACCCGGCCACAAAGTCGAGCAGTCAGTCGAGTTGAAGACTAGACCAGGATTATCAACCCCTCGCACTTCCTACCAAGGCACAACAAGTGGAGAGCTCAGTCGTCCCGCATCATCAGCAGGTTTGGCGAAGCTTGACACAGGACTTAACCTCCCACCGCCACCATCGGATATCCCTGATGATTATGCTTCGCCGACAGCAGTATCCCATCAACCCGCTAGAATCAGTGACGACATGACCTATAGTTCCCCTGCTACCCGCCGCACGTCAACCTCCACGTATCCTACCTCTGGTACCAGGTCACGACGCACATCCAGGTCTCCAGAGTCGCTAGCTGCACGAACGACGCCGGCTGTGACCCCAGCCGCCACGAAAGTGGTGAAAGCCACTCCCCCTATTTCAGAACAAGAGACTCAAGTAGCCGTGGAACTGCTGTTCGCAGTGATAACTGAGTTGTATACTCTGTCTTCTGCATGGAACATTCGCCGCACTCTCCTCAACGCAGCAAAATCCTTCCTTCTTCGACCTGGTAATCCACAACTCGAGGCCATTCGCCAAATGATTCAGGCCAATGTCATCGACACTTCGACCTCTGACGCATCCATTGCTGCCCACATCCTCAAGATCCGCGAGAACTCTTTACCTACAGAAGAAGAGTTGAAGGCTTGGCCGAAGGAGATGACAGCAGAAGAGAAAGAACAATTGAGGATCAAAGCTAGAGCACTGCTCGTGGAAAGAGGCATGCCTGCTGCACTTACAAGCGTCATGGGAGCTGCTGCCAGTGGAGAGGCATTAGGTAGAGTGTTCGACTGCCTGCAAGTCGAAGGTGTGGGACGAGGTGTTGTGTTCGGTGTCCTTCTACAGGCGTTGAGGGCTATCGTGCAGTGATATTAATGCATAGTGATACCCCTTTCTTCTCCTTTCTGTCTTACGTAGTTTTAATGATAATTGCATATGAAGTATGAGTATGCGTTGACCTTATATCTCTGTATCCCGTATGTCTTCATGGTGTGAGCTCAACTTCACTTTGTTAATGCACGTCTAGAAGCAATTGCGTCAGGCAATCAGGAAGCCAATCTTGAGTAAGACTACTCCTAGCCACCACCTCAAACCACTCCACGCCATACTTACCAGCCAAATTCCTGCTCATCCCCCCCACACCATCGCTTTATCGCCAGGCGGTGGTGGTCTAGTGGTTAGCATTTGCTGCCACTGGTGGCCCCCAAGTTGATGGGTTCGAATGTCATCATCGCCAACAATCTATCAGAGCAGCAGAGGCTCTCACGACAGTTGATATGAAACCAATCAACTTAGTGGCTTTCCCCTCCTGAAAGGACGCATATGAGTCTGAGTATGGAGGGTTTGTTTTGCTGTTTTCGCTGGAGCTATTGTGAGGTTTGTTCTTACGTGTTTGAGGAGTATTATTGCAAGGGTCATGATGGTCTGTCAAGCGATACATATCGATCTACTATTGCGCTGAATCTAGATGCGCATCTTAACATTTATGACACACAATTCTGTTCTGATCAATTCTGAATAAGCCTGTTCATGTTGAATCTTGAATATGATGCAAGGTTCTCTGATCTGAATCAGTATCAAAGTTGGGAAGACGCAATTTTCGGATAGGAAAAACGTGTGTATAAAAGTAAAAGCCTCTAGAGGTTTGACTAGATAAATATACTAAGAAACAGAACATCCGAAAGATTGCAGTAGGGCACTAAATGTGTTGGAGCGTGGTAAATTCTGTTCAGGGGGTCCAGTGCTGCTGCTTTCTGATGATGACTCGCCGGTTTGTGTAAGAGCAACCGAATCAGGCTTGTCTACAACGGTTGTCTTTGAAGCTTGATCGTTAGTGGCCTGAGACTCTATAACTTGATGGATTGGTGTGGCCTGATCGATCTTCGCAGGGACGTCATGCAAGATTCCTTTGAATTCGCTTTGGCCGCCTTCACGAGCTCGATTAGGCCACACCATTGATGAGTACACACGCAGTGCTTCGGCGTGCTTGAGATGATCATACTTGATGCGGTTGACTCGTTTGTACTTGGTCCACTCACGATCGAGCTGTTCCATACGACGCCAATGTGTTGGGTGTTCGGTGAGACCTTCACTTGCAAATCGCCATATACGCCGAAGCCAGCGACCTCTTCCGTATGCGTCGTCTAGATATTTAGCATGCGCATTCGCCCCGTATTGCTCACTGTAAAGGCGCTTAACTATTGTTTCTTCGAATCGTCGCTTGATTTTGACACCATTGACATTGAGATGTTGGGCATTTTCTTTCTGGTAGTATTCAAGAGGCATCCAATCGAAGTCATCATCGTAGTACTCCTGGACCTCTCCAGGAAGTTCGGCATCATCTGAAGCATCAAATAGCCATATTGGAGGCTTCATAGTCAAGACCGGGGGTAGAGCATGCGGATGATCCCAGTCAATGACACCCATAATCCGCCAAGGACTTGAAGGATCACTGTCGATTCGCTCAATCAAGATGTTGCGTGGTTCGAGGTCCCAATGGTGCAGAACGCTTTTTGAAGGAGCTTTGTCTGCCTCTGAGAACCAGCCAATGCGATCCATGTCTTGTATGATGTCTTGCAGCTTGAAGTACATCCGAACAAGCTCTTGTGATGGACCATCATCGCCAACTTTCTGCAACTCCTGGTCGATGAGCTCTTGAGTGGTGAAGAACAGCAAATCGTAAAGAGAATTCTGAACCGGTTGACAAGGTGAGGTTCTCTCAGTGTCCATGAGCGGTCCAACTCCTTTTGGGAAGCCGCAGATTTTCAGCTTCTCCTTGATCTCCGCTCTGCTTGACGAAGCAAGAGATAATTGGAGGGGAGTATCTAGCTGTTGGTGGCAAAGTAGCCTCCCCGATGACTCGAATTGGACACTCTGCAAAAGAGCCATGATCCTGGCCAACTCTTCAGCCATCTGAAGCTGAGATTCCAGAGGCATTTTCTCGATGACGCTGTGCCAGGTGACACCAGGCAAACGTGTCTGTACCGAATAAGGAAGTTTCAGTGCGTTTTTACGAGAGACATCGAACGCAAGAATACGGGGGACGGGGATCCCAGAGTCTTCGAGCAGGTTGTACAGCACAGTCTCATCTAAGATCTCCCATCGAAACGGCTCTTTGCTTAAACTCCTCCTGCTACTGATGCCGCTGACATCGCTCGCATCACTGATGTCATTGGTAACACTCCCGTCGTGTGCCTCATCTTCCTCTGCTGTTGGGCCCATCTCTGAGACCGGATCACCGAGTGCTGATCCAGGCTTTTCCGATGCAGACGAAGATCCGGCTGGGGCGGAATCTTGACGGGTATTGTCATCCTCTGATGCAGTGCTGTTATTACACGAAGTGTTCTTGTCCTCGTCGCCATCGACTTCCTTGCGCTCAGGATGTGCGTCGCATGTGCATGTCCGTCTATGCAGTCTGGCAGGAATCTTGGTAAGATCTCCATCCCAGACGCGTGGTATACGTATGATCGCTTGTGTCCCATCGGCCCATGAGGCTGTCTCTGGAGGGTTCCGGAGGGTGACAGGGACCACACGGTTGAATGACCCTCCGCTCATGTGTTCAATGTCGTCAAATGTAACACCAAGGTCAACACCTAGAGTGCTGATCTTGTGTCGGAAGGTCCGGAAAGGTTCGTGGTCGTAGGAAACGGTCGAGATTGAGGCATTTAGAGAATCGTCTTCGTTGCCGAACACAGTACTGTGAGACACTTGGCCTGTTTGCTTGAATTCTGCCCATTCTTTCAATATTTGTTCAAACCTACGGGTGTCCACAATACTGGATATGCCTTCTTTTGTAAAGCGCCATGCACGTCTGAGCCAACGACCTCTGCCATAGGTATCATCTTTGTAGACTTCCATAGCTCTAGCACCATATCTAAAGGCATATATCTTGTCAACCATCACCTGCTCAAAGCGCTCCTTGATCTTCGCGCCCTCTGCTGTCAGATGATCAGAATTGATCTCCTCGTAATACTCAAGTGGCATCATGTCGTAGTCCATGTCGTAGTACTTTCGAACCACTGAAGGAAGCAGGTTGTCATCAGAGGTATCCCACAACCAAATCGGAGGTTGTCTTGCCAGCACTGGCGGCACGCAGTGAGCGTGGTCCCAACGAACAATGCCAGTGATATGCCAGCCAGAGGATCCATCAGCATGCTTGGTTTGTTCGACCATGAAATCTTCAGGAACAAGATACCAGTGATTCATAACGCTATAACCTGCGCTTTCATCATCCGACGTAAACCAATTCATGTCCTCCATATCCTGGAGCATGGCTTTCAATTTGGGCATCGTTGTATCTGGTATATCAGGGGAGAAGAATTCGCGGTATTGAATCTGGTCATCGATATGTGTGCTGAGAAGGTCATAGAGCGTTGAAGTTGTTGGTGCGCTGGGTCGATCCCTTGCATCGAAGAAGCCCGGGCCTCTGTAGAAGCCACGCACCACCACCTTTTTGCCAATCTCATTGCGTTTGACAAGATCTAGCGGCATTTTCGTGACGATCATGGTCTCATCGTGAAGTAGTCTGCCTGCTTCGGGAAATCGGATAGCGTCCATATCAGCGAGTATACTTGCTAGCTCTTCCGCAATGTTCATCTTGTCATTCAAAGACATGGTTTGCCAGACCTCATCAAGATTGGTACCCGGCAGACGGGTATGCAGTGAGTAAGGAGCCCCCAGTGGGTTGTTTGGAGTTATGTCCAGAGCGATGACTTTCGAAACCTGAATGTTGGAGCTAGTGAGCAAATTCAGGACCGCAGCTTCGTCAAGTAATTTCAGACGGGCATTCTCCGAGTAGGCAGGTTTGCTACAAAACCAGGCGTAAGGGTTCTCTTTGTCCTTCGTAGCTTCAGCATCATCACCTTGAGACTCGTGAACTTCATCCCACGAAGATTCTGGTCCGATAAGCCGTGGGATTTGCAGGGTAGCCCTTGTAGTAGCCGGAAGTCCTGCCTCGCTAGGAGGGTCCTGCATGGTCAAGGCAACAGTACGTTGTAACCAGCCGTGTTTTGGTCTTTCAACGTCCAAAAATTGGACTTGAAGCTCTGAAGCAAGCGCAAGTACTTTACTTTGAAAACTCTCGTCAGCTTCGTGATCAGCAGTCGAATCTGATGCATATGAAGACGAGTCATCCTCCTCGCCGCTATCGACCATTGAGTCTTGCGTATCATCGTGCTCCTCCATGTCGTCGCTCGAATCGATGTGCCGCTTGTTAGGAGTTGCTGGAGAAGGGTTCATGACGAGTACGTTCATATTGTCAACGAGTCGAGTATAAAGACCAGCCAAATAGAAGGATGATTTTGTTGCACCTTGCTTCAAGGTGAGCAAGCATCAATTCAAACCCATCCTAGCCGTGAACATTAAAAGTGGGCGTTCACATTCCTTTGTTGCCCTTGCAACGCAGCTGCTGCTTGCGTGCATGAAACACACAATCGCTCGGCCACAGCTTCATATTTCGATCCTGACCAATCTAAAACTTCCTTGCGTGGGAAAGTGATCAATGGCACGGGAGAAAAGGAAAAAGAAGGGTTGCAATTAAGATGGTCACTGCGCCCAGAAGTCGCAACGTGAAAGAATCGTAGGTTTGGCACCCGACGACTTCACCTTTGTTGGCAACAGCACGGACTAGGCTGTGTTGGCATCAAGAATGCATTCGGATGCAACAATATGTCTCCTAAAGCATCAACGCAAGTTATAAACGATCTGCTCAAATCATTCAGATAAAAGTCTTCATTGATAATAACAAAATTCCGTTTTTGAGCTACGAACTTCCGGTAATTGCAAGCAGGAATAAACAGGTTTGAGCGATGCATATCTGAAAGGGCCACATGCCCCGTCCCTCAGGACTAGCTCGAACGTTCGGCTTCGTTGTCGACTTCACTCACAGTTGGCTCGAAAGGCGCTTCGGTTACAGCTGCTTCAGCACGAGATGGAGATGGCGGCAGGTTCACGAAGAAGTAGACGTGTCGAAGAGAGCTCGGAGGAGGTGGATTCGATTGTGTCGGTGGCTTGACAGGTTGTGGTAGTGGATTGTATTTACCATGAATGTAATCAGGAAGACCTTCCCACAAGTTCAAAGGTCTCGGCTGGATGTTCTGACTGTTCTTGAAGTGGTTCCAGTCTCGAAGGAGCTTGTTGAAACGATGCGCCTCACCAGGGAACGGGACACCCTCTCGCGCAAATCCGAACAAGCGACGGAGCCAACGCCCTCTGCCATATGTATCGTCAAAGTACTTTTCCCGAGCTCTGTCACCATACTGAGGAGTGTATAGCTTCTCTATAAGAACGTCCTCGTGATGCTGTTTGACTTTCAGATCATCAGCATTGAGATAAGGCAGCTCTGTGGGAAGTTCGTCGAAATCGTGATTGTAACTGAAGCGCATCTCTTCAGGCAGCAGGTGGGCAAAGTCATAAGCACCCCACAAGAAGCTCCATGGCTTTCTAGTCAGGACTAAAGGGAGAGTCTCTGCTTGATCGAATCCAATGATGCCTGTCAGACACCAAGGTTTAGATGGATCTCCAGTCCGCTCGACAAGAATCTGCCTATCATTGATACATCCATAATTGAGCACACTTCTAGAGCAAGCTTTGTCGGCCTCAGAGAACCAACCAAGGCGGTCCATGTCACGGAGAATGTCCTTGATGGCAGCATATGCTCTGAAAGAAGGTTCAAAGTTTGCTTGACGCTTGGACATTGCTTTGGCCATCAGGTCATCCACAGCCCAGAACATCGCATCGTACAGCGAATAGTAGAGACGTCCACAGGCGCTGAATCTACCAGACTCCGGATCTTCAGAATTGATGAGGAAACCGAAGGTATCAAGTTTTTCATTGATGTCCGCTGTGACTGACATATGCAAGGGTAGTCTTCCGGCAGACATGTCTTCATTCACGTTGGCTTGCAGTCTTCCTGTACCTTGAAATTGAATCGTCTCCAAACGTGCGCGAAGTTCAGCTGTCTCGCCAGCTAACCAGAGTCTGTCTTCGAGAGACATTTCATTCTTTTCACGATAAACTTTCGAAACTTGGTCTCCTGGTAGATAGGTCTGTATGGAGTACGGTCTCTTCAGTGCATTGTGCCAACTTATGTCGAAAGCGAGAGTTTTCGGAGCTGGTACACCATGATTTTCAAGTAGGTTTGATAGAAGAGCTTCATCAAGGCGCTCCCATTGATCATCCATGTCATCGTAATCATCATCAGAATCGAAGTCGCTGTCGTAGTCTTCGTTCAGAAGAGTGGTTCCGGAGAGGTTGCTGCGCGCAGATAACCCACTCGTAGCGGACACAGGGCTTTGAGGTTCAGGTGCACTCTCGTCATTCTCGGGCTGATTTTCTTGCAGAGTTGGCATATTCTGATCACCATCATTCGCGGTCTGAGCAGATAAGGAGACATGATTGGGCGAACTTGGAAGGGGGACTTCCGCTTCAGTAGCATTGTCAGGTGTTTCGCTCGCAGCTGGCTCATGAGAAGACGATTCGTTATCACCCTCGGAATCACTTCCATGGCTTGACCTGTCATTGAGGTACCACCAGCCATGTAGACGGAGAACAGCACGCGTCTCACCTGGCAGCGTAGCCCGCTCAGGAGTATTCCGCATCGTCAAAGGGAAAGCACGAAGCCCACCATGCTCTCGAACGTAGCTGATTTCCCCAATGTCCACGTGGAGCTCGGTGCCCAAGGCTTTGATCTTCTGTTTAAAGATCTGTATCGCCTCTTCATCATCGAACAAGCTTTCGTAGTATGAACAGAAGCTCATTTTATCATCTTCTATCTGGTCGTTCTCGCCCGGCTCGCGCTCAAACTGAAGATCGTTGTTCATTTCTCCCTCGTCTTCCATGAGAGCCTCAGATTGTTCATCTTCTTCGTCTTCGGCTCGCTTTGGCTCATCATTTGTCGAAAGCAACTCGACAGTCGAGATCTGGTTGTCATTGCTGTGATTCTCAGAGCCCGACATGGTGTCTACAGCAGGAACAGCTGCTTCATGCTGCTGTCGAATAGCCTCAGCAGGCACAGTAACAGTCGTGTTGTCATCTGCCATGATCAATTCCTAGCTGTAGAATCTGTCACGAAGCTTGAGCCTGGTAATGTTGAATGCTCAGACCTGAAGTGTAAGGTGAAACTGAAGGTGTGGACAGGACAAAGAGACTCGCATATCTTCCACAAACGGCCACATCTCTTTGTGACAAACAGAATCCTGATCTACACGTGGACCACGACATCGCGTCGACATGACGCGACTCGTATTGATATATTCAAAACATTGCTCACCTTGGTGTGGTTAATCCCCTTATTGACAAGTTGATGTAGGAAAATTGGACTTGATGGAGCGAGAGACAGAGGAGGATGTTTACGTCAGGGACACTTGGCGTTTCTCATGCCTTGCATTTCTGGCAATATCAGATCATGGTCGGCGCGTGCTAAAACTCCATGCTTCGTTCAATCAGGATCATCTGGTGGCTCAGACAAAGAAACCTATGGATATTGATGTTTTGAAATTAGTAAGGGAAGGCTGAGTGCCACGACTGATCCGAGCAACACCTTGTTGTCCTGAAGTTTAGGAATAATCGTGTCGAGCTTGACCAACCCCACAACAGATCATCTATGAACAATAGCTTCTCGAACTCAATTGAAAGGGTAGCTTTTACTACAGGCCAACAGAGATCTCTTGTTAAACTTGTTGGACCCATTATGATATTGAACCTAAGTGGTGAAAAGAGAAGAAGGCAGGGTCGTATGTTCAACCAAGAGTCTTGGCACTTGATGGATCTGGTCGCATCGAGACTGTGAGTGGAAGTAATGGCGGTACCAAGCATTGTCATGTGAAGAGCAGAACCTCTAGTCTGATTATACCGAAAGTTCGGAGCTCAAGCCAGGATCATCTTCTGCACCATCAAGTTCCATGCTGTCATGCCTACAAGGGCAATGGTGGCAGCCATAGCAAAGTTGACACCGTTGTTGTTGAGCAAATCCATGCCTCTTTGTACCCTGCTGCCTCCCGCTGTAACCTTTACTCTCTTGCCATTATCACCTTCAACAACTCTACCAGTGCTCTTGTCCTCTACTGTTGCTTGGACTAGTGCACCCAGCAGTGAGTCCAGCAATGTACCGCTGAATCCTGCAATTGTCAATGCGACCCAAAAGAGGAACTTCGAGTCTCCTGTCCATGCCATTCTTGAGAAAGGCAGAGTGAAGTATGCGAGAGAGGAGATGAAGACAGATCCTGCGAGACCAGCAAGCAAACCAGTGAAGGTGACTCCTCCATTAGTTCCACGAGGCACACTACGCCATGGCGCTGTGATGAGAACAGGAGCAGTTGGCGATAGAATACCAAGTTCGCTGCTAAGAGTGTCGGCAGCAGCAGCGGCATAAGAACTTCGGTTGGTCAGCTTTTACCGAACCGATGAACCGAGGTCAGATTCACTTACGCAGCAATGCCGAATGGTATAGCATCAGTCAAGCCAAAACCACTCTCGAGACTTGCTCCTCCATTTCGAGAAGCATACAGATGCCAAAGGATCGAAAGCGACGCAGCACCCGAGTTGGCCAACACTTGAGCGTAGTTGCGAGCACCCTCGCCTCCCACACCTCCAGTCGCGGACTGAGTGAGAGTTTTTTTGGTCGTGTGGTTGATCTATTCTCCGCTGTCAATACGAATCTTCGATGTTTCGACAACGCCGCTGATGATTGTATTGCTTTTCCCTTGTGACATGACAAGGACATATCATACCAGGATGCAAGAGAAGAGCCATGGAGAACGAACCTTTGTGCCCACAGTGCCGGCAATGAAGAAACCTACGAGGAGGTTGAAGAAGACACCCCATGGATGTACAATGTGTATTCCAGCCGTCACGATCGCAGCTGCAATGCCGCCGGGTGTCAGTTTGTTTTTGGCGGCAGAATAGACGACTAATGCTGTGACAACGCCCAGCTGGCCTTTGTGTTGCAATATAAAATCCATAGCTGGTATCAAATTCGGTGTTTGATGGTCAGTGTCTGTAGGTAGAGGGCTGGGAGGACGCGTTGCGAAGCTATCACGTCGAGCGTGGCATGACGTTGTTCGTTTAGCGATTCGTGGATCCTTTCAAGAGCTCGTGCATGACTTGGCGACAGATCAACTATCACTTTATTTCTGTTCCTGAACATCTTCAATGATGCTCTCAGCCTTATTGTGTGCTTCGACGGTACCTATTCATGATATCTTGTCACGAACACATGTGGGTCTTCGGGACACGGTGCATCAACAAACTCGCCCGAGTGTGCTGAGAGATGTCTGATCCTGTCAGCTCCACCGTTTTTCGCACAAGGAGATTGGTCTTTCGAAACCATGTTGATCGCTTCTCAACAACCACGAACGACCAGAAGATCGATAAACTCCTCCGAACTCGACCGCCTCACACCCCGAAGATAGGGTCAGATATTTGCTGGATACAGGTAAAGGTATGCGATGAGTTCTCACAGCCTTAAGCCACAGAAAACTCAGCCACAGCGAGATTTGAAATGTGGCTGCGATACAGAGAGCTCCAGCCTCAGAGTCGAGGGCGGTCAGTGATCATTGAGATACGCACGTTAGCGTGCCGTTTCTTCCTCTGTTTCCTCATCCCTACCAGTGACTGTTGTGCGTCAGTAATCTGCTGCGATCCCGTGTGCGTTATAGCAGTTGGCCCGTCAGCGCAACGCTTGTTCTCCTATGTATTCTCTTTTGCAAGCTATGAGCGTGACACAGTACTCGAGCCAGCGCAGTTGCGATGGTGCACAGCATGGTTTCATGGTAACAGTTCCTGCGTATTCCCGAATGCAGTACCATTAAATTAAAATCGATCTGAGGGGTCTGAACCGTCTGAGCGTAATCATTGATCATCGAATGATCCATGATCCCCACGATCGAGAAGAAAAAAAAAAACCCTTGCCAAACCGTGCTGACGGCTCCAAGAAATTGGGTGTGCTGCGAGATCAACGCCCCATGGCGCATATGACGCCAATGACGCTACACTCATGTGAAAACACTTGGAAATGAAACAAAGATAGCTTGCATACCTCTGCGACCATCATCAACGCAAGGAGACTGCCATCGACTTGTGAATTGTTTTCCTACCTGCTGCCCTAAAACACATCGAAGAAGCGTCCTGCGAATTCAGCGAATCCAAACAATTTATCTCATCGTGGCTGTGTGTCTGCATTCATCTGACAGTGGGCTTAACATCAAGTCGTTCTGGACCTTCAAGCTTTGCGCCACAGGGAGAGCCACGCAAAGGTTATTGTTCAGCCGAGCTGCAGGTTGATCAAACATTACCCGTTTTTGACGTCTAAACAAGTAAAAGCTGTCGAGGGTGTGTTTGCGCAGCCCGAAGACTGATCTGCGGTGTGCGACTACAAGTATTTGCATCGTCGCAACCCATCATTTCTCTCCTCATTCTTTTTGACACACCTCCTACACGATCGATTGCGTTGACACAGCGCTTTCATCAACAACACCGCCATCATGTCTAGCGGTGCAGGCAGTCATCGCAACCAGTCGCCTTCGGCATCGACCTTCTTGTCAACACTGATTCCCGTTCTTATCATTTCGGGTGTCGTGCTTTCAGTCTTTCTGATTTTCCGTCCCAAATACAAGAGAGTTTACGAGCCGCGTACTTATCTGCCGCTCCTCAGAAAATAGTGAGTTGAATGCTTGACCTGCAAGCTGATTTCCCCTCCTTTTCTGACCGTTATGTGTAGTGAGTACACACCACAACCATCTGACTCGAGGTTTGGATGGATCACGAACTTCCGTGGTCTCAACGATGATCACATCTTGATGCACGCTTCCTTGGACAACTACCTGTTCCTGCGTCTTTTCAAGATCCTCTTCACCATTTGCTTGGTTGGTGCAATCATTACTTGGCCCATTCTTTTCCCTGTGAACGCCACTGGTAAGCGTCTTGTAGATCTCAATGACTTGTATCCGGTCTAACGAATTTCCAGGTGGTGCTGGAAATAAGCAATTCGATCTTCTGTCTTTCAGCAATGTGGCCATTCCTAGCCACACCAACTACTACTATGCGCACGCCATCCTCGCCTGGGTTTTTGTTGGATTCGTCATGATTGTGATCACCCGCGAGATCATCTACTTCATCAGTCTCCGCCAATCCATCATCACCTCGGTAGCTTACAGCAGTCGTTTGTCTGCCAGAACCGTCATGTTTACCAATGTCGCTGAAGAATACCGCAAGGAGAGCGCTCTGCGTGAACTGTTCAGCGGTGTGTCTCGCGTTTGGATCCAGCCTAACACCAAGAAGCTCGATGATGTTGTTGGCGAAAGAGACAAGGCCGTGACAAAGCTCGAGGCTGCTGAGAACAAGCTAGTCCAGACGTTCGTCAAGACACACAAGAAGGCCGAGAAGAAAGGCAAGGAGGACAAGTCTACCATTGACCGTGAGAGCGGTCGTGTCGAAGTCGACCCCAAGATCCGCCCCACCCACCGTCTCGGCAAGATTCCTCTTATCGGCAAGAAGGTCGACACTATCGATTGGGCTCGTCCTGAGATTGTCCGCTTGAACAAGCAGATCAGCGAAGAGATTGACAACACCAACAACGCCGAGAGAATCCCCGCTGTCTTCATCCAATTCGAGACTCTTGAGTACGCTCAGGCTGCTCACCGTCAAATGTCTGGTACCATGCAGAAAGTCAAGGGAGCCAAGCTCACCCCCAAGGTTGTTGGTGTCGAGCCTCAAGACATCATCTGGTCAAACTTGAACAAGAAGAACCTTGTTACTCGCCTGATCAAGATTGCGTCGACCATCTTCGTTGTCCTTATGATTGTCTTCTGGGCCATTCCTGTTGCTTTCGTTGGTGCTATCTCGAACGTCAAGACTCTCGAAACAATCTCTGGCTTGACCTGGATTAGCAGCATTCCCAATGTTATCCTCGGTGTCATCACTGGTCTCCTGCCCTCGGTCTTGCTTGCTGTGCTCATGGCTTTGGTCCCCATCGTCTTGAGACTGCTTGCCGGCATGTTTGAACCCACTAGATCTGCCGTCGAACTGAGAGTCCAGGCTTGGTACTTCTCTTTCCAGGTCGTTGACGTTTTCCTCGTCACCACTTTCGCATCTGGAGCTGCTGCTGTTGCAAAGCAAATCGTCGACCAGCCCGCATCTGCACCTACGCTGCTCGCTAGCAACCTTCCTCTTGCTTCCAACTTCTACACTGCTTACTTTGTTGTAACCATGTTGAACCAGGCTGCTATGCTCGTTCTTAACATTGCTCCCCTGCTGTTCATTGCCTTCCTCGGTAAGATTTTGGACTCGACACCCCGCAAGGTCTACAACCGCTACATCAACTTGATCGGTCTCGGCTGGGGTTCAGTGTACCCTGCCAACGCGATGCTCGGAGTTATTGCTATTGCCTACTCTTGCATCGCTCCTCTCCTTCTTGGGTTCGCAACTGTTGGATTCGCACTCTTGTACCTCGCCTACCGCTACCAACTTCTTTACGTTATCGGCAACCACTCGATCGACATGAAGGGTCGTGCATACGCTCGTGCTCTGCAGCAGATCACAGTCGGTGTTTACCTTCTCGAGTTCTGCTTGATTGGTCTCTTCGCCATTGGTATCGCTTCGGACAGAGCTTCAATTGGTCCTCTGATCATCACCATCATCCTTGCTGTCTTCACAGTCATCTACCACGTCATACTGAACAAGACACTCGGTCCTATCGTCGATGGTCTTGAAATGATGCCTGGAACTGGAGACAGCAGCAGAGGATACTCTGCTGTCGAGAAGTCGGAAGAGGGCAAGCCCAGCACCACTAGCAACCGTGACACCTCGCCCACACTTGCCGGTTCTACCGCCTCCCCCGAGACCAAGAAGTCAGGCATCAAGGGCAAGCTCCAGCACTTCTTCTTCAACTCGCGCTTTGCCGCCAAGTGGCTTACTGTGCGCAAGCAGCTTGCTTCGCACTTCGACGAGCCTATCCGTCCTTACACCAACGAGGAGCTCGAGTTTGCTTTCCAGCCTGCAAGCATGGCCAATGAGCAGCAGCTTGTGTGGATCGCACGCGATGAGTACGGTCTGTCGTCGCAGGAGGTTGCTGGATGCAAGGAGCACGAGATTCCTGCTACAGATGAGGAGGCTACTTTGGACGAGAAGGCCAAGGTGCAGTGGAGCCAGGAGAGAATTCGCGAGGCTCCTATCTTCGAGGAGGAGGTTCCTTACTGAGAATGATGATGAATAAATTTCCTTTGTGGGTTTTCGGAGTAGCTCAATACCCCCAGTTACGTAGTCTTTAAGTCCTAATTGGTAATGCGATAATTTGTCACAATCTCTACAGTCCCACAGTCCTTTATGAAAGCACTAGGTATGAAGACAAGTCCGAGTTTCAGCAGCGAACACCTTGATGTTCTGTCATGGAAGGAGCATTTGGCTTGGCGATTGCATTGGTGGCTGAGCGCTCGGGTGATGCATCGCATCTGTTCTGGGGAAAGGCAACAACCTTCGCATCGATCACGCACATATCTTAACCACTACTCCTCCTCGACACTACATTTCGGCGATATATACAGCATAAAAGAAACCATGTCAACATCACCGCACCAACTCTTCCTCCTCGCCGATCACATCAAACTCTCCCTCCTCGAACGCCAACGCGCCCAATCCCTCAAACTTTCAGCCAACAGCACGAATGATGGCCCTCTGACACGATCATTGGAGTCTCTGCGCGCTGGTATAGAGACTTTGACATCCAATGCCGAAGAGCAAGAATCTACGGGCGAAGAGTACGTTTTGCTGCGCTAGAACAACAATAGTACACAAGGATGGCAATGCTGACGGAAGCGCGAACCAGTGTATCCGACTTACACACTCAACTGGACAAATTGCGCAAGCAATACGAAGATCTGAATGCGCAATTCAATGGCTACACAACGACAACAGCAACAACGACGCCAAACGACAGTTCGTTAGCCCCTGACTTTGCAGCCGCGAAATCCACGCCTACACGTAACAAATCCGTACGCTTCGATGGACCATACCGCGATGCCTCACCTGACGACGCCAATCGCGGGAAACTCTTCACATCGTCTTCTTCCCAAGAGCCCTATACCGACGATGAACCTGCCATACCAGACCAGACCGAGATGTCCAACCAGCAAATCCACGAATACCATAAACAAGTGCTGTCAGATCAAGATGCTCAACTTGACCAGCTGTCAAGCAGTATAGGGCGTCAAAGGATGTTGGGAATACAAATGGGAGATGAGATGGACGATCAGAATGTGATGCTTGACGACTTGGAAAGAGGTGTGGATCGCTTCCAAGGCAATCTCGATCGTGCAAGAGGACGATTGGGCAAGGTAGCGCGAAAGGCAAAGGACAATTGGAGTTGGGTCACGATTGCTGTCTTGATCATTATTCTGGTCTTGTTGCTGGTAATTCTTAAATAAGGGTCTGGAGATTCTGAACCCTCATCTGCTTTGAACGACTGTCATGACTTTATAAATTCGTGTTTCTCGTAATTTTAATGCTACTACTTGTATACCCACCACGCTCGCACTTCGCAAGACCCTACTCTAGAGGAACGAAACCAGCCGGAACGGTCTCCTGCTCAAGCCACAGCTTTGTTGTTTCTGCAAAGAATTTTGGATCTTGCCAGATCCAGGGATGCCTCATGTCCGGATGCGTGACTGCCCTGGTGGCAGTATTGGCCTCGCGACCGATCCCTGCCAACTTCTTCGCATCCTGCGGACGATCGTTTGAGGGAATCAAACCACCTTTTCCCGCTGCAATGACCAGAGTTTTCGCAGGCCACGGCTTAGGCCATTTTGCAGCATCGTCTGTCGTAGCAAAGACTTGACGATAGTACTCTACCGTACACATTTTCAAATCCGTGCGAGGCAGATCAACACCATCCATGGCCCAACGAATCCACGAACGAGGAATGGGGTATTCCAATCGCTGCTCCAACCAAATCGCATACGGCAGATATGCAGAAAATGCCGTGGTAGCAAAGACCTGAAATCCAGATACCAAGACACAGGTTGCGATTGTAGGGTAATGGGATACTAGGTGTATTGCTACATGGGCGCCTAGGCTGAAGCCTACAACATATGCTACACCATTGTGTGCACGGTTGAGGATTAGAGAGTGCAGTGCATCCGCGGCTTTTGAGATGGAGAAGTGGTGGTCTTTTGCTATGCCGTGACCGGGTAGATCGGGTGCTAGAATGTGGTACTCTGTGAGGTGGGGTGTTACCAGATCCCAGCTGTTGCCTGTACCTGTGGCACCGTGGATCAGGAGGATGGTTTGTTTGGCTGTTGGGTTGAGCTCGAGGTGTGGGAGGTTTGAGTAATTTTCGGTGATTGTTTCGTCAGGAGAAGATGCCATTCTGGCTCTCAATATCAAGAAAATGTCGAGATAGACAAGGTAACGCTGTTGTTTAGACAAGTAAGAAGGCATGCACGTGGGTCCCAATCCTTCGAAGGATCAAAGTGCAGGTCCATCATGAACGTCAAAGGCATATTCGGATCAATCACATTGGGTCACTGGGCGGTATATATAGCGACACAGACTGCGGTGTCAGGTTGAACGAAGTATACAGACAAGTAGAGGAAGAGTAAGGGCAGAGATGCTGAAGCGTGTTATGCTGCTGGCCTATAATTATGCGGACTGCACAAAGTTACCATGACCTCATTACCCCAGATTTTGTTTTGAGCATGTCATGACAGCCAGAGCTTCGATTCTGTGTCTGGTCTTTCTTGCCTTCATGACCACAGCGACAACCAATACACCTTAATCATGGTCCTCGAAGAAGCAACAAATCACAGTGAGCCTGACTCATTTGGCGAGCTGCCTACACCAGACGATGGCAATGATGCCCAAACACCAACTCGCTACCACATCAAGCTCGACCAGCTGCCTCGACCCGTCAACATATTCATGGTGCCCGTCCGAGACGATGCTATAGTCAAGACTATCTTGAGAAGCTGCCAAGAAGCTCAAGCAGTCATACACCGCCCACTCCGCCAGGAAGAAGTCGACGCCATTAGCTACCACTTTGCAAAGTCACTACGGACGGTATCATGGGGTCCGCCAATCGGTATCGCTGGTGGTGCTATCGCCGCATACCGTTCCATGGACAATTTCCGCTTCCCTGGTTACACTCCCAAGCCCGAGTCTGAGGGCGGCTCATTCAATCCTGAGCGCTTCGGCCCTGTGCGTGGACAGATGGCTCGTTATGCCTGGCACACCCTGCGATTCCAGCTCTATGGTGCTGTCGGCATCTTTTTTGGCGGGCTCTTCGCTGCCAGTTACGCCACTTCCGTCAACGCAGTCGAGACTGGTTCGGATCCTCGTATGAAAGATTACATTGAGGCGCTCAAGAAGCGTGCGGAGAGACACACTGGTCAGCTGCAGCCTCAAGGTCAACGCAACCCTATCATGAGCCAAGAGGGTCGCATGGACCAACAAGCACAGCGCGCATCACAAAGGCTGGGAATGGAAGATGCCTGGAAGCGTCAAGATGTCCAGCGTAAGGTTTCCGACTACGATGATATGAGTCCTACTGGAGGTGCTTGGATGGACGACTACAAGCAGGAGGCACAAGATACTGGTCTCCTCACGGATGAGCAGCTGAATGTACGCGCCCGCAGAGAACAATCAAATGCAGACCGTGCAGAACGACTTGAGGAGTCTAGAGCTGCTGCTCAAGCACAATCTCGTATTGATCAGTCGCGTAGAAACAACAGCAGTGATGATGCGTCTCCCACTGCACAGGCTGCACCTGCTCCACGCTCTTCAGGTAGTGCATGGGACCGCATTAGACAAGAGTCCGCGAGTTCAAAGGGTTCTCCACGCCAGTCACCAACCAACACTCCTCAGATCAGAAACGAACAGCAAGAAGGCTCAACACTAGGCGATTCATTCTCTTTTTCTTCATCGGATGAGGAGAGGCAACTAGCCAAGATTGAAGCCCAGAAGGAGTTTGATGCAAGAGTGGAAAGAGAGCGCCAAGGAGGTGACTTTTCTGAAAGCGGCGGTAAGGGAGGTTGGAGGAGATGATCTGTTTACTACTGAATGACCTACAACTGTACATCATCCGTATAACACCTGTATGATAAGTTTATCGAGATCAGAATGGGACCCCGCGGCAATGCACCCAAGCGAGTAATGTCCAACACCAGGTATTTCGTTACGGGAACAGCGGCAGTCGGAGTCACCTTGGGAAGCAAAAACTTGGTTATCCGGTGCTTGGCCTACCTGACTTGTACATATCTTGGCCTGCATATACAGAACTTGTAGGCACACATGCAGAACTAGAGTACCTCATGATCGTGGATGGCTCCTCGGAGCAAGCGCAGCGGCGCGGCACCATCAGCCTGATGAGGTGAGATGTGGGACTTCCGTCTAGTGTTCGGAGCGAAATTGATCTAGCAAAGTTTGAAGATATTGAAGGACTAGATAGCGATGGTCAGATAGGACTTGGCCACCGTTATTGTTATACTGATATAGAACATTAGGATGAGGAGGAAATACAGAGCCAAGACGTGTATTACGACGACTTCCCCAAACCCATGAGTCGCGGAATAGTTCTCCCCATTCCTGTATGATGCCAGAAATTCATCTAATGGCGTGCTATGGAGATCAAACAGATCTATATCAGCAGAACAACAGAACGAGAATGCGATTAGGGCATTTCTCCAGTATCTTCGGTATCAGATAACAAGCTTACGACGCGCATGAGCGACAACAGCATTCCCCTGCAATAAGACAACCCCTCGGCAGCAATCACACACCATTGATAGGTTGAACAAGACACACTATCTTGGCAGAAAGGAACAAGGGTTTGGCCCTGCCAAGCAAAGCAGATTTGATCTTGCCGGAGCAGCCGATGGGCGCCGCCCCCCCAAGCCCTTGCAAGTCTTGGTAGTCCCGAACGAGAAAGATTATTGTCGGCACGCCAGAAAAAACCAAGGCTATGACTAGAGGAAACACCAAAACCAGGACCATGCGCTGTCTGGAGAAGCGGGTGAAGGGAACCGATTTCTCTTTTTGCCTTGATTTTCTGGTTACTATTGCGGATTGAGATCACTTTTGCGTCTGGTATAACGACATTGTTTGCGCATTGCATACAAGCACTTCAAGGCTCACGGATAATCAAACTCCGATATCGATATAGATCAAGGATCGGGAACGGAGTCCACTAAAATCGAAGAGGAAGAGCGAGGATTCAAAACCACAACATCCATTCAACGACAAACACAAGCAACAGACAAAGATGGCGACCTCCCTACCACCAGCGGACCCTGCGTCATCACCACGCCTGAGCTCTCAGTCACAGTCGATTGACCTGCGCAGTCCAGCCTCTTTCGCCGAATCCTTTGAGATGGACGAGACATCTCCCTCAGCCGGTCTCCTCTCCCAAATGGACGATGCCGAGAAACAAAGCCCTGTCGAAGCCCAAACTCCAAAGAACGATGGACACGAATACACAATCACCACAAGGACAAAAATGATCTGCCTGGGTCTATACTTTATGATGAATCTGGGCTTGACCTTGTACAACAAAGCCGTGTTGGGCAAATTCAACTTCCCTTGGTTGTTGACGACGTTCCACACCACTTCTGCGGCTTTGGGGTGTTGGGCTATCATGATTATGGCTCCGGAGCAATTGAAGCTGAGTCATGTAGGAAGGAGAGAGCAGATGGTGCTGGTGGCCTTTTCGGTACTGTTTACTGTCAACATTGCTATTAGTAATGTGTCGCTTGCCATGGTCTCCGTGCCGTTCCACCAGATTGTCAGGTCTACTACTCCTGTGGCTACGATCTTGATTTACCGCTGGCTTGGACGCAGCTACGGTACCATGACTTATGTCTCCCTGGTGCCGATTGTCGCTGGAGTTGGCCTTAGCACTTATGGAGATTACTACGCTACTCTACTCGGTGCTTCACTTACTTTCTTGGGCGTCTTTTTGGCTGCCCTCAAGACAGTCGCAACGAATAAACTCCTCACTGGTAGCCTCAAACTCCCTGCTCTGGAACTTCTCCTGCGCATGTCACCGCTAGCTGCAGTTCAAAGTCTCCTCTGGGCTGTAGCGACAGGAGAAGTGTCTGCATTTCTCGACTTTACCGCAAAGGGAAACATGAATGCTGGACTCATCCTAGCGTTGCTCGGAAATGGACTCTTGGCTTTCATGCTCAATGTTACCAGTTTCCAGACCAACAAGCTGGCTGGTGCATTGACATTGTCGGTCTGTGGCAATGTCAAGCAGATCCTGACTGTCATCCTGGGTATTGTATTGTTTGACGTTGTTGTGAGACCCATGAATGCTGTGGGCATGGTCATCGCATTGGGAGGAGCGGCGTGGTATAGCAAGGTCGAACTGGATGTCAAGAGAGCTGGTGCGCGATCTTAGATGGGAATCGTCATACATTTGTGCTTATGCATTCATATTGGCACATAGCATTAGCATGGGAGAAGGTAATTGTGGAGTTCAAAGTGTCTTTTCGAATACAGGATAGAAGGTAATCTATACGCCGTTAACGCCTCGCTGAAATGTATTGTATGCATGCTCGAATGATGGTGAAAGATGTAGAAGACAGTCATGGCTCGTGGCAGATTGACAGAATTCAACCCAGAGTCTTCATCTTCTTTTTCTTCTTGTCGGGTTGCTTCCCTTTCTGGAAGTCACGCCAGGAACCAATGCGCTCCTCACGCGACTGCTCCCACTTGGTCTCGAACTCTCTCTTCCTCTTGCGCTCAGCAATTTCTTCCTCTTCTTTCTTTTGGGCACGACCCTCCTCCTGCATCTGAGCCTTCATTCTCTTTCTCCTCCGTAGTTCTTCATCAACCAGCACGACCTTTGTCTTCTCTCTCCACGCCTTGCGGAACTCATCATCAGGATCCTTGACTTCTTCGCTGTCGACAGTGAGTTTGCGTTCGCGTATCAACAGCATACGTGCATCCGCTATGCATTCGTCCAGTTTCGCTCTCTCCTTCTCGTCCAGTAGTGCTTGTTGGGCTTTTGCGAGACGATCGAAGGCATCAGGTGCCGAAGGATTTGTGGTTTTGTCGGGATGGATGAGGAGGGATTTCATGCGGTAACATTTCTTGATGTCATTGTCTGGCACACCGGGTTGAAGGTCGAGGACAGCGTAAGCATCGAGACGGAAGGCTTTGAGAATGCGATCGATTTCAGCATCCTGCGAATGGGTTAGTGAGATAAGATATGGAAGAGTGTCAGAGGATGAGGACGGACCTTGTCGAATTCCTTGGATTCTTTTGCGATAGCGGCTAGAATGTATTCGTCCGGGAGCTCCTTCGGCTCAGCCTTCTTGTCTGACATGATGTGGTGATTGTGGTCGTGTGCACAACAAGATCGAGTCGCAAGTCTCAGAGATGGAAATGCGGGCGCGGGTGACGGAAGGCACGACCGAGTGGCGCGTGCACCCAAAAAGTTGTCTGCGGAGTTAAGCATGTGAAAGTCCTTCCTAACCTGGACTTTTTCCTTCCTGCCTATTCGATAATACACAACCAGCCAGACATGGCGCCGCACGTAACTGGCCGCACCAAGCCGACGAAACCAAAGAAGCAGCAGCGCTCTACCAAGCGCAAGAGAGACGATGTCGACGTCGAAAAGCTAGAGCAGCTGGTTCAGGATCTGGTCAGTCTTGCCTGAGCTTTCTCTGTCCACCTACTTGTCTAACATTTGAACAGGATCCTAAAGGCAGCTACACTTCTTTCTCTGATCTCCCGCTCTCTCTGCCTACCCAGGAAGGCCTCAAAGCCTGCCATTTCACTACCCTCACCCCCATCCAAGCACGCGCCGTCCCTCTCGCCCTCCATGGCTCCGACATCCTTGGTGCCGCCAAAACAGGTTCCGGAAAAACTCTCGCCTTCATCGTCCCTGTTCTCGAGAACTTGTATCGCAAGCAATGTGTCGGCCAAGATGCCGGTTTAGGCGCCATGATCATCGCCCCAACTCGCGAACTCGCCATTCAAATCTTCGACGTCCTGGTCAAGATTGGAAGAAAGGGTCATTTGTTCTCGGCTGGTCTTGTCATTGGTGGAAAGAGTCTGCAAGAGGAACAGAATGCTCTCGCACGCATGAACATCGTTGTGTGTACACCTGGTCGTATGCTTCAGCATCTGTCGCAAACTGCTCTCTTCTCTGTCGACAATGTGCAAATGCTTGTTCTTGACGAGGCCGATCGAATCCTGGATATGGGCTTCCAGCGCGACCTGGATGCCATCCTCGAATACCTGCCTAAGGACCGCCAGACTCTGCTCTTCTCGGCCACCCAGACAAAGCGTGTTTCCGACCTCGCACGTCTCAGTTTGAGAGACCCCGAATACGTCTCGACCTCTGAACAGGGCGAGTCTGCTACACCCAAATCTTTGCAACAAAACTACGTCCTTACTCCTCTTCCCGACAAACTCGACACTCTGTGGTCTTTCATTCAGACTTGCAAGAAGTCAAAGATCATCGTCTTCTTGTCATCTGGAAAGCAGGTCCGATTTGTCTACGAAGCCTTCCGTCACATGCAACCTGGTATTCCTCTGCTGCATCTTCACGGCCGCCAGAAACAAACTGCTCGTCTTGACATTACCACAAAATTCTCACACGCTCAACACTCTTGTATGTTTGCAACAGATGTAGCTGCAAGAGGTCTGGATTTCCCTGCAGTCGACTGGGTCGTTCAACTGGATGCTCCTGAGGATGCCGACACATATATTCACCGTGTAGGTCGTACTGCTCGTTACGAGCGCGATGGAAAAGCCGTGCTTTTCCTTGATCCTAGTGAGGAAGAAGGTATGCTGTCACGCCTCGAAGCTAAGAAGGTTCCAATCGAACGCATCAGCGTCAAGCAAAAGAAACAACAATCCATAAAGCCTCAACTGCAAAATATGTGTTTCAAGGACCCTACGCTCAAGTATCTTGGCCAAAAGGCTTTTGCCAGTTACGTTCGCAGCATCCACATTCAAAAAGACAAGGAAACTTTCAAGCTCGACAAATTGAACCTCGAGGAATACGCAGCAAGTCTTGGTCTGCCTGGTGCGCCCAAGATCAAGTTTATTGCTGGAGATGACGCAAAGGCTAGAAAGAATGCACCTAGAGCACAGCTAGACGATTCGGAAGACGAAAGCGAGGGAGAGAAGGGAGACAAGAAGAAGCCGGAAATTCGCACAAAGTACGACCGCATGTTCGAGCGCAAGAACCAGGATGTTTTGGCAGACCATTACGCCAAGATGGTTCGCGACGACGACATCGAAGCATTGGACGGTACGCAAATGTCCGACGACGATTTGTTCAGTGTCAAGCGTCGTATTCCTGTTCAGGAAGAGAAGGAAGACTCATCAGACGAGGAGACCACGCCAGCAGTGGCAGATATGGATCTACCGCCAGGCGCAAAGGCCGTTCACATTCCCGGAGCAAAGGATGCACTTATCATCGACAGCAAGAGAAGAGAAAAACTACTCAAGAGCAAGAAAAAGCTACTCAAGTTCAAGGAAAGTGGTCAAAAACTCGTGTTCGACGACGAAGGGAATGCACACCAGATCTACGAACTCGAAGACGAAGACGCTTTCAAGGCCAAGGGAACAGCAGAAGAGCAACGCAAAAAGTTCTTGGAAGAGGAGGCACAAAGAGTCCGCGAATCAGATCTTTTGGACAAAGCACTCGCCAAAGAAAAGAAGCGTGCAAAGAAGGAGAAGCGCAAGGAGAGAGAAAGAGGAGAAGAAGCTGGTTCGGACGACGAAGACGAAGCACCACAACTCGCCGATGCCTCGGAAGACTTCAAGAAATTCCTTGCTGGCTCAGAAGATGGATCGGACTCAGAAGAAGAGGACGAGCAGCCAAAGAAGAAGCAAAAGAAATGGTTCGAGGGAGAAGGTCGCAGGACGGATATGGGAAGCAGAGAAGAAGCTGCTCCAGAGACACTTGCGGATTTGGAAGCTTTGGCTGCTGGGCTGTTGGGTTAGAGAGCTTCTTCAGGCATATGTTTACTGTTTGCATTATTGTTCGAGAGATATCCAAAATGTACTCTTTTTACAGCATTGTATTGTCAGCATTAGGGTCAGAACGAACGAGTGAACGAGGGAACAGAAAGATCGTGTCACTGTATGAGGTCAGTATACTAAGGTCAGAGAGCAAGCCTCTGCCTAGATCACCTTTTCTTCTACTGTTTGACACGGCTTCAATCATGCCATCTTACCCTCTAGATCATGGCCAAGCATTCTGTGGATGCCGAGGAAGGTGCTTGGGTGTGCTTGGCGGATGACGCTCGCCACTTCGATATCCTTTCTTCCTCCTTTGACGACTATCGACACCAACGACAACTGCGTCAACTGTATAGCTTCTTATCCTGCAGGGACGTGCAGCCATCCACAATTGCTATTTTTGCCGAGCGCAAGAGTCTGTAAGCAGAGTTTGTAGTGCACAGTGAGCATCGATTCAAGTTATCTTCCGCTGCCTTCCTGTCGTATCGGAGGGTCCGACGGGCTAGATGATGGCATAAATCTTCTGCTGCAAAGCATCCTGCGAGTCTTCGACTCGCTCACTAATACCCTTTACAATACCTGCCGGACTTTTATGACGATTGCGATTGCCTTATTTCCGCATACTAGACACGTGCGAAAGAAGGTTTCCGGCAGACCCGCGGGGTGAGAAGACTCCTAGCTCGATCTTTGTGGGTTGTTGCTGCAGTTGCCGTTGGATAGCGAGGATGATCTCGTGGGTATGGTATGTCACTCGTACTTTGGGAGGCAGAGTTGGATGGCAAGTGCTCTTGGCATTTCATCCCCAAGGTATCAAGTGTTGAGTCTATATCAGCATCCGCGGAGGACTCTTACGATTGTCTAGGTGAGTTCAAGAAGGAGGGGAACATACTCAACCTTTACATCGTCTCGTCTAAGGTGGATTTACTACCGAAGACGAGGGATAAGCTTCCTCTATGGTTGTGGCCATGAGTGTAAAGGGACAACGACGTAGGTAGAGGAAACGATAAAGGCAAAAGAGCCTCATTGCGCAGAAGATCAAGAGAACAACCTCCCTCCTTTCTGTTTGCACCTTCCTTCCTCTATCCAACTTTCCATGATTGCATTTGGTCTAGCATAACTCACAGCGTCAATTTCCAAAGCATCGTCTTTTTTCGACAGGCACCACCTATCTCCTTAAACATCACTTCTTTCCCATAAGCATCAACTTGATATAAGCGTACTCAGCCTTCGATATGCCACCAACCCTCTACCTCGTACGACATGCCGAAGGCTTCCACAATGCTGCCTGGCATGGCGAAGGCATTCATGATCCTCTTCTTACGGAAAAGGGCGAAGCTCAATGCGCCGAACTGTGCAAAAACTTCCCTCACCATGAAAAGATTGACATGCTCATGGCCTCGTAAGTTTATAACGTAGGTTTGAAGCCGAGAAGCAGCGTCGTGCTAATTATTTACCAAGCCCAATGAAACGCACCATCCAGACCTGCAAATTCAGCTTCAAGCCTGCAGTCGACAGAGGTTTGCAAATCCTCCTTATGCCACTAGCCCAAGAAAGCAGCAACGAGCCTATGGACACTGGTTCTTCGGTCGACGAGATCAAATCCATGTTCGGCGATTTGGTAGACGAGCACCGTATCGCTGACGTTTATCCTCACTGGACCTCTAATTGTGGTCGCTTTGACACTGATCCTGAAACCATGATCGATAGAGCCAAGATGCTGCGATTGTATATCAGAGATCGAGAAGAGAAGAATGTGGTTTTGGTCTCTCATGGCACTTTTGCACATGCACTCACGGGTAATTTTACGCGAGAGGGAGAGCAGACTACGCGGATGTGGGAGAATGCAGAGTGTAGGACTTATACGTTTAGTGATGGACCTGGAGCGGAGATTATTGAGACCGAGGAGAGCAAGAAGAGGAGACCGAGTTTGGAGATCTCTTCTGGTGAGGAAGGAGGGGAGTGATGGCATTATGTGTGTAGTGGGTTTCCATTCTTCTGAACATTATAGCTTAGCGTTTATCTTGATAAATTGCGTTCTACGACGAGTTCTCGATGTCCTTGAGCAGTATGTTCGCAGCCAGCTTTCCCAAGTTGTTTGACGCCAATGGAGAATCTCCAGTCAAGACATATCGATCCTGATGCGTCTGTCCAGTGATCTTGTCGTTGATAGGAGTCACTCCAAGCTTCCTCAACTTCTCGCCGACCAACCATTCCATCTTGCCAGGAATATATCCGATGTCGATATTTGCTCCGCTATCCAGTGAGTCAGGGAACACATCAATCTTGTAGCCTTCGTAAATAAACTTCTCGCCCTCGGGTTTGGCGACATCGGCTGCTAACATACAAGCAGGACCATGGCAGAGAGTAATAAGATAACGCTTGTTGGCATCTGCCCAGCGAAGGATATTTCCCACAACAGGCGATTGAGGAATACCATTCAACGCTCCATGCCCACCAGGCACAAAAACACCAATATAAGGAGTTTCCCTGTCGAAACCCTTTCCCCAGACATCAGAAAGTGCAAGCGGATTTCTCATCTTTTGCTTGTACTTTTCATAGATGTTCTTGACGGCATCGTCTTCCTTTGGAAATGCCCACATTTCTAGTTTCACGGGTTCGCCTGTTAGGGTTGCTATGTCGAGGTCGAAACCAGCGGCGTCGAGGTGTAACATGGGAAGTAACATTTCCACTGGGTGGTTTCCGGTTGAGAAGAACTTTCCGTCTGCCATGCGCAAGTAGCGTTCTTGTGTACCGATGACTAGAATCTTCCATTTGTTGCCTTTGTAGGCATTAGGGTAGTTGGCACCGTCGAAGTCGGTCTTGGGTGCAACGTATTGAGTTAGAGAGTACGGGGAGGGGAAGTAGGCGTCATCCTCGGCTTGGTCGGGGACAGGCTTGCGATCTTGTGAACCTGACATTATGGATGCTGGTGATTTCTTGACGGAAAAGATGGCTTAATCGAGTTCTCTTTATCAGGATGGCAAGTGCGACTGCTTATATAGAAATACTGAAGCTCTTTGCATGGAAGGAGCTCCGCTGTCACGCTGACGTCGCGTGCGGGGCACACCTCGTATACATCAATGTGTTTCGATGTGCCCGATAAGCCTGACAAACCCTGAATCGACGCCTGCCAGCATGATTAGACCAGAAAGTTCTTGGTAAGCGAAATTCTGTTAGGGCTTACTAACTCACCTACATCATAGTCGTATCTCTTGAACACAACTCCAGGCGATCAACCTTCCACGACCAATCGCAAGACTGCTTTTGGTTTATCAAATATCAAAGAGGAGCCGTGGAAAGATTCGATCTTCAAGCCGTTGCGAGAGAGCACATGTTTTCAGACGAGCACTGCGGTTCCACAGCGGCGAGAGTGGTCTACAAAAGGAGCGTTGATTCGAAAGGGTTGACCCACCTCTAGGCAAGCAGATGCAACACGAAAACCGACGTTGCAGCACGTTTTGTATCAATAATCGTAGCAGAAACTCCTGACTCCCCGCTGGATACCCTCGTCAATCGTGACGGTAGGCGAATAACCTAAAAGTTGCCTCGCTTTCGAGATGTCGTGCGTACGGTTCAGGCACAGATGTTCAATGTCTTCCCTAGACATAGAAGAACTTGACGAGCGTCCGAGAGTGAAAGCCCAGGCTGCCCAGTCGCCAGCACTAGCCGTGGCAAGAGCGACCCCGCTCGGGATGACAATTGGTGTCAATTCCGACGTGTCATACCCAGTGGCTTGCCATACCTGTCTCATGAAGTCGTAGAAATGGCGCGGGTCATCGTTGGTGATGAAGAAAGCCTCTCCAGCAATTTGCTTCCCCTTCTCTGCTCCCTGTGTAGCCTCGCGCACAAGAAGCTCAGCAGCCTTGATATGTGCCTCTACCACATTGCCAACGTAGACGAAGTCATACAAAGCAGTGTTAGAGCCGATTTGATATCCTTGTCTGTTTTCTTGCAGCTGGTTTTGTATGGTAAGGATGAGTTGAGAGTCGTTTTCGCCGAACATGGCACACGGTCTGATAGACACAGTGCGCAGACCGCCTGCTTCGATAGGCAAGTCATTATTTGAGGACCTTGTGAGTCGATCGGCAATAGCCTTAGTAGTTGTAGGAAAGCGAGGGCCATCAGGACTTTCGTCAACAGGATCTGACTCTTTGGCGTTGAGATAGTCGGTCTTGAGTAGGGTATGTGCTGACGAGGTGTAGATAAAGGCAGCGGTATTGGGACAAGCGGTGGCCGCACGAATGAGATTCTTGGTCCCTTCTACGTTGATCTTGTAGTGGGATTCTGCTGTTCCTTTGAGCGGATAGGTAATTGGAGCCGCTGTATTGATGATGACTTGTGGTTTGACTGCTTCGACAACTGACTGCACTCTGTCATCATCTAGAAGGTCAACCTCCAGATACTGGACACCATGTCGTCGACGTGAGCTGTTTGAGCGTCCCATGACATAAATTTTAGTGCCATTTTTCCTGGCCAGGAGGTGGTCAACGATGTGGTGACCGAGGAAACCACAACCTCCAACAACGAGAACTGATTGAAGTGTGGTCATGTTAGAATGAGCTGATTATGATTGCTGATGCGACATATGGCTTCCGGCACAAACTGCTCCCTATATGTTGTTAGCAGATTTGACTCACTCGTCAGTCTCGGAGCCGGCGCGCGCGCCGCGCATCCCGCATTTCGCGTCTGCCAAACGAGCCGAATCCTGCAGGATCTGTTGGCAAACGGCGACGTTCTTAACAAGAGGTATAGACTTGGCCGATTCATTACGACGGTATAGGCGAATCTGCTGCGATAAGGTGTTTTGTATTAGCTTGTGAGAACCTCAAATTGTCCAGTCGAAATGGACAAAGTCTTGGGCGCCAGAGAACCAATCCTCGAATTCGCTTGGTAGCGTGCAATTGAAGCCACCGGCTGACTCGTCGATCTGTAAACCGCTTGTATCTGCACCCATATCGTTAAGAGAGGCTTTGACGTACTGCCTGGCAATCGACAAGAATGCATGGCACAATTTCCGAAGATCTTCGATTGCTTCGGGTGATCTGAGCTGCATGACCTCAAGAGATGTTGTAAACCTCTCGAGCAACTCAAGGTCCTCTGGGTTAGGACTTGTGATGGCAGCATAGAATATAACAATGAATGGTGTAAAGGGACAATTCAAGAGAGCCCAGCTGGCATAATCATTCGCGCTGCCATTGTCATTGAATGCCATGAAGTCCACCATGTCTAGATGACCTTGGATGGTTCTTCGTGCAGATGAAATACATCTGGGATCAAGGCTAAGCAATACGTCGCTGTCTTGGGGAACGACAGCTCGATATATCAGAGTTTGTAAGCATCCAATGACAACAGAGTTCATTCTGACGAGGAATGACATATATTGTCTCCGGTAGACTGTCTCTTCGATAATCCTTGAGTTGTCTTTCGATATTGCTTCCAGCCGTGTGGCTAGCTTTTGAACATCTTTAAGTCTCTGCTGGGATGGATGCTTGAGTGATCCTGGACTGTAAAGGTTTTCGTAGATCGAACCGTGCACAGAAGCGATCGCGATCATCACTCGAAACCACAGATACCAACCTTTGAAGTCTGATCGAAGAGGCTCGCTCGGATAGCCCACCGTAATATCTTTATCATGAAGTACCGCCGAACGACCTAGTCGTAATGACAAACACTTGTCAAAGTAGTACATGATCCAGAACAAGACTCTTTGAGCTTGGGTCTGTTCCAGATTCTCATCAGACATTCTGTGCCATCCAAGGGCTTGAGCCATGGTACATGCCATCGAGACCAGTGGCCAAGCTGATGCATGATCACCCTTTTGAATTGCATGACCAGCACCGAACACTAGCGCCAGTATGTTTTCAGTAGAAGGCATAGACAGTACATTGTAAGATTGCAGATAGTGCTCGAAGAACTTAAGGAAGCTCTTGCCTCGTGACCAGTAAGTAGAGTCCGGATGAAATCTACGCGCCGACAGATACTCAGCAAATATGTAATACAGTGCTCCACAAAGGATCGTTTTGATGGCCAGGGAGCAGGTGTCGAAGCTCTGGTACAGCTGACCACAAAGTTGCAAGAATTCGGAAGGCGTAAAGAATGGTGACCAGATCAGAAAGAAGAGACTGTCACTGGCTTGGGCTTCTTGTACCACTTGCAGGACGAAATCGTAGGAAGGCAGAGACCTAGACTCAAAATTTGGAGGTTCAATATCTCGGCCAGCATGCAAGAGACTGGATTCACTTGTGCACGGATGGCGCGTGACGCCGCGCAGTACATCGAGCGCCGCCTTGATTTCCGAGTTCTTGCCTAGTGACGGATTCGATTGCAACAGATGCTCAACATCGTGTCGCGCTTTTCGAGAATGAGCGAGGAGCGATGTAACACCATCAAAGGATGTATTGTGGTCACTATCATTGTCTACCCAACCATTGGGAAGATCCACGAGCGTGGACGGTGTCGAGTCGGTAGGGACCTGCAGCTGCTGTTTGTTTGTGAGAACATGAAGCATCTTGTTAGTCTCGGCAAGAAGCGACTCGATACTTTGCAGACGCTCCTCCATCGAATCAATCTTCCGTTCATATTCGTCCGAAATCAGCACTCTCTGACGCTTGACCTGAGGTCTGTCCTTGGTGGTAATGCATGATACTGCTGCAGCAACACAGTTTGCGCAAGGTATAGATCTGTCACAACGGATCTGTTTTTTTTTTTGGCTCAACACGACAGTCCCAGAACTCGATCATACCTCTACCTACTTTACGTGCTCGACAGTGATCGCACTAGACGATTCTATGATGTTAACGACGCGTTCATACATGACACGATAGAGTCAACACTCACAGCGCGACCGATTGGCATTTGAGGTGTATCAGCGCTACCACCATCATCCGAGATCATCGTGTGCTTCTTTGAGTTCATCGTCGTATGTAATCTGGTGAGAAGGATCGAGAAGAAGCAGACATGAGAACAGAAGCTGCGGGATGCGCGGCGAGCGGCGACGTTCGATTCCCGTTGGCAACAATTCCGGCTCATGATTGTCAACAGCGTGCGAGCAGCGTCATCGCCCTGATCCTGCTGCTTTGATCCTGTCACTTCAAAAGTTCTTCAGTGACAATACTTCATGTAGAATGGACATGTCAGATCTAATCATCGGACAATGTATTGAAAATGATCATTGCTGCTCACTATCTTGCAAACACATCAGTCCAGTCCCTTCTAAACATCCGATATACTCCGCTTGAAACTCATTCGACTTCAAAATCAATAATTCAACGTATAGCTCGGCCTTTCCGATACCCTCCATGGGACCACCTGGACCATACATCTCCATGACGGTCTTTCGCAGCTGCACATGACTCTTGAACGAACGTCCAGATGCTTCGAAGTGAGCAAGATCAAGGAAATATGCCAGCTGGTCAGTTTCAGCAGCATCGGAATTGTTCAACTTCGATTGCTGGCTAACGTGGGTAGAGAAAGAAAGAACACCATTCTTCTCTCTGTACGAATCGAGGTGTTCAATCCAGGATCTCGCGTGTGGCGCGACTTTCTCGAGCCAAAGACCTAGCTCTTCTTGGGCAACATTTGGCTGGCGTTGCCCTTCTCGAACAAAACAGATATTGTTAGGAACACCATTTACATGCACACGACCGAGCCGAATCTCATTCGAGTTTCGTGGTCCTTTTTCTGGAATGTCGAGGATGCGGTTGTTCGAACCATTTTTCGCTTTCGAGGCCGTCACATACGGCGAGGTAAATGTGTCGTCTTTGGATCCAATCCTATGCCGATACACGCCCCAATAGCCCTCGTCATTACTTGCTCGTAACCTTTCGATGAGACTAGTGAGGCCCCAGCGATAATCTTGGTTGGCAGCAAACATGTATCGCGAAGTAGGGACCGTCATGACTTCGCGCCAGACCCCGGCGTCATCGGTCAGATTCCTCCAGAACTGTTGCACAGAGCTTGAAGCAGCCCACGACTCGTATGAACCGGCATCGAGCCAGTAAGCGACAAAGGTCGTGGCATGTGGCTTGTCTTCAGCTTCAAGGTCATGACTCTCGTCAACAAGCATATCGACCTGTCCTGCTGATGCAGTTAAAAGCGTGTGTAGTTCATCAATGAGGGCTTTTCTGCTGTTGTCTAAAGAAGCTCTGTGCTGGACGCCGAAAACACCATAAACGAAGAGGTGTTGTTTGTTCTCCCAATCAGCAAGGAAAACCATTGTGTGGTCAATTTGATGAAGTGATCGCTTGAGAGTTGTTGAGGAAAGGTGCTTAGCGACCTATCAGCTCGGCATGATGACCGTGACTTATACTCGACCAAGCTCGAGACTCGATGGTCGTTCTAACCCATGTGACCTACGTCTCCGCACATGTTTATCCAGCGTGCGGATACACAATCCGCAATGTCAGGTGTGGAGGAAAGAGCGATGTCTGTCGTCAAGCGGGGTGCGGATGCGACTTCCGCATGTCAGATAGAGTTTGGTGATGCAAATCAGGGTCCAAGTGGGGTATGCAAGCCAGTTATCGAGAAGACCAGACTTCACTTCCTACAATCCTGCGACAATCCACGTATTGTCATGTCTTGCTGCATAACCGAAAATTTCTCGTAATCATCGTTGCGGAAAAGTCATCCGCACGATCCATGTCGGAGTTCTCACGTCATGAACCAAGATGATGTGGAGCCACGAATGCGCATCAGGATTGCTTGTGAGGAATGCCGAAGAGCCAAACGAAAGGTACATACATCTCACAAAAGATCGGCCATACTCAGGGAATAATGACTGCTTCCAGTGCGATGGGCTGAAGCCAAGATGTACACTGTGCATAAGATCTGATCGATCCTGCCAGTATGCCTCAGAAGAGTCCAGGAAGTAAGTATTACAGGAGTCAATAATTGAGGCAAAGCTCATCTACTATTAGACGCATATACCAGAATGGAGATCTTGTCATGTCTTTACGAGAGGAGATCAAATCTCTACGCGAAGCCTTAAGCGAAGCGAGCGCTCGAAAGACTAAACAGTTCACCAATGAGCGAACATCGCATAATGACAATCATGATATAGCAGTCGATTCCACTATACATCTGGGTCCCCACTTGGAAAGCCATCATACGCTCTCGAGAGAAGATCGATCTTTCGAGAATAGGTCTACGCAAGCCATGAACGAGCTCTCTTCTTTAATGCTTCAGCTCGACGTTGCCGATATTGGCGAGCCCTCGTTCACTCTATCGTCAAATAAACCCCGTGAGGATGTCCTTTCTGCTACGCCCAAGACAAAACAAAGCCTTGATTTATGTAATGGTCATGTACTTTCGGCAGACGACCAAGAACAGCTGGTCCGATGCTTCGCTGACAACTTCAACCGGTTTCATCAATTCCTGGATCCGGGTGAAGCCGAAAACTTGATGCTCTTCACGCCTGATGCGGAAGACTCTGACCTAAGCTTTAGAAACAGCGCCTTGTTAGCTGTCGCTGCTTCCTGTTCTGATATGCCGCGGCTGAAAAACTTGCAAGAGCACTTTTACACCCAAGCCGAAAGTCTTGTGTTATATTCAATCAGAAAAAGACCAAGCGATCTTGTAGTACAAGGTCTTACATTGTTGGCTTGGATAGAGCTGAAAGAGGGCTCTGACAGCATGGCATATAATTGGATCGGTACGTGGTAAGGAGACCAACGTAGCTCTCGACTGATGCATCTATAGCCATGGCTACTGGACAAGTATTGCACCTGGGACTGCACGCAAGCGCTCTCAAGTCAACACAATCATCGCAATCCCAGGATCAGATGATACAGCAACGTCGAGTCAGATCATTCTGGGCATACTTTTCAGTGGACAGGTATGGCCTTGACTTCTGATATGGCTTGGCCTGTAGGCATGAAACAGACTGACCATGATCGGCTAGGCTTGTGACCTCGAGTCTTGGTATGAACTGTACTATGCATTGGCAGCGGGTGAAGTCACCATCCTTCACTTCTATCACCTCTTCGACGCCCTCGGTAGACGAGTGGGCACACGAACGTTTTTGTGAGATGTGGCATCTGTGGGACTCGTGTATGGACCAAGGGTGAGTCATCCAAATGCCTGATGCAATCTTGCTTGCTAATCAATAGCCAGGTACGCCTTTGGTTGGTATAAACTCAGCCAAGCCGAGAAAGAAAAGCTCGTTTTACATTCCCACCAGTCCCTGGTGAGATTCAACGAAGAAAACAATGCGTTTCTTCGCATCCATAAAGAATATATGCCTGAGACAGCGGTATGGCTACAACTTGCCTACAACGCTGCTCTCATTCTTATCCATAGACCGCTGCTTAGTGAAGCAAGCAACACCAAACTCGGTAGATTTTCGCTCACAGTGGCTACGACTGCAGCTTCGACTATCTCACGCATACTTCGGGAATTTGGCACGGCTCAAGGGTTCACGACACTGGCGCCCCAGATCCTTGACTACGTTTCCATTGCTGCCATTATGCATTTGCTCAATGCAACTTCCGGAAAGAACAGATTAGGTCGTCAGGCAGCAAATGGTCTTCGAATTTGTGTACATGCACTTTCCAGCATGAGTTCTAAGTGGAAAACTCGATCTCTCAACTCTCTTCAGAATATCCAAGATCTTGCTCGCCGATGGGAGGTTGTCTGGGCATTACCCTTGCAGTACACTCAGATTCCGCCTTCCAACACCAGCACCTCAACACCAGAAACGCTCGAGTGTAGTGTTGAGCTTGAGACCCAGGAAGTGTCGAATGTCTACAAGATTTTCGATGATTCCGCGCTAGATGCAGCTGTTCAAGGTCTTTGGGACTTGGGCGAGGTCGCAGATCAAGATTGGATCTTGGACGATGGTCAAAGCATAGAAAGCAATTATGTTGACATTTGGAATATGAATTGGCAGCTCTATGGAGGAGAATGACACTATTACTGTATATATTTTGGTGACATGTTATCCAATTCGTTCAGTTTTTGGTTTCTCAAGATTTCAACATGCTTCATTCAAGCTGATCTAAAAACAACGGCTTATCGCAAGCTAGTTTTGAGCAGAAACATTTGCTGCTGATCTACCCTAGTATAATCAGCGGGGTAGATAACATTGCCGAGGCAGATAAGATACGTGCATGCTGGTCCATACTTCTTCTAATCCAACCTTCGTTCTGTGGCGTGCGGATATCGCATCCGCAGCTCAGATACGCGGGGTATGGCTGATGGTCAGATGGATATTTGAGGTCGGACTCGAACGAAGATCCTCATAGCTCTCGACATGTTATAAGGCATTGTATCCCTACGTGTCACTCTGACATCCTTGTCGACATCATCAACTATCATCACCATCTTCTTGATAATGTCTCAAACAACCACTCGAGTCGCAGTCGCCCAGTATGAGCCCGAATGGCTTGATCTTCGCAAGTCAGTGGACAAGACATGCAAGATCATTGAGGAAGCAGCTGCTGGAGGAGCAGAGCTCGTTACATTCGCCGAGGCATTCATCCCAGGCTATCCAGCTTGGATTTGGTAAGATTTCTGCCGCCCGTGCTCACATGAAAACTTACACCTCGCGAGCAGGACTCGGCCATTGGATCCCATGCTCTCTACAAAGTATATACAGAACTCATTGGCTGTCGATTCGGACGAGATGAGAGAGATACAAGACTGTGCTGCTCGCAACAAGATTGTCGTATCGCTTGGATTTTCTGAGAACGACAACAACTCTGTGTACATTGCACAAGCACTCATTGATACTGATGGCAAGATGTTGATGCATCGTCGCAAGCTCAAGGCTACGCACATGGAGCGAACGATATTCGGCGATGCGTCAGGAGATAGTCTGTCCAATGTTGCCACGACGAGTATTGGCAAGAGGATTGGGACCCTTGCTTGTTGGGAACATGCTCAGCCGTTGCTGAAGTATAATACCATCTCTCAGAAGGAGGAGATACATTGTTCTGCTTGGCCCCCAATTGTGCCTCATGACAATGGCCCTGGTCTATGGTCCATGTCGAAAGAAGGTGAAATTTTGGCGATGCTCTTCTGTGTTAAGATAATGACTGACAACATTCACAGGATGTCAAAGCCTCTCTCAAGTCTATGCTATTGAGTCGCAGACATTCGTGCTTCACGCCACGACAGTGATATCCGAGAAAGGCGTCAAAATCATGTCGACCGAAGCTGGCCTCCTTATGAACAGCCCTGGAGGAGGCAACTCTGCAGTCTTCGGACCTGATGGCAGATTGCTAACTGAACCCCTCGACTCTGCGACAGAAGGCCTCATATTCGCCGACCTTGACCATACTACAGCCATCTTTGCGAAAAGTTTCCTAGACATTTGTGGACATTACAGTAGACCGGACTTGTTATGGCTCGGCTGTGATACGAGGAAGAAGCTGCCTAGAGTCATTGGTTCGAGCGACTGATTTCGAAATTTGCAAGTTTACAATTGGATGTATGTAGGCTGTGTACACTGAAGGTATAGCAAGTGTGTCATCAAATTATCATGGCTTTCTAAGAGAAATATCTCCAGCTGGGATCATCTTCTCCGTGCAAAATCTCACTCGTGTCAACTGCTCTCTTACCGCCTTGAAGTCCTTGAGTCTTGTCTCTCCGCCGGTTCTCTATTTTCATCCATAGACCAAGCCATAAAGTGCATGCGATACAAGTGATATTACAAGCCGCTGTGGTGATAAGTGTCGGTCTGTAAGCTGGGGCGTACTCTGTTCTGAATGTGGAAGTGCTTAGAATACCAGAGAGATTACCTAGTCCAACGAGAAGACCAGTTGTAGCGGCGCGAGAGCTCTCATTGACATTGTTGTTGTTATGCCATGAGTGCACGAGGCACGACGGTATGTAGGCGCCCGAGCAGAGTAAGAAGCATGCAAAGTATGCAACAGCTTTGTTGTTCACGACATCAATAGCAGTCAGGATGATCAAGCCAGTCAGTGATATACACAGAGCGAGGACGACGTGCAGGCTGCGCTCTCGAAAGTAGTCCGACGACTTAGTAATGCACAACAAAATAACAAAGCCAACGCTGTTGGGTGCAACGGTCCATAAATTTGTCTTGACGGCGGAGAAGCCTAGACGTGCCACAATTTGGGGTAAGAACGTGGCAGTGGTGGTGAATGCGACAGAATAGGTGAAGGATATGATGCACCATAGAACAAACTTCCAGTTTCTCCATGTATGGAAGCAGTCTCGAAGATTAAACTTAGTGCCAACCTCAGACGAGCCATCGCGGAGCATACGTAAATTCGCCGCAAGTTTCTCGGAATCGTTCAAGAACCAAGCAGATTCAGGTGTACCTGGAAGCCAGAAGAAGCCAATGATAGCCACTATACATGTCAGGCTGCCCTCGATAATGAACAAGAGCTGCCACCCTTGTACATGACTGCTTCTGACCTGAAAGACACCGTAGGAGATCAATCCAGAAAAGGCCGAAGCGAGAAGGGCAGAGCCGAAGAATATGGCAATGCGAAAACCTAGCTCGCCACGCGCGTAGAATAGCGAAAGATAAAAGACAGCTCCTGCGAAAAATCCAGCTTCGAACACGGCGAGTATAAGTCTCAGAGCCAAGAGACCACCGAAGTTCTTAGCAGCAGACTGGATAAGTGCCATTGTTCCCCAGCCAAGCATCAAAGCAGGTAACATGATGCGGCCAGAGAAGCGTTTCGTGAGCATATTCAATGGCAGATCGCATAAGCCGTTAGGGATATAGAAGAGCAAAAGCAATAGTGAATACTGATTGCCCGTGAAATGCAAGTCGATATCGATGCCATCGGTCTTTGCGTTCCCGAGATTGCTTCGGTCAACAGAATTGAAGAAGTACATGAGGGAAAGGAACGGAAGAAGGTAGCAGTCCATTTTCCGGACGTACGCTCTTTCCGAGGCGGCGTCGACGACAACTTGCACATCGCCAGAGGAAATCTCTTGGCTGATCTGAGTGGTGGTGGTGAGGTTTTGGTTGATCTGTTTCTCCATTGTAAATGCTTTACAATTTTGTCACCTACAATGTGTTTTGAGCTTCATCTTGTACTGCTCGTCGCTACGGCACACCCACTTTTGTGCCGCTTGTGTAAGAACTCGAATGCATATCTAGAACCAGTCTGCATCGTTGTTTGAAGGAACATCTCTGTATGAGAGACCATGTATCGCACTTTTTTGCCGCTATCGGCACCAACAGGCAGTGAAGATCTAGCAAGAAGGACTAAAGAGAAGCTGGTCGCCATGACGGATTTCTAAGCGCGCGCCCGCTATCTCTTGGCGAAGCGCACTGCTCCATAGCTACGCCTATCAAAAGTGGGGGACGGGCGACCAAGCTTCTTTCCTGCAATTCACCTCGGGAGAGTATCGCGCCGTTCAGACAATCCTCCTCCGATAGCAATGGGGCATCACGCGTCTGCGGAGCTCCAGGTATTGCTCAGTTCCCTCATATTCACGATGTGAGGGGGTCGTGTATCCCAGCGAACTTTTTGTTGCGTTCGGTCTTCCGATTCTTCTCTCACATACCTTCTTTGTCCTACGTGTAGATCAACAATTTGTTTACAATGTCTCCTGTCCAGATCAACGATGGACTACAAGTCGATGGTATATCGAATCAGGATGTGATTGTAGTTGAAGCCGGCCCTGCTGGACTCATGCTCGCTGCCAACCTGGTCCGCTTCGGCGTCAGGACAACCATTCTTGACGACAGAGCAGACAAAACCTCAACGGGACGAGCGGATGGTCTACAACCGAAATCTGTCGAGACCTTGAAGCAGATGCGTCTTGCTGATCCTCTGCTACAGCGTGGGGTGCGTATCCACGATATATGTTTCTGGGTCAGTACAGCATGAGCAATTTTCAGTCTATGGGACCTAACATCTTGAATAGAGTTCCAGCAGAGGGCAATCTCTTCGAAGGACAGAGCGGGCCGAGCATTTTCCAGCTCTGGTAGATCTCCTCGATCCATATATTCTTCTGGTTCATCAAGGCATGGTCGAAGAGATCTTTCTTCAGGACTTGCAAAGCAGAGGTGTTGAAGTCAACCGTAGCTCTCCCTTCGTCAAATACAAGAACCATGGATCAGGAATTCCATTGGACGTCTTCAGTGGCTCTGCTACTACTGGAGAGGAGAGGCTCTGGCAGACAAAGTATCTGGTCGGCTGCGATGGTGCACATTCGAAAGTGCGCAAGGCTATACCACAGATTGAAGCGCAAGGATCATCCTCCGAAGCTATTTGGGGAGTACTTGACGGTGTCATCGAGACAGACTTTCCAGATCTGTGGAGCAAAGTCGTCGTGTACTCCGAAGAGACTGGCAACGTGTTGTGTATTCCTCGCGAGCGAAACATGACTAGATTGTACATCGAGCTCCGATCGGAGTCTGATGAGCCCATCGACAAAGCAAAGGCCACACAGGAGTTTGTCATGGGTAGGGCGAGACAGATCATGGCACCTTATAAGTTGTCATGGGAAAGTGTCGAGTGGTTCGGCGTCTACCAGATCGGCCAGCGAGTAGCAAGTCGTTTCTCTGACGAGGCTGGGCGTGTTTTTATTGCGGGAGATGCCAGTCACACTCACTCACCCAAGGCCGCTCAGGGCATGAACACATCCATGCATGACTCCTTGAATCTAGCCTGGAAACTCAACCTTGCTGTTCGTGGTCTTGCCAAGAGATCACTGTTAGAAACTTACGAGCATGAACGCCGCAAGATCGCTCAAGATCTGATCAACTTCGATTATGAGCATGCAAATGCTTTTCACGACGGAGATGCAAAAGCTTTGGCACGCAATTTCTTGACCAACGTCCGTTTCATCTCTGGAGTTGGGGTCGAATATGGGCCAAACGTATTGAACTGGGACTCCGACACTACTGGCGGCGCGAAACCAGGGTGTTTGCTACCCCCTGCAAGACTCACTCGTTACATAGACGCCAATCCAGTGGATGCGCAAATCGACATCCCGATGCTGGGACAATTTCGAACATACTTCGTCTGCAGGAGCATTCAACTATCGAAAAACTTCATGAGCTCTGTCTGTACACGTATCTTGGGTCCGGACTCGGGTTTTGGTCGCGCTACTTCCGAACTTGAGTCATCGTACAAGGATCAAAGCCCAGCAATCACGCAGTCAGACGCATTCATTCAGCCTGATCGATATGTGGCGACTAGTCGTTTGTCGACTTTCTGTGTCATCACTTCGACGGCGAAAGACGACTTCGAGATAGCTGACCTCCCTCCTGCGCTTCAAACTAGCAAATGGACTGTTTATCTGGACAACGCGCCTTCGCAAGATACTCGTGGTCAGCACTGTATCGACAAATGGGTTGGAAGACTTGAGAACAATGAGATCTCCTTGTTGATAGTAAGACCAGATGGCTATGTCGGTGCTGTGAAGTCTTGGTCCTGTAGTGCAGAGGGCGCTGAGGGAGCTTCGGTGTGGTTGGATGAGTACTTCCGTGGCTTTCTCGCGTGCTAAGTAGTCAATGTTTACAAATCATGTCGTATCCATCCGAACCAAGACAGGAGCCGTACTCTGTGCTCGCCTTCGTGTGATTGTATTGGCCATTACAAGTGTAGGTCACATACCGGACCGAACTTCGAAGCGACCATACTAAGATTTTCGGCAGCGTGGTATAACGCAGGGATCGGGCAGAATACTGCATACAGACTGATGTCTAGCTTCTGGCCGATAAGAGCTCGACTGAAAAGATACCGAGCTCTCCGGATGGAATGATTGATCTTTGGAAGTGGTGGGGAAGTCGCCCCCATTTTTGCTCGCTTCCTAGTGGCGTTACCTACTTTCGCCTATCGCTCGCCGTCTGCTGCCTTATACATGTTGCCGTCGCTCTACAATTCGAATAACGGCATCGAATAGTGTGCTGGTCTTCTGCTTGTTTCTCAATTGCATACTACACAGCCGGTGAATGATCATGGCCTCTGCTCCTCCAATCCTTGATTTTTCGGGCATGTCACTCCTCGTTTTGGTTTCATGGGCTGAATACTGACAGCTTTAGTCTTCTACGGCACCGACGAAGCTGCAAAGGCGAAACTAGTTGCACAAGTCAAGAAATGCTGTCTGCACAATGGCTTCTTCCAGATAGTCGGCCACAGAGTTCCTCTGACACTCCAAGAGAGAGTTCTGGATTGGGTGAAGAAGTTCTTTGCCCAGCCACAGGAAGAGAAAGATAGAGTACACAAAGGTATGTATTATTTTCATACACACGCTCCATGCCAACTTGGACTAACTAATCCGTAAAGACTTCAATACTTGGAATCGTGGATACGAGCGCATCGGTTCACAGATCTTGGAGGCAGGAACGAACCCAGATCTCAAAGAAGGCTACTTCATTGGAGAAGAGATCACGACTGATCACCCTTATTTTGTCGGTAAAAAGCTGAACAGCGGGCCCAATGTCTGGCCTGAGACCATGCCCGATGTTGATGACTTTCGTACTACTTCGATGGAGTACTACACCGAGATGCACGCATTGGCAAGGGATGTGCTTGCCGTAATTGCTCAGACTCTGGATTTGAAGGATGACTACTTCAATGAATTCACTACTGGAGCAGTAGCTACTCTGAGATATCTTCATTATCCCCCTCAGCCAGCTGACTCGGACGAGAAGCTCGCGAGAGGTATCGGAGCACACACTGATTTCGGGTCCGTCACCTTACTGATGCAAGGTGATGTGGATGGCTTGCAGGTGTATGACAAGGAGCACGATGAATGGCTCGATGTAAGTTCTTTCGGTCCTTGTGTGAGCCAGATTCTTGCTAATGCAATATCAGGTTGTTCCTGTCAAAGGGGCATATGTGGTCAACCTCGGCAACATGTTCATGCGCTGGGCCAACGACAAATATATCTCCAATCTGCACCGTGTCATCAACAAGTCGGGTAAAGAGCGATATTCTGTTCCATTCTTCTATAGCGGCAATCCCGACTATATTATCGACTGCCTGCCCAATTGTCGAGAGGAAGGCCAAGCTTCCAAATATCCTCCTATCAGTGTGATGGATTGCGTTGGTGGTAGCTATAAGGCCAGTTATGGCGCAGCAAAGATGTTCAAGGAACAACCAAAGGCAAAGATGGAGATCGCCAACAACGCACAACCTGTGCTTGCTTCATAGAATCATGTATTTGTCGGAGTACAATCTCGATTTCTTGTATTTGCACACATCAAAAGAGCCTGAATTCAATTAGGTACTAGTCGTCTGAACTGTTGTCATGGCCATGTTCCGACACTGTCTTGTGCCTATCGCAGACAAATCAAACTTTAGAGCCTCTCCGGTCTTGTGTACTAGAATGCGAGAACATCAGTGCGATGGCGCTGATGTATTTCTTCACTACTTTGGAACATGATTGCAAAATCCATTGATCTGAGATGTACTACCACCACTGCAAAGATATCTTATCAACACTGCACCCACGAAAGAGCGTCAAGATCTAGATTAAGTGACCCCGGATGTATCGCATTATCAGTTGACGCCACCTGAAGACTAAACCCCCACCCTACGCTTCGCTAACATTTGCTTGCTCATCCAGGCCACGTAGAGTATGGTATTTGATAACACAGTTATCAAATAAGCATCCTAAGAAGAGCTGTATATTCTACAGAAAATCGTTATACAAGCCCACACAGACGCTTACAAGAACTCTCTATGTTCTTCGCATACTTACAAAGTCATCATAGAGTCGAACACATCATCAATATGGAGTCTGAGAAAAAGGTCCAGTCATTCTCGATAGGGGACAATATGTCTCCCGAGACAGAGGTCGGTACGGTCGTCGACATTGGTGATGAGGGTACCAGAAACTTCTACGGCAGCGCCGTCTCCGATAGCTATCGCATGAAGTCTGAAATTGTCAATCAATGCATGGAAGAGATTGGCATGGGAAGGTGAGATGTTGAACCTTCTCTGGTAAAAGACTCTCCTGACATGTTCGAATAGATATCAATGGGAGCTTTTCGTCGTTAGCGGCTTTGGCTGGATTACAGACAACTTGTAAGCGAACTCTTGAGTCTCACTATTGACGTTGACTGACATGCTTCAGTTGGTCACAAGGCATCGGCTCCATCCAACCATCCGTGGCGCTCGAGTTCTCTGGTGTAACGAACATCACACTCAGTTCCGTCGCCTACTATGCTGGCTTGATCTTTGGCGCTTTCTTCTGGGGCACGAGTGCTGATCTGATCGGGAGAAAGCCTGCTTTCAATGCCACTCTGATCATCGGAGGATTGTTTGGCACTGCCGTCGCTGGCCTGAGCAATTTTACAGCATTCTGTATCTTCTGGACCATTATCGGAACCGCCGCTGGTGGAAATGTGCCTGTTGACTCCATGATCTTCTTGGAATTTGTTCCTGGTTCGCATCAGTACCTTCTCACAGTAAGTGCAGACTACGACGGAGTGTCATCACCATCAAGCTGACATCTGTTAGGCTTTAAGCAGTTGGTGGATGCTTGGGCAAGTCATCGTATCCTTGTTGTCATGGGTGTTCCTTGCAAATTTTGCGTGCCCGACAGATTCCACACCCGCGACATGCAAGAGAGCTGATAACATGGGCTGGTCAGTATCTCCATATTTCTAGCGGCAATCTGAGAACAAAGACTGACACATTCAGGCGATACACCATGATCACTCTCGGAGCAATGACACTTGTTTTCGCCTTTGTCCGGATTGCCATCTTCAAGATGCCCGAATCGCCCCGCTATCTCATCTCGAAGGGCAGGGATGCCGAAGCAGTTGAGGCTGTCAACTATATTGCTCGCCGCAACAAGAAGCCTGAGCCGTTGACTCTTGCCATGCTTCAAGAAGTAGACAGAGTGACTGGCGGAGAAGTTAAAGCAGGTGCAACCACCAAACTTTCCCGCAGCGTCATCATCAGAGAGAACCTCAAAGACTTCAAGTCGATCAACTACAAGAATTTGTTTGCCAATCCACAATTGGCACGCCATACGACCATCATCTGGTTGATCTGGTTGACCATCGGTATGTCATCTGATATTCTTCACTGTTAGTCATGTCTGATCGCAGTACAGGTATTGCTTACCCATTATATTTCAACTTCATCCCTACCTACCTCTCAAAGAAATTCACCGCGGACTCTTCATTGTCCCTGACATACCGAAACTACTGCATTCAATCCATTGTTTCTGTCTTCGGCCCATTGAGCGCCGCAGTGCTTGTCAACACTCGCCTCGGTCGACGCTGGATGTTAGGAGCCTCGGCCATCGTCTCAGGCATCTTCCTGTTTGCCTATACTGCAGCAGAAAATCCTGCAGGAGATCTGGCATTATCCTGCATCACAGGTCTATTTGGAAATTTCGGTCAGTTGCTTCGACTCAACACCCCTGACATTGACAAAACTTCTAATTGTCAGACAGAATATGCCATCATGTACGCATTTACCCCTGAGTCATTCCCGGCTCCTCATCGAGGCACCGCGACTGGCACCGCAGCGACCTTACTTCGCCTGGGCGGCATCTGCGCTAGTCTTATTGGCACATACACGAAATTTAGTGTTGTGCCCATATATGTCAGTGCCAGTCTGTGGGTCGTGGTGGGGCTAGTATCTTTCGCACTACCCTTCGAGACTCACGGCCGCGCCGCTATCTAAGGAATGGAGTTGCTAGAGACGAAAGCAGGTCGGTCGTAACAAGGAGGCGTATTGAAGGATTTCGCGATGTTTTCTCTTTGAAACTTAGGAATCAGTAGTGACTTGTCGGTTTTCTTGAATAGTTTATGTATTGTCGAATCTCTATACACAGTCAGAATCAAACTGTCCTGCATGAAAAAGAGCCAGCTGCTCAAAGCTTGGAGATTCCGAATCCATCTCTCTTGGCAATACCCAAGCAGTCTTTCGTGATTTCTTTGATGGTTCGGACACCGGCCAAAGTCATGGTGCGTGAAAGCTCCCTTTCAAGAATATTAGTCACGGCCTCGACTCCCTTCTTTCCATCATAACTCAGGCCCCAAAGAACAGGTCGACCGATCAGCACGAGGTCGGCTCCAAGTGCAACAGCCTTAAACACATCGCTTCCTCGTCTGATGCCTCCGTCGAAGATGACAGGGATACGTCCAGCGACAACATCAGCAATTGCAGGGAGAACTTCAATGGTAGCTGGGACCAAGTCCAGTTGTCGTCCACCATGGTTCGAGACGACAATAGCGTCTGCGCCGTGCTCGACTGCTAGCGTCGCATCCTCCGCAGTCATAATACCTTTGAGGATGATCTTCATGGAAGTTGCCTTGCGGAGCCAGGGGATGGTGTGTTCCCAGGTGAGGCTTGAACTGTGCATGGTGGGTCCCGCTTTCTTGATGATCTCGTTGGCCTCTTCGACTGTGTGAGCATTCAGATATACACGTTCGGTGGCCGGTCCTTTGATGCCCTCCTTAGGACGTGCGTAGTTTCCCAGATGCATGCCTTCAGGAAGAACCAGAGGAGTCTTTCTCTCGTTGATGCGATTGCCGAGGATCGGAGTGTCGACGGTCAAGGCAAGAGCTTTATAACCAGCCTTCTCGGCACGCTTGATCAATTTGAGACTGTACTCGGGATCTTGTGTGAGATAGAGCTGGAACCAGAAGTCGGGCCCATCAGGATTCGAGATGTTGCATGCATCCGCCACATCTTCAAGACTCGTCGTGGACTGTGAGGAGAGTGTCATAGAAAGACCAGTGGCTGCAGCAGCCTCTGCGGCTTCAAGCTCTCCTCTAGGATGGCAGAGTCTTTGCATTGCGCTTGGAGCGAAAGCCACTGGAAAAGGATGACGCTTGCCAAAGAGTGTAGTGCTTGTGTCTATCTTTGACACGTCAATCATGACGCGTGGTGTGATCAAAAGCCTACAAAGACTCAGCATCACGATTTTAGGAGATCAGATCTCGGTGCATGTCACCTGTCAAACATGTAGGAGTTCCTAGCCAATGCCTTCTGCTCGTCTGCACCGCAGGCATAGTAGTCGTAGACATTCTTCGGCAATCTGGTCTGCGCGATCTGCTCGATTTCCGTCACCGTGATAGGATCTGTCGATGATGCTGCTTTTTGGCTCATTTTTGATGATCTGTTTACAATGAGTCGTCCCGATATATCAAGGCGTGTCAAACAATGTAGGGTATATGGATGTTGTGATTGGAAGAAGTGATGTATTGACGGCGGCGATGCGATAACCACCCCACTTTCGAAGTCGATCTTGGACAAAGAGCTATCATCAACTCACTTTGTCTCTTCGAGCGATAGTCACCCATACTGTATGACTCGATATTAGAAAAGATTTCACATGCAATGGAACACTCAAGACACACAAGACAGCTCATCCACGTAGGAGCGAACCGACCAAGATGGCAGCAGGTGACAGGGTTGTCTCTTCGACAGCTTCGGCTAATCGCGGCAGTGCGGCAGTGCGGCACTGCGGCAGAACGACCCCGCTCTTTCCCGATTGCGTCTTCCTTCACCAGTTCGTCTTCGACACTTTCACTGCCTTGTGATTCCTAGATTATTGCGATCCTATCGTCACTTGTTATGATGCTCAAGTACAATTCAGTCGACTTGATCGTGCTCTTGACGGCGTGTGTTCGACAAACATGCGTCGCCTACCCGTTCTAGATTAGTGGCGCCACCATCGCTGTCACTGGCTACTTTGCTTGCATAGGGGTGTACCAGGCACAAGCGAGCAAAAACAATTGTTATGACGACTGGCGCCATGCTGATGCCAACTGCCTCCAATGCTCTCTTGGACTGTTGCAAACAATGGCATGGCATCCTTTCGTGTTCACCTTGGGAGTCGGTGGAGGTACCATGATGGAGACGTACATCTTACAGACTCGAGAATCATCTCAGCAGGTCTCAAAGCACAGACTGGGAGCCTCAAGGTGAAAGTCAACCGCGGAACACAAATGCTAGATGCTCAGATATTCTAGTCATCACCGACTTGCGAAATTGCTTCATCTACTGGACCGAGTTCAGTCAAAATGGAGCCATAACATTGTACAAGGTGAATCATCACTTTCGCAGCTTGGTATCTAACTTGTCCTGAGATGGCCTTTCGATCCTCTCAAAGTGCTTTCACTGATCTGTTCCGCATCACCAATTCAGAACTCCGCTGCATCGCTGTTAGTGGGAAGTCAACCATGTCCAAAAACTGATAACTTACCCATCTACTGCGATGTCATTACCAGTCATATAGCTGCTCGCATCACTGGCCAAGAAGATGCACGCCCCTCTGATATCGTCTGGCATACCAATCCTGTTATTCATGACCTCCGATTTCCAGCTTTCGAGAAGGTGTGGAAATGGTGCTGTCATCTCGGTCTTGATGTATCCCGGCGAGATCGTGTTGACACGGATGCCATACTCGGCCAGCTCCACAGCGGACGGTGCACACATAGCTCTGACAGATCCCTTGGTTGCACAATACGCCGAAGAGTATTGCCCTCGAACAGCCCTGGAAGCCGCGATCGATGCCACTAGTATGATAGAGCCTTTGGTTGTCTTGTTCTTGATCATCATCTTGGCGGCGTGTTGCATCGTGAAGTAGGCGCCCTTGATATTGACACAGATCAGTCTGTCAAAGTCTTCGGGCGTCGTATCAAGGAGTTTGGCATTCTTGTTCACTCCGGCACACGGTACGCAGATGTCGAGCGCACCACCAAAATCTCGTTCGAACTGCGCGTAGCCTTGGCCCAAGTCCTCGGACGATGTGACATCGACCTTATAGAACGCTGTTTTGATGTTGTATTTCGTGGCGAGCTTTGCGAACGTGGATTCTGGCTCGATCATGTCGAATATTGCAATGTTCGCACCAGCTTCGGCGAGTCCTTCGGCCATGGCCAGGCCACAGCCACGGGCTCCGCCAGTAACTAGCGCGGTCCTGCCGGTCAGTGAGAACTAGTCAGTGTCAGTGGCTGCTTTGAAAATTTGCACAAGGTCGTACTCGGGACATAGTCAATGCAAAGCTTTTTTCTTGATGGAAGTGCTGGTACTGGAAAATTGCTACAACGTTGATGGCCTGTTGGGCGGGTCATGGTTATGATGTCCACATTCTCGTTGCCGGTTTCGTTTGTTCTCCACCACGCAGCATGGCGTAACAGCAAGAACACACGTGTGTGGTATCTTTGCACCTTCCCGCAAGGCTTGATCCTCGCAAGTTGGTGGGAGTCCCAAGATGCGGCAAGAATGGGGGTGGAGTTGCGATCCGCCCGCTTCGTGATAACGATAGGTAAGCATGATGCCGGATCTGTCACTCGCAGGCGGGACGATTACAAAGTGTCTTTCCGTGCCTAGAGTCAATATGTAGAGATGACCAGCATCTCGAAGGCTCTGGATCTGGATACAGATTCGAATATTCGAGCTTACGACAAAAAAGCGTTGCAAAAAGTAAAAAGAAACGAATCTATTGGACAAGTTTGGGTAGCTGATTTGTATAGTGTCTGACCGAGATCAAATCACTACTCTTTTGCACGCCTACGGCGCTGTCTTGTCGTCACGATCAATCTCAGACGTCCTGGATATCTACACTGACGACGGTGTTCTCATGGCACCGGGTTACCAACCCTCTGTTGGCAAAGACGCGCTCAGAACATCATACGAACGCATCTTTTCCACCATCAAACTCGACATTGACTTTTCTCTTGACGAGGTTGTGGTTATGAACGGTGATTGGGCATTCGCTAGGACGACAGCTGCTGGAACCAAGCATTGGTTATTGAAAGGATCGCAGGAGAGTCATCACAACCAAGAAATTTTCATCTGTCAGAAGGTGAATGGCGCTTGGAAGATTGCAAGATATTGTTTTTCAAGCATGAAACCTCTGTAATTAATCAACATGTTATTTTTTACCAAGCCAGATCTACTCTGGATGACATGCAACCAGCGGCTTCGTCTAACTTGGAGACAAACTCCTCTTCTTCTTTCTGCTTGACACTGCCTGCCAGCTTTGGAACAGCAGGCCAAATCTCTTCGCCGCCTTGCTCTTCTTCTCTCTTGCGGTGCTCCATAACCATGTCCCTTACATTCTTCTGGAAGTATAGAGGTCCCTGAGATGTTGTTATTTCTTGATACGGACGCTGGTCATTAAGAGACTCACCTTTTCTTTCTCTGGATGAAGTTCACCATTGATAAATACACCTGCACTCAAGTTCTTCTGAGCCGCTTCGCATAGCTCCTTGTCCTCATTGAGTACTTGCACGTAAAAGTCGTTGATGGCCTTGAACTCTTCGTCACCAGCAGTTGTGTGCCGAAACACCTCGTACTCAATCTTGCTGGTTGTAGCTGTGATCGGAAACATCCGTTGGATGTAGAAGAAATTATCCCTAGATATGTCAGCTTCCAATCGATTGGGATGAGGAGCACAGGTTTCATACGTTACAGTGACACTCGTTGTGGGGTAGAAGAACGTGATGTTTCTCCTGAATTGGCCGTCCGTCTGCGATTTGTTGAAGATGTTGTGCTCCATGTATCCATCCGTGGGGTCGACTCGGTATTTCGTCAGATCCGAGACTCCAGCAATTAGTGGATGCGATGTTGCGCAGTGATAGCATTCGTTGTAATTGTCGATCAGCGATTTCCAGTTCGCCTTGACGTCCATCTCCCAGTAGTGGTCAAACTTGAATTCTTTGGCAAAGTCAAACATCTTCATCCTCGGAGATTCGTCAATGCCTTTAAATTTGTCGTCCCACTTGATTCCGGGCTCGCCAGCTTGCAAATTCACCCAAACGAATCCAGCCTTGTCTACATGAACGTTTATGGGTAGCAATCCGTGCTCGCTCTTATCAAAGCCTTCCACAGTATCAAATCTTGGAGCCTTAGACAACTGGCCTTTGGCAGAGTAGGACCAGCCATGATATTTGCAGCTCAAAATACTGGCAGTGCCGCATTGTGACTGGACAACAGGATATGCTCGATGTCTGCATACGTTGTGAAATCCGTTTATGTTTCCTTCGCGGTCCTGGATCAAGAAGAACGAGATGCCTGAGACAGTAAATGACATGTAATCGCCCGCTTTGGTGAATCTTAGAGAGTGGGTAAGGATGATCCAGCTCCGTTGGAAGATCGCTCGTCGCTCGAGCTCATACAACGCATCGGACCTGTACCAACTCGCAGGCAGGTTTCGTTGCGGCTCAGACCTGCTGCCCGGGGCATCAGTGGTAGAGCGAGAAAATAGGCGCCACATCGTAGTGAAAATCAAGACGAAAGCAAAGTAACAAAATCGAAGCAAACCAGTACCAAATTCTGTGAATCCGAATTGCGCATCTTGTTGGCAGTATATTTTGTATAGTCCCAGCATCGACGCAAAGTTGTGGTCGATTGGCGGAGTGTCAAAGGTGGGGTTAATCACGGCTCGGACGGTAGTCACGATAGGCCAACAAACGCCGCATCCTGCTGGTTCTATTGACTGATAAGCTTATCATGCAGCGACATTTGTCAAGCACAATATTTAGTCTTCCTAGAATGAGTGAACGAACTCTGAAATGTGCAAAACATGTGATGGCTAATGTCTGTATACGCCAATGTCATCTGGCTGCCCTCAAATCTATTAACTCATTGCTTTTCGCAATGCCTCCTCACGGGTTGCAGGCATCAATCCTCCAACTGGCGGCGAATTCTTGCTCTTGAAGTCATCCGACATTTGCTCAAACGTCATCCACTCGACACCCTCGTGTGAGTTGATGAATTCTAGAGACACGTCAGTATTTCTATTCGGTACTGTTGGGATAGCCAACCACACTTACCAATGATACGTTCATGCATGAGAAGAACATGTGGTCTACCACTTACGTCTGAACACAATTTAGCAGAACTCTTCACGGCGCGCCTGCGTTACTTACCAGGATGTATGGTCATAGGGAAGATGAACTCGTCGAATTCGCGGTAGTAATATGTGAAATGGTCTTTCCATATATCTTCGACATCACGAGGATTTCTGAAATGTACTCAGCAATGGACATATATGGTAATTCAGGGGGAACTTACACCCAGCCATGACTGTTCGCACTGTTCTTGATGAACATCATGGGCGGCAGATCGTCAATGTACCAGCTATACAAGATTAGTGCTCAATTGGTCATTCGTCGCCGTGGCAACATACCTTCCAGGAATCTCCACAAGACCTGTTTCTTCGCCCTTGACCAGGGGCTTCATCCATTCTTCGGCCTTCTTGGTGTAGTCGATCTTGGTCCACGTGTCACCAGTCCTAAGCCAATACATTTGGCAGTCCTCGTGGCTCATGGAGTGATCATACTCTATGCCGTAAGACAAAAGAAGCTCGGTGCCTTCCTTGCTCGTTTCCCACCATCTGTTAGGTCTGTCAGAGTTCTACACATTTTCTGGCCATAGGCACGACTTACGGAGCAACGCTTCCGCGCGGCGGTTTACCACAAAATTCTGTCAACATCTTGAAGGTCTTGTCAAGGACATCTTTCTGTTGCTCGAATGTCATATCTGCAGGATTCTCATGGCTGTAACCGTGCAATCCGATCTCGTGACCGGCATCTCGTACCGCTGCACAGTCCTCTGGGAAAGACTCGAGGGTGTGACCAGGAATGAACCAGCTTGCCTTGATGTTGTACTTGTCGAATAGCTTGAGTAGTCTCCTTGTACCATGAGTGCCAGCCCATATACCTCTGCTGATGTCACTAGTTGAATCTTCACCACCGTAACTGCCGAGCCAACCAGCGACTGCATCAATATCGACACCTGCTAAGGTTAGCAGGGATCTAAACTATTCACTGCTTAAGATTCTGACCGTAGCCTAAAAGAACTCGTTTCTTGCCCATGGTTGTTTGAAGGAGTAGCGTGTGAAGGAACTTTTGATGGTTGTCACGCGTCTATATCCGGAGATGCCGTGGGTCACGGCTGATCATATAGTCTTCGGCTCTACGCCCTCCTTGGACCAATGATAGTTCCAGTAGTTGTAGAATATCTGCCAACGTGACAAGAAGAAAGGTGGGGGATCGCGCAAACCTGTTTGTCCAGTATGTTCCAGCCATAATCTTGCAAACTTTGGGTTTCTTGTCAGACTGCCAAGACGATTCTATTTGAAGGTGAATTTCTCGGTGAAAATCGTGAATCCCACTCTTAGTCTGAGATATCGCTGCCAGAGTCCAGAAGGCAGTACACCCCACCTTAGAGAATACAAACCCACCTTGATGATCGGATCTGCGTCTGAATCCGAGCACCTCAGTTGTTCAAGAATATACTTAAGTATCTCAACTTACCAAACTATGTCACAAAACCATTCTTACTATTTTTACAGCTTCTCGATAACCAAAAATTGTCAATATGCCTTCCGCGATCTCCCCACCAGCATTTGCACCTCTCAAGGACACTGTCCTGTTCAAGCCGTGGAAGCTTGGCAACATCACACTTGAGCACAAGCTAGTCCAGGCTCCATTGACGAGAATGAGATGCGTGAAGAATGCCGAGGGCATCAACATTCCTTCTGACCTCATGGTCGAATATTATGGTCAGAGAGCCAGCAAAGGAGGTCTCCAGCTCACAGAGGCAACTGACATCTCACGATTCGCAAGCGGATATCCAGGAGTCCCTGGCCTCTTCTCTGACGAGCAGCTCGCTGCTTGGAAGCGTGTGACTGAAGCGGTACACGCTAAAGGCGGTTATATCTTCTGTCAGTTGTGGCATACTGGACGTGCCTCGCCAGCTGGTCTTCTCAATGGCAAAACTCCTCTCAGTGCCAGCAACATCCCAATCTCTGGCAAAGCCCTGGATGGTACCGACTTCAGCGCCACGCCTCCAAAGCCCATGACAGAGGAGGAGATTGCCGAGGTAGTCGCAGACTTCGGTAAGGCCGCTAGTAATGCCATAGATGCAGGATTTGACGGTGTCGAGATTCATGGTCAGCTTAAGCTGTGTTTCGAATTTTCTTCGTTCGCTGACTTGTTCGATAGGTGCCAATGGCTACTTGTTGGATCAGTTTCTACACGACAATGTGAACCTCAGAACAGATGCATATGGTGGCTCTGTTGAGAACCGTTGTCGATTCCCACTCCAGGTCGTAAAAGCAGTTTGCGAGGCCATTGGTTCGCATCGTGTCGGCATTCGACTTTCTCCTTTTAACTACTTCCAGGACACAAAGGACAGCGATCCCAACGCACACTGGGCTTACTTGTGTGAACAACTGGCAACTCTTCCTCAAGACCACAGACCAGTATACGTTCACAGCGTAGAACCCCGATTTGACGAAGTGCTTGACGAGCAGGCAAAGATGGATGCCCTATCTGCATATGGTTCTGGCCAAGGAGTCGAGGCAGAAGCGACTCGCAAGATTGGCCATTCTTTGGTACCTTTCCAAAGGATCTTGTCCAAAGCAGACATCAAATATTTCGCTGCTGGTGCTTATACGCGCGACAATGCTGTCCCTAAGCTGGCAGCCGGCGATGCGGACGCAATAGTTATGGGCAGGTGGTTCATCGCCAATCCAGATCTCCCAAGGAGATTGGCAGAAGGTCTTCCCCTGAATCAGTATGATAGAGGTACATTCTATGGCGCTTCTCCACCGGAGAAGGGATACACGGACTACCCTTTCTTCCCTGGGGGGTCCGAGTCGATGGCGGTAGCTTGAATTCGATCAGTATCTCATAGGCATGACACATAGGAATGAGTCTCTACACGATAGTCTCTGTTGTCTGAGCTGCAACCCCCACTCTTGTAGTGATACTTGCCCGAACTTTGATAAGAAGAGGTGAGGTTGCGACAACGCCCCTTAGCTTGGGGGAAATGCGGGGCGGATCTTGGCCGGGCTCGCCCAACCCACAGCTGGCCGAGCTCAACCTATCTCATGCAACACCAAGCCTTGCGACTATTTGCTCCCGGGTGGACTTGAGTCGCGATTGTGTCCGGGACATCATTATGCTGTTGCCGGCACTCCGTCGCCGCTCAGTCAGCTTTGCCCCGCACGCCACTATGTATTACCTATCGCTTCTGGCGTTCCAGCTGATAAGCTGAGCATTATCTTGTCTTGTGGAACTCATTAACTGAATACCATACATTCAGCTTGACATTGACACTGGTTCTCAATCTTTCTTTTTACTATCGCGAAATATCTATCATGCCTCATTCTAAGGTAACTGCAGCGGAAAAAAGATTTGCCTGCACTCATGATGGTTGCAATAGAAGGTTCACTCGCCACGAGCATCTACAGAGGCATTATCAGAATCATGCTGGAGGTGACTTCACTTGTGACCGATGTCGAGCTCACTTCAAACGCCGCGATCTCTTGGAACGACATATAGCTCGACATGAAGCAAAGGATGCAGAAGGAAGTTCTCTCATGACTCGGAAGCGGCTCTGGAAAGACGCAGACGGCAACATTGTCAGCAAGAAGCCCCAATTAGACGAAACCAACGAGCATGAGACTTGCGTTGTCAACGATGCTGCCCCTCTGCTGTCACCGCCTTTGTCTTTCGGCACAGCCGACAACCAGGATGCTATGAACATGACTTCCCTGGATAGATCGCCGCCTCTCCCTCTAGATCAACCAGACTCGACAGAGCTAAACACTGCTATGTTGGCACAGAACGGTCACTTGCCGGGAACCAATTTTGCTGTGGACGACAATCTTTTCGAAGATGCGTTCAATCCTGATACAGGTTGGCACTGACAATAACTTGCCGTTTGCATTGTCTTGCTGACCTGACTTAGCGAGTTCATTCAATATGCCATATACCACTATGAGCAACTACAACTGGCTGTTCGATCTCAATACTCAGCTTAGCCATGACTTCACTTTTGATACTGTGGACTGCGATGCACTTCCGCCAACGCAAATCGAGGCGAGCTCTGGCGACATCATGCAGTTCGAGATGTTCGACATACTGCCTGGAATAAAATCGGCGGAGCTGCATGCTCCTGTTGCCCCCATGGTTGATTCTCTACAGCAGCAGCAATCCATACTGTCGCAGACGTCTCCGACACATGTATCTTCCGTCAGTGGGTCAAGCCACATGAGCTCGGCTCCATCAACCAAAGCGACGTCTGTAACTTCTATAGAGCAATGCAGGACCGCAGGCTCCGCGCCCTCGCGAAGACCGCCCCCGCCAAAGGGCTTGGAAAGGCCCATGAACCTGCTAAGCGCAAACACTAAGCTGCCCAAGATAGACGCCTTAGCTCGCTCTCATATCTTACAACTGATCGAGTGCGTTCGACCTGTGACACCAATAGGCGACTATGTCACGACGGACCATACTTTTCTAGCTCTTCCAGCTCTGCAAACTTATTCTGACCTCTTCTTCACAAGATTCAACGCGACGTATCCGTTGATACACATCCATTCTTTCGAGCCTGCTAAGGTGGATACTCTTCTTCTCTTGTCTGTGTTACTTCTCGGCGCAACATATTGCGAGAAAGATGCACATCAAATAGCGGTATGTCCTTATGATGTAGCTGCATACTTTTTACTGACTCCCTTACAGGTTTGCATACATGATGTTATACGACCGCAGATATTCGCTCATGCGAGTTTTAGTGCCGTTCCTGAGCTCTGGATGTTACAGACTATCTTGCTTGTCGAGTGTTTTGGCAAATCCAGAGCTGGACAGAAACAACACGACATGTCTCATCTCTTCCATGGACTTTTAATCAACCTTATCCGTCGCAGCGATTGTCAGACAGCAAAACCTGAGACATCTCTAGAAGTCAACGGTGATCTTGAGGATGAATGGAAAGCTTGGGCTGAGGCGGAGCAGAAGAAGAGGTCAGTATTCGCGACGATACAATGCCTGAGGAATGACACTGACACGCTGTAGACTTGCTCTTCTCTGCTTCATGTGGGATACACAACATGCTGTACTCTTCTGTCAATCTTTATGCATGTCATCCTTCGAACTGCGCTGTACGTTACCTTGCGATCAGTCTTTGTGGGAAGCAGAATCTGCAGAAACTTGGCAAAAGCTACGCAAGATACAAACACCTCCGCTACTATTCTTGACTGCACTCAAAACACACATCGGTGCACAAACGCCAACGGTAACGCATAAGCTGAATGCACTCTCCCGAGTGCTTATCCTACACGGTCTCATGTCAATTGCTTGGGACATGAACCGAAGAGATCAGACATCACTAGGTGAGAGCAGCCACAAGACGACGAAACGACAGTCAAATTGACTTCTCACAGGGGTTGTTGCGAACGATGTGCTTGATGGCTGGAAACATCGCATAGCGGCAACTTATGACAGCTGGAAAGCCGATTTCGATACCTACGTGATGTCGGTCACACAGACGCTTTCTCAATCATCGGCATCCATGACATCAGCGGAACAGCAAGAGGCAAGAAGAGGCTTTGCAATGTTTTCAACAGCCAACTCTGCACTATATCACGCAGCCTATGTGGTTTTGTTCTCCGACTTCCTAGACATACAGATCTACGCTGGTGCTAGGCATCTGCTAGGAAGACCAGTACGAAGGGAAGACTACACTAGGTCGCAGCGAGTTGTGAAGCGATGGGCAAACGAGCAGAGTCAGTATGCGGCCAAAGCAGCATGGCATGCTGGACACATCATCAAGGATGCAGTGATGAATCTCGAAGATTTTGATGCTGGAGGCTTGTTCATTCACCCTTGGTGTCTCTATCTCGCAACGGTCACTGTGTGGAGCTATTACCACGCGAGGCCCAGCAGTAAGCAGAACAAAGGCTCGGAAGAGGATGAAGATGAGATCATATGGGATGCACAGGCGGATATGAATGCCTTGATCGGTGGTATGACCAGCGGCACCGCAGAACAATTAGCTTGTTCTCTGGCGAGCAGCAGGAAGACGAGCACTGCTGGACTGACCGCGGTAATCTCGAAGCAATTAGGCAAGATAAGATGGGCTGTCGTGAGAGACGGCATGTTGGTCTTGAAAGGACTCGTGCCTTGGAGATTGATCAACGATGTAGAAGGATGAAGTACTCAATGCTTACAGTATTATTGACATCTTATCTGAATCTGATAGTCCACGTCCACTTTGTGCTCCGATAAGTCAGCTCGGTAAGAAGATAAGCGATAGATAGGGTGACACTTGCGCGGGGCCTGCGCAGGGCCAACCCCACCTTTGAGTATAGCTGGTGTCCCACCCGCAGCGGTGGCTCGATTGTACCATAGTTGACGAAGGTACAAAAGCAAGTTTTTATCAGCGCTATACAGCATCTTGAGGGTCGTTGTCAACTACAAAACAACAAAATTCAAGCAATCAGCACATTACACACATCCGTGCGGATTACTGTTTTCCAAACCAGCAGAATGACAATGGAAAGTGGCAGTTACAACGTGCCAATACTCGAGCAGCAAGTCAGAGATGAGAGTAACCAACTGGACGTGAGTAAATTTGCGTTTCAATGATGGTGCTCTAATTTACTGACACTATATCAGATCATCGTCGTTGGCGCTGGCCTTGGAGGTCTAGGCGCCGCTATCGCACTCCTCTTAGCCGGCCACAGAGTTCACGTTCTGGAAAGTGCCTCCAAAATTGCAGAAGTAGGAGCTGGCATCCAGGTCCTGCCAAACAGTTCTCGTGTCCTCATCCAATGGGGCCTGGAGGAAAGACTTCTTCGCCATGCAACTTTTCCTGATGAGTGTATGATGCTCGGATGGAAAGGCGAGAGATTATCTTCTATGGACTTTGAGGATTCGACTAAGGAGTATGGAACTCCGTTCTGGGACTTTCATCGTGCAGACTTGCATAAGGCACTTTTAGACCGGGCTGTGGAACTGGGGGCGAGCTTTTCAATCAACGCCAGGGTTGTGAACATCGAGTACGAGAAGGCCGGCAAAGATACTGCCACTATCGTTCTAAAGCCCGGAGAACGTTTGACTGCTGATCTCGTTATCGGCGCTGATGGCATCTTCTCGACATGCCGGGAGCTTCTTCTCGGCACGCCCAGCCCTCCTACACCAACTGGCGACCTTGCATATCGTGTCTTGCTCGATACAAAAGCCATGAAGGAAGATCCGGAACTCGCGCCACTGCTTGAGAAGCCGCACAAAGTTCGATACTGGATGGGACCAGGAGCACACGCTGTCAACTATGTGCTTCGAGATGGCGAGCTCTTCAACATGGTACTGCTTGTACCCGACGATATGCCAGCAGACGCCACAACCTTGGATGGTAATGTGGAAGAAATGATTGAGCTGTACAAAGACTGGGATCCTCGTATACCAAAGCTGCTGGCATTATGCCAATCAGTACAGAAATGGAAGTTGTGTTTCCGTGCTGGCCTGGAGTCGTCGTGGTCGAACGAGGATGCAACCTTCGTCCTTCTCGGGGACTGCGTACATGCCACTTTGCCGTATCTAGCATCAGGGGCAGGTATGTCGCTTGAAGATGGTGCGACTCTTGGATTCTGCTTGAGCAAGATTAAAAATCGGTCTTATCAAGAGAAGAAGAAGGCGCTGGGTGTGTACGAGGACTGTAGGAGGGTGCGTACTGAGAGCATTGTTGCCAGAGGTAATCTGCAGCAAGAGATCTATCGTCTCGAAGATGGACCAGAGCAGCAAGCCCGAGATGCTAGATTTCGTTTGTTTGAAGAACTAGAGGAGGAAACCAAGCTCACTGGGATTCGGAGTACTGGTTTGCCCTCCGGCTGGACCTTGGGTGATGACCCATTGGCTTGGAGAAGGTATGGTGTTGGCAGTTGGTTGATGTCTTTCGATTGTCAACGCGATGTTGAACAACGATGGCCAGCAGAGATAGAGAACGTGCCTGCGCCTGATGTAAGGGCTCAGTTGTGAGATTAGTGCGCAAAATCATCAACTCCGCCGAATAATTAAACAATCAACATTACATCGATGAGCCAACCATATATCTGTGCACACACCTTATATACCAGTATCACCGCCTCTCTCCCACCCGCCTCCATCGCCTTATCGACAAGCGGTGGATTGGCCCAGCGGTCTTGCGTCAACACTTATGTGTTGGCGACCCCCGCTGGAAGGTCCTCGGTTCGATTCTCATAGTCGGACTGTGCTTTCGGAGCCATTATGGCTCCAATCTCGAAATGAAACCAGGTTTAGCTGGTGGCTTTCTCCCCAGCATCAGTGGGGCATTTGTTTTGCTCAACCAAGAAAGAGCTGTCCATCTTAGCTGATGATCAAGGCCAGAGAAGACCGATGTATTCAACTCAAAAGGCAAATACCTAGTTCCAGTCAAGTTCACGAAATGACTTACACCAAGTGCACGTTACAGTCGCGAAGTAACCCCCTTCACACTATCCCATCTCGATCCTAGGGAGACAAAGCTCAAGCGATCTTTGCCAGAAAATTCGCTCAACTAGCATCATCGACGTTATTGAATGTCTGATCCTGCTTATATCGACAAACAGGGGACGACATATTCGCTGTGATCTTTCGCCACACTCTACGCCACTTGTCTTTCAAATCTTGTCTTTTAGATATCCGCTTTGGCTTATTTATCTCAGAGGTCCGAGGCTCCTGGCTTGGATTCACAGCAAACTGGCTCGCTTGGTTATCCACAAGCTCAAGAGACGATGTGGCTTGGGAGGCAGTGGAGATAGGAGTGTCTGGCGCAGGGAGAGGCGCAGAGAGGGCAGGTTCAGTAGATTCAGTTCCAGAGGAGGCCGGTGCAGGACAGTTATGTGATGCTGTTGTAGAAAGGATGGGCATGTGCTGGGCTGACGCCTGTGAATCTGATGTTCCAGAAGGCAGTGCAGGAGGTGCTGACAGAGAAGAGCGCAGGGAAGAAGAAATCGGTGCACGACATTTTTGCAGAGACCAATACAGTGGAGTATCGGGCGATGGAGGAGCCCATGATAGACGGATTGAGGTGGGCGGTCTTATTGGAGGATCAAATGAGTATCTCAGTCTGTTCGTGAGTGGTATTCGCGGCCAAGGTTGCACGGTCCTGGTGTTCGAGTTGTTTGTCAATCTGAGACCGTGCTCAGATGGATAGCCCAGTGCTTTTATTGTTTCGAAAGCCGTTGTTGTGTTTTGATGAAGCGTGAATCGATCTGGCAAAACCGTGTCGGCCGTCGCTGCCTGCCAAGCGGGTTGATGACCCCACTCGCAAGTACCCAGGTTGGTCCAGGACTCAACGATCATCTGATATCCTTCTTCTTCCTGATAATCAATCGACAACGAGAATTCGGTTAAACAGCTTGTACACCTCTTGGTGCCTTCCGGCCCAAACTTTCTGACCCCTGAGACGGCCTCATAATTGTTCAGAGCTCTCAAACCGACTTCCGTGTCTTTCAGAATTTGATCGCTGCTTGCAGAGTGTGGACACACTTTGAGTACGGCAGTTGAAGCTAGACCGCTGCGAGTCCATCCCATATCTGCGCTCTCGACAGTGATACACATTGTCTGCTTGGAATGTATCATCAAGTTACCACTACTAATGTTGACCTCAACTATCAGTCGGACGAAAATCTCGGCCTCGGCCTTCTCCTCAGGATCATCCTCTTTGTAAGACAAGGTTTGAGGACTCCAGTCTGTATTGACCGAGAGCCGGGTCGATGACACAAACGATGGCTCACGTCTCCGATAACGGTTCATAATCTGCTGCGCATCTGCAAAATGCAGCTGATATCGTGTTCTGAAAAAAATCGAAAGGTTTGCCTGTCACAGACGTCCAGCCACACGCCCTGGTCAACTGTGAAAATTCGTGCCATGGCCTCGAAATGCTGATCTCGTGTTGCTGATGGAAACACTGGCAGTGATCACAGAGCTGTTTTCCAGGCAGATCCCGTGATAAGATCTGCAGAAATAGGTAGCTCTCATGATTGACTAGTGGAAGTGGTGGACAGGCTGATGATATCGATGTTTCGTGCCTACACCCGCAGCGATTTTCTCTCGGGTCGAGTCCACGTGTCCAGATGGTTTTCAGCTTTTGAGAATTGTATAGTCTCTTGCATGTCAAGGCCAGACATATCGTGCTCCGAGGCAACAGGAAGTCGGTGATACTGAGTATGATCTCTAATGGTAGGTTTGGCAGTGTTAAGGAGGCCATAGTGGCAATGTGAACGGCAGCTCGAGTGTTTTTGTGAAGGGGGACCGTGGAGTAGAGCACAAATTCTCGGAGTTGTTGAGCCCAGCAAACGAAAACTAACTCACGCATATCTTGCTTCAGGATGGGGGCTCAACGTGATATATGATCAGACCATCACACATAGGATATCCGTAGAGATTATGCTTGTTGGTAATCAGCATAACACTTACCTAGCAGCGATACTCTTATGTGCCTCAGAGGATCCAAGCCAACGATGGTAAGCCCATCAGTACAAGTGAGCTATAGTGTTGTTAATAAGAACGTTACTACCATTATAGTCTTTGTTTGGCGAAGAATACATTTTGGATTTGTTCTTTGTCTGTATCGCTTCGTCAGGTTACTAGGTCAAATTTACCATGCCCAAAGTCGCCAACGCTGTCGCAGGTTCGAGTTCGCGGTGATTCCATTGGACAAGAGCATGAGCAAGGTCACTACTCCGACAGGCAAAGTCAAGCCGCCGGTGGTTCTTGGAATCAAGGACAGAAGCGACAAAGGCAGATGCTGCGATCTCTGTTCGTCTTGCTCCAAGGATCCTGGCTTGCTTCAGAACCAGCTGGCAAGAACGCAGGGTTTTGTCTGCGGGAATGTCGGCAACTGCATTGCGGCGCCATCGCACTCCTCCTTGTACAATTTTACATGCCCATCAAGGTGACTTGTCCTATCGCGGCCGTTTCCATGGGCGTGGTATAAGCTGATTCTGGAAGTCGCGATCCGACTGGTTGTCGTGTGATGTGTGAGAAGTTGGCTGACATTTGTCGACTTCGCACGACAAGCTAGATAGAGCCACATTCGTTAAACCCGACTTCATGGACCATCCGATATCGTTCCTACCTCAGGCTGTCCATCATGCTTCGAAACTTGAGGCTCCGCGGAATGGCTGCCTTCTCCCCCACGACATGCCCGTGCCTCAACTCCACGTATAGCTATTCGTCATAGTTGTTTGACACTTACTCCGACCTCAGACTATGGCCTCGCTCTGACTCTGTAGGTTTTCAAGTCAAACTCGATCATCGTCAAATTCCAACAGGACGTACTTGCATCTCACCTGATTTCTCATCCAACGATTATGTAGCAGCACAATCTGGACGTCGCTCACAGGGACCTTTTGACACCGGATTTCCCTAAGTCCACCGACCATATGTCCTAGAAATCATCTTTCGAGATCATGCTGGACACACGTTGAGAGCACAAATTAATAGCTAGCCGTGCTGTCAACATGCGATGATAAACATGTCAAAGCCAATGTTCACGTGGCAGATACTTCGCCGCAGTCTCAAACACCAGCGCGACTCAGTGTAGCTCGACTCTGAGACTGAGCAGTTACGGTTGATGCTATGTCGCCCCTGCTCAGATCAGGCAAGCCTTCGCATCCGAAGTCATGGGCAATGTTGTTGCCAGTCTTCAAACAGCACTTGCTTTCGGATTAAGCTCGCTCACAGCCTCATCGTCTTACTACTGCCTCTTTACATAAATAGCAGCTTCTCGTTCCTCCAAGTCATCCTTTCATCCACACACACTCATTCGCCTATCGACAACCACAACCGACCAATCAACATTCCTTTACACTCAACTACCTTCATTACTTCCGACTTTCTTTCACAAAACACAAATCAACTCGTACGATATCGCGGATTACAGTCGACACCGATCCTTCGCTGACTTACCGTCTAGATCACAATGAAGTTCGCTCTCGTCCTCTGCGCTGCTACCGCCGCCACTGTTACCTCCATCCCTATCGCCGAAGCAGGTCTTGGCAGTGGACTTGGTGGTGCACTCAGTGGCATTGGAAATGGCGCCGGAAATGCCGTCGGTGGTATTGGAATCGGAGCAGGAAACGGCGTCTCTGGTATCGGATCGGGCGCAGGCTCCGGAGTCTCTGGTATCGGCCAAGGAGCTGGATCCGGTGTCTCTGGACTGGGAGTAGGTGCCGGGGCTGGTGTTAATGGCATCGGCCAGGGCACTGGTAGCGGTGTCTCCAAGCGCGGCATCGGCAGCGGAGCAGGCGCTGGTGTCAACGGCATTGGCCAAGGAACTGGCTCTGGCGTCGCTGGAATTGGCGCGGGAGCAGGTTCTGGGGTCTCCGGAATTGGCCAGGGAACCGGTTCAGGCGTTTCTGGCATCGGCCAAGGCACAGGCTCAGGCGTGTCTGGAGTTGGACAGGGCACAGGAAGCGCTGTTGCTGGCATAGGAGGTGGCCTGGGTGGTGCTCTGAGCAGACGCAGCAAGCGTGGTCTGGGTAGCGGCCTTGGAGGCAGCGTCAACGGCATTGGCCAGGGCTCAGGAAGCGGACTCCTAGGCCTCGGACTTGGAGCTGGCAATGGAGTCTCTGGAGCAGGCCAGGGCGCAGGAAACGCCGCTGCCAACGTTGGTGGAGGTGTTGGTGCCGGCGTTGCATAGATGCTCCCGGCGGACATCAAGATTTCGTATCTCCTTATTTCATTGCTCTTGTCTGTTGCCTTCTGCTTCTCGCATACTTTCTACTCGCTAGCCTGTTAACTACTTTTTCTTGTTGGCCAACAACATCTTTCTTCATCTCTGTTCAACACATCCGATAAGCAAGTGACTTTCGAGAAAGTTGTCGTCTGCAATCAAACGATATCAGAAGAGCTGGTACTACAGGCTCACAAGATCCTGACCTTCAATGTTGACTCTGCCTCCGACAGCTACGGAGCCGACGGCAGCGTGTACCGTACCACAGATTTCTGTGCTGGCCTCACGACATTTGCATACCCTGAGAATGTCTCGCGCGAGATGCGCGCCTTCGTCGCAGATCTCTCGTCCGGTATATTAGTAGCCGAGAAACTTGGCAATATCGATACTTACGTGCTGGCAGCAAAGTATTGTCACAAGTTTGTCAATGTCCATCCCTCCGCCGATGGCAATGGTCGTATGTGCCGTCTAATCCTCAACATCCTACTTCTCAGATATGCAGGCGTGTTTTGCGTGCTTGGAGAAGACGAGCAAGAAAAAGATGAATACCTGTCAATCGCAGCAAGGGGTAGTCAATCAGACCAGATATGGAAAGAAACAGATGAAGAGGAAGCTACTTCTATAGAACGACCATGGGGTGAACTTGCTCTCCTTGTTCTGCACCAAAGAAGAATGACGTGCAAGAAATCCTCGACGAAGAAGCATTTTCCAGAAAACCTACCAAGTGTGAACTCGCGAGGAACGTGCAAGCTGGTCACGAGGTTTCGGAGCGTTCTTAAAACAGGAGAGATGAAGAAGCATGGTATCATATTCGGCTGATATAGACTCAAACTAGCTACCTAGCCGATTCAACTGTTTCAATTCAACCTCACAGAACTGATCATCTCATTTGTCGTTACCAGCATCAAGAGCTGGTGGCTGCAGAAGACTTGGTAGAAGTGGTTTTCGTAGCTTTGGTCTCCTTCGAAGTAGACTTCGTCGTCTTGCTGGTTGTCGAAGTGTCGCTGGTAGTAGTCGATGCCTGATCGGCAGTGACATAATAGTTCGCATATGTCATATAGTTGTTACATCTGTCCATGGCAGAACCCATAGCCGAGCTCATCGAAGACATCACATCATCCATAACGCTAGAAGTAGCGCTACTGTAGACAGACATGATAGCGCTCGAATCCATGCTCGCAAAGTTGACAGTGAAGACGGAGCTAAGGCTTGTGGTATCGGCCGAGACGGTGGCTGTAGGAGTATCGGTCGCGACCGAGGTGGTCATGGTGGTTGTCTGCGTTGCTGAATTGCCATCGTACATGGTCATAGTTGAGACCGCTGGCATACCGAGAACACCATGCTGAGTGGTGGTTCCGAGAATGGCAAGGATGATGGAAAGTGCCTTGGAGTTCATTTCGGAACTTTTTGAGCGTAGGAAAAGGAAGTCGATGGGTTGAGATGGATGATTTGAGTTGCCAGGGAAAGGGCGAGATGAGGTTATATGTAGGCTTCCAGTACAAGGGTAAGGGACTGTCGTCGTCTTCTGTACACCGTCCTGTTACGTGTGCGAAATCGGATATAACTCAGAGTCACCAACTTGTTGGATGCTCATGGACAAGGCTTCTTGGCAAAGAGACACAAGCAAGCTCGTCCTCCACTGACAAAGCGAAACACGACATTCACCTTGCCTCAGGTGTGTGAGGATCTGTACTACCACAGAGGTCATGCTGACATGCCAAATTTACTGTCAAATGATACGGACCCAACACCCGAGATTTGTGCAATAGACTGCGTCTCTTGTCTGTCAAAGACCTCGATATCTTTTGCCTTTGCCGCCATGGAGTTGTAGAGGGCTGAAAGATAGACGCGAATGGACGAGATGGCAGCTCAAGGACATACGCAAGCATACTGACCTACACTGTTGGTCGTCCAGAGCATACGCAATCAACAAGCAGAAATCTGTCCGAATATAGCTGGCTGTAAAGGAGGACTCCAATGTATATAGATCATCGGTCGTCACTATCGATGAGTCTCCAGTGCGGACCAAATCAATATCATCAACGAAAAATTACAACAAAGACACAGGAAACAGCCACACAATGTTCAAATCACTTGTCTTCTTTGCAGCAACGATTGCTCCGGCTCTCGTCCGAGCAGACTTCTGCAAAGCTACGAACGACGTCTTGTTTTTCTCCTGGTAGGAAGAACATCCTCTTTGTTTGTCAGCTCTATTCTGACATCTTATACAAGGACCGTGAATCTCAGCGGCATCGAAGGCGGTTGTGACGCGACCGTCAATGGTCAAAATTTCCAAGATGTCCTACAGGGCGAAGGAGGTTGTTTTGCAGTCACCAACTTCAACTGTCAAGACCCCCAAGGAGGCGGCACTGCCTTTACCTTCAACCAGTCCGACTTTTGTGACGGCGGGTCAGTCGCGGATGCGGTATCTCAGGTGTTCAATGTGGCCGGATTCAGTTGTTCTGGACAAGGTCCGGCTTGATCTATCCAACATTTCAGAAACGTGAAGGCAAATGGTATGATAGTGCTCTCTTGGTGTGACAGCATGATTAACTAATTCTGGATGTCAATGACCAAATGAATTGAACCGTGATATGTTTATGGACTCTCCGTCGAGAGGATGCATGTCTTCCATACAACCGGTATCCGGACCAGATGTGAGGAGCTGATAGAACCGCGACAGTTTGTTGATAGATAAATGACCTGTTCCCCTATAGCTACTTGCTGTACGCTGCGGTCGATTCCAGTGGGTATCAATCACCTTAATCTTCTTGCCCTCAAAAGCCGCTTGGCCATCCTGAAGGTTTCCCGGAAATTTGAGTTCAGCTAACATTTACAGGCGTGACTGGTCTTGCAGGTGGAGCAGTGGCCTTACCACGACCGGTCATGCTGGCATCAGTGATCTATAAAAATGATCTGGGATGTTTGGTATGCAGGATGAGGAGATTGGGAGTTAATGACAGAATTGAGACCATGTAACCTTGCGAAACACTGATTGGTGTATATTCAATCGTCACAGGCCATGCTGAAGGGTCTCTGTGTAAGGATGTTTGTGTTGTGTAAGGTGGGCAAGAGCGAGCTGGCTGCAGCAGAGTTGTCAGGCACTGCTTAGTCATCGGCACTTGCCTTGGCAGTCATGTTGATCATGCTTGGGGATCACCATATAAGCCCTTCACATGTAATGCTCCTGGAATGTGATTCTCGCTGCAAGACCGCAGGTGGTCTATGGGCTCGAAATGTGATGCTATGACTGAAAAATTCTGAGGGTTATGTACACAAAACATCACCCTTCTTCCACGTACGGCCACAGTCAGCTGAAAACTGGGCATCCCGTCCGCTCTGCCATACATAAGCAGTTGAACGGCAGATTAGTACTACGGTGGGTGACCACGTGGGAATCCCTGCTGCTGTACGTTTTGTTTTGTCTTTGGCTACTTCTGGGACTACCCTTTTGGTCTCTAAGGTACCAGAAACATCCATCGCAAACGGACGCAGGGTGACTTGAAGGCAGATAAACTCGTCGCTTGAATTATTCGTTATGTACTGAAATGTGGTATACAACTATGTAGAGATCATGCTGAACCACTAATAACTGTAGTCAATGTATTCGTCAACCTTTGTCTTGTCATCCACATTTTGCTGCGGCTGTTCCTGGGTTCTTCCCTTGCCTCGTCTCTCGGGAGCAGGTGACTCCATGGAGAACGAAGTAGATCTGCTACCAGGAGTCAGAGCGCCGGGCAACCAGAATGGGCCAAGTCCGCTGCTTCTGCTTCTTTCACCAGCCTTTTCGGCCAACGAACTCTTCCTCATCTGCGACTGGTAGGCTTCGCCTTCAGGCTCGTCTTTCGAGTGTTCCATAGCACGAGCGACCATTCCAGGGAAGATATCAGGACCAATGGCGTCGGTTGTCTCGCGCACCTGTTTGGCAAGAGCGTTGCGGTGAGCGCGAAGTTGAGTGAGCGAAGCCGAAGAAGCCGGGTTCAGAGCCACGAAGAGTGGAGGAAGTGACTTGAGGATATCCATACCGATCTCGCCTATGCGGAGGGCGGCCAAGGAGACAGAAACCATGAGAGCGAAGAAGAAGATAGAGAATTGCCAGAGAGGAACAAAGTCGGGAATGTAGGTGTGTGCGCGCAGGTACCAGGGCAGAGCATAGGTGTATTGTCCACCGACGCGGTTGTAGTAGAGCCAGAAGCTTACAAGCGCTGTGTAGTAGATGTACAAAGCCGGAGCCAAAGCCATTGCGACAAGAATCTTCCAAGTAGCCATGACGTCGTGTCCTTGAAGTTTGACAACTGAGCCAGCAAGTGCTTTCTTTTGCTTCTTGATTGAAATCATCTTTGAAGTGACAAAGACTGGCCAGAACATCAAGATACCTGGCAGCGTACCCAAACTCAAAAGCAGCAGTTCCCCGAGGCGATAGAGAAGTGTAGCCAAGCACCACCACCAAGGACGAGCAGAAGCATCACCCCATTCTACCTGGTGGTCTTTGATGCCCAGTGCGCGAAGATGACGGTTGTAGTCAACGACTGCTTTCTTCAGATTCACCACGCGCGGATCATCCTGGTACTTGGTGTAACCTTTGAGAAGGCGTCTGTTGAATTCAATGACCACAGGAAGAGGAAGCTTGCGACCAGGAGGGTTGTAAAGACGACGTGTGGCCTGAATAAGTTGCAATGTTTCATGATCCGGACTTGGTTGTGTGACTGCTGCTAGACCTTCGTAGATAGTCTCCAACAATGATCCGATAGCATCACGCTTCTCAGAACCTCCAGCTTTGAACGCCTTGACCTGGTCTGGGTGTACGTCGATGGGATTACCAAACTCGATGACTGCTCGTGATCGGAACTTGTGAGCATGGAAATAGTTCATGCCAGCCGGGATAATGGTAAGTCCACAGTCTGGATCACGGGCCAGACATCCCAGAGCCATGATGGCGACACCAGCTTTCAAGGGTAACAGGTCGCTTCTGTCGTGAGAGCCACCTTCAGGGAAGATTCCAACACAAGCACCCTTGGCAAGCTCGCGGTAGACAGCGTCGAACATGCGGTTCTGGTCGATATGAGGTGCGACCTTGAACTTTGTGCCCTTGATCATGCTGCCATCTGGTGCTTTGCTCTCGCCAGTGAGCTGCATAATTGAATCCTCAGTCTTGAAGGGTTCACGTAGGCGGAATTCTCTTGGACCGATAATCTCCTCGATGTACTGACTTTCAGGTGCTGCTTTCGAGCCAGGTCGTTTTGGCATGATGATGCTGCCTCCGTGCATGTACTGACCATTGAGGAAGTTTGTTCCGACGCCGCGAACCAGAGTTGGGTCGTTCTCAGGATCTGGCAGGCAGATGTAGCCTTGTCCGGGCTTGACATGATCCATGGCTCTAGTCACCGGCAGAGAACCCATTTTGCCAGCCATGGCACCGATATAAGGTTCCTTCATTGACTTTTCAGCTACCAAGAAAGACATGCGACGTCCCACATGTTGCTTCAAAAGGCGCATGAGGATGATGGAGTCAGCAAATTGATTCGCATGTGGTGCGCCAACAATGATGACTGGGCCCTTCTTTGGGATTCTGAAAGTGTTTCTCGGGTAGATTTCTCTGAAGAACACATCCAGAGCGAGGTTGAAAGTTCCCAATCCAAGATCGTACACCCATGGTGTCAGTACTTTGCCGTTATCATTATTCTGCTTTGTGACCTGCTTCTTGCTGTCGTTCTTCGTGTCCTGGACATGTTGCGAGGCAGTTCCGTTCTGTGTTGAAGCTCGAGATGATTTCTGGTCATTTGTTGAGGCCATGTTTGCGCCGAGCACAGCTGAGCTTCAGAGCTGCCTAATAGCTCAAAACTCTTCTGCGGGCACCACAAGCTCGAATTGATATGCTTCGCTGTATGCGCGTCTGTCAAGAAGACACTTGAGGTATGTTTCAGCAAAAACGTGGAAGTAGCGGGTCACTTTTGGTCTCTGTAAGATCTTTTGATTGAGGAAATTGGTGCGAGTCAGGATTTCGCGTCTGATCATGCCACACAGACCGCAACTTTTGCCGAGGTTACATCACAGCTACTGACTTATGATCTTTGCACATATAATACGTGTCTCTTGGACATCGCAGCAATTGGCTATAACGTATTACATTGTTGCCTAGATGTATGTGTTCAAACACGGCATGATGTTCTACGACTGTTTTGGCAATAAACATCATGGGTCACCGTATCCAGTCTGAGAAAGGAAACTGCCATTAAACGCAAATGATGCCAAAATGCTTGGCCAAATTGACCAGAACTCCTGATCCGAAACACCCATCCACCATAAACGCCATTCATATGCCTGCAAACTTATTCTCTACGATCAACTTCCGATTCTGAAACATATGAAGGTCGTCGAGGTGCCAATTGCGCATCTGTGTCTGCAAGCGCCGCCTCGAAGCTTATGCCGAAAGACGCGGCTAGGTATGAAGCATAACGTCTTCTGTACGCGTACGATATTTGCGCTGTTGACGATGCGGAGTCTGCTTGACATCAGAGACGTTCCAAATATCAAATTCATTCAAGAAAGCAACTCACCTGTATGGGTAGTCGTATCTGAATTCGCGGGATATCTGAATGTACCAAGACTTGGTCGTCGAGGACTTGATTCATTTGCTGCTGGCACTTGCAGAGAGGATGACATCGAGGCATTTGTTGATTCAAACATCGTGATATTGCGAATTCTGTTTGCTGAATGCAAGTGTGTGGAAGTGTCGCAATGCAGACAAAGATTGTGAGTTAAGATATATTCCTACCTTCATCTGTCGAGGGGAGTGTCCTCTTTATGTGAGGCATGCGGTGTACCCGCTCAGCAAGTAGCATCACGTCGTACTGCACCTCAATTACGTGAAGGTTCAAAGAAACCAGCATCATCAAGACACTGCCCCAAACATTCCTCAAAACTTAGATCTGCATCGCTCCTGCGGCTTTGCGCGATTTCATGTTTACCACCAAATTTTGAGCCATTTTCACGAAAATCACGCAAGACAACCGCATGTCCTCTAGGCGACGAATCGACAACAGAATTCATCGAAACGAAAACATGAGCCATTTTGGACCACTAATCCGATCGATTTTGGATTGAGTTTGAGTGGCAGCCATATGCGCCACACGTGATGGAGTGGTGGCGCTGGTCTTTTTTGATGCCATGTCTACATCTACAACGACAATTGATCATAAGGTCAGCTTACCCATGTCTACATAGCTGAAGCATCCCTCTGACCGATGGTGACTTACACCGCTCGATGCGTGTCTCCATGCAGGCTTTAGGTAAGCTCATAGCCGTTTAGCCCTTTCACATTGGGTTGCCGTTTAGTGCATATTTAATGAGGCATCATGAGATACAACTACCTGTCCCCAAAGCAGCTCAAGAGCGATTCTTCAGTCGAGCAGCTGTTCCTGATTCCCCTTGTGCCTGGTGAAGACTCCATCAATGTCGTCAGCCAAAATGCGGGGCCGGGTTCGGCTCCTCCTCCAGCCTTCTCCTTCGGGAGAACGCACCATGATCACTTACTCTTTCACGGCTATACACTGTGGTGATGAGTGTCGAACTTGCAGATCTACTCAACGAAACCTTGAAGTCGACCTTGTATATATAACACTTCTTTCAAGACATTCAGAATATTCATTTATCTTAACTACTCCTCTTCTTCGTGCAGGTTCCAGACTACATCATGGCCTTTCTCTCAGGTGTCGGCGTGCTGTCGGTCGTTCTAGGACAAGCTCTGGCTGAGTCTGGTGTCATCAGTCCCCTTGCGCAAGCATGCCCTGGCTATTCTAACAATTCTGACGTGGTCTGCATCAATCACTATGCATCGGCCATGCCACCTACATTCGATCGTCCTCATTCGACCGGAGGAGCGTTCTTTTCAAACGATACCTTTGTGGGAACCCAGGTTCCCTCTGATCCGTCATGGAGACTTGTGAACAATGCGACTTTCGTTGTCTTCGATGAGCGAGGTAGCCAAATCCTTGGAGCGTCTCCTAAGCTGGAACACGTCTTTGCTACCCGCAATGACTCTATTCACGAAGGTCCTGTATATGTTCCTTCTTTGGACGCAATCATCTTCTCGTTACCCCATCAAGGTATCTACGAGCAGCAAATCATCCATCTCAATGGTTCGACACCTCGCCTTGACAACTACACCACCACTCCTCCCGTATACGCAGTGAACGGAGGCAAACTTTTCAATGGAAAGGTCTACTGGGCTGTTGAAGCAGGCTTCTCTTTCCCTTCTCCTCAAAATGGATCACTAGTTGCTCAACGACCTGGTATCTATGAGCTCGATCCTCTGACCGGCGAGGTCACCGTTTTGCTCAACAACTACTTTGGCCAGGCTTTCAACAGCCCAAACGATCTCTGGATAGATGCTCAGGGCGATATCTGGTTCACGGATTCCTGGTATGGCTATGCCATCAATGTTACCGAATATCCTGTATTGCGTCCGGCAACCTACCGCTTCAGACCTTCTACCGGACGTGTCTCGATTGTTGAAGATAGCATTGCTCAGCCTAATGGCATTGGTATGTCGCCAGATCAGCAAACCATGTACATCAGCGACACTGGTGTGACAGACTTTGACAACTATCCGGCCAACGGTACTTTACCTCGTTACACTTACAACCCTCTTGGAGGCAACTCGCTGTACGCTTTCGATGTGATTTCTTCGCCAGTCGGGTCTTACATCACGAGCAAGCGACCTATTTATTTGGCTCAGACGTTTGGAGATGACGGCTTCCACGTTGCTCAGAATGGATATCTACTAGCAGCTGAAGGTGGAGGCGTGACTGTGTTGAGTGCATATGGCGAGGTACTGTTGCGCATCGAGACTGGCTTTACAATCAACAACATCCAGTTTGCCGGTCCTGGAAGGAAGGACCTTTGGCTTTTCGGTGAAGGCCCAATTAGTCGCGTGACCTGGGATTTGGCCGGTATGGCAAACGAATGAGCTATTGTCATGTAGCCTTTGGAATCTGTATACGAGACTGTGGAAAGCACTATAGACTTCGAACAATGGTTTGATTCGTCCTATGCGAACCCGGTGATTAGCAGGAGCAGAATGGTGAGGAAAGCACGAGAGGATTGTAGTGGCCAAGAGTTCTGGCCAGTCGCAGAGCCTCAGCACAGAGTTTTGACCACCCTTTCTGTTTGGATGGATGCAACGTTTCTCAGACCTTCATCAATAGAGTCAACTATACTCTTGTTCTTGTATTGCTTTGATTGAAATGCTCATTGTTGTTTCTCGGTACCATTAGCGGGATGCTGAAAAGTTTATTGACGGAGACGCGTTTGACTGCCTAAACTTTGAAGAATCTCGAAGAACGTCAAAGACATCGCCAACAACAACGCGTTCGTCGGCCAAGCATAACACATAAGATGTTAAATCACATGTCACTCGAACAACAACACACCATTGATCCGGCAGATACATAATGTCGTCCTTCTTCAGGTCAGCGGCAGACATCAGCTCTTCTCGTGAAGAAAGCACTTCAGATGACACCAGCGACGAATCAGATAGTGATCAACAAATCACGAGAGTGCGCACTTTGGGCTCAAGTATTGCGGCCGAGGAACAATCGGCACCTGGTGCATCGCAGGCACTAGCGGAAGGTTCTCGGAGCTCAAGCTACCATCGTGACCTCTTACTACACGCCCTACTCGAGGAACGCTGTTACAATGAAGCATTGGATGACTTGAAAGCGGCCGGGATTATCAGCAAGGACCATCCACAAGTTCAAGCGCTAGCAAAGGAGAAGTACTCTCGACTCTCGCGACAACTCGGCAGATATGGCCTCGAAACAGGTGACTTGGACTCTGACCAATTTGGACCTCTTCGCCAAACTTATCGAGATGGTTTATCTGTAATCACGCGCAAATCTGTTGACCTCCAAACACCGATTGAGGATGTTCTGGCGCAGTCTCAAGCCAATGATTTGCCTGGACCTTTGCTTCGTTTGATGGGAGGAGAACAGTCAGCAACCATCGATATGAGCCGACGCTTTAGTGATCTGGCAATTGCCGGTTCAGACTTGCATGCTCAACCCAAACTCCTTGGCAATGGCATACTTCCTGGGCATCCTTTGCTCAACTCAACACGATACACTCGAGACTTTGAAGAATTTGGCATCCTTGGTAAAGGCGGCTATGGAACTGTTTTCCGATGCAAGCACAACCTGGATGGCAGACATTACGCAATCAAAAAGATACCGTTAGGACCGACTCGCATGCGCAAGATTCAAGAGAATGGGCAGGCCGAGCTGGATCACATTCTCGTGGAAGTACGGACATTGGCACGCTTGGAACACCCGAATATTGTTCGGTACCACAGCGGCTGGATCGAGTGGGCGCCTCTAATATCCAACAAGCAAGCTCTCGAGTTCAATGGTCACAAGCTGCTTGAAGCACCGAAAGAATCAGAGGAAGATGATGTCTCGGAAAGCTTCGACCGCAACATACCAGCTATCGATGTCCAGTTTGGCTATGACGATGACGATGACGATGACGGAGATCCTTTTGAGATGTCAACTGGTCGACATCAACGTTTTGCGACCCAGGGAGAAGAAGACATCATTTTTGAGGATTCTAGAAGATCAGGAAAGACCGCATCCGACACCCAATCACTACAGCCAGGGTAAACTATTAGTGCAGCTGCCAACACCAAAAACTAGATATACTAATGTTGATCATAGATCATATTCCGAAGGCACACTGCTGCAAAAGATACCGAGTCGTGGCACAGTCGCAAGCGTGAGCGACGAAAGCGAAGTCGAACTTATCACACGCAAGGTCGAGCCATCAGAAAGCAGCTACGACACATCATCATTCAGCACCAATCAACAACATCACGCTTCTTCCTCGCCCTCCTTGGCGCTTCACATTCAAATGTCACTATACAGCATGACCCTTTCCGACTTCCTCGCTCCAATTACATACCCGATCGCCAGCGATAATATATCCTCCCTCCGCCACTGCTTCCACGCGCATTCCTCCTTAGAGATTCTCTCCTCCATCATCGAAGGCGTCGAGTACCTTCACTCAGAAGGCATAGTCCACCGTGACCTCAAGCCTGGCAATATCTTCCTCGCCGTACGCGAGGGCTCAAAACCTCCTCTCGGTGCCCTATCCTTACACAACTGTCCGTCCTGCATCGGCCGAGATGTATCACGTCCTTACAATGTTAGCATCTGCATTGGCGACTTCGGACTTGTCTCTGCCATCGCCAGACCAGAAGATACACCTCCTATGGCGGGTCCTTCGTGCAAGGCAGTAGGCACAGAGATATACCGTCCTTACACTGTGACACGTGACAATCATCCCAGTCTGGATGTTTACGCTCTAGGGATCATCGCCTTCGAATTACTTCATCCCTTTGGCACTAGGATGGAAAGACATGAGACATTGTATCAGCTCAAGAAGGGCAACATTCCTGATGACTTGGACTCGAAGGTCAAATGCAGAGGAATGGCTCGATGGATTTTGAGCATGGTTGAAGCGAACGAGAGGCGATGTCCTACTTGGGAGGAGTTGAGGGGTGATTTACTCAGTCTACTGAAACAGTGCAAAGCTCGCTGATGAACGGATCCTCTGAGCATGTGCGAGGGACTCTCCACTCTTGTCGCTGACCAAAACGACCATGCAGCGAGAAGCACGATAGAGCGGATCATAACTTGCTCCGAATGTACATAATGAATAACAAACACCATAAGGGTCAGCCCTTTTCTTCTTGGCCTAGAGATCAGAAGAGAGCAATATTCCTCGAGAAAAGATTTGTCCCTACCTTTTATTTAAATGACCGCTGATATCACAGCACACAGCAATTCTCTTCGACGGAGCTCCAGTACCGCAATACCGCAATTGCGTGCCTGAGCACATGCTCAAACCCTTGTCCGAAAGCAGAGTCTATATTGATGGTCATGCACGCCAAGACTAAATATATTGCACTACAGTGACTCCACCTCTCCAGCTTCCTTCGACAACTCGCCGCCTATCCTTGCAAACCACTTGTCTTCCTTCTGCATTGGAGCGATCAAGTAGAATAATGACCAAGAATGTCATTCGCGTGAATTTCATGGAATCTTCTGACACTCATTGAGCTAACAGCATTGAGCAAAAGACATGATTGTACCTTGTGCCTGGAGTGTTACAGATATTCCTGGTCCCTGCGCCCACATGATCCTTCGGAGCCAGTATCCACCAATCGTTCATCTGTTGTACCGCACTTGCTTATAGGCAATCCTACCTTTTCATCTATTCTCCTTCGCTTCGAACTTGCAATCACTGTATCCTGATTTGCGAGTATTGCAATTGCTCAAACAGTCCAATGGCCTTAGAAATCCAGGTGCAGGGCTCAAAGGTGCGGCCCGTGTTGTGCATGGTTGATATTGCTGGGTCAGTACCATGCATATGGTAGACGAATCCTCCAGCAGGGCCTTCGCATATATGAGTGGCAGCGTAAGCGCTGGCAGAGGTCAGCCATTTTGCTTATCCTTCATTTCTTGTACTTGATCTCCTGCTTGGGTTCAAATTGTCTCTCGTTCGTCTCGACTGAAGCTTGATCAGTGTTGCAGCTCTGATCAACATACCAAGTACACCACGAGGGATCTGCAGTTGTAACAAGATTAGGGCTTGAAAATGATGATCGCAAACATGGATAGAGTCACACGCTTGGTGCTCACAGCTTTGCTCTTTGCTGCGACCGGCGCTGTTGCGTTCCCACAGCGTGAGCCTCTCTGAGTCTGTTTCAATTCTATTCTCTGACGGCATGAAAGGCACTGCGTTCACGAACTCGACGACATCAAAGACGACGCAGACTTCCGTATCCTCGGGTTCAGAGACGACACCTGGTCCCAGCCTTACCAGATCTTGCGGGTTCTGGTTGCCAAATGAGATCTTCTTGAATTCTTGGTGGACTGAACATGCCACATTCACCGTCAGTATATGTTCCTTATATAATAAGTCCTCAAGCTCATTTTTTCCCACTAGGTTGCAACTGAAGTGGACTACTATATCCAGTATAACAATACACTCGTCTTGGCCAACTCGACCTCTCGCTATGACGGTTTCACAGCCTACTACACCAGTACCGAAAGCGGAAACTCAAGCACAGTTTACACTGCAGTTTACACAGACTTCGACCGACTTGCCACTATGGGTGTTCTGGCGAGTATGCAGTGGAAGTTCCCCGGTGTTCCTACAGACTTGATCTCATTGCTGCCTTCTACCACGGATGAGTTTACATATGCCGAGACTAGACTGCATACATACTCTGAGATCACCACGGAGTGGGGCATGGAGGCTACGAGAACAAAAACTGTAGTGTAAGTCTATGCCAACTATAACGCTTGATTTTACTGATTGATTACACAAAGAGCCTCGCCTACGCCTTATGCGGAGCCTATCCTCGGTATTCTCGATGTCAAATACCTGAATGAATCTGGAGATGTTGTTGAAGCGAACAATTATACCGACCTGTACACTCTAGATTACACTGGCGGTGTCTGGTTCGACTCAGTCGTCGATTGGCCTTGTGAGTTCTTCTCTTGTCGCCGTTGTACATCACACCTTCCCTAATCATCACGGCAAAACAGCAAAGGTATATTTCGACTCCATACCTCCCGAGTTCATCGAATGGGTTCAACGAAACGCCAGCGTCTCCTCTTCGTTCCCTTGGCTGAGCGAATGCACGAATTTTGTGAGCAAGCGACCCACAGGAGCGCCGACTGTACATGTTGTGGTGAGTACGCTCACACACACGACAAGCTCGATCGTTGCAACGAGGCCTGGAAACATCGGTGGAGCTGTGCCATCAAGCAAGACAACGTCCAGAACCAGTGCACAAGCATCGCAAGATACATCGACTGAGGTCAAGCCTTCTTCGACTACTCGTCTGCAGACCTCTACTACAGAAGCGGCAAAGCAGACTTCAACAAGCGATATCAGACTTACTTCGGCAACATCTGCCGCACGAACCTCTGCCAATCAGTCTCCAGAAACAACCGTACAACAAGCCTCGTCAACATCTATTGAGCAAGCTTCGCCAGATACTTCTCAGCAGATTCCGTCTACTGAAGCCGAACAGTCTCAGACAACGATCTTCCAGCAGTCGACTGCATATCCGAGCAGTGCAGTGGACAATGGCGGATCAGCTCAGCTTATCAGTATTGAGAATGATGGAGGAGCAACATTGGGAACGAATGTCGTCTCTGATGCTGCCCCACACCCATCGGCGACCACCAACGCTGCAGGTTCTCAAGCTGGCACGCAGGTATCTTCTATCAAAAGCATCCCAACGAACGGCCAGGCGATCACCACCGGAGGATATACCGAGCCTCAGCAGACCGGCGTAACTACATCAAACGAGATTCCTGGACCGAGCACAGCTCCTCAAGGTGCCGATGCGAGCCAAGTCACTTCTCCTGGAGCTGTGCAAAGCAACAAGCCTTTCTCAATATCTGGAACAACAATCGCAGTTGCACCAGTACTCACTCTCGGCTCGGAAACTGTCACTGCCAATCCTTCCAGTGAATATATCATCAGCTCGCAGACACTTGCACCGGGTGGTCCCGCCATCACAGTAGGAGAAACCACATACTCTCTAGCACCTTTTGTAAGTGCAATCGTTGAGAATGGGCAAACTCAATCTCTTGCTCCTGCGTACTCTGTGTCTGCTGTACCTCAAATCACACTAGGATCTTCAGTCATCACAGCAAATCCTACTGGTGGTTTCATCTATGCATCTCAGACCATCTCAGCAGGAGGCCCAGCAGTGACTGCTGATGGCAACACCTACTCGCTCGCAACATCAGGAGCCACTACCTACGTAGTCCAGAACGGTATAACCCAGCAACCTGCAGCTGTGCAGACTGCAGCTCCAGTACTGACATTTGGAAACTCTGCTGTTACCGCAAACTCAGACTCGGCGTTTGTCGTTGGCTCACAGACACTCGAGGCAGATGGCTCGGCGATCGTAGTAGGAGAAACCACGTACTCATTAGCGATTTCCGGATCATCGACTTTAGTTGTTCAAAACGGGTTTACTTCGACTCTTGCAGCGCCAACCGGAAATACGCCTGGAGTCGGTTCTGTCATCGCTTCATCAGCAGAAGTGCATGTAGTTGCCAGTGTTTTGGCTACGAAGGTTACCATTCAGTCGAGCGTTGTGACGCAAAACGCGGCTTCTGAATTTGTGGTTGCCGGACAGACTCTTTCGCCTGGTGGTTCTGCTGTTGAGGTGGAAGGAACGACGTATTCGCTTGCTCCTTCAGCTTCTGCTGTTCTTGTCAATGGTGTGACTTCCGCTTTACCACTGGCTCATACCTCGCCTGTGGTTTCTGTCAACACTGATGCTGTGGCGCCTGCGATAACTGTTGGCTCTAGCGTATTCACTCGAAACTCTGCTTCCGAGTATGTGATGGGGAAACAGACTCTAGTACCGGGAGGTTCGGCTGTTGAAGTGCAGGGAACAACATATTCTCTTGCTCCTTCTGCTACTGCTCTCTTAGTCAATGCAGTGACCACTTCACTTGCTGGCGAAACCACAGCAGTCATTGTAGCTGGACAAACACTTTCCCAAGGATCTGAAATCGCAATTCAGGGAACAACCTACTCACTTGCTCCCTCGGGCACCGCCGTCATCATGAACGGTCAAACCTCCGCTCTACCGACTAGTCCTGCAGAAGAAACTCCTCTCTTCGCCATCGGAAGCACAACATTGAAACCAGGAGAGGCAGTCACAGTACAAGGAACGACCTACTCTATTCCAACTTTCCCTGCCTCTGAAACAACCTCCGAACCTCCTGAGGTAGTCATCAACGGCAAAACGTCCACTTTACCTGCTACACAAGGCACAGGAGCTGCTGTACTGAGCGGCCTGCAGAGAACGACGGATTCACTGTCTGGAAGTAGAGTCACAGGATCGGCAACGATCACCTCGACGCAAGATACGGAAAGTGCTTCAAGGACACAGGGTGTGGCTTCGACGTCAACAGCAGGAGCTGGGAGATTAGTACAGAGAGTTGCCGGCGATTCGATTGTTGCTGTTATGCTGGGTATCGTTGGTATGGTTCTCTTCTAGAGGGCCAATCCTTAGGACGTGAATGGTGAAGGGTGGATTCTTGCTTTTCGAAATCTTAGTAGTCCTTTCGGAGTCGAGGTAACCAGGTAACTGGAAAGTTTCACATACGCATCCTGATTTGTTGATCAAACAATCTTAATCCAAAAAAGAGAGAGAGAGAGAGAGAGAAGAAAATGTAAACATAAATGTCATATCAGCAGGGCAATCGCTCTAAAACAGCAATAACCCGACGGAGAGGTAGGTTCAGCAAGACCAGGAGTATAATAGATGATGGGGAAAAAACAGAAAAACAAAATCCAACTCCCCAAGATCCGCCTTTGCGGTCCAGCCGCCTCCGACACCCTCAAGAAGGCATGGATACGGTTTACCTAGACCCGCGATGCAGGCGCGCAACCAAAATGCAGCAATTTTTTGAGAGCCACCTTCCTCTATTCGTCATCCTTGACGTTACCGTTAGGCTCGGCGGCGACCTCGACCATCTCACCCACACCCTCAGAAGCATCAGTGGTGATCTGTTGTGCCTCATCAAGGTTGATTCCCAATCGAATTTCCTCCTTGCGTTGTCTCGCAGCCTCGGTTTCCCTTCTCATGGCTTCCAAGTTCCAGGTATCGTCGTCTTCGGCATCTGAGTCTTCGTCGTTCCAGTCGCCCTTTTCGAAGAGAGCACGTCCGGTGGCTTCCTTCATCTTTTGGGCTTCTTGTTCGGCGGCCTTCTTGTCCATACGTTCCTTCTTCCATTTTGCGAATGTCTCTGCGTTGACGGGTGTCAAGGTGCCGGTGAGTTTGTGGCGTTCGGAATCGAGGAAGTCTTCGAGTGTTAGGGTGTTGAGGGGAGATTTGTCCATGAGGGCCTTTTCGGCGGCGCGTTGTTCTTTTGTCTTGAGGACGAAGCTAGAGGAGTGTTAGTAAGAAGATAAAAGTAGTGCTGAGCAGGAAAAAAAAACATACCCTGGTGGTAAACTGTGCTTGTACATGCACTTGTCGCCGCCATTAGGACAAGTCCAGAACCAACCGTACTTGCCATTCTCGACAGCCTCGATAAAGTACTTGCACACCTTGTCGGTCGTTGTCTTGGGGTTACCGTGCTTGGACAAGACAACACTGCGCAGCTTCTCCTCATCCCAATCAACCATATCATCCTTCTTCCTCTCTTCCTCCTGCTGCTCCTTCTCCAACTCTCTCGTATCGGTGTACAAACTCTTCTTCTCTCCCTTGATACCCTGACTCAAGTCGTGTGAGAACTTGCACTTTCTTCCCTTCTCACAAGCACCCTTTTTGAAGAACTGACACAGCACAGTCTTTGGGTCGACACCAAAGGGAACTTTTTGGATCTGGACGGGCTTGAAGAGTTCGGCGGCTTCACGCTTTGCGGCTTCGGCGGCGGCCTTTTCCTTCTCGCGTGCTGCTTTTTCGGCGGCTTTTCTCTTTTCGTCGGCGGGCAGGTTGGAGGTGGCGGTGATTTGCTTGATTGCGCGTTGGGCGGCACCACCTTTTTTGTTCTTCATACCGAAGGTCTTGTCGACGGCGACCTTCTTGGGCGCATTGTCCTGCTTTTTGGGCGGCATGGTGGGCGGTGGCTAATGAGTGGTTGTGGCGATGCGAGAGAGGAGTCGGTAAAGAGTGCAAGGCCCGTGGTTGGGTGTGAGACAGCGGGTGTATAGACAGATGAAAGAATTGTATGGATTGCAGAAGTTGGTGGCTGCTGCTTCTTCTTTGCGCTGTGTGTCCCCACCTTGTCGTCACTCGTCATTCGAGGGAAAGCGCACTCGAGATTTGTGAGGGACAGCGTGAAATCTTGGCGTCCTCGCTGCACCTTCCCCATCTGGACGGCAGCCACTGTACACGTACGCTCAGGACACCTTGATCATCGACCTATACCGCATACTCGACTACCTCAATTCACAACCCAACCTTGGATCTGAACCACTTGCAACCAAATCAAAGCGTCTCCTCACTCCACAACTTCTTGCATCTTTTTCACGACATCCCGTAAGTCTTCTAGTCCATGTCCAAAACAGCCCAAGCTTACCAACACTACAGCATCGTACACCTCACAAACCACTACAATGATTACCGACGACCAACTCTACCAACTCGCCATCTTTCTCGGCAGCGTCAGCATGCTCCTCATCGTCCTCTACCACTTCCTCGAAGTCAATGCCGAAAACGATGACAAGACTCCTCTGTCCGCCGAGCGCAAAGCAGACACTGTGCCTGGTGCGAAGCCTGTCAGATCATAAGACATACAAACTCCAAGAAAGGAAGAGACTGCATGGGGATATGAATGCTTTACATGGCTAGGCGTTTGATGGAGTTATACAAGAAAGCCGGTCGCTGACATGTGCTTCGCGCGACCGGCTGTTTTCGATTCAATGTACAGGGGGATACCAAAAGAGTTATGTTTTGTCGTGGAATTATATCTTGATTTTTTTGTGTCGTCTTTTAAGCTATGTACATGCGACAAGACTTGTGGTCAGCTTTCTTGCAGCCAGGGCTTCGTCCAAGCTATCAATGCTTCCTGGGCTATACCTCTGTGTCAATTCCTCCTCGACATCATACATCTCATAATCCCTTGATCAATCATTCGGGTGGATAAGCAGGTCCATCCTCGTTGGGATCCACAAACTCAAAAAAGTCTTCGTCGTCAAGAAAGTTGCGTTTGAACTCTTCGGTAAACAAAACGCATCCTGCCTTGGTCAATGCAGGTCCAACGATTCGTTTCTTCTCCTCCATCTGCTGCAGTAGCTTCTCGTCATTCAGTCGAGACCCAGTGAGGTTGCTAAGCCTTCTAGCTGCCGCTTCTGCTTCTTGCTGTGCTTCCCATTCCTTTGATCCTTGCCTGGGTGGTGCCATGGATATGATTGGCGTCACCAACCTGCCGTGTGAGTCGGAAAGATATGCATCTGACTGTTCAGAGTAACGGTCTGAATGCCAAAGGTTAGCAAGAAAGGGTGAAATTCTTATTATGCATCAAAGGGATTCAAGAGCCACCTGAGAGTCCTGAGCGAGGTCCATCACCCAGTGTGCGCGAGATTGGCTTGACGTGCTGCGATTCCATGTGCTCCATCCATTGAGCCATATCATCAAAAGCAGTCACCTCGTCTTCTTGGAAGCATCCGAACCATGCGCATTCATAATCGCCCTCTGCTGTCTTTTTGCCGTGAAGTTTGAGGACGTGTTTGCGAAGTGTGTCGATGTTGTGCAATTCCGCACCGCAGTCTTCCCACTCGCACTTGTACACGTTGAACTCGACTTCGGGCTCCTTGACTTCGACAACAGGTTCAGGCTGTCTGTTACGACGCTGCTTTGGTGGTGCGTAGCTTGGCGCTGCTTGACCTCGAGATGTTCGCTGAGCTGCTGATGACTTGGAAGTCACACCGTCACCACCTTCACCTGCGGCTGCTGCAAGTGCCGCCTTACTATGGATGCTCTTGCGCCAACCGACAGGGCGACCCTTTTTCTTGATCGGATTACCATTCTCATCATACTCGGTTACTTGTGAACGGAACGCCGAATAGCCCACCGGCTTGTCTGGGATCGATGTCGCTGACATGTTTGGTGTTTGTTGTTTACGAGGTGTGTCAGTCGCGATGGATGATGTTGCGCGTTGATGGATGTCGGTATGTCGGCGGGCCGCGGGTTTAGCCGGAGATCTTCCGTTGCCAACACTCGCGCTGGCAGTGACAGGGAGACTCTTACGAGGTCGTCCAAGCTTAGCCTTGGGGAATGGTTTTCTCATACGGCCTTGGTTGCCCTTGCTGGTTTCAATTTCGACGGCAACAAGCTGACTGGTTGATGCGTGTCGAGCAGAGGTCGAACGAGCTGGTGTGCTTTCAGTTGTGGAAGCTCCGCCAGTGGCAGCAGTAGGACCATCAGAAGTGAGTGGTGCTCCTCCTTCGTCTTCACTTCCACCTTCATCATCAGCATCTGTTGCGTTCCTCCCGTTTGTCTCTGCTTCAGCTGTGGTTTCTCTGTCTGCCTCTGTAAGCTCAACTGGTTCGACTATCGGCTCACCAGGGTCAATGATATCCCAGCGAATCGTGTCAAGATCAAACTTGTCCTGTTCAACATCTTTGGAATGCAACTTGAGGAAGTTGTGCATTACGTTGAGATGCTGATTCAGAGGTCGCATGTCTGGATGACGTCCTGTCGCCAGAAGAACATCTCGACAGATTGTCCGCGGATCATATCTGGACTTGCGCGCAACCTTGGCACGTCTGACCGGTTCGACTAGAATTTGGTTCTTAAGCTCCATGTGTTTGCTGACAATCATTGGACGTGCAGCCGTAGCAGCACTTGATGGTACAGGAGCAACATTAGCAGGCCAGAATTGGCCATTGAAGTAGTACTGCTGGATATGGGGTGCACCAGGATTGAAGTGACCATTGCTATGAGCATTATTGATTGGTTCTGAAGCCATAGTCATATCATACTGTCCAGTATTGGCCTGCTTTGCTAGAGGCATGTCCTCATCAGAGTCAGACTCCAATGCTGTCATGTCAACCAATTCGCCAAAGTTACGCTTGCGAGCTGCTTCGCCCTTGTTGGCTGGCGGCGGCCTTGGTACTGCTGGGGGCGTCGGTCTCGCAGCGTTGGGCGCTTGGCTGTGTGGCTGAGAGTATGGGCTAGTGTACTTGCCGTGCTGATTTTGAAGATTTTGAATCACCGCTCGTTGCTGCTGCTGTTGCTGAAGCTGTTGGCGCTGAGGCTGATGCTGAGGTTGAGGTGGTGTATATGATGTTGAGTATACTGGCGCGTCATCTACAGGAGCCCACTGCGATTGGTAGTTTACAGTTGGCGCGTCAACAGAATGCGATCCAGAGAAGTATGGTTGCGAAACTGGTGGAGCCGATATTGTCGGAGGCACAGAGTCGCGGCTGGTAAGGTCTACCACGTTCGATCGTTCTTGGAGAGCAGCCACTGCAGCACGACTGGGTCGACCTCGCTGTCCTGGGAACTTGCCGATATTAGGCCACTTCTTTGCTGCTGGTACAGATTGTGGCGTAGCTTGTGCAGGTTGAGTTGAAGGCTGAGGTGGAGGAGCTGCAGCTGCAGGTGGCGCAGGTTGCGCTGGCGGCATAGCAGGAGATGCCGGCTTGGTCTGGTTTGCTTTTGCAGAATCAGGAACAACCGACAACAAAGCACGAGCAAACTGCGCGCGGTCAACATACAAGCCCATGCGTTCTAAACTTTCGCACAGAGTCATATATGAAGGGTTTGGCGCAAGCAGTGCATGAATCGTCTCAACCGAGACCAACTTCTTGACATTCTCCTTTCTTGCATTCAACCACCTTGTAGCCGTCTCAGACAAAGTTGCCTTCTTACCAGGAGGCCAGATAGCATTGGGGCCTCCGGGAGGTGCAGGCACGCTCACTTGCTTACTAGTATTCGGCTGGGTATTGGTACTAGGCCCAGCAGTAGCAGACTGAGCAACAGCGCTAGATGTTGAAGCAGGAGGGGCTGAAACCATAGGCGCCTGAGGTGCCTGGTTTTGCGCGGGTGTAAACACAGGTCGCGCCGGACCTTGGGATCGTTGTGCTGAAGCTTGAGCTGCAGCTGGAGCCGGAGTGTTGCCTTGAGATTTTGAAAGATGGGCCTGCCTCTCACTCTCCCACATGCGTGCAAACATCTGTGGATCGGCCTGGTTAAGATCGCGCATCTTCCTGAAAATTGCAGCCATCTCGGTTTCAAGGTCGCCGCCATTGTTGCCACCAGAGGTTTCTTCGGCCATAGCAGCAGCCATCATCCTACGCCCAGTGTCTTGGACTGTCGTTACCGCAGGAGGGCCATTTGGTGGACGTTGTTGAGACGACATGCCCTGAGTATGCTGTTGGTATTGCCTTCGCTTGGCCTCCTCCTGGTTGGCAAGTTCTCGTGAAAGGCGCAGACTCTCTTGTCTCTTGGCCTCTTCCTTACGCTTCTCCTCAGCCTTCTGTTTCTCTTCAATTTTGCGCTTCGCTTCTTCCTCTGCTTTACGTTTGGCCTCCTCTTCGGCTCTTCGTTTGGCTTCCTGCTCGGCCTTCTTCCGAGCTTCTTCTTCTGCCTTTTTCCTTGCTTTTTCTTCTGCTTTCCGCTTTACTTCCTCTTCGGCCTTGCGTTTCGCTTCTTCTTCTGCCTTGATTCTTGCCTCCTCTTCTGCTCTTCGCTTCTCCTCAGCTTCAGCCTTCCTACGTGCTTCGGTGAGTTTACGCTGCTGCTCCGGCCAAGGATCGTAGACCGCAACGGGATCAACAGTGATGGGTCCAGAACTGTAACCTTGATCCGGAGGGTTTGATTGACGGGCGTATCCAGAGCTGGCTCGTTGGTGAACTGAGCTTGGAGTGACACTTGGCGCACGGGGTTGACCAACGTTAGCAGATGTGTGTGAAGCAGTCGCTGTCAAGTGATGATCGCGAGGGTTGGTCGATGCGACAGAGGATATGCTCGAGCGAGGACCGTTCGGCTGTTGCTGCTGTTGGCGAGCTGAGTAGGGACTGGACGGGCGAAAGTTGGAGGCAGAGTAATCGTAGGTTGTGGGTTGATTGGATGTGGTCGTCTGGGCTCTTGGCTGTTCGGACTGAGTATATGAAGAGTATGAATATGTACCAGTATTAGATGTGGGCTGAGAATAGGACTGGGCAGGGCTGTAGTTGGCAGTGTTGCTAGCTGATCGCTGTTCCTGCTGGTATAGTGGAGAAGGATTGGCGGCTCGTCGATCGGACGTATTCCATGAGGAGTCTGACCTTGAGGTGGATGTATGTTCCTGTGCGCTCAAGTGGCTCAAAGTTTCGGCAGCACGGCTCTCTGTTGACTGGTAGTTGTAGTATGGCTGGTTCGAGTAACCTGCAGTGTATGATTGCTGGTAACCAGGAGGAGCGGAAGGCTGTGGCTGAGGAGTTTGGGTCGTCTGTCGCTGCTGCGTGGCAGGCTGTTGGGAGGTGGGGGTATAATAATTCTGGTGATGTTGCTGATTATATTGACTGCCCACAGGATCGTAGCGAGTGCCGTAGTGACTATTGTACGGGGCCATCACGATGCGACAGCATGAGTGCTATGGAAGCTCAATCGAGAAGTCCAAGACGCGACCACCGGGGCCGTACGAAATGACGCGCCGCACTGTCCCCGGCGATGAGGCCTAGAGATGGCGGTTGTTATTGTGTTTCCTTCCGCCAAGATGAGGTGTGTACAATTCCAGTATGTACATTGATTCAACAGAGCAATTGCGACTTGAGTGTAGATTCAGCGCATGCTCTTGCCCACCTCGTCCAGACATCACGCATCATCCATCGGCGCAAGCACAACGCGCGAAGCCTCGGAAGTCCAAAGTGTCAAGCACGGGCCCGACAAGCTTGCAGCCAAGACGACGCTAACTTGTCGCATGTTTGTCGGTGCAGCCCGAGGATCTGCCGCACTGGCGCACAGAATTCTCAGTTCTGCTGCTCTCTACTGCTCGATCTTTGTGACGACCAGCGACTTTTGAACCCGACAGACTATCCGGACTCGCCCAACCACCGACAAGATGACCAAGATCAACACCTGTATGCGCTTTGATCTCGCTGATGCATCTAACCACTGACCCTCGTCCGCCCAGCCCTGTCTTCTTCCAGAAGAAAGTCGCGCAAGGCGCACTTCTCTGCCCCCTCCAGCGTCCGCCGCACCATCATGAGCGCCCCTCTCTCCAAGGAGCTCCGTGAGAAGTACAACGTATGATCGCCCCGAATCAATCGACGACGACGCATTCCGCACAAGAAAGAGATGGAGGCATTGGGAGAAACACGGCACCAAAAATCAGACTTTGCATCCGCTCGATCAACACTCGTCGCACTCGACAATCATCTACCACACCAGACCTCGGTCAACTACAGCACTGCCACCAGACAGCGCCAACCTCCGCGACGCGACCTCGACTCGATGACCCACACACGACCATCTGATGCCGTTGTTTCTCTCAGAAGACCTATGCACCATAACCCCCCAAACCAAAAACAATGCTCGTCGATCGGCTGTCTTTGTATGATGCTAATAAAAGTGTCGTTCAGGTCCGCTCGATCCCCATCCGCAAGGACGATGAGGTCACCATTGTCCGTGGCTCCAACAAGGGCCGCGAGGGCAAGGTCACATCTGTCTACCGTCTCAAGTGGGTCATCCACGTCGACCGCGTCGCCCGCGAGAAGTCCAACGGCCAGTCCGTTCCCCTCGGCATCGCCCCCTCCAAGGTCGTCATCACCTCCCTCAAGCTCGACAAGGACCGTGAGGAGATCCTTGCTCGCATCGCCAAGGGCCGTGAGCTCAACAAGGAGAAGACCCAGAAGGCTTAAATACTTTTGACCTGAAAAAAGTCTGTCGTATCAAACGAAAAAAGCTTTGCTGTCTTTCTCCAAAATCTTCATATTCCCCCAACCCTCTCACTTCAATGAGAGCACGACCGAACAACCTCCTGCTTCCTTGTTCCTCCTTTTACTTCTAGCGCGTTTCCGGGGTTTTCTCTCCATTGGCAAATGGGGATCATCAATTCATGGTTATGAAAAGGAGGTTTCGATCAATTTTTGTCGGCAATGAAATAAAATCATTTCAAAAAAAGACAATGCAATACTTTCGTTGTCCGACAACAAGCGCGAGACACTTATGAGGCATACTTTCTCCTCGACTCATGTGACTGACTTTTCCTTCTCTTCTCCTTTTCTACTTCTGTCCACCCACCGCTAGAATATCTACTCACAAGCCAACAAAACCATGGCCTGGAAGAGTTATACGACTAGCGAAGATTGAATGCCCCGGGGCTGAATACCCCTCTCGCCTGCAGACCGTCTGCTCTAGACTTTTTAGTAGGGTAACCGGTTTGATGGTGAGATACATATCTACTACACGCAACCTTGCTGATGTCTAACGACATTTACATTTATTGAGATGGTGTAGTCTTGTCGTCTAACAGAAAAGGTACAGTCTTGTATATATTCTTGAATTAATACGATGTTCATATCTTTATTCTTGCACATTGCTGCTTCTTGTTTGCTCTTGGTTTGGTAGTCATTCTTGTTACGTTTCAAGTGATGTGGTATAACCAGGAAATCAAATATCAAGCTCACTGATGCCGATTGCCTGCGCCCTTTCTGGAATATATTTTTCTATCGTTCTTCTAGCACATCTCTCTGGTGTCCATTTCAGAGGATCCTGTCTAGAAGCGAGTCATATCGTTCATGTCATCGCAAGATGTGTTGTAGCTGTCGTCTCCTTGGTTCTGATGTTGCAAAGAAAGATGCGACTTTCTCAAAGGATATCTTACCTTGCCAGAATCAAACTCGTTGTCCAATGATTGATCTCTCAAAGTGAAATGACTTGCTTGAGGATCGATCTTGGTTTAGATAGTGCTCATCTCGAGTCACAATATGTTGTTGGATAAGCGGTCTATCTCGTTACCGTCCCGTAGCGGTGAATGGCAAAGCAAAATCAGAGGGAACATGAATTGCGTCAGTCCCAGCAATTATAAACATTACGATGACACAAGTGATATTCAAACATCTTGAACATTCTTCTATACTGCCAGGGTACAGTATTGAGGATATATACCATCACAATGGTCGGTCTTGTTGCCCAGCAAGAAGTGACAGGGTCACCACGCCTACACCAGAGAACCACCAATGTGCGACCCTGACCTTCGAAGTTTTGCTACTGCGAACTCTTCAAAAGTCTCAAGAATTATGAATACTGATCCCCGATAGAAATTAAAGCACTCGACATAGAAACAAAGTGTTTTGAATGCTCATGACTTCCAAATTTTTCTGCCCCTAGCCGTTGAACTGAAGTCTGTACATGCAAAAATGATGGATGGCTACAGTAGTCGTCAAGCTTCGACAAAAAAGTTTTCGAAGTCGCCACTTCCACGAAACACATCGCCAAAAGGATAAACCACTGCCAGAATTCAACAGAGATACAGTCATATTGCTTGTAACGGCAACGACAAAACAAAATGATCACGCCAGGGGTCGAACCTGGAATCTCTTGATTCGTAGTCAAGCGCCTTGCCATTGGGCCACGCAACCGATTATGCTGAGTTACTGGCCAGAATATTATATCTCCACATACCAGGAGTTAAGGCTGAGGAGGTATCTTTCATTCCTGTCTGAATGAGCTCAAAAAAATATCAAACCAGTTGACACTTTCGTATTCCAAGCGAATGACTTCGTTATGCTCTACAAGCATAGCTCTAGATCATTTCTCTATGACCAGCTCATGAATCTTCCTCTTGCGTGATGTGAGCTCCCTCATATAGTGCAGAGCTTAGGGTCGTTTCCGTCATATTGATGATACTGCCTCTGCAGAGCGTGACTGTTCCGACATAGCTTTCGACAACATAGAGCGAACACGCGCCTTGTGTTCCTCGTTGTCGGTTTCTCCATACGCACAAGTCCTGCCTTCAAGAGCATCAAGCGCGCTCGCTCCCGAATTATCCTTGATCAGCGCGTTAGCGCCACGACTCAGAAGTTCTTCCACGAACCAAGAACCCGAAGTTCTGACAGACAAAGCTGCTATGTGAAGCGCTGTTTGACCCCGCTCGTTCTGAGCATCAATGGCTGCACCATTGTTCAACAACGATACCGTCTGCTCCTGACTCTGGTACCTTACTGCTCCATGTAGTGGTGTGCAGCCCTCATACCTAGAGGCGGTGACATCGGCACCGCGGTCAAGCAGAAGTTTCACAACCCGAGAATTTCTAGCCACGTCCAGTGCAGTTCTATGTTCTTCATCAAGTGCATCAATTTCTGCACCGTGGTCCAGTATCAACTTGATCATATCCTCGTTGACACTTTCTTCACATGCTAGATGCAACAGAGTCGAGGCTGGGACCCACGTGTAATTCACGTCGTTGTTCTTCATGGGAGCACCATTCTCGAGCAGGAACTGGAGCAATCGAATATTTTCAAGCAGTGCCATAGCATATGCCACAGTGAGGAAAGTAGGCTTCCCACCATGACCGAGCAGCATTCTCAGGATTCGCAAAGCGCTTGCTGTCTCATTTGGATCGCCTAGACCTTCATCGTCTCCCCATACAGTTGGTGGTGTATTTATGATGGGAGTTGCGCCATTTGCCAGTAGTACTCGCACAGTCTCTTCATGACAGTTGTGCGTTGCCGCTCCCAGAGCTGTTAACTTTAGGCGAGAGACGTAGGTATAGGTATCATCGATAGTCTGTGCATCGTGTTCGAGCAGTCGAGAAACAACGCGATCCAAGCCACATAGGGAAGCAAAGAACAGAGCAGTCATATCGCCAATCTCCTCCCTCGGGATTGCGAAATATTTCTTGTCGGTCATCCGGATACATCTAGCGCAAGGACTACCGGGATGCAGTCCAGTTGTCAGAAGCTTGACGATGCGCTCTAAAGCCCTTTTATCAGTCTGTGCTATTCTGGCATGTTCAGCCCACCAGCGCGAGTAGCTGATGAAGTAGGGCAGGTCCCTCGTCCTGCTGTTTGGTTCCTCCATCTCTTCCAAATCGTGCCAAAACCAGGACTCTGAGTAGCTGTTGTAGAACTGTGCAATGCACATGTCAGATAATGCAATATTTGCATTGAGCTTTTCTAGGCTTGGCTTGAATGTCTCGTGAATACAGTCGGAAGAGAGATATTCCCGGACAGATAAATGAGCGAGTCGAACAAATACCTTGACCCCTGACCAATGATCAACAGCGTCGAGGATGACGAGGCCTGGGAGTATCTTGACTATCTCGATCGGTACAGGCAATTTGTTTCTCGGATCATAATATAATCCTCCTTCACCCTGCCGGATGGCTAGCGCGTCGACAAGTTGGTTCAACGTGAACTCTCCTAGGCCCCAAACAAGCAGTTGAAGCATTACTATAGCCTTCTCTTGGTTCCTAGCATCGACCCTTGCTAAGATACGCGAGTAAGTTTCGTCCAACCCGTCCGGTAGATCGTCGAGAGCGTTACGGAGATCTTTAAGATCCAAACAGTTCTCCAGAGTATCCAGCTGGCATGTGACCCATCTAAACCTAGCATGGTCTGAGTACAGTTCCTAATCGAGGAAGACCAAAGTAGCTTACATTCCACTTGCTTTCTCAACCAGTCTCGACTCGATCTCGATCTGAACATCTGGAAGACTTCTCCACCTCTCGAGCCTTGGATCTAGTTGAATTTGACTTTGGACAAAATTGCTGATGTCCTTGTTCACATCATCTGTTCTGATGGGTAAGATATGTCTCTCGGGCATCCACTTGAGAAATGCAGTTTCAATGTCATACTCTCTTCGAGATGCAACGATAACGTTTAGCTTACAGGGCGCGATACTTTGGTCCGCAGAGATTCGACGAAGCCATTCTAGCGTGTTTTTCTGTTGACAAGATTCGTCAAGTGCATCGATCACGATTCTAGTATGGGCCGCCTGGGTCAGCATGCTTGCAAAAGTGTCTTCCAAGGATGTAAGGCTAGGTTGCTCGTCTCGATCAGCATATCTCTCACAAAGCCGTTCTAGGGGATGTCGTGATGCCTCCTCTTGAACATATAGCTGTTGAATGAATCTCCGTAGCATGTTCTCATGTGACTGCTTGTCTTCGTCACTGAAATCGAAAAAGAAATAAAGCAAATTGATGTGGGATAAGGTTGGTTCTTTCTGCAGGTGCTCGATAACAATGGAGCTGAGGACGGTCTTGCCACAACCTGCAAGTCCATGAAGCCACAGGAATCCGTTTTCTTCTACCTTCCAGTTTACAAAGGCCTCGCTTTGTAGGAACCAGAGTCCAGTTCCCGGATGACGCAGATGAATTGCTCGATTATAGTTAATTGACGGATCAGGTGCATGTAGCCATTTACTAAGCCTGTCCGATAAGGCATAGCCACGAAGTTTATTGACATTTTCATCGGTGTTGACGACTGTTTCCCGAACTGCTCAATGGATCAACATTACCATTCAAATAATTGCTCATGCCGATAGTACGTGATTCTGCTAACCTTCATGTAAAATTTCGATGGCCTTTCCTGTTCGCTGTATATCCGCACAAGGTATGACCTCGAGCAACTCCTTTGCGAACGCAGCCGCAGTCGCAGCGGCATATCCTTGCCAGCGATCATTCTTGTGTGAATCGGCATAATCGCAAATGCCTCGAATCACTACACAAGGGAAGGTGTTCATCAGACCAGCTGCCTCCATTTCGAAACAAATGCATTCTTCTCCACTGTCTTTCGCAAGCTTATCTCTTTGAACAGCATCCTTGACCAAGGTGTTGCCGGAAGCGATGATACCGTAGTGAATCTCGGCTACAATCTCTCGTCAGCAGTGGAAGAGGTAGACAGCATGAATGGTTGCACAGCTTACGGTCGGTCGAATCTCTGGCATCTCGAGGTATTTCTCTGGCTGGATCACACGCTGTGCAGCTTGGGCCACCCATGTGTCGATACATCGGCTCGAACAGTTTGTCGTGATCATTTCCTTGGTATATATAGCTAGGCGTCTTTGGCCGGCGTCTCTTCATGAGCGGGTATTGCTCCAGCATCTTGTCAAGGTATTGAGCAACCTTGGGAACAGATTTGATGTGCCGTGCCTGCAGACTGCTCAACGCATTCAGGAGCACAAGCGGCGGCATATTGAGCATTCCTTTGCGTTCGAAGCTCCCATCTGCTTTGGCTTTTCCAAGGTCGTATTGAACAACACCTCCACACGTGCCGTCAGGCTGGCTGACAACGACATCTCCCAGGCGTATGTCAGAATCTAGTCTGGGAATACCGGCTCCGATTCCGACCATCAGTCCAATCCTGATGTTTGGAAAGGATGAGAGCATGTGCTGGGCAGTTGTAGCGGCGGATATTGTCCTATAAACGCCAGCGGGAAGCGATGCGATTACCAGATTGTGTTCTCCCATACGACCAAAGGTATAATTGTTCTGATCCGAGGGTGAGCGATTGAAGTCAGTCGGAGTGTCATGCTCCTCATCAAGCATGGCGGTGGCCGCTGCGAGTTCCAGAGGCAGTGCAGAGATCCATCCCACCGTATACATGTCACCACTTTCAAGAGCTTGAAGGTTAGCCATCATCAGGAAAAGTGTTGCGGTACAGGACAAAGCAAGAAATGAAATTCTGAGGGATTCCCTCCATACTTATCAAGTCATCCTAATGGCTGGCCCAAATCGGTCGCGAGGCTGAACACATACATGCATGATGGCCAATAGCGTACGCAGATATGCAGTCCGCATGATCTGTGATCCTTGGATATGCAGACGCTAATGTGTGCATCATCCAGGGCTGTGTTTCGGGACCGACAAGCTGCTCAGACATACCATACTCGCTGGTAAGTGATGCCTTGACCTCACCAAGAAGAAGGGATACTTTGATTATGCTGGCAGGTCGAAAGGAACAAAAGGTAAGTGCTCGCGAGAGTCCCAAGTCGTCGGAGTTAGGAAGGACAATCCCCGACGCGAACCCCTCCTTCCTCTTTGATCACGTCACTATTCTCGACCTCGAAGCTTCCCCTCGTTCTGGTTGCTTTCAAATCAACCTTGATGTGTTGAGTCAACAACAGAGATATATTCATCCTCCATCTGGCCGTCTGACCGTTTGACATTAGCTGCAAATTGATCTCCCTTCTCCTCGTACTTTGACACCCGCAGCATACACTCGAGACCCCACCATGTCGAAAGCCTTTGCAATCATCGCAGGTGTAGGCCCAGGCACCGGCGCCTCTTTAGCCCGTAAATTCGCCCTTAGCTACCCAGTCGCACTTCTCGCTCGTAACCCCGACAACTACACCTCTCTCGTCGACGAAATCAACAAATCAGGCGGAAAAGCCATTGGCATCTCTACCGACGTAGCTTCCTCATCCTCCATCCAATCCGCAATCTCCGAAATCAAAGAGAAATACGGCGACAAGTGTGCCGCAGCAGTCTTCAATGCTAGTGGCCCGTTCGCTAGAAAAAGTATTCTGGAATTGACGGAGAAGGAGTTTACGGGTGGTTATGAGGTTTCTTGCAAGGGAGCTTTCTTGTTTTCGCAACAGACGCTTCCGTTGTTGCTTGCACACACGAATGATGAGGGAGCGAAGTATCCGGGTACTTTAATCTTTACTGGCGCGACGGCGTCTGTAAAGTCAAATGCTTTGATGTCGGCTTTCAGCACTGGCAAGTACGCAATGCGTGCGCTATCTCAAAGTATCGCGAGGGAGTTTGCACCAAAGGGTGTTCATGTCGCTCATGCCATCATCGATGGAGTGATTGATATCCCAAGGACGAAGGAGTGGTTGAAGGATATGCCGCCAGAGGCAAAGATCGAGGCTGATGCCATTGCCGAAGCCTACTGGAACTTGCACACACAGGGCAAGAGAGCATTCACGAACGAGATTGATATCAGACCCATGTTGGAGAAGTGGTAGGGAGTTTGATGAAGTCTCATGACCAATGCTATGAGAAATGCTTTGCAGAAAGGGCAATGGGGTATCATTCGCGAATCCAAAAACGCCGTGTTCAAATCAAAAAAAAGTGTCCGCCCAAACATGTGTCTAGAAAAGGAACGTGGGCAATTCATGCTCCTCCTGCTCTTCAATCTTGATCTTCTTCTCCTCTCGCTCACGTTTCAATCGAGCTTCCCTACGACGTGCGACTGCTGATGTTGCAGACTGGGAAGGTTGTGGAATAGAAGGAAAGCCAAAATCTGGCTCCAACTTGATCTCTGGCTCCAGTCTCATTCCTGGAGAGGGCTCGTGTGTCGTGCGCTTCGGAGGAGGTCGGGAGATCTCGCGGTCAATGCTCTTGCACTTCTTGTGGGAGGATCTGTCGGAAATGTCTGAGGAGGCTGTTGACGACGAGGGGTGGTGAGACGTCTGCTTGACTTTGCTCGGATGTGTGGTGCGTGGGTTCGCGAACTGTTTGAAGATATTGTTCCGACGAACTGGCGTGGGTGTTACAGGTTGACGAGACAGTGATCTAGATGGCTTGGGAGCGTCGAGATCATCGTCCGTTGAGTTTTCATGGGTTTCGACCTTAACTTCCTTCTTGACCTCCAGGCTCTTCTCTCGATGTAGCGGTCTTCCTCGTATATCAAGTGGTCGTGCTCGATCGAAGCCAGCAGCAGCTCTTGTACTGCTTCGTCCAACAGCTTTCATTGGCTGTAGCCTCTCCCTCTTCCTCGGACTCATCATCAAGCTAGCAAGATGTGTGCCCTCCCAAGGGTCAGCCTCTTCCTGATCCTCCTCTGCCTTCGTGACAGCCTTGATACCGGCTCTTTGCACCTCTCCCAGCTTCTTTCTCTGACCATCTTTGCTCAGTTGACCAACCACAGGTCTGGCAATCGCATCTGCACCTCCTAATGCTCTTTCTCTCTTTCTGGCCAGCTCTTTCTGGCGTCTGTATTCTGCGTGTGCGAGGTGTGCAGTGAAGAGCTGAGCAGTCGCCATGAACTCATCCGTCACCATTCTCCAGCCATCATCGGCGTCCCAACCCGGGCGCATGAATTCTTGCTTCGGAGGTGCGGGTGGAGGAGATGTTGAAGGCGAGCGAACGGTTGTCACTGCCCGGCGAGCGACATCTTTTGGCGTGCGGATAAACTCATCGAGAACATCGGGAGGTGACGATGGCGGCGACGGGTCGACTTTGCGGCGTTTAGTTGTTGGTGTGGTTGTGGTTCGGGGCTTCCGATCGTTCGGAGCTGGATTGGCGAGCCATGGTAATGTTCGCGGCATTTAGGATTGTGGTGCGCCTGTCGGTTCAGGAAAGTGAGGAAGACGCGTAAAGTGGAAAGTGATTCGCGTGTGGAGGGGTGAAGATGACATGCGCCAAGTGAAAGTCATGGAGTTGGAGAGTCTCCTTTGTTGCAACATTCACCATTTGAAAGTATACTTCCAGAACATTATACGTGAATATCGAGAAAGACAAGGACTGGTCCACAAACATGTTGGTGCTGCCTATATGCTTCAAGAATCTTCCATTGCATTTCTTGTCTACAGCAATCAACCTAATTTTGGACCTGGAACATCGGACACGAAATGCTTCATCAATGTCTGATTGTTCTTTCGCTGAAGCCTTGATTCCATCGCTCTCTCCTGTCGCCTAGCTGTTTTTAATTGGCTGCGCTGAGCTAGTAGTATTGCACGTTGCTGAGGAGCAGGAAGATGCGCAAGAGCAAGACGATCATTGTTATTGAGTGAGCCGAGCTGTTTGTCAATCTTCAAAGCACGAAGGTCTTGTCTTGTGAGTGCTTGTTTGCCAGAAGACTGATCAGGTATCGATGAGAAGTTGAGGTTTGAGGCCTCTAACGGTGTGTCTGAAAGCGGCAGCGAAGCCAAATATTGACCTGACGATGATCTTTGACGCTGTTGAGTGGATCGTACAGAACGAGACATGATCACTTTTCCCGAAGGCAATGTAACATTATCGCCATCGATCTCGACTCCTGCACCTTCTCCTCGAAAGTCCCAAAACTCTCGATACTCGGACTCCATGTCAGAGATGTCGAAAGCACAATGCTTCTTACCGAGCATGTGTTGTTGAATTGCTTGGGTGTTACGTCTTTGTGTGCCACAGGTCAGACATTCGTGGTATACCGAGATGACGAGATTCAGGTATGCCAGAAGAGTTGTTGGATCGACTGTCAATTGGTGCGGTGACGGAATTGTCATGCCGTGGGATTTGGACATGTGGTCGAGGTTGGTATCGATATCTTCCGAAATGCGGATGCAGAAGAGGCAGTGTGCTGGGTCAAAATCCGCATCGAATAAAGCTTCCGATGTATCATCACAATCGCTTGAAAGAGTGTTCTCCAAAACGTCATCTGTGGTGGTTTGAAGAGGTTCATCATGAATTGCATGATTGTTGGGCAGAAATTCAGTGGTGACACCGGAAGTGCTAGTCGTGGTCATTTTGATTGAGATAGGGAAATGAAAAGAACAAGAATGTTATGGATGCACCTAACCTCTTGACATGACCTACCATGATATATACAGCATGTTTGGCTTACTGACCAGCATAAAGCCATGGTTGGTCACACAGCACTGCGACGAATGAACTGTCGCGTATATTCTGGTTGACTCATGCCTGAGGACGCTCTAGACAGATCGACAGGTGTCCAGCCAATACTGAGGCACTCTGTGCGCCTCACTCAGTGATCATATCATGTTTGTATACCGGTCATTCAGGGAAGTGTTGTAATAGGTTGTTGTCGTTGCAATGAGTCAGAAGGTCAGCCAATAAACGGTGCACGTACATGAGATCTCCCGAAGACCCTGACCGGCACTTATTCATGTTTATCTTCTACATAACTCGAGCATAAATTCGGATGCTGGAACGGTTCACCCACTAGTTCGGGATTTGACTTGGCAGGTGCGTATCGGAATTCTCGAACCTCGACCATCGCGATCTTAGCGGGCAGCCACTGGCCAGCCACAAATCGGCGATGGTCCCCGGTCACGTTCAGCAACAGATCTCGATGCCATGCGAAAAACAATAATCCACGAGTCTCCCCGGGGAGTCAACACGCGTGAGCTGCGTCCAGAATCTCTTCTTCAACAACCATGCCATGGATTCTAGGCACGACAGCCCGCTAGGTCCTGCGTCTCCAGACGGTATAGACTGGACGCAAGATATTCCCGATACTGATCACGTCCGCTTCTTCCGATCAGCAAAATGGGAGTGCTCGCTGCTGGGACCCGTGCAGTCTTGGGGCACCGCGCTTCGTCTCTACACATATCAGGTCTTTGCTGACAAGCGTCCGAGTTGCGTATATTGGTGTGTACAGATTCCGTTCTATAATCATCTTGTCTTGTGTTGACGAGATCTCAAGGGGACCGGAAAAGGTCGCCATCTATAATGAAGGCTTCGCAGAAGCTGCTGATGGGGCCCATCCTTTCTTGATGGGTCATACCTTCGCAGAAGCATTTCCTGAGATCTGTGACGATATCATGCCTGTCTTTGAGACTGCTAAAAAGACGAAACAAGACTGTCCAGTGATAGAGATACCTCTCATGATCAGAAGGAACGACTTCCTTGAAGAGACCTACTTTACTGGAAACTTCGTTCCACTCAGAGGAGACGACGGTGAAGTGCAAGGATGGTACAATTCACTGACTGAAAGGACGAGGCAGAAGATCACTGACCGCAGACGAAACATGCTGAATCTGATTGGGGTCCTTCCCGAAGGTTGTACTTCCTCCACTATTGGTTCTCACTTCATCGATTGCTTCCGGACAAACTCGTTGGATATACCGCTCGCTCTTGTATGGAAAATAGACGACGCCTCTCTCTCGACGCAACCATCTCGTAAAGTGAAGCTCGTAGCAAGTCTTGGTGTGCCAGGAGGTCATCCAATGGCCGAACAACAAGGATCTCTTGACAGTGAGGAGGGCATATATCCGCTTTTGAAGAAGGCAGGAACCGAACCTACAACTTCTCTTCGTGGACCAGAATTTGATGGCGTTACCTGGGAAGGTTTCGGGGAGCCTTCAGAGCACGTCTGTGTTATTCCTTTGATGAATGCTGGACGTTCATACGGATATCTCTTGGTCGGTACCAATCCAAGAAGACCTATCGATGACGATCATAAGCAATTCATGCGAGACCTTGCATCGCAATTATCTTCATCCATGGCATTTTTGATTTCCCTGGAAGAATCGGAAAAGCGACAGCATCGCCTGGAGAATAAGTTGGCTGCCAGTGAACATCACATCAGATATATGGCTGACCATCTTGATATCGGCCTTGAGCACCTGTCACTGGATGGAAACGTTCTATGGGCCAACGAACACTACTTCAATCTCATCGGCGAGAAACCGACAACTGAGTTTTCGCAGCTGCGTCTTCCGTTCAAGGACCATGTTCTGGAGGAGGATCAACCAAAGATGTATACAGCCTGGAAAGCGGTACTCGAAGGCGTAACAACCAACATAACCGAGTTTCGGATGAAAAGATTGTGGAACCCACCATTTGGGCAACCAATACCTGCAACAGTGCTCATATCAGCTGTGCCATACTTAGAAGATGGTGAGATCAAGTCTATCATGGCTTGTATGACAGAGGTCAGTCGTTTGAAATGGGCCGAGGCATGGCAGGCTCGAGCAGCTCAGGAAGCGCAAGAGGCAAAACGACAGCAAAGCGAATTTACAGACGCCATCTCACATGAAGTCCGCAATCCGTTGACTGCGATGCTGCAGCTTGCTAATAGCATTTCCGGGTCGCTGGAAGACCACAAAGAAAAAGACATGAGCGCTGAAGAATACATGCACATCATACAAGAGAACATCGAGGCAGCCAAGACAATCGTCTTCTGCGCTAGCCATCAGAAGAAAGTGCTTGATGATGTCTTAATTCTTTCGAAGATGGATTTCATGCTCTTGACTCTTTCACCAAGTCCGTCACAGCCACTTGATCTCATCAACAATGCTGTAAACATGCTTCAAGCCAACATATCAGCTGCCGACATCGAGATGCAAGTAGAGGCACACGAGTCAATTGCCGAACTTGGAGTCGCTTGGGTTATGTGCGACCCTCTGAGGGTTACGCAAGTCATGATAAATCTGTTATCTAACGCCATTAAGTTCACGAGACTGGAACGTCATCGACGTGTAACTCTGCGGTATGGCGCCTCACTCGAAGAACCAAGAAACACTTTCAAAGAAGGAGTGGCTTGGGCTTCAACAAGGAAAGAACACGAAGACGCCACCTTGGGAGAAGAATGGGGCGATGGCAAGCAGATCTACCTCACCTTCTGCGTCACTGATACTGGACCAGGAATGACTGAGGAAGAACGTGCCCGTCTATTCAACAGATTCCAACAAGCTAGCCCCAAGACCTCGATCAAATATGGTGGCACTGGTCTTGGACTCTTCATCTCTCACACTTTGACCGAGAAGCAGAATGGAAGCATGGGTGTTTCATCACAGCCGGGCAAGGGCTCTACATTCGCGTTCTACGTGAAAGTTCGACTGACTGACCCTCCCACGCCATCTTCTGAGCCCACTCTTCAGTCAACACACGAGTTGGTACTTCGACAGCTGGACAATACCCAAGCATTGAAAGTAGTTGATGACACAGCGGTCATGAAAAACTTCGAGACGGCTGAAGAAAAGAAGATGGTATCAAGTCCCAAGATTTCTCAAGAAGAGACTGCTCTGCCCGAGGTAGCCTATCATGTTCTTCTCGTGGAAGTAAGTGTTTCTTCGCTCTGTCTGAGTATGCACACTAACAGATTTAGGACAATCTGATCAATCAAGCAATTCTCAAGAAACAGCTGACTAGAGCCGGATGTATCGTGTACGTTGCCAATCATGGTCTGGAAGCTCTGGAGACCCTACGCCGCGCCGACATCTGGGAGGAAGCAGCTGGTGCCGGTCACAAACTGGATGTCGTACTCATGGACCTAGAGATGCCCGTTATGGATGGCTTGTCTGCAAGCCGAGAAATCAGATCTCTGGAAGAGAGCGGGAAATTGACCAGACATGTTGAGATCATTGCCATCACTGCAAACGTCCGAAAAGGTCAGGTCGACCGTGCGCTTGAAGCAGGTATTGATGCAATCATGGCGAAGCCATTTTTGGTGGCTGATCTGCTCGAGACCATAAAAAGTCGCCTGGGAAGATGAGTACGCACTCCGAAACACAGTAGATCTCCTTCGTCGCAGTACTACGCCATGGTCAGCTGCAAGCCAGCTTTTGGAAGCGATGACCGCCGCCATCCATCTATACCGTTCACTTGGCACAACGTGGAGGGGCCGATACGCATTACTGAAGCAAAGTCCGCAAATGGAGAGCCCACAGAATTTGGCATAGATGGGCACATCTTCCCAACGGGACATACCAGCGTCTTCAAGATACCTAGGCTGGATGCGACAATGTATTCAGATGGCTCGAGCCAGACAAAGATCTGGAATGTCGATAATTTCAAAATCGAGATGGATGTTCACCGCCAACTGCATGGTGCGAGAGACCCTGCGAATTGTACCATCGGAATGGAGACTGGACTGGGTACTGCATTTTGTTGACTTTGTCACAGCTTGCCATGATAGGAAGATGCTATGGTTTGACACTGCACTGCGCGATATTTTGCTTGCAGATGACTGTTCCTCTACAAGTCCCAGCATATGATGCCAGCAACTCATTGAGAAAAAAAAAGTTTCTATGGCAAGCTTTACGGCAAAACCATATGGAGATGTTCGGCACGACGAACAAACCCGAGTAGCAAAGCACAACCCAGAAACGTGTCTGCAGTGTGCGGAAAAGCTTCACTCATGCTGCCCACCAGTGGATCTACCAACGTGCCTCTCTAACCCCAATGAATGGTAAACGAGAAGATAATTATTAGCACACGCAATCCTCTCTATGCGAGCTGCAGGTGGGGCCCTGATGTTAAATCTATACCCCTGGGAGATTTTTAACCATGTTGAATGGGGAAATCCACGAGCCTGCAGTGCATTCAGTCCCCTCTCCAAGCGCAGAGCTCGCAGCAAGCCTTTTTAGGAAAAACTTCGGACAAGCTGGAGATGCACAGAGGACAACAAGAGTTTGTGTCTTATTAGGCGTCCCGAAGAGAAGGTTCATGCCCACCGGTTAGCGGACAGCAGAGGAGTGAAAGGAGAGATGGAGAGAAGAGAGAGGTTCAGAGGAAACAAAAGCTTTTTATACTGGCTCTTGCTTACTAAGTGAACGTGATCGCAGGTGGTGTTTGGCTTGTTTGGATTCCGCGAAAACTTGCACATGTATATATAATTCTCTCAATTCTTGAAGGTTAATTACACGTCATTGGCACACCAAGTATCGGCTGACAACAACGAAACATCAAAACATACTACTCGTACTCATATACTAATTTTAATGTAGCATTGTTTCCTCTGCACAGGTGGAAGATTGCTGGTCATCAGAGCCATCGACTTTGCCAACATTACAGCGAGACCATTAGTTGCCGATCTGGATATCACAGACTGGGATGGCGACACATCAAAAGTTGAAATTTTGCATGTCGCCAAATGTAATCACTCCATTTCTCACTAGGAGAAGTTTCAGACGGAGTGTGTATATACGAAGAAGAATGGCTGGCGATCGACGCTGTCAGATGTATAGAATCTTGTGCTCAGGCAGATTATCAGTCAAACGCGACAACGCCGATATGGCAATTACTGCAACTGCATCAAGCGTCACGAAACCCGCAGGATGGATTTGGACAACTATAGCACTATATGTACTACAATCACAGGCTGATGAATATTTTATTTAATTATGATCAGAGTTGATACAGTTTCGAGCTACAAGCTCACAGAAATCGACATCGCTGAGATGTTTATTTGTCTGTCACCACAATCTTCAGGTCTCGATGTCCTCAGCCTCCTCAGTCTCTCGACTGTCATCCTCATACTCCATAAAGTAGTAGAACAACTGCACCTCCAAACCCAGCCATTTATCCCTCAACCATAGCATGTGTTTGTGAATCCTGTCCGCGTGTTCTTCATCCTCAATACCTACATACATGCCCACCTTCCCATCTGCAGAGTATTGCAAAGTCAACCATGCTTTGTGGCGATGGAACTCTGCATGTGGTTCTGTACATCTCATCTCTTGAAAGCGCTTGTAAATGTGCATGTGGTGAGGATGGTAGGGTGGTGTGTAGTAATGGACCTGAGGTTCTCTTTCCGGGTGCTCGAAGTTTGGAGCTGGACAGACTTCTGTCGGGTCTCCCGGTACATCAGGTAGTTGGTGTAGGAAGGTCATGATACGCGAGTGTGTGTCGAGTGCGGCCTGGTTTTCGTCCACGGGGTTGAACATGGCTAATCCTTCAGGCGTCAGGGCTCTGGTTTCTGGCGTTGATTTTTGCAAACGGGACGCCTGCGAGGTCGGTGGTCGGATGGCCTTGCTATGGTAGGCGTTGGTATTGGTAAAGAAACTGTCTTGCAGCGACTGCATGGTCGATGTTTGGTATTGGGCGGTCATCATCTTCGAAGAATCGGAATGTGCAATGTTTGATGGAAAAAGAGAATGCAGCGTCTGCGACGTCAAGATATATTTCAGAACTTGAGTCATCGCAATAATCAGAAAAGAACTCTGCCTGGAGGACAGCATGGAGAGAGGTGCAACTCGAAAATGTGTTGATTTGAGGTCGTTAGTGGTGATAGTGACTCAGGCGAAACCGACGGCGACGACTACCCATCCATCAATTCTCCAGTACGCATCATCTTGTACGATTCTATGTTGTCGGGACTCTTGAACCAATTATGCTTGCGGGCGGCAAAGCCTTCCATCTCAGGAGGCGGTATCACTGGCATCATGCCCATAGAGATGGTGACTAGGCCAGGCATTGCATCGGCTTTGGAGAAGATGGGGCTTGCAGCAGTCAGTATTGCAACGCCCCTTCTTTCAATCGCAAGACATCGCAGAGAACACTACTCACTTTCCGTCTACGGCGCAGAACCATCGATATACTGGGTCGCCGCTTCCGGTTGCGCTATCTGCATAGAGCTTGAGTGTACCATCTCTGTCTTTGATATCGACTTTGTCTTCTTCAATGGTAAGATTTGCGGCTGCGACGGAGCCGGTAGCTTTTCGACAGTTTTCGCAATGGCAGAGGTGACCACGAGGTTTTGTGAACAGGTTGTCGTGGATTGTTACTGTGATGCTACCGCAGAGGCAGTTGCCTGTTATGGAATCCTTGAAAGAGGACAAGTCATGTCGTTTCGGGTCGCCTGTGAGGCGTGCCATTGGAGAGCAAATTTGCAAGCTGAAAGTCTTGATTAATAAAGCTGCGAGTGCAATTGCTTGAGACTGCTCGGGGTGAGGTTATTTATCGTTGCTTCCAGCCGCACCTGCCGCAATCCTTCGACATGGCATTAGTAAGCGTCGCGATGTTGGAAAATTAGAGTCAATGAATGTCAGTGAGTCGTAAAGAAATACTGCTGTCACCAGTAACACCTTAGGGGCTCGCCCGAGGATTTGATACTTGATTTTAATGATACGCGCAGAGCAAGAAGCACTATTTGATTGAAGATTCCGCCGTGTCTGGCGATTAGTTCACGGCTGTGGCTGAACTTCGGCTTCCTCATTTAACCAAATTCCCTCCCTCTGTTTGAACACTTTCTTCATGCATCTAGGGTAGATGCTGATCCAAGACAAGTGCAAGATCACTCGTGATGTTCCGTAATACTACACCATGACCAAAGAACAAAGAGAGATGTTCTCTTCTACGGCCCTTTCCTTGCTCGGACACGATTTGAAAACGACAAGCTATCTATGAGTATCTCACTATCGGCGTTGAGTGCATCCACCCACAACCTTGGCCTTGTTTAAAAAACCGTCTTCGGACTTACTCGGTACTGATGTTCTTGAGAGCCAGAGTGTCTCTTGTCAGTAGAAGAAGATGGGTCGTTACTCGACTCTCTCGACTCTGCCTAATCGCCGCTCAGATCGCGTTGCTGTGAGAATCAAGAGCTACGCTCAAGCCGAGTATCTCAATCCAGCAATTAAGGAGTGACGCGGAGTCACACGCGATACAGGTCAAGCTGTCACTTATACGTCTTTTCGCTTCGTTCCCAGTGAGAAGACAACTACTCAATATCACGAATGAACTCTCCATCTTCACTCGTCCCAGCACGTTCTTCCGCTTTCACAACACAGTAGCAGCTTATCTCCTCCCTCCATCCTTTGTCCCTTCCATCTCGCTTTCTATCCTTCCATCGCCCGACACCAATTCTCCCGTCATGGACGCAGGCGTTATGGTTAAGGGTGTTTCCACCAAAATGGCCAGCACACCTACACAAGGTTTGTTACAATTCTTCTCATCGATCTTCACACATTGACTCGTACAAAAGACTCTGCTTTCTTGCGTCTGCCACTCGAGATCCGCTGCGAGATCTACAAACAACTCATACACATCGAGAACACGAAATTCTTATCCATGGTCAAAACCCCTGACCCAGCTAGCGGTCTCCGTCCCGTGACGAACCTGCTCGGTGTATCTCAGCAAATTCGCACTGAAGTTCATGACTTGATCGCCGCTGTCACTGCCGTCCAAATGGAAGCATGCGAAACCCGATACCGCACGGCTATGCTTCACTATGTCTCTTACAGAACAATTCATAAGTTTCTCGCCAAACTTTACGATGACATCGAGGGGGCCAGAGAATTCTGCGGAACAGGCAGCTCAAAAGCAGCAAGAGATACGCTAGCTAAGATGATTGAAGACGAAAAGAGAGCACCCCACCAACTCAAGTTCTGGAAAGTCTGCGTTCCTGTTGGTAAATTCTTTGAGAAGGCCAAGTATGTTGCCGATATCGACTTCAGAGCAAGAACAGTTCGTATCCACGATCCTTTGCGCCTGGGCGGCAAATCTAGCGACCGTCCCGACAAGCACTACTGGGCCTCTGAGAAAGAAGCGTTCACCGACGGTATGCGATTCTTCATAGACAAAGATGGATTCGACGGTATCACTATTGCCGACATGTCTATGTTCCTGGAAAAGGTTGCTTTGAGACTAGGTCAAGCCGTTCCTCAGTAAGCGGGAAGGTCTTGCAAGAGCGTCCACTATGGGCGACAGCTTTTCGTGTGAGACATGACCTTTCTCCGACACTCATGATGAGTTTTCAATGCGATGAGGAGATTGGAAGCTATGACAATGGGGAATCTGATACAGATCAAAGAAGCAAGGTAATGCGGATCTAAGGGGCCGCGCAAAGGATAGATAGCAGCGAAGCAGAATATACCACCAAGTTTTGTTTCTTTCAACAAACTCAATAAGATTACTATCAAAACATATCAGGCAGCAAGATGTATGTCTCATGTGTCGCGGTAGGTGTCCCACTGCAGTAGTAGGTTTCTTTGTTGGTGGGCTGGAGCTGCGAGAAGCTTCCGTTTGTTCTCTTGATTGCAACCCATACTACTCTTATATCCTCTTCTCTGCTCGCCTACTCTTTCTCTCTTCAAACATTATCAACGACAATTACAAATATGGGTCCTCAAAGCAACACGTCTGTGACTGGAGACGCCCCTACCAAGATGCAGGATATCGACACCAAGAAGCAGGGTATATTCAACCGGCATCTCATGTTGAATTACTCTTGTACTGATGAGAAAGCAGACTCTACCAATCCTTCTGGTCCCGATGATCCTGCCGATCCAGCATTCTTCAAGCTCAGTCTCGAAGAGCGCAACAAAGTCTATCATCAGCTCCTCGACCCTAAGGGCAACAAGTCTCTCGTCATTGAGCCTCCAAACTCGCTCAAAGCCATCAACAAACTCCTAAATGTCTCTCTGGAAGTCCGCACCGAGGTTGTCACTCTGATCGCCGCGGAGACTAAGGCTCTTGTCCAGGCCGGTCTGTATTACAACCTGAAGCTTGAACCTCACACCGTCGCCATTCCCAACAAGCCCAAGAAGAGAAAGAGCAAGAAACAAAAGAAGCAGGATACAACCGCTGCCGAGCTGTCTGATGATCTCAAGGTCTGGAAGATGGAGATCGTCGTCTTCACTGCGGAGAAGTACATCAGGGTCAAGGCACAATTGGACTTCAAGGAGAAGTCTGCTGTGATTGACCTTCCCGGCTTCGGCGCATCGATGTTCTCTTCCAATTATTGCGACTACATGTTCGGAGACTTTGAAGACGCATTCCTCAAGGCTATGAAGACGTTCACTGACAAGGATGGTTTTGACGGCTTCTTGCTCAGGGATGTTGCTGAGTTGCTGCACAAGGTGGAAATGCCTTGTCCCAAGTACTTCTGGGATGGTGACGAACTGTTTGGCGAGGAGTATTCTGACGAGTGGGACGAGTATGACGAGTATGATGACTACTATGATGATGAAGAGGATGAGGGTCAAGGATGACTTCGGCGAGGAGAACAATGAGTACAGCGACGAAGAAGACTATGATGATGAGGTAGGAGATGGAGAAGAGGGTAGTGAGGATGGAGATGTCGAGTCTAGTGTGGCTGAGGGTAAAGCCAAGGTAGATGGTGGAGAGGTCAAGGTCAAGGTCGAGGATATCAAGGTTGACGAGAAGACCAAGGGCGAAGCTATTGATGCTGGAGCCTAGACTGTTGGAAGTTGCGGAGGGTCCAAATCTGGAAATCCTGAAGAAGGGAAGTGACGGTCAGCAATCAAATACATGAGTAACCTCTTGAAATCTCGCCCGTTTCGCTCTCGCTCGCGCTCTCACGCCAGTGAGTGGCTCTTGCCTCTTCTTCTTACGATCAACAGTCTCGGACACGTCATGCCCATCTTTCAATCCCCTCCTTTCTAGTCAACATTGAATGCCCGCTTCACTGTCTTGAAGGGCTATTTCCTCTTCACAGTCGAAAATACCACCATCCACTGTACCACAATTTGCGTCGGACGCTCCTATCCTCTCTGTTCGCAGCGCACCGACGTTTCTCTTCACTCTCGCTTTTGCCAAATCCAATCCATCGTCTCAACCGCGTTACAGCTATGGACCCTGAGTTCAAGAACTCGTCGTTGGACCCTGCACGCACCGCCGATACAGAACTCCAGCTTGAAGACCCATCAACCGAGACTGCTCCCACCGCCATGCCAGCAGCACACCATCAAGGTTAGAGCATTCAACTTCTCCCTGCGATGAACATTGGTACTGATCATTTCTTAGATTCTCCTTTCTTTCGCTTGCCACTCGAACTCCGCTACATGATATACAATCATGCGTTTTTCTATAGACATCTCTGTCTCAACTTCCAAAAGCCGTACGCGAGAATTGATCCTCTGATCTGCCTCCGCCAGGTCTCCCAACAGATCCGTATCGAAGTCCAAGCCTTGATTTCCGACAGCACGCTCTGTCTCTGCGCCTGTATACGGTCTGATGGAATGACGGCGCGGCCTTATCTTGTATACACCATGTCTCACAGGACTCGAGAGCTCGGCACAAAGACTACAGTACCCTTCTCTTGGCTGTGGTTTGATGAATCTGCACCACACAGATTCAAATTCTGGAATATCATGCTGTCCTTCATGAGTGCTGAACAAATTTTGAGCCCGGTCATGGCCGATATAGATCTAAGAAAAAGGACGGTACGCCTTCTGGGCGAGAGGAAACCCGAAGGACGTGGTGGCCAGCTCGAGCACATGTTCGAACCATTCGAAGATCCTTCTGGCCTAGCTGTTCAAGCTCTTGAACGGCCCTTACTTGCCACTTTCCAAACAGCTGGGAAGAGCGTAGACTTGGATGGGGGTTTAACATTTCAAGAGGTACGTCAGCTGGTCGAGCAAGCAGTCTTGCCTGGTCGAGAACATTTCAAGAGCTTGGACAGGTTGTTGCAAGCTCCACTTCTCCCCGACAACTAGACGACCTGCACTCGAAGATTAGGCGAGTCTAATGTCACATCGGCACAAACTCTGCCGTGAAGACAATCGATAAGCCAGGAGGAAAGGAAGTATCATACAGGCACCGTACCTACCTTGCTGCAAGTAGCATAATCCAAATAGCTCCTCAATGGTGTCAGTAAATTGGCTCGGACTTGTCTGCTCATTCATCCTTTTTGGAGAGATTGCGCGGTGCGAGTTTGCCTTGTTCGATCGAGTCACCTTTGACAAACAAAGATAGGGTTGTCAATACCCTCAGTCCAGACCCATTGAGATCATAATCAAGCATTCGTGCCTGACCATCTAGGTAAGAGCGTTATTGTAGATCTCCATAAGCGGCATGCGTTGATATGATCGACAGGAACGTCCGTTGGCTCGCCACCAATACATTTTGGTTGCGTATTCCCGGCACATTTTCTGAGACAAGAACGAGTCAAAGTCAAGGTAGACATACATTCAACAAGAACAGTCTACCGGAGGAAAGAGGGAAAGCAAAGATGCAGGCGGTATGAAGATCTTGGTATTGTCATCTGGTTCTTTTGTACAGAACCAGACTTTCTATCTAATTACATAAAATTTACCACCTTTCTTCAAGAAACAGCAAGTAGAGAAGAGTGCCTCAAGACCAGTTGAGACATCTGCTCCCAAACCTGCCGTCCTTCATTGCTGAGTAGCACTGCAAGCAATAACTACAAATCTGATTAAATCCTCCACCATAAAAGAAAGTTCCTCCTCGACAAAAAGAAGAAGGAGCAAGAAAAGAAGAATTTGTTCCCCATCCAAAAAGGGCATCCAAGGCATCTATCCCTAGTAAATTTTGTTTGTCGTCGATTGTCGCACAAAGGAGAATCGGTTCTCGCTTTCCCTCACCCGTTCCTTCGAAGCATCAAGAACGGGCTACAATGAGGAAAGTAAGAAAAGAAGAAAGAAGAAGGTTCTTAAACAGAAGGAGTGGCTTCAGCAGGAACCTCGACGGTGACGGTTCTGCGGACCTTTCTGCGCTTCTTGCAAGCAGAAGCAGAGGTGGCTGCAGCCTTGGTGGTGGAAGTGGCCTTGGCAGTGGTGGTGGTTGAGGACGATGCGAGCAGGCACTTGCATGACTTTGTGATCTGGTCGGCACTAACTCCTGGGATGGCTGAGCGAGTGCGGGGACTGTGAGACTAGTCAGTATATGCAGTAAAAAGATTAGAGGATGAGAGGAACGTACATCAAGCCCCACCATGTGCAGTAGGATTTGAAGTTTCTGGGTGCTTCGTTCTTGATCAGGTTGATGTCTGACGCAGCGCAAGTGCTTGATCCTGTTGAGGGAACGGAAGTAGGGTTTGCTACTTTGTTCCACTGGGCGAGGATACACGAGCAGGCGCTGGTCAACTTGGCGGCAGTCAATGTAGGGAGAGGCGATGAGTCGCGAGATCTATGATATCAGGTTAGCCACTATATGGAAGCCTAGGAGGCGCCAGAAGGACATACTGGGCATTGTACATCTGACAGAAGACGTTGTAGTGGTTGATGCGGTCCTTGACGGCTTGCATGTCGGAACTCGAGCATGTTGCACGGGTCTCAATGTTGACCAAAGCTTCGGCTTCTTGAGCAGCGGCAACATCAATGACTGAGCCGTAGACCGACGAAGCGGCCAGAGCGATGAAGGTGAGTACTGAGAACTTCATCGTGTGTTGTGTTGTTGTTGTCTTGATATCCCGATCAAGAATTGATTATCTCTTTTTCCTTCCTGAAGGTTGTTGATGTTCTTTGTGTTGGTTGTATGAGAGCTTAGATGTTTTTGGATGTGGATGAGAAAGCAGAAGTTAGTAGAGAGGAGTTCGCGGCCTTTGTTATATAGCAATCTCTCAATACGGCCAAGGGAATAAGAGAGGGCTTGGGTCGTTGTAGCCGTTGAGACCGTTCGGCGCATGTGGCCCTGCAGTCGTGTCCCTCAGCCATCTAGTTTTGCTTGCTTATATTGAACGTCTGTTGATACGAGATAGTAGCAGGAGAGCGAATTTAGTCGACCATTCCTGCTGGCAAACTTCTGGCTGATGCGATCTACTTTCCTGTATTCATTCTTGAGCGATGCGTATACCTACCTGTGAGTTCCAGTGCCGAAAGAACCCTGTGAATCAAGATTAAAGGACATGGGTTACCATGACGGTTATACAAAAAAGCCGTTGTATGTTAACGGGACCATCTTATGAGTATTGCCAAGACCCAGCGAAACCACGCAGCGCCAGCCCGCACCGTTAGCATCAACCACCGAGACAACAGTATGTAAATCGTCAGAAAGAGGTGAAAAATATCATCAGAGACGTTGTTTTGCAGTGGCGGATGTTCTTGGCCTGGACATGATTCTTGAATCATGATGCCGTTCTTGCCAGGTTAGTTGCAAGGAGAGATTGTTGATTGCGATAGGCGTGCAAGGCAGAAAACCGTTCGCGCGGCAGTCGGCGAGAGGGGCTGAAGAACTTCGTGTTACTCATCTCCTTTTTCGAACTCAAAGCCAAGACGACGTTCTGAAGTCATGTTTTCTCGGAAGTTGGGCAGATCGAATCTTGGGTAGCAACCAATATGCTGATGGTGATGGGTCGAGTCACACAAGGACGAATGACTGCGAATTTGCATGGGTGGAGCTGCGAATCTATCGAGCCCTGTATTGTGAGACTCGTGGCATTACATGGATATTCTATCCTTGTCTCGAGAGTAATCTCCTGAGGTGAACTTGATATGGACAACATCATTGATGAAGACGAGGTGCGTGAGGACTGATGTCGCAAACCCCACGAAGGGAAAGGGGTGGCTGGGAAACGGGTCTCGGATGACTGGTAAACGATGGCTTCAAATGTTATTCGTTGCTATCTGCTGTACCCGATGCGTGAGCTTTCTGTTGCCAACATGCTGAGTGAGTCCTGACAGGGTCGTCCCCTCGTCCATGGTTAATACAGTCCTCGGCGAGATAACTCCATCACACGGATGCTTCAATACCTTCATGCTCCAGCAAGAGCTTCTTGAGACTATGTAGCATATTATACAATATCCGCGACTGGTTTTGACTGGTATTGTGGCTGCTACGATAGATTGTGTGATTTTGCATGATATCTATCAAAATCTTACCTTGTACCCATACAACCAGGCGACGACCATAGACCGACACAAAGACAGACTTCGAGCATTATCTGAAGAATACATCACATGCTTGTAATATTGAGCAAAGAACTCATCAGAACAGAACGGCTGCACACATATGATACACATGCCGATAGATCACATAGAGCACGAATTGACGAAGCCACAGATGAGGCTCAAGTCCCCAAGCGCCACCAGGTCAATGCGCTGGTCCGCTGACATGACTTGAACGACATGCCTTGATTGCTGTGGGGGCTCAGGCAACAGTTTGTCGACAATAACACAAGTGCTATTGGTCTTATGGAGCAATGACAGCTTGCTGGCTAATGAAGACGGCAAGACCGCATCGTGAGTACGCATGAATACAACTTGCCTGACAAACTCTTCATATGAAGTTGCGACACAACAAGGCATACTATCTCTGAAGGCATGATGATCAATGTGCCAATAAGGAGTCGAAAGGTACATATCACAAGTGCAGATAGAGGGCAGTAAGCATTGATGAAAATAGGAAACTAGGATTATTTTCGAGGAGTTATGTATATTACAGGACTGCTGTGAACCCCTAGCGCTGAAAGCAACATCATAATCGTGAAAGAGGTCGTGAAAAGACGATCATCTCAAAGTCAAAGAAGTAGTGGTATCAATGAGAACAGAAGAGCGAGACGCTTAGTCCATCATGCCGGCCTTGCCGTCACCGTCGGTGTCCTTCTTGGGGTTGAGCTTGTCCATGAGCGAGGGCTTACCAGTCTTGGAGTCGATCTGAGACTCGCGACCATAACCAGTGCCGGTGGTGCCGGTGGTGCCAGTGGTACCGGTGGTGGAGTGGTGGTGACCGTGCTTAAGGTCAGCCTCACCCTCGCGGACGCGCTCACCAAGGGTCTCGCGGCCAGTGGTGTTAGAGTGGCCGAGGCCAGCGCCAGTGAGGCCGGTGCCAGTGGTGGAGGTAGAGTGGGCACCACCGACAGTGCGGGGCTCACCCTCGAAGCCATCGTAACGCTCCTCGCGGCCAGTCAGGACACCACCCTGCTTCTTAAAGTCGGCCATGGAGACGGCAGGAAGAGCAGAGGCGGTGTGGTGCTGAGCAGCGTTGTGGTGAACCTCGTGAATGGGGACGGTGGTGTGGACAACGTGAGGCTCAATGGTCTCCTTGTTGACAACGGGCTGGATGGTCTCGTGGACGTGGTGGTGAATGTGCTCACCGCCGATGGTGGGTGCAATCGACTTAGAGTGCACAGCCTCGAGCTCGGTGCGCTGGTCTCTGAACTGGGCAGCCTCGGCAGCAAGGCGCTCCTTGACCTGGGCATCGTTGCCGTGCTCGAATGAGCGGTGCTCAACGGCGGCAAGGTTGTGGTGGTGCTGCTCGGGGAGAACCTCACGGTCCTTGATGGGCTGGATGGAAGTGTGGTAGTGGTCCTGGTGAACCTCCTTGTCGATGGCAGTCTGGATCTGCTCGTGCTGCTGGAGCTGATGGCTCTCGTGAGTGACAGCGGGAGCGACCTTCTCGTGGACAGTGGTGTCGTGGTGTCCAGACTTGGACCTGAGGTGAATGTGTAAGTAAACAGCGATTGAAGATTTCATATGTAATCAGTGATGAACTTACATGAATTCCTTAACGGCGGCCTTGGCTGAGTCCATTGTGATGATTGATGTGATTGGATTTGATAGGAAAGTTTGTGTGATTTGAGGATGGGATGGAGTTGTTTGGATGAAGATGTGTTGATGAGAAGAAGAAAGAGGGGAGACAGACGTCGATGGAGTCTCTTTTTGTAAGGTCGAGGAGGAAGGAGCTCACGGCTGTGTTGACATCATCCGCGTCGTTTTGCAAGGCAGGAGTAACCAGATCTGACGATTAGCCTGCCCTGCTCAAGCTTGCTTGCTACTCGTTCCCACAACGGTGGCTAAATCGACAGTGAGCCACACATGTGATCATGCTGGCGTACATCTTGTCGTTCGTTACTTGGCCGAGAAGCCACAGTGAAGAGCCCACTCCACACGAGAGCCGTTAGTGATCTCATAGCTGTCGTGTCTTGACTCTCGGACCCGTCCTTGCACCGACCTCCTCCAGCAGCTTTCCTCCAAAACATATCCCAAACCTACTTATGAGCGCTTACGACCCGGGGCTGCCGAACCGCCAGAGTCGATTTAGTTTACCTTGTGGCGGTGCTCCAAGCTCTCGACCCCGCTATATCCCGCCGATGGCTAGCAAAGTCGAGGGAAATGTACGCTTAGGATAGGGCTGCATATCGAATGACGCTGGAGCATCCACGTTGAGCTACATTGTGGCTAGTACAAGCTCGTGAATTCCTGCACTATTATCCTAAGCATGCATGCTCACAAGCTTGCAGAGCCTCAATATCGGCCAGTCGGATGTTCAAGGAAAACATGTAGTTTTTAGGAGTAGCAAATCCCATACGTGTACATTTTTTTTTTCAAGGGCCCACGAACACCAGCGCTTGGGGCTTGATCGACGCGCCCAGTCATGCAATGATCGACCATAGAAGCCAATAGTTTAATTGCGACGTCTTCTGTCTAGAACACGCCCGTTCGCTTTCAGACCATTTCCCTGATTGCGCCCGCTCGCTTTGGCAAGCACGACCTTCCTGTATCGACCAATTCAGCACACGCTCGCTTCAAGAGACCGCCCATTGGCTGCGTGTGTAGCCAGATCCTTCCTGAGCCAGACGCAAAGCTCGGATCGTGATGGCGTGTCTGCATCGAAGCTTTGACGGCCCGTGAATTAAGAAACCGCCGGAAACGCATCAGGCGCGCAAATCATCGATCATAGAAGCAAGAGATGGCGGAATTGGCAGAGGTGGGCAAGCACAGAGCTCATGTTTTCGCAAGCAATCGCGAGTGCCCCGCGATTTGCGACGTTGTGGCGACGTCACATAGCATCATCGAGACAGCTCCAAAATTTTGGAGCTTCCAGCAGAGTTCAACAGCCTTCCTGCATGAACAGGGGAACACTGAACGTTACAAGCACGCGTATCCCCGGGCGATGGTCGTACGGTGGTCGCGATGCAGGGTTGGAGCTCTACAGCGGGAAAAAAGGCAGATGTATAACAGGAACCAGGGTTGCAGCAAGCATCTAGATTGTTGCCAGGGGCCGTTGGCAAGCTCGAGACAGCTCCACGCTCCAGATAGCACGACTTGTGTCATAAAAACGTAGTTACATGGACTGCAGGCTGGCGCGAGAAACAAACCATCGTAGCCGACGCCACGAGCACTGACTGGCAGCGACGGATGAGTTAGCGTGTGGCGTGAGGTTTCCTATTATTGAGGAAGGCATAATATGACGTTAGGCAAAACACACTCGAATCGGTAGTGACATAGCACCCGCCAGCATCCTACAGTGCAGCACCCTACGCAGCCATATTGATCCCATCCTCCCTTGACCCTCTAGTTGGCTAGTTGACCCCCCGCACGCATTGCGATAATCGCCTGTCAAAACATGCCGATTCGTGAAAAGATCAAGAGCTTGTTGCACAGGCACGATGATGAAACAACACCTCCAAGCAGTCCCAATCGCCAGTCTCGCTATGAGAACACTTCGCAAGGAGTGAGTCCTCAGCAGGGGGGAAGACCAATTTCAGGCGCGGGTACGAAGTTCCAGCAATTTGTGATGGAGACCGAACATAGACGGCTGACTTCTGGTGACAGATCAGTCTTCGCAAGCGTCGCCTGCAAGATCCCGATCCAAACTTCGAAGGTCGCTTGATCGCAGGTCTGCTCCTGCTGCAGACGACTCAATTGGCAGAAGAAGCCTTGACAGTAAGCGCAAGAGTCTTGATCAGCGTCAGATTGATGCTGGCGAGGCCCCAAGCGTCCCTGCAGTTCCCAGCACTTACAAGGACGAGGCAATCGCCCGCCCTAGAGTCTCGCAGGATGCCGAAACAAAGGCAGCCAAGGAGAAAGCTCGCAGAAGTTCGAACGTGATCAACCTCAATCACAACAACACTGCTTCTCAACCACTTTCAGGCAAATCTGATAGGTATTCAGAAGACGTTGCTGATTGGAACATCATGAACGCCGAGAAGCCAAGTCCTACTCATGCGCCAGCTCCGCTCAATGTCACAAAAGCGCTCGCCGACCCGTCGCAACAGTCATCATCATCCTCGTACTCCACAGCTCCTCTGCCCGGAACTGGCCAAACTGCAGTTTCGCGCAAGGCTGTGGGCTCTGAGACTGTGCAGGATGTTAATGGCAGAAGGGGCAGTGTCGCGAGCACCAAGCAGAGATCGAGACTTAGCATGGACAAGCCTCTGCCAACGCCACCAAAGCAAGTTGCTTTGAGCGACGACCCAGCTCTGGGGCAGTTCCTTCCTAAAGACCACAACTACATTGTCAAGGATGCTCCTGCTGCTCCTCTGCTTGAGGGTGTCGTGAATCTTAAGAATACAGTGGACACTGATGTGACCGAGACCTGGGCTCCTGGTAGGTTTGGATGCATATTTGGAGGAACGACACCCACTAATTTTTTCAGCTGTAACGCACGAAACTGTCAGGCCTGAGGTCCACCACATTCGCGAAGAAGTCATCACACGCGAAATCCACAACCACGACGTCTATCACCGCATTCTGCCCATCATCGACATCGAAGTCCTTCCAGCAAGACACTTTGTACCCACTGGCAACGGTGATGAGCTGATGGAAATTTCTGAGGATGAGATTCCTGGTAGAACTGGCTACAATCAGCAGTGGTTCATCGGCGAGATGCTGTCCAAGCTCCCTAAAGATTCGAACTTCTTCAGAGAGCCACTTCGTTTCACAGCCAGAGAGTTCCCCGGAACTGAAGGCGACTACAAGGAATACGTGCGTAACGGCATTCCTACCACAGAGACGACTTGGGTCCACCCGCCTGTACTCGATGACATGATGTACTTGGCTGGACAAACGCAGCCGTTCCACTTTGGTTGCGAGAACCCCGCAGACAATGGGCTTCGCATGCGCGCGCCCAACGGTCCAGTGGTCGGATCGTCGCGCTACCACAAAGTGCAGATGGAGCGTAGAGTTGCGGTCGAGCCACCGACAGAGTCGATCAAGAATTTGTCAGTGGGTGACTATCTTCAGGGTGTTCCTTCTGGCGAAGCGTCGGGCTCAGAGGCCTTGACACCGCATGCTCGCTGAACGTGCGGTGCGGCTATATGCACATTGGGAGTTATGAGACTACGAAGCATGGGTAATTGATTTCCGCACCACGAAGAGCGAGGCGTTTGCAGGTACAGAGAAAAGAAAAAGGGCGATACGTAATGTGTACAAAACAAAGCATACCTACCAAGTACCAACTATGAACAAGAGCTCTGCTTGATCACTGACTGGTCCAAGTTGTTTTCCCTTGTGTTTTTGGATTGGACAAAGACGGCTAGCGTCGGTGATTAGACAAGATAGGGCCGACAGGTCTCTCCGCATGTCGATCTGGACCTCGGACCTGGCGGACGTCTTGGCGAGATCGGGGTCGGGGGATTCGACGAGGAGATATCGTCGACATAGCTTGTACATGCCAGAGTAGTGGACATGGCTCGTAAGGCGCGCCAGAGGATCAGCTATGTGCTGCCTCTCACAAATTCGGCCGGAGGTCATCGTCTCGGTGTGAACGGCCTCGCCGTAGACAGCGACAACTCCATCCTGTACGTACCTAACCCGGCAGCTATCCATGCCTATCACTGACACTCTACTCGCGCAGCTACTCCGGAGGACGCGACGGCGTCATCTGCGCATGGGACCTCAACTTTGAAGTCAACCACAAGTCGGACCAGATCACGGCCATCGACGCGAAGCCTCCCCCATCACCCGCCTCGACCCTGCACAACCAAGTCCAGGCGCATACCCACTGGATCAGTGACCTCGTCCTCGCCCAGTCCAACCAAGCCTTGGTATCCGCCTCGTCAGATATCAGTGTAAAAGTATGGCGTCCCGCTGCCACCGATTCGATGCCGCCCCAGACGATTGGTCTGCACAGTGACTACGTCAAGGTGCTGGCTTCTCCTTCTTCGGATGCATCGTGGGTTGCCAGTGGAGGCCTGGATCGTCGCATCCGCCTCTGGGATCTGAATGGTGCAGGACAAACACTCAGCATTGACGTCAGCGAGGACGAGAGCTTGACAGGCTTGAGCAAAGAGAAGGCAAGCGTTTACGCTCTGAAGGCCACACACTCCATCCTTGCCAGTGGAGGCCCTGATAGCAATGTGCGCATCTGGGACCCGCGCTCTGGCAAGCGCATCACAAAGTTTGTCGGTCACACAGACATCGTGCGCGACATTCTGATAAGTCAAGACGGCTGCACCGTCATGTCTGCCTGTTCAGATCAGACGGTCAAGGTGTGGAGTGTTACTGCCGGTCGCTGTACCAACACTCTAACCATGCACGACGCCAGCGTCTGGTCTCTGTGGTCCGATCATCCAGACCTCTCAGTCTTCTACTCGTCTGATAAGAGCGGCATGGTAGCAAAGACCGACACCAGAGGCTGCGGCGAAGAGTTGGAAGAAGGTCTGAGCGTTGCAATCTGTCAGGAAGGTACTGCTGTACATAAGCTCGCGGTTGCTGGTGACTACATCTGGACGGCCACTCCTCGTCCCACCATCAACAGATGGGCCGACGTCAACATCGATGGTGCTGAGATTGATCTGCCTGACACCTACAAGCAGCAACGCTTCAGCCTGGCCACATCCCGCTCGAGAATGCCTGGTACACCTGTCAACTCGTCCTCTGACCGACTCGCCTCACCACCACAAGCCATCTCTCCAACTACGCCCCCACCGTCCGGCAAGCGCATACCTCTGAAACACGTACTCAGATTGAGCAACGCAGTCTACTTCCCCAGACCAAATGCAAGAGAGGTCGCCCCAGACGCCGAAGATGACCAAGTCGAACACACGCATCCCCTGAGACACACACCAGACTTTGCTATCGAAGGACAGAACGGCCTGGTCAAACATATCATGCTCAACGATCGCAAACGTGTCCTGACTCAAGATACTGCTGGAGAAGTCTTGTTGTGGGATCTGCTCAAGTGTGTGCCCATCAAATCCTTTGGTAAGAGGCATCTTGAGGATGTTCAACCAGAGGTCACCACAGTCGAGACGGTACCTAATTGGTGCTCTGTCGACACTCGAACCGGAACCTTGGCCATTACTTTGGAAGAAAACACAGCCTTTGATGCCGAGATGTACGCAGATGAGCTCGACATTGACCAGAATATCGACTTCAAGGAAGATCAGCGCATCAACCTTGGCAAGTGGATCCTCCGGTATCTGTTTGCAAACCTGATCAGCGAGGAGATATCTAGAGACTCGCAATATCGAAGGCATCTGTTGGAGCAAGCGCAAAAACAAAAGCTCGAGCGTGAAAATGCTCCTACTAGCATTCAGATGCCTCCTGCCATGGCAGACGGCTGGAAAGCTGATCCGTCAGCCCCTCTGTCAACCAACACTCTGAGACCGACAAACACCAACACTATTGGCTTTGCAACCCCTGGGTTGTCCATCGCAGAAACAGCGTCATCTTATGTTGGATCTCCGAACTTGACAAGAGACGCGCTCGCATCTGAAGATGGCGAACGCACACAAGATAGGTCATCGATAGGCGGCGACTACTTCTCCAACTCTACGACAGCAAATTCTACGAATACAAACAGCGAGACGAAACTTGTACCTCAAACCCCTACAGAAGCTGCTACCACACCAATGCCAGAAGACGCCTCGACGACCGAGGCCAGCGACACGCCTTCGAAATTTGGCAAACGTCTTCGCATGAACATGTCTTTCAATATGAAAAAGCTAGGAAAACCTCCCACCAACGAAAAGGACACCAAGCCTGCTATTGTGGAAGAGACCAAGGAAGAGACCGAGGTCGACACACAGAGCTCATCTGATAACAGCAACTCTCGTATTGTTGACGAGAATTTCCTTGGCTGCATTCAGAAGATTCGTTTCGCCTATGAGGACCACCTGCAGGCGCAAATACAACGAGCTGCTGCTGTAGATGCTGCAGGAGGTGCATTGGGACAGTCAAAGGAGCTCGAGCTGCCTACTTCGATTGTACCATCACTACCATCTGAAACACCAGTATTGAAGCCGCCTCCAAACACAACCATCCTGATTCAAGAAGAGCGACCAGAAGCTGGTGGTGTGGCAGATCTCTTCGAGGGCAAGGTTGGTAGCACAGGTGAGATGGCCGATCTGATTGAGAAGGTCGCTCCAATGTGGCTCGGTGATGCACTGTTGCGCAACCAGATCCCACTCAAGGATCTAGTCAAGATTAGTTTCGTACTCGAACCATGGCAGAATGTATTGCCAAGTATTGCTGCAGATGGGTATGTTCGCCCTCAACTCTCTGTTCATGACCGCACACTGACATCTCTTTTTCAGCAACAACCGACTCAATGCCAACCGTATGCTACGCGCTCGCAAGATTCTAGGCTACGTTGCCGACCGCATCGAGCCTGCACAAGACCCCGCTACAGCCATGGCTCCTGAAGAATATCTTGAGCTCTACTGCAACAACCAACTCATCCCGCCGAGAATGACGCTGGCGACCATCCGAACACACATCTGGCGAGGTGGTGGTGATGTATTGCTACATTACAAGGCCAACGGCAAAAAGAAGATTTTGCACTCTGCAGAAGCCTTTACGGGTCCTGAGGAGGATGCTGGGTCTCACAGTACCGCTACGGCACCTCAGGTGTAGAAAAGTGATGTGAATATGTGTCTTTGATGTTTGTGCGACTTTTTCTCTTCTTTTTCCCTTGTTTTTTTTTTCTGATGAACAATACCCTTTCTTACCTCTAGAGGTAGTCTTCGCAGAATTGAATCTTGTTGTATGTAATGTAGCATATACTGAGATAAAGGCAAATCTGGCTGCATGTGCTCTTTGCTGCTTGGTGAACTTGATCAGGACTTGTGAAATTAATTATCCAATGCTGATTTCGTTGTATATTTTGTTGGCAACACGAACGCGAAGTCTTGGCATTTTCCGCGCGTCTGCCCAGCCACCGTGATGTTTTGAGAAAGCTATGGATGAGAACTCTACTTCCTTCACACAAGCTATTTTTCGATTTCTGCCGTGCCAAATCCATATTCCTCGATCTTGAATAGATTGGTCGTATTACTGCTGACATCGCAAATCCAGGCTTTCGAAAAACTCTCATCTCATGCTTCTCTGATATCCCTCTCTCAATACATACTACGCGTCTCACTCTCTCCACAGTCACGAGGAAGGTCTAGCGACTGTCATGGTCGCTATCTCTCGAGCTGTTCGTTGTTGCTCGTTCTCGACACAGTTAAAATCCCGAGCCTCTCAGCACGGTCTCATGGTTTCCCTGGCTGTTGTTGGTTCCAAGCACTTCAAATGGGCATCTTCCTCGGAACTTAACCCTAAGCCATACATCGGTTTACTTAACCAAAAGTCTCGCGGTCCTTTGCAGGAAGTTGCCGGTTTCTCGATTAGTTCACAATGTAGCTTTCGTCTTCTCACGAGGACACTGCAGCATTGGAAACGAATAGAGTCATCGACGTCTCGGGGCATTTTCATGCGTCGTTTTGGTAAGACTCTCTGAGAGAGCGCGCGTCGATTTTGCTACTGGGACAAATATGCTCTGGTCATCTATGGACAGCTTTTCTGGTCTGCCGTTCTGGACTGCTTTCGGAGGAGATGGGAAAGCTTGTCGGACACCTCGCCTGAGGATCGTCTTTGGGATCTCACACGTGTTTCACTTGCTCGCGCAGAGGGCGTTTTGGAAATCTGTTCAGCAACGCTAGATCTCCACCTGGACTTAGACGACCTCGGGAAACATCATGAGCATTTCGTGCCTGCTACCTCGATAGTCCGGAAGTGGTCGAGACGTCACGGAAAGAGCTTGGTCATGCTACTCCAAACAGATCGTACCAACCCTCGAGCCTCAGCATATGCTTGTACGATACTTGTCGGAATCGCATTCCTTCGCGTAGCAAGATCGTCAAGCCACGCACAGAGGCACGTGATGGTACAGTCTCTTATGGCATGCCAAAGTCTCCGGCTTCTGTGGCGGATTGTCTGCTTCTGAACACCTTGGACGCGGTTGATGTACTCTCAATGCTCGTCTCTGTTCTGGAAAAAGGTGGAATCTAGTACGCGTCAATGACCAGTGCTCTATACGTCTACGACCTGTCGAACAGTGGACCAAGATTCCCGCACAAGCTCTACTGTTTTCACACAACCATCTCTCATCCCCTCGCAGGCCACGACTACAGCCGGAGAGCCTCTGCTATCAGCAACAGCTAACGGCAGAGTTGACCCTTGGTCATTGTTCTGGCCAGCCGCGTCAATCATCAGTCTCTGCTTCAACTGCCAAGACAACGATGAGCGCCGATACACCCGCCTGCAGTATCTTCATCAGTGTCTGTTGGGCATCATACCTTCCTCAAGCGTGTTGTGCTTCGGAAGATGGAAGTGGGTTTTACGGATGTACTTTGTCCACTTCGCGTTCTATCGCATCAATGCTGTCCGATGTTGGCTTCTGCTGGCTAGGACGGTAAACCAAAGACTTGTCTCTGAGAAGAACGCTACACCACACTAAGAGGGGATCTTAAAGCATGAGAACAATGAGAGTCTTCTTGGGAGTCTGGAGAAGCGGTGAGGTGTACGAGCCAGCTGACATCAGATTGAATACAGGGATGTGGACGAGGCCGAACAGAGTTGAAGAACAGCGATGGTTCTTCTCAAGCTTGAGCCCATCACACTTCTGTCTTGATCGTGAAATCCCTGGTCTCTGAGAAAATCCTTCAACGAAGAACTCAGGTGTTCCTCGAGTCATGCTTTAAGTCCAATGCACTCACCCACGGCTTTGGAATGTTGATCGCTGGAGGAGTGTATTTGCTGGGCTGTACGTGCGGGACCTCTCTCGAGTGAGGATCAAAGCTCCGGCTTGTCTGCTGTGTAGTCCAGCTCTGCTCGACTTCCTCGTGATACTTTTCAAACGCCGCCGTGTGCAGAGGACGAGGCTAGGCAATGATGAGGGTCACCGCTCCGGTAATTCGATGAGCTTTTGTCGGGACTTGAAGGTTGATCAATCAGGATGTCGTGTGGTGACGGAAAGTGGAGGCGGGGCTGTCTGGAGCGCATTGTGCGCTATGCCACTCTTTTTTTCGGAATTGAGTGGCTTATTACTTTTTGATAAGTGGTCCCGCATCTTTTACTGCGAGGTTGCCAAGAACTGACTACGGATAAATAGGGCAGCTGCATCTATAACCCCACCTTCTCCCCGCATCAATTTCAAGCCACCCTCCGCACCTCCCTCGATCGACTTGCAGATCTCCCTAGGCAGTAGGCGAAGATTGCAGCTTGCATCGTGCTCAATCAGATGCCTCATCATGCTTCGGCTGCTGCTTCCGTTGCCGACGGCTTGTATAAATCATCTTGGGGCAGTCATACCATGTAAACAAAGCCAAAGCAATCAATATGTTCCTCAATACACGCTCTCTCTTCGTCTGGTGCCTTGCGACTTTGTTAGAAGTAGAAGGAGCCAATCTTCCTTCCAAGTCAAAGCCTATCTTTGTTTCCCAATGTCCACCTAGCAATGCTGGTATACCTCTGGACTCGTTCGTGTCCTTTTCTTTTGAGCTGTCTTCATGGCCGGACTTTGCTGGTATGCATTGCCCAGTTATTGCTTGCGAGTTGCCGAAAGACAGCCTTTGATAATTGATTGATTGTAGGAAATCTCTCTCATCCGAACAACTTCTCGTACAACCTTTTGAACAACATTGGTCAACTCCAAGGCTCTATGCCCATCGCTCGCGTGGGAGGCAACACTCAGTAGGATCTATCACAGTTTCCGCTTCAGAGCAATGCGTTTTCTAATGACCAAGCACAGAGACATTGCCATCTTCGACGCTTCGCAAAAGACTGGTCTCATCGGTGTCGTTCGCCCGAATATCTCAGCCGACTATCCGACCATCATCACCATCGGCCCTTCCTTCTTTGATTCATACAATACCATGCCCAAAGGGATGAGATACACCCATGGCTTTAACCTAGGTGCCAACTCCTCTACCGCCAGAGCAGCTACCTTTGCCTCTGCCGCCTATGCCTGCAAAGCTATCGGAGACAACCTCGCTTACTGGGAATACGGCAATGAGCCCGATCTCTTTGTCGCATCAGGCTATCGTCCATCCAACTACTCGGATGCCGAGTACGTCTCAGAATGGCTGAATGGAACCTCACACATTGAACAAATTGTCAAATCGGCCTGTCCCTCGTTAGAAAGCACGAAGTTCATGGCGCCCAGTTTTGCCGGTGTGGCTGCTAATGGCTACATGACTCTCGACCCAGTCGATGTGTTCAGAGATGACTTGAATGCAGCTGATAATATCGGAATCATCTCGTCTCACAACTACATGGGTGTCTCCACTTCCCCTGGCATCACTTTACAAGGCACGCTCATGAACCACACCAATGTGATTGCAAAAGCTGAAGCTCAACTCAATGTGTCGAGGAATATTGCTGCGCTCGGAGGAGATCTGGCTCCTAAGGTTCCGTTTATACTCGGCGAGCATAATAGTCTGGCTAGACAGGGACGGCCGGGATTGTCCAACACTTTTGGCGCTGCATTGTGGGGTGTGGATTGGAACGTCTATCTCGCATCTCAGAATATCAGTCGTTCGCATATGCATCAAGGAACGAATTATCGGTAAGATTTGTTCTCTTTTCTTATACATTTGGTAGAAGACAAAGACTGACAGAACAAATTAGCTACCAATCCTGGCAACCCATACAAACAAACCTCACCGATATAGGCACCAAACCACCTTACTACGGCAACCTAGCTGTCGCAGCCATGATGGCAAAGCCCTCTGCTGCCTCTATTCTCAAGATTACACACCTTGAAGCTTCGTCACAGAATACTTCCTTCTACACCGCTCATGTCGACAACATCCTCTCGCGTATCTTGATCGTAGACTTGCACACCTACAACACCACCGCAAATAACTATACCACTGGCTTCCCACGCCCAATGGTAGAACACGAGTTTATGGTGCCAAAAAGCTGTAAAGGCGGTGAAGTGCACAGACTAATGGCAAATGGCAGCGATGCAGTTACGGGGATTACCTGGGATGGAAAGAGCTATGCGTACGAACTCGACAATGGCAAAGGCGTCAGATTGTCCAACGTCACTTGCGGTGAGACAGTTGAGGTGGACAGAAAGGGCACTGTGAAAGTACAAGTGCCGTGGAGTAGTGCGGCGATTGTCAGCTTAGAGTGTTAGAGAGTGATCTTGAAGCAAGAGCTATGAATGCCGAAGAAAGAATTAGCCATTGGAATCTTTTCTATGGAAAAACAGTAAACAGAAGTTGAGGCTGGGAAGTCTACGACTGCAGAAATATTCATGATGAAAGAACACCCATTCCACCGCATACAATAAGAAAAAACTCCATCTGTACGAGAACGAAAATAAATACCACTACTTTCTGTATTGGAAAGAGCTCCTAGAAGAAACTTTGTGAGTCACGCCTTCCTGCGCCATGCTAATGAAGAAAACGAAAAAGGAAATGGAGAAGGAAAAGGAAAAGCCACGTGAATCGCATGCTGTTTTTGGGTAAAGATCAGGAAAATTTGCACCGGAAAGGAGACGAAGCTCTGTCTGAGCCACAGCGAAAATGTGTGGTCGTCTGATCGTGCGTGAGAGGGGAGTGTATCCAGTCACACCGAGATGAGTCAAGCTTTTTCGATATGAGAGCCTCTTCTACCAGGCATAACCGTAGCCCATGTCCAATTGGCCAGGGTAGTCGTTGCCATGATTGTTACCATTCTGAGCACCAAAGGCTGGGGCGGGAGCTGGAGGAGCCAGATTGGGCTGAGCCCACTGAACACCGCGGTTGTCCATCACGTAATTGAGATCTTGGAATCTGTAGCCAGCAGCAGGTTGGTGCAGATAATCTTCGTTGTAGCCCTCGTTAAATCCGGGTACATGGGCACCTGCTTGAGCATCGAACTCAAAGTTGAACAGATCAAGAGCATCCAGGGGACCGTGTGGAGCCGGAATGTGTTGCTGGGCGTTAGCGTCGTTTGCGAGAAATTGATCTACATCTGGACCATCGACAGCGGCTCTCTGTCTGGCAGCTGCTAGATCAGCTGCAGGTGCTTGAGGAAAGACGGGTTCATGTCCTTGTCCTCCGAAAGGAGCAGGACGCCCGGCTCGAGGATTGGCAGCCTCGCCAGCGTAACGACGATTAAGGCGGCGCATACGAGCCACCTCTCCACGGAACAGCAAGTGCTCAAAATCATCATCCCACACGGGCCGAGCAGGAACGTCTTGAGGCTGATGGGCTGGAACGCGCTGAGGCTGATTAGCGTCAGGCATGCGCTTCTCAGCTCCAGTCGTGCTGTCTGAGAATCTGATGTTGAGGTCCTCCTTGTCAATCTCAGGGTGCTCACGCAGGACCTCTGCTTGTGCAGCTTCAGCGGCTGCCTTGACCTCTTGCTCATGCATGGCATCAAGACTTATGGTCTCGGAGAACACAGGGCATTTTGAGCCAGGTGCGTTGAAGTGAGCGTAGTTAGCAGTCACATCTACACCACACAGATAACACTGGAGGTTGCCACATTTAGAGCAGGTCATCTTGTTACATCCATCGCTCTTGATGAATGCTTGCTTGCACTTGTTGCAATTGCGAATAAGAGCCTTACTTCTGGCTTCCTCGATCCTGTGACGGTGGCTGAGCGCAGACTCTTTGTCACGCTTGCGCTGGCTCTCTTCACAAGAATCAGGAATGTGCGTTTTCTCCTTGCACTTGCGACAGCTGGTGATGTTGCAGGCTGGCGATTGACAATGGAACTCAAAGTCGACGGTGATGGGCAGACAGACAGTCTTGAAGTCGCAGAAGGGACAGCTTTCGACGTCATCAATGCCTGCAGTACGAAGGTCGTTCTCCTGCCGGAGGCGCATGAGTTTGTCTGTCAGTGCATCGGTATCTGGAACGAGACTAAGTTGAGATTCGCAGAAGGTGTCATCGCAGCCACCAGGACAAGTAAGCTTGAAACTGCACTGTCCAACTTCAGACTCAAGGTAAGTTTTCATGCAGTCAAAGCATACAGGGTGCTCGTCTGCCGAGCTGCATCTGATGATTCTGTTAGGAGCATACTCGTCATAGCAAGCAACACTACAAAAATGTTAGCAGTTGAGATAAATGCAGACTCGGGAGAGAGATGATGGCTTGCCATTCAACGACGGTGCCAATGGCTTTGGCGTGTTCCAGAGCCGACTGCTCCTCACGGACTTTTGCGGCAGCGTCCATCTCTTCCTTGATCTTCTGCGTCATGCTTTTGCGGCGCTGAAGATTTGCCTCAATGGCAGCCTTTTGGGCAGACTCGAACTGCACCTTGAGGACGGAGATGTTGGCCTTTTGGTGTTTGGTGGCTTGAAGAAGATCGAAGTTGATATCTCTGAGAGGTCTCCAGGGAGTCTTGCCATATGGGCACGGCTCTGTATGCTTTGCTTCATTGAGAGCCAGGTAGGTAGGATATAGGTGTTTCTTGTCCTTTTGAACTTCCTTGATGAACTTGACAGGAATTGTGTTGAACTCATTCTTGAGTACTTCGATGCTGAAGCCTGTTAGATTGAGCGTGGATGAACAAACGTCGAAAACCACTTACATAACATCCTTCATCTTACCCGAGAAGGTGCACTGAGGATTGAGCAACTTTTCCTTCTCGGCTTCTTCAGCCAGTTTCTGGTCATGCAGTGCAGCTTGTTTGGCTGCTTCTTCGGCAGCGCGTTTGTCGCTCTCCTTGGGGTAGTTGCCATCAAGCAGTATGTCCAGAACTCGTTCGAGATTGTGGTGGTGAGTGTTGAGCAGATGGGTGACATGATCATGGCAGACGTCAGGTACAACCTCGAGAACTTGGTCGAATTGGCTGCGCTCCGGGCTGGACGCAGTGTCAGTGATGACGATTGGGTCATCCTGAGAATCAGAAACCTCCTCGTAAGCGAACGGAAGGTCATTGAAGGTGAATTGGGAGGTTGAGACAGGGTTAAAATCATCACTGTCAATAGTCTGAGGTGTAGCTGCAAGGGCGCCTTCTTGAGCCTGAGGAACAGCATTGCCCTCGCGCTTGACGGAAACAGTGCGCTCTAGGCCTGCCATGTTGTGGTGCTCAAGGTATTCGTCCAGGTCGTAGCTCGGTGCCACATGTACTCCGTTAAAGCGTGGAATCTTGTGTGGTCGTGCAAGTCTGGCCGAGTCTTCCTCACTAGAATCCGAGTGGATGGAGATGACATCGTGGGGTCTCTTCACAGGCGCCATGCTTCTCGGCGCCGGTCAGTGCTTTATTGCGGATGTGCGGACGAGAGTTACGGCTGCGCAGTTGAGAGAAAGTGGACGGATTAGTCGGCGCGGCTGAGAAGACGGACGTATCAGACGGCCAAGATTTGAATGTTTAGAAATTCACGACCAAGCAATCAGCAAAGGATCCAAGCAAGAGCACGAGTGGAAACGAAGAGGTATATGCGATTAGGAACGAAGGTGTTGGAATGGTTGTTTGGAGAGGCACAAGCAGGAGGATAGAGCTTGTTGACAGCGGAGTTGTTCATTGAGACAGCGGGCGTCGGTGGAACTTGAAGGAACGTGCGATTTCACAACCAAGTCGCTTTGACCTGAATAGGTGCTTTTCCTCCTTGATGCCGAGCATGTATGAGGGAATTGCTCTTATTTTTGAAGACTTTTGCAAAGTCAGGGCGGGCATTGGACAGGGAAGGTGCTCGAGGGGAGCCTTGTCATTCCGACAGCCGGCGACGGCGTTTACGTGTCACAAGAGGCAGCCAGCAATGCAGAAGCAAGAGGAAATGAGTTACATGAACTAGCAGGCGGCTAACCCTGGAAATATACTTGCCTCGTCCCACCAGTGTGGTTTCCTGCTGCAAGAGTGCAGAGGGAAAACAGATGAGGAGCGTTCGAGGTTGTCGACACCTCCAATCCCAAGCGAGACAATGACGGCTGTTTGCAAAAGTGCTGGGTCTGCAGCCGCACCATGCCTTGGTCTGCCTCCAGGCTATTTTTGTTCAACACAACACTCTGAACCAGTCAATTTCCCGCCTTGAGACATTCATCCATGTGATTGCATGGGTAATGATGCGACAGCAGTTTGAAGACCGAGAAAGGACGTTTGAATGTCGTACCTGCGATCGATCGTTTGCACGCCTTGAACATCTACAAAGGCATCTTCGAATACGTAAATATCCTCCTTAACCTTCTTGTCAGAAACAGCAATTTGACCAACGACGTACATGGCGTTGTTGGACTTTTATAATAGTACAGACAGAGAATATGTGTGAGAGATAAGAACTGATGCCTGATTGAGAAGACAGATACCAAAGAACGACCCTACGCTTGCTTCTGTGGCCAGACTTTCACGAGGCAGGATTTGCTCAAACGACATGACCGCAGGACTCATGGACTCCGTTCGAGACCTGCCCAGGAAACATCACAGAATGCCAGTGACCATGTTCTGGAAATAGGCAACCAGCCTGAGAATGAAGCATTCCTCACGGTATCGTCAACTCAGCTTGGCGTAGCTGAAGTTGATAATCAGGCTTCTGTGGCACAGGAGCATCTAAATTTGTTTGATGCCAGTGGTGTGGCCTTGGACTGGGGCAACATGGATCTTGGAGATACGCAAGATCTGACTCTAGCCTGGGATACTGCAGATCCGCGGGAACAGGGGTTTGCGGAAAGTCTAGGCTCTTGGACAACTGGTGATCCTACTCTGCCTCCAGTATTGGAGGCCAATAATCTCACTTCGGAGACGTTCGCAGGCAGAAGCACTCTTGATGCATCTAGTGACATCACGTGGGATTTGACCAAAACACAACTGCAAGATTACGAGAGATTCAAGGCTGCTGTCCATGAAAAACTGCCTGGCTACGAAGCTCCCTCTTACCATACGCTCAGGCGCTACATCCAAGGCTATGTTGGCAGTTTTGATCAAGCACTACCCTTCATTCACAAACCATTGATGTGCCTCAGATTTTGCAAACCAGAAGTAGTGCTAGGCATGGCTGATATTGGCGCGCATGAGCGTTCTGAGCCTCACAATTCTCTCACTCTGTTTCAAGCATCAAAAAAGATCGCTCTTGGCAATTTGAGGACATGGAAGAGCTGTACAGAGGCGCAGAGGACGCCGTTGCTAAGACATACCTTCCCACTAGCGGCAAGTCCTCAAGTTTGCATCTCTGATGCTGAGAACGAACCGACGCGACATGCCGCCATGGAGAGTCTGCGAGCCTTATTGATGGTCAGCTTCTATGGCTTGTGGAGTGATGCATCGTTATTGCAGGATGCCGTGGACTCTCAAAGCCTCATGATAGAAGTCGCACGATTCTATGGGTTGGCCAAAGAGCCGGAGCAGCCTTCGGCTACCATAACTTGGAATGCTTGGACCCACGAGGAGACAGATAGACGGACCAAATTCGTGCTTTTCTATTTTCTGAACTTGCAGACAGTCACGAATGACGTCCCTTCGCCAGTATTGTGCAGCGAATGGCAGCTGCGGATGCCATGTCCTGCCGACCTATGGGATGCACAACACGAGCAAGAATGGATGGTCAAGTCTGCCATGCCTGAACCGATCTTCTTCCAGGATATCTTTCAAGCACTGCTTTCATTAACCGAATCTGGTGCGATGCTCGAGATTAAATTCACCAAGGCCCTTTCCCAGTTTAATTGCAATATCATTATACTGGCTCTTCTACAGCGAATATATTATCTGCGACAACTGTGCGATGCGAGCGGAGATACCTTACGGCAAGAAGAGATACAAAGGATACAGTGAGTCTGGAACACCTTAGCATTTATCTCGCGGCCCTAACAACAATCCGATAGGCGTGCAATTCAATGCTTGGAGTCTAATGTGCGAGATTCGCAAGTCCAAGACTTCGCACGTTATGGAACACAGTTTCGCTACTCGGACATATCGGCATACCGGGATCTTGCATATTTACGTCTTCAAGCAAATGTTTGTATTAAACATCAGCTGCAGTCCCGCGATGCACACAAGATTGCAGAGTCATTGTCTCTGGTGCCAGTTGACAAATGTTACTCGTCTTCACTATCATCTCTTTGGAGCTCGATCGGCCAGATCGAAGCATTGGTCGATCTCGGTATCCCTTACGCATGTAGGAACTACGACTACTACTCGAGTGTGCCCCAAGCATTGTCGAGTTTGGAATGCGGAATATCATTGAGCCGCTGGCTTTGCTCGATAGCTCTTGGACATCGCAGAGACCCTCTGACATGTAAGTGTCTTCAACACGAAATTTTTGATTGTAAACTGACCACAAATGTCTGTAGCTGATGAGCACCAGATGATCAACTATATCCATTCATTGATGCAGGAAGTTGCGACGTCAGCACCGAGATGCGGCTCGGTCCCGCCCCGACAAAGCACAAGCTCACTAAGTGCCAAATGCCTTTTCGGACTTGGTATTATGGTCCTGAAAACATGGGCTCATGTATACATGGCGAAGAGCAAATGGGCGTTGGTCGCGATCATCGGAGAATCGTTGGACTTGTATGCGAATATGATGAAACTAATAGAATCAGACCCAGAACAGGCATCTTTGCGTCTGGATATGATTGGGTAAGCCTCGGTAGGTGTTGTTGTCGCTGTAGAGAGGAAACTCAGAAGCAGTGGAGAAGTTGGAGGAAAAGTGGAGAAATGCAGCGGTGGAGATGGAGAAACGCATCCAGCGATGGAGAAGCCCGCCCAGCTTACCAACAACAAGACAAATAAGAATCTACTCAGCAATGGGGAACCGATGAACAGATCGTCAAGATTACCAAGCCAGTGGAGATGTATATTTGTGCATTTCACAAGCTTTTTGCTTACCAAATGCCTACCTCGTATATTCATATATAAGTCGCATATGCGCGCTTCACCCAGACTACATTCATCCCATCTTATCCTCGATACAGATCTTTCCTCGACGATATGCCAATGCAAAAAGTCTTTCGCCTCCATTCGCGTACTTCCTGCCACGCACTGAATCTCCACGAAGAAAAAATCCCTACACCGGACAAGCATGAGGTTCTTCTCAAAGTCAAGAGTATTTCTCTGAACTTTCGCGACATCGCTGTCAGCGATGGCTCGTATCCTTTCCCGGTCAAGGACATGGTTGTTCCATGCTCTGATGCCTGTGGCGAAGTTGTCGATGCCGGCAGGGCTGTGGTCAACGTCGGCAAGGGCGATCTCGTTGTGTGTACTTTCGACCCTACCAATTTTTACGGAGCACAGAAGAATTGGAACAACGGCCTTGGAGGTCCCGTGGATGGAGTGCTGAGACAGTACATTGCTGTTCCTGCCGCCGCCGTCGTCAAGGTTCCTAGCGACGCCGGAGTTCCCACTGCCAGTTGGGCTAGCATGGTATGCACTGGCGTGACTGCATGGAACTGCTTGTACGGAAACATTCCTCTGCGCCCTGGACAGACTGTTCTCTTCCAAGGTGAGTTCCGCCCCATTCACAGCTGAAGACACATACACTTCCGCTGCCTTGTTCACGCCTGACGCACATCTGCTAACGGGAGAACTACACCAGGCACTGGAGGCGTCTCCATGACCGGCCTTCAGATCGCAAAGAACGCCGGTGCAATCACAATCGTAACTTCGTCCTCGGACGCAAAGCTCCAGCTCGTCAAGGAAAAGTTCGGTGCCCACCACACCATCAACTACAAAACCACCGATTGGGCCGAGGAAGCTCAAAAGTTGACCGGTGGCCGTGGCGTCGACTACATCATCGAGAATGGCGGCTCTGGAACAATCAAGCAGAGTCTTGCCGCCATTGCCATGGGCGGAATAATCTCGGTTGTAGGATTCCTGTCTGCCGCTGCGCAAGAGGACATGCCCGATGTTGCCGGTCTTGCACTGAGCAAAGGTGCAGTAGTCAGAGGCATCAATGTAGGCTCTACTCAGCTCCTTGAAGAAGCCGTGAGATTCTTCGGTGCAAACAAGATTGCTATCCCTGTGGACAAGGTCTTCGGTTTTTCGCGCGAAGAGGTTATCAGTGCCTTTGAGTATCTGACTTCTGGCTCACACATTGGAAAAGTCTGTATCGGCTTGGAGTAGTAGGAGGATTCGTACTCTCGGAGGTTCCTCCTATGGACTTGTTCGTAGCGAACATTAGCTAGATTTCAAATTGCACTTGAAAAGAATTCGAACTCGTCTCTTTGCTGTTCTCATTTGGCAAGGTGTCACACATCTCTCGAGCCAGTCCTCGGTTTCAAGTGCAACCAGGAATTCTAGTTTACACAGAATTGTACTCGAGTAGAGCTCAAACTCGCAGTGCAACCTGGCAGCTCAAGAATGTGGATACGAAGCGAGACCATGACGCCGTTTGCAAAAGTGTTGGGCCTGCACCCACTGGCGCGATGACTTGTCCCGAAGAGTAGTACCATTCGTTCGTCTTTCATCCACCATCATTCCTCAAAGTCAAAACTATTGTGAAATATATCTCGCAATGTCTGTACAGCTCCCTGATGCTAAGGGCTCTGATGTTGAGCTCACTCAGCCGACCCACGAGGAAGCCGTACAACAGACCAGACTGAACAGCACAGAATGGAAGGGCCCATTGTCTCTCGACGCATACCTTGGCAGAGAAGAACATCTCGGTAAACAGAAATTAGTCCGTGATGGCGGTCTCACATCTTGGGCATTGGTGACAAAAGACGGCAACCCTCGTGCTGTACTTTCGAGCTGTGAAACCATCCGCAAGAAAGCCCTTGTTGCTCAAAATGGCCAGGTCAAGGAAGTAATCTGTCATGGTGTAGCGTCCGTCTTCTGCCCGCCAGAGTTCCGTGGTAAAGGATACGCTGGAAGAATGATCAAAGATTTGGGAGAGAAGTTGCACAACTGGCAAACAGACGGGCATGATTGTTTGTTCAGTGTTTTGTATTCGGACATTGGCAAGGTGAGTTTCATCAGGAAGACAGTCATCTTTAAATCTATACTCATGTCGACAGCAATTCTATGCTTCGCACCAATGGAAGCCGTTCCCGTCGGCGCACGTCTCACTTGCTCCTTCAAGCCATTCCAAACACAACTCTCTACCGGAAGCGAAGCTCTTATATGCCAGTGACTTGGCGGAGCTCTGCGATTCTGACTTGAACTTGGTGCGCAAGAAGCTCGCCAACGTAGCTTCCTCAGGCAAGACATTTGCCTCGATCGTACCCGATGTCGAAACTCTTGCGTGGCACCACGCCCGTGAGGAATATGTTGCAAATCAGCTGTATGGAAAGTCTCCTGAAGTCAAAGGAGCCATTGTCGGTAGCGAGAAAGGCAAGCGGGTTTGGTGTGTTTGGATGCGCACATGGTACAACAGCGACCCTCAAAGCACCAAAGATAACACAATGAACATCCTTCGACTAGTTGTCGAGGATCCTGAGTATATTGACTCGTCTGCAGCTTCAGATGAAGGTGTGGAAAAGGCCAAGGGTACATATGTGACTACAGCCATTGCATCACTGTTGGCTGCAGCTCAAGCGGATGCTACCAAGTGGCATATGGGGTCTATCGATACATGGAATCCTAACTCTGCCACTTTGGCGGCTGCAAAGCAGTTGGATCCCGCAGCACAAGTCGTCCACCGCGAAAAAGACAGTATCGCAAGTTTGAGATGGTACGGAGAGGGATCAGTGGACGATGTTCAATGGCTTGATAACGAAAAGTATGCCTGGTGCTGAGTAAAACGACGACAGGCAGGTTCAGAGACGAAAATGAGGTACCTAATCAAGCTCGATGTAGCAAATGCACATGACTGTATTGCGCAAAATTAAAAATTCAATCCGAGCCGGAAGATGAGATGTCAGCAACAGAAAGCGATGACCAAGCAAGATAGTGCTGCGAAAAATGTGAATGACCATGATGGAGAAACAGGCAGATGCATGCATGTATTGTCAAACAACAGAAACGGCTGGCCGAGTCCAAACTCCAATGGAGCCCACCCTCACGAACAGGCACAAAATTGCTTGTTGGTGGGCAGATGACAGTCAAGGCACCTATTTGTGGGACTGACAAGTTGCGAACAGGGCTCTTGTGTTCGATGTTTTGATTTCGATAGCTATACCTTTTAACAGTATTCACATGAGGCGCAGTTAAATGGCATGTTGTGGCTGAGCGTGGTCGCAAAGTATATTCTTGACATCACCTCCAGATCGCAAAGTGCCGAGGAGTGGAGGGGAACGGAAGCAACGAAAGGGTTTAGGAAGAACGCGTATCAAGAGAAACGAGCCTGCGGGTGATGGGAACAAAGAACCGGGGAGTCTAGAGGGTGGGATTGATGTGTCCCAACAAACAAAAGTCAGAAGGTGAATCGAGCATGTGCAGGCTGCAGCGCATCGTGATGACCGCAATCCACCGGCAGCAATAACATGGAAGTTGGAAGAGCGTTTGAGGTCGTCGTCTGTCAGAATCCTTCCCAGTTTGTTTTCGCGTCGTAATTTCATCGCCCTCGACGGCGAGAGTGACATTCCCACCCCTCAATTGTCTCGCATGTCGGCAATTGATCTACTTGGTTATTCTTCTTTTTCTCGTGCCAGACAATATCGTCGCCGTTGACCGACATTCTGTCTAGAGAAGAGTCGAGCCGAGAGCACCCACTTCGTAGGCTGCTTTCTCCACCAAAACATCAAGCCCAAGCAAGTCAAAGCCAAAGCCCTCATTCAAGCCACACCCTTTCTCCTCTCCTCATTCTTCAAAACAACAACACACTGACCCATTGCTATTCTTCGCCCTTCTTCGACCGCGACTTTCACCTCCTGTCGCCTTCGTCCAGGGAGTCCATCTCTCTTTCGCGTTCGGTCGGTGATACTCCGGCGCGCGCTCCTATCCCCCTCACATCGCGTGCGGCTTCTGCACCCACAAGGTGTATGCCTGTTAGACGACGCCAACCATGAGCAACAACGAGGATGCCGCCATCAGCGACCTTTGTCGCAAGATTGAGCGCGAGAAGACGTTGATCGCCGGCTTCAACTCTATGCGACAGGCTACAAACAACAGCCAAGTCAACTCGCGTATCGACTCGCAGGTTCGCGATGCCCAAAGGAACCTCAAGTACTTCGAGAAGACGCTGCAGGATCTGCAGTCTCGAAAGCTGGGAGACCACATGTCCAACATGAACCTGAACAACGACGCAGGCCCGCCGCCGCCTTCGCACCAAGACGAACAAGACCCCGGTAGCTACGGAGCCCCCGGCCCTGGCGGATACAGTCAGGGCGGCGGTAATGGCCTGATGCCTCCTCGCGCTCCTTACGCCCCTCCGGCACCCGGCCAATCCGGTCTCAAGAACAGGCCCAACTACAGCCGACTGGACCTCATCAAGGCCGAAACGCCTCATCTTGGCCCGCGCATTCAGCTCATGCTGTCACAACTCGAGTTCAAGCTTAGCGTCGAAAAACAGTACAAGGATGGTATCGAGAAGATGGTACGCTTGTATCAGCTCGAAGGAGACCGCAAAAGCAGGGCTGAAGCCGAGGGTCGTCGCATCGAGAGTAGCCAAAAGATTCACCTTCTCAAGCAGGCCTTGAAGCGCCATGAAGACTTGCACGTCGCTGATATCAGCACCGACATGCAAGACGACGACAGTCTGAACATCCCCAGTCAGCGCAAACCCCTCAGCGGATACCTGTCTATTCGCATCCAGGCTATTGCCGATGTTGACCATGCCGCGACCGGTAGATTTTCGCGCGGTCCTGAGACATTTGTCATTCTCAAGGTCGAAGACAGCTTCAAGGGCCGCACCAAGGCTACACGAACAGACCGCTGGACCGACGAGCAACACGACTTTGACATTGACAAGGCCAACGAAATCGAGTTGACGGTATACGACAAGGCAGGCGAACACCCCATGCCAATTGGTATGTTGTGGGTACGCATCTCGGATATTGCAGAGGAGATGCGTCGCAAGCGTATTGAGACCGAGGTTAAGAACTCTGGCTGGATCTCTGCAGACCACATGGGCGACTCGGGTGCACGCCCCGACATGCAATTCTCTCCTCCACCTGGAAGCTCTGGTGCAGGTTCCGCACATGCTGGACAGCAAGGTCCCTCTGGTGGCTTTGGTGGAGGTCCAACACCTTTGACCAATCCTGTTGTCATTGACGACTGGTTCTCGTTAGAGCCCGTTGGCAAGATCAAGCTCAGCTTGAGTTTCGGTTTGTCGCTCTTCTCCACTCCTGTCTTCGTACAGCTAACACCTTTTCAGTCAAACAAACACGTGAACGCAGACCATTTGACGTCGGACTTGGGCGCAAGGGCGCTGTCCGTCAGCGCAAGGAAGACGCCGTCGAGCAGTACGGTCACAAGTTTGTGCAGCAGACATTCTACAACGTCATGCGCTGCTCGCTGTGCGGTGACTTCCTCAAATACACGGCCGGTATGCAGTGCTCAGACTGCAGACTGACCTGTCACAAGAAGTGCTACCCAAGCGTCGTCACAAAGTGCATCAGCAAGTCCAATGCGGAATCCGATCCCGACGAGGAGAAGATCAACCATCGCATCCCTCACCGTTTCGAGGCCTTCTCCAACATGGGCGCCAACTGGTGCTGCCACTGCGGTTACATGCTGCCGCTCGGAAGAAAACAAGCTCGCAAATGTACCGAGTGTAGCTCGACCTGCCACAACAACTGCATTCACTTCGTTCCAGACTTCTGCGGTATCTCTAACGAGAAGGCCAACGAGATCCTGGGAGAGATCCGCAGAGCAACAAAGGGCCGCCAGGGCACCAGCATGTCGGAGCGCAAGTTGCGTCCTGGTACTTCAAGCAGCGTCAGCAGACCCCCAGCTCAACCCTCGCAGCCTTCCTACATGCCTACGCCCTCTCACCAGGATCAGACTCCGAACCCTCAGGATAGACCGCTGTCCTACGGTAAAGACCGCATGTCTGACGCATACGATGCTCCTCCTCGAACCTCGCAATATGGCGCCCCCGCTACTTCGGTTGACGCTGCTCGTGCATCCTTCGCCGCTCCTCCATCTCCTCAACAGCCAGAAGCTCGTCCACCGCCCGCTCACCGTCAATATTCATCCCAATCTGCTGCAGCTGCCGCAGCCGCCGCTCTGTCAGGCAAGCGTTCGTCCGCTGCAGAACAACGAATTCCTCCATACAATCGCTCCTCTACCGACTACCAGAAGCAGCAGCAACAACTACAACAACAACAGCAGCAGCAGCAACAGCAGTCGCAGCAGCAGAGCCAGAGAAGCTCCACTTCATCAAGCAATACCGAACAATATCCCCAACAGAGAAACTCTCAGCCACAGCCTGCAGGCTATAATCCAGCAGACTATGCTGCTGTCAGTGGTTTCCCAGTCCAGCCTCTTCAGCAACCTCCTCAACAAGCTCAACCTCCTCGCCAGCAGTATCCTCCAGCCTCGACTCAGACTCCTCCTCCTACCACCACACCCACATCGCCACCAAGCAAGACCCCGACATCTATGGGACCTCCTGCAAGAAAGACCCAAGGTGGCAATGTCCGTGTTGGTCTCGATCACTTCAACTTCCTTGCTGTCCTTGGTAAGGGTAACTTCGGTAAGGTCATGCTTGCCGAGACAAAGCAGTCCAAACAATTATATGCCATCAAGGTTCTAAAGAAGGAGTTCATCATTGAAAATGATGAAGTCGAGAGCACAAGATCAGAAAAGCGTGTCTTCCTGATTGCCAACAAGGAGAGACATCCTTTCCTGACCAACCTTCATGCTTGTTTCCAAACTGAGACCAGAATTTACTTCGTCATGGAGTACATCAGTGGTGGTGACTTGATGTTGCACATTCAGCGTGGCCAATTCGGCACCAAGCGCGCTCAGTAAGTTTCGATGTCTGGCGTAATGTGAATATTGCTAACGATTACAGATTCTACGCCGCTGAGGTCTGTCTAGCGCTCAAATATTTCCATGAGAACGGTGTTATCTACCGTGACTTGAAGCTTGACAACATCCTCCTGACTCTGGACGGACATATCAAAATTGCTGATTATGGTCTTTGTAAAGAAGATATGTGGTACGGTAGCACAACCAGCACGTTCTGCGGTACTCCCGAGTTCATGGCACCCGAGGTTTGTTATTATCTATCTTCTTACAATGATCGCTTCTGACCGATTGTGACAGATTCTTCTTGACAAGAAATACGGTCGTGCTGTCGATTGGTGGGCATTTGGTGTCCTCATCTACCAGATGCTTCTTCAACAATCCCCATTCCGCGGCGAGGACGAAGACGAAATTTACGACGCCATTTTGGCAGACGAGCCGCTCTACCCCATCCACATGCCGCGCGACTCGGTATCAATTCTTCAGAAGCTCCTTACCCGCGAACCCGAGCTCCGTCTCGGCAGTGGACCAACAGATGCTCAGGAGATCATGAGCCATCCCTTCTTTAAGAACATCAACTGGGAGGACATTTACCACAAGCGTGTGCCTCCACCATTCTTGCCTACTATTAAGGGCAAGGCTGATACCAGCAACTTCGACTCTGAGTTCACAAGTGTCACTCCTGTGCTCACGCCCGTGCAATCCGTCTTGACTCAAGGCATGCAGGAAGAGTTCAGAGGATTCTCATACACTGCCGATTTCGTGTGAGCTCAACCAGAAACAGCCTCATATGTGGACAAGCAATACATCCGGCCAGTCATGCGATAAAAGTGGACTACCACTGTTCTCGGATGGAACACACCGACGGCACGCACTCATTGATCAACATCATCACCACCACTATCGTGTACGGATTATTCTTTATCACATCGCTCTCTGCTTTATGATACACACACGCGCACAAATCAGATGCAGGCAAGGTAATACTCAGCAGAAACGTCCAGCAGAAGAGACAAAACCATGAAGGTCCAGGCACGGCAGCATGTTAGACAGGAAGACCTAAGCAGATACGTGAAGAGAGGGCGCATCTGCTAATTACGATTGGAGACTTGTCCTTGTATTTTGTTTGGACGGAGAGTACAAGTCGTGGACTACGAACATAGAGACTAAACATCACACACGTCGTAATGGCCTATGAAGTCACTGATTGACGAACATTCTTTTTTGCATACTTATGTTAATCACTTGGTCTTGAGATATGTTCATATTTGTCTAGGTCTTCGATAGGCTTCACGGTGCTATTGACGTGAAGATAGTCTATCTATTCCTAATGCTCTGTATTGTATGTGCGGCAACAAAATCGAGCCAAATCACGCAAAAATATCGCAAAGGTCCTTTTCCTGGACGATTTCTTATGTCGATACAATGAGGGCGTGCAAAATGTACTGGTTCATGTGATGACGATGGCTGCCTCTTTTAAAATTGGCGCCACTGACTCGCAATGAAACCGTTGCGGGGAGAGCTCACCCAGCGAGATGAGCTGACTGGATGTCACCGTCAGGCTTTTGCTGCAGCCTGGGCGGCGCAGCAATCGTGCTTGTTTCCTCCCTTTGATTATGTTATAAGTATTCTTCATTTTTTTTTATCGAACGCAGATCTGAAGCTGTCGCAAGCTCTGTGCCAAGCTGTTACTCGAGCGAGGATCCCGTAATATTTGCTTGATCGCTACTCGACACTTCTCACGACCTTGGAAATCCGTCTCGCCGAAACATCAAGGTGCTTCATCAGTCAAAATGGGCGGTGGACAAGAAATCCCTTACAGACATGCCACAACCCAGCAACCCGCAACGGAGCCGCAATGGAATAGAGGACTCTGGGGTCTGGTCGACATGGGAAGTAATGGCATTCGTCTATCAATAACAGACCAAAGCACACCCACGACCCGCGTTCTACCCACTGTCTACGCCTACCGCAACAAAATCTCTCTTTACGAAGCCCAGTATGACGAAGATGGAACCAAAGTCCCTATCTCTGATGCTGTGATGGATGATGTTGTCTCCATGCTTCTCAGGTTCCAGATTTTCTGTGCAGATTTTAGGGTTCCGCCAGAGCAGATTGAGATTGTTGCTACAGAGGCCACCAGAGCTGCTATCAACTCAAAAGAGTTCTGTGAGAAGATTAGAAAGGAGACTGGCATTAAGATGACGTTGCTCTCTAAAGAGGATGAGGGACGAATTGGTGCTTATGGTGTTGCTAGCTCGTTTTCTGCTGTCCGTGGCTTGGTCATGGATATGGGAGGCGGTAGCACACAGATTACTTGGATGGTTGCTAAGGATGGAGAGACGAAAATCAGTCCTGTCAGTGCGGTGAGTTTTCCTTATGGTGCTGCTGCTCTGACCAGGAGGTTAGAAGAGTTGAAGAAGGGGAAGAGTAAGGAAGAGGCGCACGAAGCTCGGGAAAAGTTTCGTGCTCAAGTCAAGGCACAATTTCACGAGGCATACAGCAAGATTCAGGTGCCACATGAACTCGTCAAGGATGCCACGAAGAACGGAGGCTTCAGACTCTACTTGACTGGAGGTGGTTTCCGCGGATGGGGTTACCTCTTGCTCCACCATGAACAGGTGGCCGGTGGTGGCTATCCCTTCTCCATCATCAACGGATTCACAGCACAAAAGGACGAGTTTGAAGATACCGAGAAAATGAAGCAAATCGCCGAGGAGGCGAAAGAAATTTTCCGCGTATCCGATCGTCGTCGGGCTCAGGTACCTGCTGTATCCTTCTTGGTCAGCATTCTTGCCGAAGCAATTCCTCATGGCATTCGCGAAGCCCACTTCTGTCAAGGAGGTGTCCGCGAAGGTGTCCTCTTCAATCGTCTTCATCCAGAGATCCGCGCTCAGGATCCTTTGGAGGTGGCAACTCGCGACATGGCAAAACCTATTTCTCCAAAGCTTGCTGCTCTGGTCACACAATCCCTTCCTCCTCCCACAGAGGGGCATAATGGCGTTCCCGAATCGATCGACATACACATGATCAGGGCATTCGCAAACATGTTCTACTTCCATGCCAACATGAACAAGGAAGTTTCTTCTACATCTGCATTGTACAGCACGGGTACTGGTATCTTGTGTTCAACCCATGGATCTTCGCATGCAGATAGAGCTTTACTGGCGCTCATGCTTGAAGCTCGCTACGAAGGCGAACTTGCTCCGCGCGAAATCGACTACCGCAATCAGCTTATCCGCCTGGTGTCAAACGAAGAAGCATGGTGGACGCAATACATCGGTGTCATTGGGCTTATCCTGTCTCGCGCTTTCCCCGCCGGTGTCATCCAAGATGACTTATATGACACTGCTCACAAGACCATACTCAAAAAGCCTGAGATACGCATCTCGTCCGAATATGTTCACAATCTGGGTAAGAAGCGCAACAAGGAGGGCTTGATGGTTACATTCACATTAGTCTGGGCAACAGAGAATAGAGACGATCCTATGGAGGTCAAGGAGACATTGGGAAGACATCTTAAAAATCTTGTCAAGGTTGGCAAGAAGAAGCATGCAATTAATGGATGGAGGATCAAGATTGGGGCACAGGTCAAGGATGATTATCCGAACGATCTGTAGAGATTCTGATTCTGATCGCTTACGACCAAGGAAGGAGTTAAGGCAATATAATTTGCATGGATTTAGGAGTGCTGATATGGAGACTTGTTCTATACGTGTTCCTGGCCGCTGCTTCCTTTCATTGGACTCGAGTCGAATCTGACAGCCAAAAGTAGGATTATCAAAGTACTGCAACCACCAGACCTCGTATTCGATTCCTGCTGCCTATTGCGACATGTCAGCTCATACAATGCCGAGAACATCTAAACAGAAGACGTACACAGAAACATCAGACCGTGCTTTGTAATAGGGAGGAAACATGTTGTAAGCAACGGCTTTAAAGTCCGTCCCCTCTTCCCCACCAAGCCTCGGCTCAGAACCCCAAACATCGGCTATTTGCATATGAGAGATACGTACACGCCTACCATCAACAATCAGCAAGATCTTCTAACCTTCTGATCCATATCTGTGTTTAGTTTGTTCTACATCTTGTCAGATATTTGGTAACATGTCCGCTTCATTCGAGGAAAAGTTCGAGCAAGCCGTCAACAATGGCATCTTTCCTGGTGCCGTCTTGATGGCTAAAGACAAGTCCGGTAAGTATTCTATTACCTTTGTTTTACAAAAAGCAGAGACCTGAAGGAGAGTACTTGGATAGGTAAACTGGACTACGCCAAAGTCTTCGGCAACACTTGCATCGGCGACAATGCCAAACCCTTGCAACTCAACAGCATTCTCTTCCTAGCATCAATGACAAAACTCCTCACCTCAATCGCCGCAATGCAAATCGTCGAAAAGGGCTTGATCTCTTTGGATGCAGATGTTGGTTCCTACATTCCTGAACTGGCTGATCAACCTGTTCTGCATGGCTTCGACGACAACGATAAACCCATCCTTACGGAACGCAAGAACGCCATCAAATTTGTACATCTGCTTACTCATTCTGCTGGAACTGCTTACGATATGATGAACCCTCTGCTGAAGAAGTATAGAGAGAGCATTGGTGACACTCCAGAAGTCAGAACAACAATGAAGCCCAAATGCGTATATCCTCTGATTTTCGAGCCGGGCACTTACTGGAGTTACGGCACTGGCATCGACTGGGCAGGCAAAGTGATTGAGAAAGTCACAAACCAGTCTCTGCAAGACTATCTACAGGAAAATGTCTTTGCGCCTTTCGGCATTGACAGGATAAAGTTCACACCCTACCTGACAGAAGACATGAAGAAAGATTTGGCTACTATATCACTCAGAATCTCTCCTAACGACAAGCTCGTCAATCTCCCTGCAAACAAAAACATCGATTACAAGGATGCAGAGTGTTTTGGCGGCCACGGTTGTTACGCCGACATGTCCGACTATATCAAGATCATGGAGTCTCTGCTTTTGGACGATGAGAAACTGCTAAGCAAGGCCAGCACTGCTGTCATGTTTTCTCCTCACCTGACACCCGAGTCGAGAAAGGGCATCAAGCAAGTCTTCAGCATGCAAGAAGTGGTCAGTCTTTTCGTGGGCAAGTTCCCAGATAATGTCACCTATGACTGGGGTATTGGTGGTGTACTGGTTGATAGTGGAGATGATGATCACAGAAAGCAAGGTACCATGATCTGGAGTGGTATGCCGAACAATTTTTGGTTCATTGATAGGGAGAAGGGTGTTTGTGGGTTGTTTGGTACGCAGGTGTATCCTCCTGGTGATCCTCAGGTTGGGGAGATGATTGATTTGTTCGAGAGGGAGGTTTATGCGAGGGCTGGTGCTGATGGAGGCGCAAAGTTGTGATCTTCTTGTTGCCATCAGATCTCATGTAAAGGAAGCTACTTCTCGTACTAATGATCTACCTACCAATTACATTTATGGTTCACCAATTGTGTAATGAGACCCCTGCTTGTAAAGCTATCTCATGAAACCAATCATTAATGTTACATCAGACAACCCCAACCAATATACAACAGGACAAAGAGTACGGACAGGGGATTTCAGTCTACGAGGGTATCTATTACTCTTCCTGTCAAATCATCAGCTGTTGAACAATGCATTTTTGAATGCGCACGAAGGTTCAGCCTTCATCCGCTATGAATCATTCCCCAACTTCAAACCCCCACAACTTCACCACATCTTGTCCTAAAAAGATGAAAAATAGCTCAAAAGATGCGCAATCACACCCTCTACATTTCTGTCTCTTCAGAATGACATAAAAAGAACAGTTCAGCGTGCAACAGGGCAAAAAGTTCGACGCCTGTGTGATTCGAACACACGCTCCCGAAGGAAATGCCTTAGCAGGGCATCGCGTTAACCACTCCGCCAAAGCGCCTTGATAGGGATCCCAGAGTTGGTTAGACTCTGTTGGATGAAATGTGGGGTAAACTTCCAAATATATATACTATCTAATATTCGCAGCGCATTACACCGCTTCTAGCACATGGCATTAGATCTTCGTTCATCTCAGCCCGACGGGTACGTTCAATCAAAATGCGTCGTTGCATCAAAAAGATGTTTCACACGCGATCATAGAAGTATTTTGGCTCATGGCAACACTCTCAAAATACAAGCTGCTTGGTTGCTCTCTCTCATGCTCCTATCGCCAGGACAATCTCAGCTGCTTCTGTATGTCTTCAGTCGGCCACCCTAGCCCTTGACACTTGTGCAAAATATCCAGACAAGCTTCTCGCTCGTCGTCCCGACCGAACAATCCTCCGGCAAGAGAGATGGCCATTGAAGCGTTGACAAAGCTAGGCGCGATATTGTCTATTTCTCTGTGAGCATTGGATTCTTCTTACAAGGAGTTTCATATGACGCTCACCATTACTAATGGCCAAACCGCAGACCATTCTCGCATGAGAGCGGAGTTCATCATCTACAGCTTCAGAAGCGGATATACGTGCGATACCTACTCGAGGGATACTTGGATCGTGAGCGCAGAGCAACATGGACGCGAGGTGGTAATGCTGTAACCCTATCACGGCAGCAGAAGACAAAAATGCAATCTCTGGAAAGGGGCTGGCTTGTCCCAGATCTTGGTATATGAGTGGACGGTACGAAGATGGCAGCGATGATGCCCAGGTCTTGCAATACTCGAGCAAGGACTCGTAGTCTGTGTCTCCAGGTGCACCGAAACAGTAGTTGACAACACCTACACAATGCATGACCATCCGGTTAGCCCAAGCACTATCTTGTGTAGGCTCGAGGATGATATCCCTCTCGTCGTGAGCGAATTTTAGTGACGAAGGTTTCTGATTGGCAATGGCATAGTATACTTCCTGCCTGACTCCAAGCCAGAAGGCCGCAGATCGTAGATCGGTTGTCAATGAATTGTGGCTCTGAAGGTTGATGAATGCTCTTGTGCCAATACGATGGCTTGGATTCAAAGCAGCCGAGGCGTCAATCTCCTCTAGATACCGTAGGATAACTATAGTCGAGAGGAGTATCTCACTCAGAACAGCAGTGGCATCGTCGAGGAATGGTATGAGTATCTCGAGACACTGTTGATGGTATTCATCTGCTACGGAGTCCGAGAAGTCTGTGGTCTGGCTGAGATGTCGAGCTGAGGCTGCCATCACGGCGTAAGCTAGGACGAGGTTGTCCTGAGCACGAAGTGATACTTCATTGGCAAAGTGACATGCCGCGTCAGTAATGTCCAGGTTCCGAGCAACAGTATCTTTGAAATGTTGGAATAGCTGGAGTTGTTCTCGCGATTTGACGCATGTTGTCTGGCTAGATGTGTAGAGTGTTGCTATACATGCAAGTGGCTGTGGGAAGTTATGCCTTTTCAATATCTGTGTTTCCGTACGTGGCCGATCAGAGACAGAGGCTTCTGAGGCACTCCACTGATACTGGTCGTTCTGTGCTGAGTATGGAGTATTTGACCGACGGCACGATGATCCAGGTCGTATCTGATGCTCCGGTAACGGTGAAAGATCTGAATTTTGAGGCGACTGTAAAGTGTCGTTCAATTCTGCAATATGTGCAGCCGTACTCTCCTGCTCGAGGTCTACATTGGTGACATCTGCTGATCCATGTGTTGGACTCTGATCGTCTTCTGCTTCAGGTCTTTCGTGGATGAAGACTGAAGAAGTAGATGGGGTGACCCATGTTTGTGCAGGCGAAAAGCTGTTGACCAATTTATTACGAAAGCGTAGATTGATCGGTCTCACACATGGTATGCCTTTCCGCAAGCATTTCGAGCAATCGCCAGAGGCTGTATCACCTATATATAAGTCAATTAGTGAGTTTCATTCGCCGACTTGTGAGCATATTACATTTGACGCGTCGCTCCCTGCAGCCCTGTACAATGTCAGTGACACACTGATATTTGCCACGCTCGACAAAGCAGGTCAGCACACCTGGCAACCGGTCTTGACACGGACAGCTTTTGCAACTCGCTCGGACATGAGACGAGAGGTCTTTTTGGAGTTGCGGAGTTCGACCTAGATTGGGATGAAGAACAAAAGAGGTTAACGAGCCGAGACGTCGATCAGCCCCGCACCTGTCTCCGCTTCGGTTTTGCTACCCTTTCGGGAAGCGACGACTTCTGCCCCCTTGAACTTGCCTCGTTCATGCTTCCAGCACACATTTTCACAGAATCCAGACGTAGTATTTGACTGTCGGATCAGAATGAAGCAGTGTTTGTTGACGATGCACTCGATGGAGCAATTGACCTCTCGTGCATTTACAGAACAGGATATTATCCCCGAGCATGCTATATAAAAAGCTTCTACCCAAAGATATGTCCAGTTCATAGCCCATAGCCTTTCTTTTCTTCTCTTCCCATTGCAACTATCTGGTTGTATCCAAGCCTCTCATCACTATGGACTCGCTTCACAACATGCCTCCTAAGGCTCCTTCCACCAGACTCAACATTGCAGTAGTCGGTCTGGGTAGAATGGGCAAGCGTCATGCAAAGACATTGCTGTATCGTGTTCCTCACGCCACTCTCGTTGCCGTCTGTTCGAACGACGAGACCGAGCTGAAGTGGGCACGCGAGTTCTTCAAAGACAGCAACATTGAAGTCTTTTCCTCCTTCGACGATATGCTCGAAAAGGATGGCTTGCAAGCTGTCTGGGTATCTACCAGTACCAATGTACATGCTTCCATGACCACTGCTTGTATCAATAAGGGTCTCCACGTTTTGTGTGAGAAGCCTGTCTCTCAAGACCTGGAAGAGGTATGTCCTTGGTCCTACTCCTGCCGGCATCTCAATGCTTCACAGTGCTGGGACTGATCAACTATGTCTCTAGGCTCACGCCGTCTGCGCCCTTGCCAAACGAAACCCGCATCTCAAAGTAATGGCAGGCTACTCACGTCGCTTCGATTCCTCATACCGTGCCGCCAAACTCCAGATCGACAAAGGCGAAATCGGCAAGCCCTTCCTTGTGCGCTCCCAGACCACGGATCTGCTCGACACAACCGGTTTCTTCGTTCGCTACGCAGCCAAGAACGGAGGAATCTTTTACGACTGCGCAATCCACGATATCGATTTGACTTTGTGGTTGCTTGGTGATGTGAATCCCAAGGCTTGCTGGGCTGTAGGCACCATTACCCATCATCCAGAGTTGAAGGAGTTGAACGATGTGGATAACGGAGTTGGTGTTGTTGAGTATGAAGGCGGATGTATCGGGTATTATTATGTGAGCAGGACGCAGGCACACGGGCATGATGTGTGCACTGAAGTCACTGGCTCAGCTGGAAAGCTTTCCGTCAACGTTCATCCTCGCAGTAACGCCGTGGAGCTTGCTTCGGCGGGCGGCATATCTCACGCTGTGCAGCCTGAGTATTGGGAGAGATTTGAGGATGCTTTCGCTACCGAAGCTATAGAGTTCTGCGAGAGCATTTTGGAGGACAGACCTGTTCCTGTGGCCTTGGATGTTGGCATTCAGAGTTTGGAGGTTGGTCTGGCACTGCAAGATGCTTTGCTGAGTGGTCAAGTTCAAAGATTCGACCAGGAGGGACACAGAGTTTCATCCGGCGGCATCTAGAGATAATAGTGTGTGAATGCCAGAATTGATATCAGAATCTGACTCCTTGTATTACGCTCGACTACAGCCCACCAAAGCTGCCTCTGCCTCTGCCATCCCTAATTCTTGCAAGGCAGTACCAAAGACAACTAAGGATACAAAGACCAGCTCCGACCCAGCTATGCACCGGCATCTTGAATTTGCTCAACACCACAATCTGGAAAACGCTTCTCGGCAGCGAAACAAAGTTGGCTGATAGAGGAGATGTAGCTTTTACCAGAAGTAAGAACGATGAGAAGACGCCAAAGCCACCGAGAGATGCGCAGGACATGAGGAACCAGAACCATGGTACATCCAGGAAATAACAGTTACGGCTGATTTGCTTGAGCTCACCAGAGATGAGAACAAACGGAACAAGCATAGCTATTGTGAGTGAAGATGTGTAGTGGAGGACTCTCCAGTATGCGCGTGTTTCTTCTTTCGTGCCTGTGCTGACAGTTGGGGTGTGTGAGTCTGTGGCACTCAGTAGATCACCTTGAGGCACCAGATCGGAGACTAGTTGCCGGTACCCACGGAGAAGAAGGATTGGGTATAGAGCGACGAAGATCGAACTAAAGACACCAGCGACTACTGACTCCCAGGGATCACGTTCTCCAGATCGGATGCTAGTCATGAGCAGATTCATCGTTGCGATGATCGCAGCTGACATGGTTTGAATCGAATGCTGCTGGCGAAGCAAGATGGCAGTAAGTATTAAGGTCAGAGGAATGATGGCAATCCTCGAGATCATGTACATCGGCATGACAGCATAGGCAAAGGAGATGTTGGACAAAACAGTCTTTCCAAGAAAGACAACAGCGGCAGGAAAGACATGCCTGGCCGTGTTGCGCTGATACTCGAACAAACCACCTCCCGCGATGCCTCCTGAACCGTGCAAGAACCAGTGGGAGATGTTGGAAAAGACGGATTTTGTTCTCACACCCCCAGTATACCTTGTGGGTCTGTTGCCCTTGTTATAGGCTTGAGATGGGGCGACAATGTTACCAAGCCCAATGGTTCGTAGCGGTCCAGCAAGACCTCGGGTCAAAGCAGCAAAGCCGAGCAGAAAGAGATGAGTTATACAAAGTTGCAACAGGGTCAGTGTGAGTGGGTAAGGAAACTTGTAAGTTCCCGTCCAGAGGATGAATCTATTCATGAGCAGCGTGCCGAATTGGCAACCGCCGACCCAGAAGACCAAGAAAACCAGGTAGACACGCCAACCAACAGCGGTGCCAAACAGAAATTGGCCAATTCCACCCTTCTGAAATATGCGTTTTGCGCTACTACGCTCACTAGCGGCATTGTCCTTTGCGACCAAGTGTCTGGTCTGAGACATGCTTCGCAACTCATACTCCTCATCGTCTTCAGATTGTGCAACACTTTGGGCTCTTGCATATGGTGAGGTCGACGGCGATACGTTGACCAGAGGAATCTTGGGGCTCGGTATCCGTTCGGAAGCGTTCGGGTGTACACCCAGACTTGAGGCAGTAGACGCTTCGTTCATGACGGTCGGTAGAGGAGGTGGGTCAGGGGTATGGCGTTGTGCTTCGGTGTCGGAATCATCCAGAGAGAGGCTTCTCCGGCGTGTCGCATGAGTGGAATTGTTGTAGTTGCCGAGGAGCGATGAAGCTGGCTTGAAGAAGCTATTGGATGCGAATGGGTTTGGACGGTTCATCGGGCTACAGTATGTTTTGGCGATTTCGCTCGTGTTTACCCGGTGGTAGGACTCGCTGACGACGCTCTTGACGTAGCTAGATTCTGGACTCTAAAAATCTCACTGATGCACAAGATGACTGGGACGGACTCTTTAGAAGAAAGTCAAGTGTATTGAAGCATGACTAAAAGAAAAGCGACTCCTCCGTGAGCGATTGGTATAGCTCGTGATTGGCAATTTAATTTCGCAACTCAAAAGCCTCAGGCATCTGTCGCAACAACATAATCCTCTTGGCAATCGTCAGGGTCCACGTGTTTCTCAAAGCGGAAAGTGCTAACTCCGACGTTCCTTCCTTCAACACATCCTCTGTCAAACTATCGCAAGACCGCAACTCGAGCTATCGCTACTTCTTTCTTATTGCTACCTATTTGTAGCATCGCGCTCTGTCTTGTCTGTCTGAAAAGTTATGGCTGATTTGTCAAACTTCACCTCTGTCTTCTCCTCCACCATAAATGGGAATCGCGTCGCAAAACGAAACCGTCGCCCTTTGTCCTGCTCAAGTTGTCGTGATAGAAAACTCAAGTGCGATCGCCAACAACCGTGCAGTACTTGTGTCAAACGAGGCGATGCTTCGACTTGCACATACACCGCGGCTGCTACTAACAAAGATCCGAGACCTCGCTCCCTTAACAATGATGCCGCTGCAATCCGCTTACAGAAACTTGAGGACATGGTGAACAACCTGATGCATGCTGCCCCTATGAGCACTTTTGTTGCGACACCACCAAGCTCCACCATGTCTCCTCGCTTTGATGCTCCCGCATATCCCGAAGAGTCTGCTGGTGGCTATCTAAGCCAACAAGGAAATCAGCTTAATTATATTGGTGGAACCCATTGGGCCTCCATTCTAGAGAGTATTCATGAGATTCGCTCCGTCATGGATTCTGATGAACCAGCACAACCAACACAGTCAACAATCCAAGCAGACCCCCTATTTGGCCAGGAAGCACTCCTGACCATGGAACAAGTCCTTGATGCACTTCCAGAACGGCACAGAGTCGACACCCTTGTCGCATCGTATTTTAAAGAGAACATGTTGTCCTTGACTTTCATACACAGTGGAAAATTTCGGAGAGAATACGAAGCTTTCTGGAAGAGTCCCTCTTCAACAAGCTTCTGTTGGGTGAGTATACTCTTCTCTATCATATTCATGGCAGGGAAACTTGCCAGAGCCAGGGGCGACGCTGCGCCTATTGATGAACCGTGTAACACTCGAATGGCTGGATCTTTACGAATTGCTGCAAAATGTCTGGTCACTGGTCAATACCTCAAAGCTCAACCATACGCTGTCGAAGCACTACTGACGCATTTCCATTGCATTTATGCTCTCCACGCAGATCCTGAAATTTTGCCATGGCCAATTCTCACTATGGCAACACGACTTGCCCAGAAAATGGGTTATCATCGCGATCCCAAACATCTGTCGTCGAGGCTCTCTCCATTCGAGAGCGAGATGCGACGTCGAGCGTGGTACTACATTGAGATATTTGATATCACAATGTCAGCTAACCAGGGTATCCCTGTCATGATCAACGAGGCCGAATGCGATTGTCAATTTCCTACCAACCTGCTAGACGAGGATTTCGATGAGAACACTACTATCATACCGCCTCCCCGATCTGACACGACCCATATCCCCATGCTGTTCTTTAGTTGCAAGGCGCAAGTCCTACGTCTCCTGCGCCCAATCATCCGACATGCATTATCCAGTCGGAGGTATGACGTTGAGGAGACTAGACATCTTCATGAGAGTCTCGAAAGAAGCCATCAGAACGTTCCGCCATCTTTGCGCATTCGTACTATTGCAGAGACCAGTTTTGTTGACCAGGACTATTTAATCATGCAACGCTTCATGCTTGAGCTGCAGTACCTTAAAGGACTGTGCATCCTTCATAGACCTTTTATGAGCTGCAGGAAGAATGATCCAGCTTTCAAAAGGTCAAGAGAGATCTGTGTGAATTCTGCATTGAGACAAATCGATTTACAAAATGATTATTTCGAAGCCCTGCAGCCACAAGGAAGATTGTTCCAAAGCAAATGGATGTTCACGAACATCACTCTTCACGAGCAATTTGCAGCGGCCATGATCATTTGTCTAGATCTGAATGAATCTTCGACTCAGAGGTATACATATTCCAGAGCATTATAATTTGGTATATTTGGCTAACCCATGTAAAGCGCCGAATCGAGAGCACGTAAATTCGAGGCACTACAGAAGGCTCAGCACTTCTGGTCTACCAAGAAGCCTACCTACCGAGACGCTCTCCGGGCAAGTCATGTCCTGGGCGTCATGTTAGCAAAACTGACCCGTGACTCTTCACTTACTGATAGAGCCGGTGGTCTTTACCGTGCTGCTATGGCAGATAATACTTTGGTTCCTCAGCAAGAGGTGACACCGCCTCAAGATGCTTCTTACAATATGATAGATATCACATCCTTGGAGAATCTATTTGACAATCCTGACATGTTGGACTGGGTAAGTGGCATATCCTGAATGAGCGGAACCAACACTGATATACAAACAGAACGACATCGACAGCTATTTGGTCGATTACAGTGGCATTGGAATGTCAGACACTGTAGCATAAGACTGACGTTGGAAAAGAGGCTGCCTACTTAAGAAGATCATGATGCTGCCACAGTGACATGATCTGACTCGAAATGTTATCATGATGACGCACATCACGCCAAGATATTGGTAAGCGTCCAAGCTCAATCTTTCCACTCACAACAGCGATGCACATCTCGACCAGTTTGCAATGAGCCAGACTGAAGTTACTCAAAGACCGCGAAAACTACGGCGGAATCGACGTGCCTGTGATCAGTGCAGTGCTCGTAGTGTCAAATGTCGACCGACTGATGGAGAGCTGGGGCAGTGTCAGAACTGTATCGATTATGGCGAGACCTGCACTTCCCTCCGCCCTATGGCAAGGCGCGGCCCCAAGCCGCGATCAGCCAGGTCTACGACAAGCCAACCGCGAACCGATACCCAAGATGTGACTTCCAGCCGCGATCCAGCACAAGCTCAGGTATCTCCCGCTAGTCAAGAAAATGCACTCGATCCTTCGACATGGAAGCCAAGGATGATGCCTCCACAAGCAATTGTGATGGACTTGACCGAGATCTACTTCGAGGTCGTGTATCCTGTGTTTCCCTATTTCCACCGACCTACCTTGTTGCGGAGGGTCTCCCGTGGAGAGTATGCTTCAAATCGACCGCTTTTTGCTTCCGTTCTGGCGATGTGTGCGCTTTCGTCGGCTCGTGTTCGTGATGGCGCGCTGTATACTGGTAAATGGGATGCAAATTCATTGAAGAGTCCTTCTTCTGAAGAGCTATTCCAAGCTGCTAGACAGGCTATACCCCCTGATGCTGCCTTATCGCAGGATTTTGATTATATGAGAGCCTATGCTTTACTCGCCATTGCTTCCATACAATACGGAGATACCCCTCGGATGAATTACTACCTCGGTCTCTACCACAGCTTCGTCGCCGTCGGCATGCTGCAGGACGAAAACAATTGGCCTTCTGGAATCGGACACGTCGAGATCGAGGAGCGGAGAAGGCTCTTCTGGTCCATGTACACCCTCGACATTTTCTCTTCCATAATCTGGGGCGGTTTTGCCAAAAGCAGAGAAGCTTGCTTCAACGTCTGTTATCCGGCCGAATGCGACGACGAGTATTTCAGCGACTCGAATCCTGTAACAACAGCAAATATCCAGTCTGCCCCTAGCTGGGTGAAAGGATGGAACTTCGTCACAGATTTGTATCGCATACTCGAACACGCAGTCGATCGTCTTGGGAACTTACGGAACCCAATACAGCGCACACCCTCCGTCATGAGCTATATCGACCAAGGAAGCCCTCGACAGTCATCAGTTCTTACCAACATCATGACACTCTACGAACAATTACCACCCATCTTCAAAACAACCCAACCATTGACGGGTAGACTGGAGAAAGATCTTTTCGGCTTCCAAGCCGCGAATATTGCCGCCTCGCTGCAGCTCGTCCGCATGGTCCTGTTCACCACTGACAACTCTACTGTGGACCAAAAGTGTCAAATCGCGAGCGAAGTCATCAATGGTTTCGCCAGTGTTCCTGTGGCATACCTTCGCGCTATCAGCTCGCCTCTCTTCCACCATCTAGCAGGTATTGGAAGTATCATGGGTTCTGCCTTTGAGAATGGCCTTACCGAGTCGTCATATCGACGCGTGCGATCAGTCTTGCTCGACCTCGCAAATCTGCTGGCAAATCTAGAAGTTGACTTGTACTGTGCCGCGGGCACCAGCGACAAGTTGCGAACGCAGGTTTCCAGAATCGACGAGTTTATGAAGATTCAGCGGTCTGTGGATGCGGGTGGGACGACTGGAGGACTGACACCATGGACGCATCAAAACGAACACGGATTGTTGTCGCCCGGTCTGAGTGCACAGCAACAACTGGCGATGTCTGAAAATTCACCACAGATACATTTCCCAGCGGAACTCTTCGAGAATTGGTCTTGGGCATTTGATTTCAACTAGGAGATGTTTTTCCATATGACATATGTATGACTAGGGCTTTCTGATCTACTGCTTTAGCCTCCCTCCCTTCAAGTATCCTCATGAAACAGATCTGTAGAATTCTTCTCTGGTTGCCGTCGTCCTGTTCATACATGAGTCAATTCGTCGTGCACACATTCAAGCTGCTTTTCCTTGGACAACCTTTCATCTTCCAGCTCTGGCTTGCCAGTGGCGAACATGTCCTTGTTCTCGGCGTAGGCCTTCTCCATTTGCCAGTAGAAGGGCGAGGTCGTGAACATGGCTTCGATGGATTCGAGGGAGCGATTGCTGGTTTCGGGGTAGATCAGGTAGACGATACCGATCCAGATGAAGTTCAATCCGGCGAAGAGGAAGTAGGTACGACTCTGTGAAGAAGCTGTGTCAGTAGCTGTTGAGAACAGCAAGTGTTGGTTGTGGTGGAAAGCATACCTGAATGTTCTCAAACATGATTGGGTTGACAAGGACGGTCCAGCCGACACCGATGGCCCAGCCAGTGATACCAAAACCGTTTCCTTGGGCTCTCATTCTGCTTGGGAAAATCTCTGTGGGAATCAAGAAGGCAACGGTACCCCAGGTAGATGCGTAGACAAGGTTGAACAGGAACAGCATGGTGACTGCGGCAGGAGCGATACTGGCTGCCTTGGAGGGATCGTGACGGGAGGCTTCGTAGAGGGAGGCGGCCTATGAGAAACGCTTAGTCAGGCCTGGAACATGAGGTTGAGACAGAGAGGAAAACTTACGATCAGGTTGACAGCAAACAAGCCAGCAGCTCCAAACATCAGACACTTGCGTCTTCCGAATCTGTCAACGACTTGGGCAGAGATTATAGTTCCGATGATACCGATGGTGTTGAGACCGCCTGCAAGTCCGTTCTGCTTGATCTGACTATAGCCGGCTTGACGGAGCAGAACGGGACTGTAGGCTGTGACAGCAGTGATGCCAGTCCAACTTGCCATGATCTGCAGCCAGATGCACAACCAAGCTCTGCGGCCCAAGTGAGCACCCTGGCTTTTGTCGAGACCAAACATGATCTTGACAAACTCGATGGGAGAAGCGGGCTTCGTGTCTTCGGCCATGGCGACGATTTCGTTGAACTCCTGCTCGACAGCTTCAGGGTTGGTAGAACCACGGACGTGGTAGAGGACTTCGCGGGCTTCATCGTTTCTGCCCACGGAGGCGAGGTAACGCGGAGAGTCGGGCAACAACTTGATACCCGCGAGGAGGAGCAGAGCAGGAAGACATTGGAAAGCGAGAAGGAAGCGCCAGCGCAGAGCGGAGTATCCGTGGTTGACGAAGGAGAGACCAAAGTCGAGCCAGTAGGCGACGGAGATACCGAGATAGTTTGCGATGAAAACGTAACCCAAGAAGCCGCCACGGTGTTCGGCGCTGGAGACTTCGGAGACAAGGACGGGGGTAATACCAGTGAGAGCTGTTGATGGCGTAGATGGTTAGTGATGTGTTGTTATTGTTGTTGTTGATGATGATGAAAGGAGCGACAAGCTTACCTCCAGTACCAAGACCCGTGACTACACGGGCGACGAGGATGAAATCAGCACTCTGGGTGGCAGCTTGTAGAGCACCTCCAATGAGAGCGAACACGGCAGCCCAGAAGAGACCATTGATTCTTCCGATACGATCGGCTGCCCATCCACCAACGAAACAACCAACGATAGCACCGAGATAGTACTGAGATCAATCAGCTTAAGGTTCTTGTCTGTCAAACAGGGATCAGGGGTTCGACTCACGATACTAACGATACCTCCCTGCTTGGTGGTGTCCGTCACGGTACCATCAGGGGTACCGATTTTAACCTCAGTGACATAGTTGGGTGAGGCATTGACACCGCCCATGACACCCTGGTCATAACCCTCGAAAAAGATTGAGATCAAAGCAAATGTCTGAATGGCGATGTTGAGTTGAGCAGGCGAGAGCCTTTTCCATGCTGTTGTGAGACCCATGGCTTTGGTAGTGCTAACGTTGATGGAAGGATGTGATTCTGATGGAGATGATCGACATGGAGAGGTAGTCGTTGGAGACTTTATATCTTCCTCATCGTTATGGCTGTGCCTTGGCTTGAAGCCTCGATGTGAAACGCGTTTTTCAGCAGCTGTGCTACCGGGTTCCGAAGAAGAGCACGAGGACATGTTCGGGGCCCCGGAAGGCGTTCTTGGTTGCTAATCGCCCCAGGATACCACATTGCCGGTGTCGTGGGGATGACGGGTTTGATATTCGCGTAATCGCTTAATTGTGTACCAGTAGCGTTCTCGCGGTCTTACGATCAACCTTCCCCACTAGTATCCCTCCATCTTCTGGACAATGACATGCCGCTAAGTCCGCTATGCCGGCAGTAGTCTTCTAGAATGTCGTGTGGGAAGTATTTATTGGGAGGAGGCCCCTACTGATCGGCTTGAAAGTGAGCTTCTTCCTCCTTTTTCGTTTCCCATACCATCCTACCACAGCCACCATGGGCGGCAATACAGAACACATCAATGGCGACAGAACGGCACTCGACCTGACCGTACTTGGCTTGAACAGCGGAACGAGTATGGATGGTATCGACTGCGCGCTCTGCAGATTCCGTCAAACCAGTCCTGAGGCTCCTATGCACTTCGAGCTGCTCAAGTATGGAGAAATCCCCTTGGAGCAGAAGATCAAGAAGAGAGTCATGAACATGATCTACCACAACCGCACAACGCCCGAAGAGCTCTCCGAGGTCAACGTCTTGTTAGGAAACACCTTCGCCGATGCAGTCAAGGAATTCTGCAAGGAGCAGGATGTTTCCATCAACGGCATCGACGTGATTGGATCGCATGGCCAGACCATCTGGTTGCTCAGTATGCCTGAGGAAGGCCACACAAAGAGTGCCTTGACCATGGCCGAGGGCACCTTTATCGCTGCACAGACAGGCATCACCACCGTTACCGACTTCCGTGTCAGTGATCAAGCTGCTGGTCGTCAAGGCGCTCCCCTCATCGCCTTCTTCGATGCCCTCCTCCTACACCACCCCACGAAGCTGCGTGCCTGTCAGAACATTGGAGGTATCGCCAACGTCTGCTTCATCCCTCCTGACAACGCTGGAGGTGTCGACCAGTGTTTCGACTTTGACACCGGCCCGGGTAACGTCTTCATCGATGCTGTTGTACGACACTATACTGGCGGCAAGCAAGAGTACGACAAGGATGGTGCCATGGGCAAGCGTGGTACCGTCAATCAAGAGATGGTGGATGAGTTCCTCCAGTTCAAATACTTCAAGCTCGATCCTCCAAAGACCACTGGCAGAGAAGTGTTCAGAGATACCTTGGCCCATGAGATGATCGAGAAGGCAGAGAAGCTGGATATGTCGCCTGACGACGTCGTGGCCACCGTTACCCGCATCACCGCTCAGGCCATTGTCGAACACTACCGCCGCTACGCACCTTCACAAGAGATTGATGAGATCTTCATGTGTGGTGGTGGTGCATACAACCCAAACATCACTGAGTTCATCCAGAAGAACTACCCCAACACCAAGATCTTCATGCTGGATGATGCAGGTGTTCCGGCCGGTGCAAAGGAAGCCATTACTTTTGCATGGCAAGCTATGGAAGCCGTCGTCGGTCGTTCGATCCCTGTTCCTGACCGCGTCGAGACAAGGCAGGAGTATGTCCTTGGTAAGGTGAACCCAGGAAAGAACTATAGAACAGTCATGAAGCAAGGCATGATGTTCGGAGAGGGTGAAAGATTGCCGCCGGTCAAGGAGATGATCAACTATGTCAACGGCAAGGTGTTTGATAACAACTGGGAATAGGTCATGGTGTCCTCTAGCATTTTGTGGCGTTAATCATATAGAAAGCAATTGATCTTCTTTACGAGTCCACTTGGAGGACTATCACCAGATGGCTGCTGTGTCAGAGCTGTGTTTCCCAACGACTTTCCGTGTTTGCGTGTGGGTACCATTGACTGACCGGACGAATCAGGGATCAATGTAAAGGTTGTAGAAATGGAAAGGAGTTTCGCATGGCGCTGAGAAAAAGCGGCGTCACAAATTCAGGAGTTGGGCAGGAGCGGCGGAGGCGGACGACCTCCCCGCCTTCCAAACTTTAACCATAAACTTTAACCATGCCCACCTACAATGAAAGGAACTTCTCGTCTCGACTTGATTGAAGACTGTCTCGATGAAGGTGCATGGAAAACCACGAACATCCACGGCATCTCCAGCAAACATCACAATCGGAACAAGCTCTCAACCTCAAAGATCAGCATGATCTCACAGATACTCAACGATCCATCCAGAGCCATATCACAATTATGTATATGCATGATGCAATTGTTGAGGGAGACAGAGATGGGTTCCCTGGGTTCAGAAGGACCAGTGTGTTTAACCTTTTTCTATGGCACTTTCCTGCGATTGAGAACAACCGTGATCACTTGAGGTCTCTTCGGGATAATGACGAAGTGTAATGTCGTAGACCGTAGCAAGCTCAGTTGGTGCTTACGATCTTGTTTCGTTTGCTTGAGTGTGTTTATAGAATGCATAGATCGTATAGAATCGTCCCAGCCTCAACTTCTCGAGCGATCAATGCCAGGCCAGCAACCAGCCAGCACAGCCTCTTATCACAAGCTAACAGACATGCTACGCTGTCCGTCACCCAGATCTCTCCTCACAGGTGTACCAAACCATCGCCTATTTCTTAACTTCTCAGCTCTCCTTTCCGGATGCAGTTCCTCTCTTGGACCTTTCCATTCCCTCAACTCATCTTTTCCATCAGCATCCTTGCCGATGATAACGTCAAAGTCAAACAAGCCGCCATATGAGCCAATGCAAAAGCTCGCTCTCACATGCATACCTCCATGCTGAGATTTTGCTTGCTCGCTGATGAAGGGACCCATCAGTGCGACAATCCTTGCAGCCATGACTTTGGGGTCGTATTTCGAGGCTAGTTCTTCAGCCCAGCCAGTGAGCGGTTCGCGTGATGTCGTGACAAGTGCTGTGGTGGATGGAGAGCGTGTGTTGAGCCAGTAATCGAGGATCTCGTCGTCTCTATGATCGTCTTCCCACAGAGTGTGTAGCCAAAGCGATAGGATCAGGTGGCGTAGGTTATGGAAATGGCAAAGTGGTGCGAGCATGTACTTAGTGATCGGTGTAGGGTTCCAAAGAAGAGGTGCTCCGCGATAGCCACAGAATTTGAGCTCTGTAACTGTGTTTGCGTGGTAGGAAGCCAGCGTGTGCAGGAACGGCGGACCTGGTGGCCATCCATACTCTGCTTCGAAGGGCGTATTGGCGTCAACAGACTCCGGGATCGCTGTACCCAGACGGACAATCTCGTCCGTATCTTCCTCTTCGAGAGAGCCAAAATCATCGGGATCGTTAGGATCTTCGTTGATGCCTAAGGATCCAATATCGCGCCCAGCGAAACCCCAGGAATTACCAAAAGGTGCATTTACCCCTATCATTACAACTCTTTGTAAAGGAGACTGACGTAAGGCTCTGATTGTTTCTCGTTTCTCGTCTCGTGGTATACCGCCCTCCATCTTCAGGCAGTCGAGACTCTGCATGCGTGCTGCAAATTCTGAGATGAAGCGTCTGCGGCTCTGACGACGGTTGAGACCGACCGGACCATCCGAATCGTCAGTCTTGAACTCACCACCACGGCTATAGACGGTGTCCACTCTTAGGTCTTCTAGCATACGTGCCATCTTAGATATAACGGAGTCGATTCGTGTCTGGAGCTCTAGTGATGTATCTTTTGTGGGTCTGAAGAAACGATCTGCTGGCCAGGCTAAGGATCGAAGCCTTGGATGCGACTCTAACCACGATACGCACATGTCTATATCATATGTAGAACCGGAGCTGGATCCGCAAGCATCCAGGAGATAGACATCTTGTGGCAACTCTGCTTCCGCAATCACCGCATTGCGGAACTGAAATGCGCGTAGATGAGGGAAGTGCAGCCTGAACATCCGTTTGAACATGCCTTCCAGACTTGCCTTAGACTCGGAGGAGGCACGTTGGTCTGTCCTTCTGAAGAGCACCCAATCCAGGTTGAGAGAGACGAGGGAGATTGTGGAATGCTCTAGTATGTGCATAAATGTGGGAAATGGGTCAGTATCAGATAAGGCAAAGTCTGGATGGTTACGATCGAGAAGCTGTTTCACACTACTCAAGGCGGACCGGTTTTCGTCCAATAGTTCTTGTTGTATCGAGGAGATCAAGCCGTCGATATCAGGCAATTTGGTGTATATCTTCTCGTCAAAGTTATGGGCGTCCTTGAATAAGAGCTCGAACTGCTTCCTGGCTGCAGCGATATCAGCCTTGACTTGAGATTCTTCTGCTCGAGAGTTATGCGCTATGATCAAGTTCCTGATGAGTGCCTCTTGGTGTCGAAAGAGCTTGGTTGAAGTCTTGATCACGCCACCTCGACCATCTTGTCTGATCTCAACGGCTCTGTCGCTTCGCCAGTCCGGGAATGGGCCTCGAGTGTAGACTTCTTGCGAATCGTGTCTCCCGGCGTCGGCAAGTAGTGGTAGCCGACGCAAACGAAGACTCTCTAGTCCCGCAAGATCGAACGACTGAAGTAACCTTTGTGAGATGCCAGCAAGGCTACAATTCTCAAGCCAAAGATGTCGTATGGTAGAGCCATTGGGTTTACCGAACAATCCAATCAAGAGACCGCGAGTAAGATTCCAGTGACCAAAGATTATTCGTAACGTGTGCACATTAGAGAGATTTTCGCAAGCCCTGCCTAGTAGACGGAGCGTTCTTGGGTCATGAGAAAGTGCCCTGCCTTGGAAATTTATACTCGGTAGTTCGTAGAAAATTGCTGGTGGTGGCAGATGGCATCGATGTGTTAGCGTATGAACATGTGAGGCGATCCATGGATTGCTGGCCAAGACGAGGAGTTTGCGAATAATAGGTGTATCATCGTGTTCATCGCTCAGATCGGGAGCGTCAGGGTGTGTCGTACGGCAGTCTATGAGTTCGACATCCTGCCACAGTAAAGGTGTGGCCTTGTCGTATGACCAGTGACAGGCTCGGGCAAAGTTGGCCAAGCTGGAATCATCAAGGTATCGTAGAGTTTCTTGTAGAATCTCCTCGGGAAGTCTACCGAGCAAACTCGACGCTTCAGTCATGATCTTGTTTCCTTCCCTTGAGTGAAAAGGCTCCGTGTCTTGTAATTTTGTCGGAATCTTGTTGTCTGGGGACACAGTGAGTCGACAGTGGTATAGCGGACGCGGCGCCTCGGCTCGAATTACAGATGACGTACCGTTCAGGTACCAGAGTGCGGTGAGAGCCAGGAAGAGGGTGACGGACAATTGCAGATACAGTGATCCGTCAGTTGTTACCATCTTGACTACATTGTTTTCCTTCATTAGAAAGACAAAACACAAGGACGACGACGATGACGGATGTTTGTCCGGAGTCCCTCATGTGATGGTTGGCTGTCGCGTTGAGCTGCTCGTATTAGATAGTTCGGGTCTTATCGATAAGCAGAAAGACGCGGGAAAGTTTTCGGACTTTGGTTTCAAGTAAAGTCGTTGTCGGAAAGAGTGCGCCTTTGCAGATAGAACCATACACTCTAACATCCGTCAAAATGTCAGACACAGAAGAAGGAGGAGCTGGAATTCCTCTGCTGGAACCCTTGTCGCCATCAGCATCCCCAGAACCTGAGACTCGTCCCTCAGGATCCAAGCGAAAGCGTGAAGATGGAGATGAAGATGAAGCACCCGCCACACAAACCAAGGCTGCGAAGCGCAAGAAGGCAAAGAACGCAAAGAAAGCAAAGCAGCCCAAGGATATCGAAGAAGACGCTCTGGACCTGGAAGCAGGAGTCAACCATGCTATTGCCCACATGGACAGCCAGTTGCTTGCCGATCACGTTGCCCAACGTACTAAGCGCTTCCACACCGAGTTGAGTGATATGGAACTGGAGGACATGCACATACCATGTAGGTTCACCTCATGCGGTTCCATCCTCTGCATCGTACTAACAAAACACCAGCCCACGCCATTGTTGACACCACATCTTGGGACAAGCCACGCAACTTGGAGAATCTACCTGCCTTCATCGAGCAATTCAAAGACGAAAGGCGAAGCGACAAACCAGGAAAGACACTCTCAGACGCTGTAAAGCAAAAATCAACACCGCACACAATCGTAATTGCTGCCTCTGGAATTCGAGCTGCAGACTTGACAAGAGCGCTGCGCAAGTTCCAGACCAAGGACTCGTTGATCGCAAAACTGTTCGCCAAGCACATCAAGTTGCAAGAGGCTATCAAGATGGTGAAGGAGTCTAAGATTGGTATGGGTGTAGGTACACCTCAAAGACTGATCGATCTGTTTGATGATGGTACGTTGTGCATGTCCTGATGCATGAAGTAATCGCTAAGACTTGTGTAGGTGCTCTCTCAGCAGGTAGACTCGAGAGAATAATCATTGATGCATCGCACATCGACTCGAAAAAGCGTGGGATTCTTGACATGAAGGAGGTTGAAAGCCCTTTGATCAAGCTGTTGACCAGACCCAGCTTCAAGGAGAAGTACAATGAGGACAAAATGAAGAAGATCGAACTCATCTTCTACTAGGAAAAGAAGGTTGTGTTTGTCATGCTTAGCAACCTTTTTTCATACTGCTTTTGATACCCAATTTACTGTCACATGGAACGGATTGCGCCATAAGATTGACATGTCTGTTGCACGTTATTCGTGGTATATCACCATAACTGGTCCAAAGAGATTGCATGATTTAGTCATATGTCCTTCTCCGAGCGGAGCGGGTTTTGAACATTTATGTAGCCTCAGGCAAATACTCTTAAGGGCCCAGAATGCCGTAGCTTCGCGAAAAAGTAGTAATGCCATCTGTCGCATTGTCTCCAGAACAGATCGATTTGCTCCTTGGTAACGCCGTATCCCATCCGTGGCCTTCTTTTTGGTATCTCGATCCGTGTCCAAGTGGGAAAATGCGCATTGTTCTAACAAGCTCGATGGCAGCGGGCGGAGGTCGCATTGTATAATCGTCGCATCTTGAATTCCGTGAAAAGTCGCTCAAGTAAGAATAACCATGATGACTGAGTCGCCTCTCAGGAACCTGCAAACACAGCACGTCAGCTTAAATTCGTGGTTCCGGACCAGTATGGCTACCCACATCTTGCTGATGAAGCGGTCCTTATTGACACCCCTGCCCTTCTTTCCCTGACTGTTTCTTGGAAACTCGGTCCACATCTCCTTGACGTTCTCGAGGACCATGTTGCAATGTCTATCGAATGCTTTTACACGAGCAAGGAGTTTGCGGTTGTTGCGACACGAGATGACGACCTGGTTGTGGTTGCGGACAGCAGTCTGGAGGATAGAGAGAGGGCCGGCAGTGAATTCATGCTCTTCGACGCGAGCGATTTCATACTCGCTATCCAATTGTCAGTCGATGCGATGGAGAAGGAATCGGGGTGAGATTTACGTGAGCTCGCTGCGCGGCTTCTGCAGAAGGTCGCTGTGAAGAGGTTAGTTCGTGCACGCAGAGCATCCATAGACGACGTTTGCACTCACGTAATCTTTGCTGAGTCGGACATGATTGTGGGTGAATTTGATGGAGTGATTGGAATCGCGACACTACTGGTGATGGCTGGTCGCAACGAGGCAGGTACGGGCTGCGGCGAGTTGGAGGCCGATCTTGGCGCTTTGGGACAGTGACGATTGGTGTTGGTCGCCGCTGCGACTGTCCAACATCCACAAGCTCCGACTCTCATTCAAATTCACTTCCATCATCCGACTCTTTCTTCTCCTCATATACACAATCGCCCATCATCATGGCTGAAGGTCGCCTCAAAGCAGACAGGGATTACACCAAGGAGGTCGACAAGGCCATTCCCGAAGCTCAGGATCTGGCAAAGGTAGCTCTGTCGTGTGTCCGATCCACTACCCAGTCTTGCTGACTTTACACTAGACTAACGTGCAAGGTGCTATTGAGAAGCTCCTCGCCCTCGAGAAGCAAACCAGACAAGTGCGCTCCATCCATCAACCGCTGCATCGACCAGAAACACTAACAACATCCAGGCGTCGGATCTCCCTTCCACATCTAGACTCGTTGTCGCCATCGTTACGATATGCAAGGAAGCAAAGGACTGGCCGCTACTGAACGAGCAAATCCAGCTTCTGTCCAAGAAGCATGGTCAGCTCAAACAAGCCATCACCAAGATGGTCCAGGTCTCCATGGACTTCATCGATGACACCCCCAACCTCGACACCAAGCTGTCCCTGATCGAGACGCTCCGTACCGTTACCGAAGGCAAAATCTTTGTCGAAGTCGAGAGAGCCAGAGTTACCCGCATTCTGTCAAACATCAAGAAGAGCCAAGGAGACATCACTTCCGCCACCGACATTCTTTGCGAGTTGCAGGTTGAGACATTCGGTTCCATGACACGTCGCGAGAAGACGGAATTCATTCTGGAGCAAGTTGCTCTCTGTATTGAGAAGGGTGATTGGACACAGGCCAGTATTTTGAGCCGCAAGATCAGCACTCGCTACTTTGCTCGCAAACCCAAGAAGACAGCAGAGCAGTTGGAGAAGGAGCGCAAGGAGCGTGAAGAGGAGGAGAAGAAGCGTGGCCCCGACGATGCCCCTGTCGAGCCCGAGGACGATGTCACAGACCTGAAGCTGCGATACTACGAGCAGCAAATTACCCTAGCCAAGCATGACGACAAGTACCTCGACGCCTGCAAGCACTACCGCCAAGTTCTCGATACCGAGGCCGTCGAGAACAATCCTGAGCAGCTACGAGCCGTAAGCATATCTTCTCTGGAATCAGTAAACATTTGCGGCTACTAACATTGTCCAGGCTCTGCAACGCATTGTCTACTTTATCATCCTCGCCCCTTACGACAACGAGCAATCAGATCTTCTTCACAGAATTCACCGCGACTCTCGCAACTCACAAATTTCTCATGATGCCGCCCTCCTCAACCTCTTCACCGTTCCCGAACTTATGCGTTGGCCCGCTGTTGCCGAGAACTACGGTCCCCATCTTTGCGAGACCGATATCTTCGATGTCACCGAGAACACTGCCGACCCCAAGGCCCACAAACGCTGGCAAGATCTGCGCAAGCGTGTCATTGAGCACAACGTCAGAGTCATTGCCAAATACTACACTAGAGTCCACTTCAAGCGCCTGACAGAACTCCTCGACCTTAGCGAGGAAGAGACGGAAAAGTACATCAGCGATCTTGTCGTGAGCAAGACCATCTACGCCAAGATTGATCGCCCTGCCAGACTTGTCAGCTTCGAGAAGAGACGGGATGCTGATGAGGTGCTCAACGAGTGGTCAGGCAACATGAAGAGTCTGCTTGGCCATCTCGAGAGAATCGACCATCTCATCACCAAGGAGGAAATGATGGCCAGAATCCAGCCCACCAACAAGGGCGAGAAGGCACCGAGCAAGGTTCGGTAGACCTAGAAAACCGGCTATGTACTAGTATAATCCTCTCTATAGACCCACGAAATGCACCATGATCCATGAGCCTCTACTTTTTATGTCTATCAGAATGGCATGTCCATGTCTTCAGCCTTGTCTTCCTTCTTATTTTCTAGTGAATCCTCTGGCGGACCACCAACGACTTCTCGGATGAAGGCCACCAGTGCTGCGACGTACTGCTTCTGGCTGCTGGGCAAGAAGTGACCACCAGGGTGGTATACCAGTCTAGCCACACCACCTTCAACTCCTCTGCCTGTGACACAGGCATCTACCAGACGCAAGCTCCTCGACTCCTCGACAACTGTATCAACACTGCCGATGAAGTGCAACATAGGTGTCTTGATCTTTGGCTCATAGAATGCAGTGTACAACTCATTCGGAGCAGCACCAAACCCACTGTAGCTGACAGCGAATTTCAGCGGCTCTTGGATCACGTCCGTCATGAATCCAGTATCACTCTCAAAGCTTTCGGGATACCGCATGCCACCATTTGGCTGTTGCTTCTCGAACGCCTCTCTTCTTCCTGCCTCTAACAAAGATGCAAGCATACCAGCTGCAGCACCACCTTGACTGAAGCCAATTGCACCGTCGAAAGGTCCTTGCTCCTTAATCACGGAAGCAATGCGCTCGAACCCTTGCTCAAGCCCTTCATAGCGAAATGGCTCTCCATCACCCTTTCTCCTCCACCATGCATAGGCTTCTGGTTCTTCGTTGTCGCCTTTTGCACCATCCACATCATAACCAGGTATATCGTTGACAGACAGCTTTAGAGGCGCAGTCGGGTATACAAGTTCAACACCTCCTGGGAAGGAAGGTAGATGTCCAGGTTTGGGAGCGGCAGGGAATGCTTTGTCCAAGTTCTTCTCCAGAGCACGGGTTTTTGCGTGGAAGAGTGGCCCATTCTGGGTGTAGCCATGGACCATGAGGATCTTGAGTTTACGTTGGGAGGAGTCGGAAGACATTGTGGGAGTGTCTGAGAGGATGGAGAGGTTGCGGACGGATTGATTGAGGTGAGAGGCGGTGAGGTGGGTTCTTCGTAGAGCTGAGGACGATAGCATGGTTGTTGCAGTATATCAATTGAAATGCGCACGGCCAGCGTATCTCTCTTGCTGAGAGCGTATCGCCGTAAAGTCCGGATGGTCTGTATTGCATTGTACGAATACGAAGTATCTTTTAGTCTATGACATATGCGGCTCATGAATCTGGCGTGTCTCGGATGATAGAACATCGCGTTCAGATCAGAAAGACATTCTTTCAATCCATCCTGAAGGCTTCAATTACCAAATCACACAATATGCTGTTGTCCAAGCGAACGGCGACTCAGTTTAGACCCACCATTGTCAATCGAGCCATCTCAACCAGCTCCCGACGTATGGCAGCCACCAAAAGAAGAGCGCAAGATGAGATTCATAGGCCATCGCTCTCGGGCTCCTCAGTTGGTCATCTATTCTCCGAGATCAACGCTATGAGGCCCGGGATGGAAGCTCTGCGCGCAGACGGCATGTCAGAAGACCAACGAACCTATGCTCGGAAAACCGCTACGTGGTTGATGGGAGTTCCCGTTGTTCTAGGCACATTGATTGTAGGCGGAAATTGGCTATTGAAAGACAGAGATGATGAACCCCGGTCAGCGTGAGAAGCGGACAAGATGTACCTAATTACAGACAAGAAATTGAGGTTGACGTTGTATGGATTCGCAGTACTACGCGTGCTACCCGTCCTTGACTCGTGCATGAACCCCTGGTCAAGCTCGACTAGCACTACAGAGTTACAAACAGAAACCCCTATCGTTTGCGACCCTGGATCGCACGCGAACACTCTTTCGGCGTGTCGGAGTGCACCAATTCAGCTGGAGACAAACGAACAACTGGATGGAGGATGACGTCTTGTTGTATAGATAGCCAGACGCCAAGCACAAGCATTACGAAAAGCATACGAGGCAGGCTGAGTTATGGATGAGGGGCATATGGTCACACGGCAGCGATTATTGTGAAGGTGCTTCTCGTGATTCGCAAGTCAGCGGCATTGCGTTGGCAAAGATAAGCCGATATTGCAAGATAGATGGCATAGGAATGATGCAGGCTAGGGACGAAGGTGAAACCAAGGCACATGTCGTTGGTGCAGGGCTCGGGCCAAATCAACAAGCGTTAGCAGCGAACCTTGGTCACCGTCGTCAGGTCGGCTCTTGCGAGAAGGTTGGAAGCCGCATGAATAGCCCCCTAGCCTTCGAATTTCCCTTCAAAGCATATTATTTTCGTCACCTGAGACTCTCAAAGCTTGCTTTGACACATCTTCTGTCACGTCGTGCTGTCGACATCCAGTCGCGACGACGCCATAACCACACCCCCACGGGCACCAACGGGCGGGGATTCGACTAATTGTTATGCCATGAGAGTGCAAAAGTAGACATTTCGTCTTGGATATGGAACGCCCATATCAGTTTTCCGACGATCGAGACGGCGCGCGTTCACCTTTGTATGAGCCATCGTCATCTTCTCAGTCGCGACTACTAATGCAGCGTACAGCAATCAGCAACTGCTCAACCCCGTTACGCAACCGCCGGCCACCTCTTTCAAAACAAATGTGAATCGTAGTAAAACACGCAAATGGGCAGAGGCTAAGAACTATTCTTACGACGGCGACGACTGGGGCGGTTATGACCCTTACGACGAATACGGCAGCTACGACGACAAGCAGGACCCGCTACCTGCTGCCTCACCGCGACGAAACTCGTTCGAGGCTGGTGAAGAGGTAACAGCCTTCTCTTTCGGCCAGCAGCAGCAGCAGCAGCAGCAGCCTCCACCTCCTCCAGCGCATATCACTCCCACCAAGCCGCAGCCTCTACAGCCAGCGTCGCAACCGCAGAACGACTATGGCATCCGCCGCGACTTTTCCCAAATTGCTCATGTCCCACCACCACTGAAGACGAACACTTCCCCCCAGGCAGTTCGCGAACGCTTTCCTGCTAGGAAGAGCAGTCTACAGACCAGTTTGCCATCGTCACCTGCTCAAGCCTCTCAGCAATTCACGGCTCAAGAGCCTGTCTCGCCTTCGTCAAACACTTCTGCCGCTGTGAACGCTGGCAAACCACTGCCGTTCATCCGTCCTGCCGATATCTACAAGCGTATGGAAGAGGAGCGTTTAAGGGAACAAGAAACTAAGAGCCAGGTTGAATCGGTGCCTGTTAGACATGAGGAACACCAAGGTTTTACCGTCGAGAGTCCCATTCTGGCAAAAGCGATCGGCGCTGACGTTGCAGGTGCCGAATCAACTCCTCAGGAGCAGCCAACAACTGCTTCGTTGGGTTCTGCTCTACCAGCGGTCAGTCGTGTCGCATCGGGCTTCGGCTCCGAGTTTTGGAATGCTTCGGAGTTGTCGAGCTCGCTGAATGCTGCCGACAATCTCTCGCCAACCACCACTAATACTGCTCCTGCAGCACCTGTCGAAGCTAACAGTGTGGAAAATGCCTCTCACGAACTACAGAATGCCGTGAGTCAAGCATTTGAGCGACGAGACGATTTATCTGTACCTCAGACGCCCATCTCTCGTGACAACTCCCAGTCGGGTCATGGTTCCGATACGGCAGGGATAAGTCCCATAATGAGTCGGGTCCCGAGCGCTGCGACTGCCGAAGCAAAAGCACGACTAGCTGACAACAAAGACATGGGACCTATAGCTGAGGAAAGCAGCTTACCTGGCAGTCCTGGCTCGCGACCTTCATCTCAACAACAAACCGCCACCAGAAGACATACTCCTACACACTCAAGACATGTATCTGCCGAGTCGCTCAGCAACAGCCCTGCCAGAACTCCACAACTTGAATACACTAAGAGACTTTCGACTCCAATGTCGGCAGAAAGCACGAGTATGCAGGCCGAGCAAGCCGGTTCGCCTACTGATCCTCCCAGCAAGCCTCTGCCTGTCGCTTCAGTTCGTGTGATCGCACCATCAGCAGATTATAGTCGTAGGGAGTCAGACATCGCTGCCGATGCAACCTCAAATTCTCCGATCGATACTGCCGAGGCCGTAAATGCCGCTAGGACACACTTCCTTCAAACTCACGAGAAGGTCAAATCACCTGTGATCGGAAGTCCAGTCGATCGCAGTCCTTCTCCTATCTCGCGTCAAGGATCTCCTGGTCCTGGTAGAGTCCGTGACCTTGCAGGCAAATACAATGAGCTTCACACACTCTCGAGAAGTAGTTCCGCCATGTCTTTTGGCTCCCAAAAGAGCGATAAGATGTCCTTGAGGAGAAGTGGTACTTTTGATAGCACTACTAGCGAGACTGGCGACATGACTGGTGACGACAAAGTCGTCGAGTCCATTGAGCAAACACCTTCGACTCGTCCAGACCCTACTAGAGGCCCTAGCTTCCGGCCACACTTGCCTGGTGAATGGGTATCGTATGTAGGAACTCCTAGCACCGAGACGCCGGTGGCACAAGAAGCCATCAGACGTAGCGACGAAGATGCAAGAGACTACGCTCAGCTTGACCAGAGCACTCCTCGGCAAGCAACGTTCCCCTCTACAGAAGAAGACTTTGATCCTACTCCCGCGACCGTCAAGCAGCCACTTGCTCATAAGGATATACAGCCAAAGGAGACCAGCCCAGTGGACACTCTCAAGAACGCGGGAGAAGCATTAGGTGCTGCACTGCTATCCTCGTTTGGACAGAACCATGGCACCAGAGACTTTGCTCAGGCAGAGTCACGGTCCGCTGAGGAGGATGCCGCTGGACCTCGACCAGCAGTTGGAGATGTTTATCTCAGACCTTTGATGGTCGATCGTAAAGCCTCATCCATCGCTTCAAGTGTTGGCCCTACGCCACCAGCCAAGGACACACCTGACGGTCTCAGCTTACCGGGTTCATCTGGGTACTTCCCTCCACCGACACTGCGCATTGACTCTGATGCAATGTCACCAGCATCTGACTACTCGCCAGCTGATCTGGAGAGTGATCGTTTGCGCAGGGAGATTGAGAGAAGTCTTACACCTCAAGTTCATACCGAACATCAGCAGATCCGCGATCAGGATGCTCTAGATGCGCCCGCGACCCTTCGAGGCCTTCAGAAGACCGAGGGCCACCAAACTGCCGAGATTCAGCCTCAATTGGATGCGCCTGCTACGAGTGCTGCGCCTACAGCATCGCAAACGACACATGCTACAAACACCGATCTCCTTGGCAAGCGCTTCAGCTTTGAGAGAGATGCAAGCACGTCCAGCTTGTGGGGCGAAGTTGGTGAAGATGTGAAGCGTGCTTCTTACGAGCGACCACTATCTGGCGTCGGGCTGCATGTGGTTAACACAAATGTAAGCAGCAGTAGCGAGTCTATTGCCTCATCTGTCAGAGAGATTCCGGCTCAAGCTGTCGAGGAATCTGTCGATGCGCCATTGCAGACTGCCATCAGTTCGCCATCGCCTATAGCATCCTCAGATACTCCTGCAGTGGTCACAAGAGACGAGACGACGACCGATGACCTCACAGCGCCCACGGAGGAAGCACCTGTTGTGACAGAGAAGTCAAGAGAAGAACAACCGCTTCCTGCCATTCCTGTGGAGACCGAGACGCCATTGGCACCCTCTACAACCACAAACACGAACACAGCAGCTCGTATCCCCACTGTCAGGGAGATCATGGCGTTGAAGTCGGTTGATGAGCGTGTCAATACCTACAACTCTTCGCGAGAGCAAATCGCTTCGATGGATACTGGTCTTAGCAGCTGGCTGAGTTCGACCCTCGCCTCTCATCCTGAGCACGCACATGTTGTCAAGGACGCAGCTAACAAACCTGCGACGACAAGCGCCATTGGTGGCAGTATTCGCTACAAGCCTCAACCTGGTAACATCATGAAGATGGCTAGAAAAGGTCTTAGTGGTGTCACACACAGGGAGCCTTCGGGTTCTCATGCGGCCGATCCCAGCCAGACACCTGCCACTGCCGAGCGCCAAAACTCAAATACACCTGGCCGCACGCCCTCAGCACAGCATGGAGGCGTGGAAAAGATGCAGACAAAGGGCAAGGACTTGTTGCATTCTGCCGGTATGTTTGGTGGTAAAGCCACTGTAGGGGCCAAAGGCCTATTCGCGAGAGCAAAGGGAAGGCTTCGTGAAGGTGGAAGCGAGAAGGTAGATTGATATTTTCCTTCTGTTTGATGATCCCCTCACTGATCTTTGACGTTCTTCTTGACTTTCTTGCCGCATGCATTTGAACGATACAACCTCATGTTCCTGCGATGCTTATCTTTGGCGGCCGCTTTTCGAACCGGCGAACTTGTTTTCTTTGCAACTTCAGCATAAGCGTTGACCTTGGGAGGGAGGCATTGATGATTTGATTAGCAGGTTGCATGTACCGTTTCGGCTGCGTAATGTGAACTGAATAATCCCCCAACTCATCACTCAATCCAAGATCTTCAGAAGAATCCATGTTGATAGGTGTGTTTTCACAGGCTTCCGGACGCGCTACGCCCAGCAACGCCGTGCTTGCCTCGCCGACTTCTCCAGGTGAGCGTGGCAGCAAAGCCAACAACCGTTTCTCCACAGCGTTCGGCCGTTTGGGATCTTTTTCCCAGTCAGCTGCAGGTGCTTCACAATCTTCTCCCGATGGTCCACAAGTCGTTGTATCGCCGACCGTAGAACAACCTTCTGGATTACCGTCAGGTAACAGCGATGTATATATTGCTCCATGGATGGATGACAAAGCAGGTGCATTGGACAAGGACCTTGTGAACGAGAGATTCAAAAGAATTGGTCTTTTGCCCAGTCCTGCGTTTGGAGGGTCGATGACCTCGCGTGACTCTAATGAGAACATGAAAGTAAATCATGAGATTGACGAGCCAATATCAAATCTGGAAGGAACGGCCAGCTCAGATGAGCTCAGCAAGGAACTTGACAACGAAGCTCTGAAGGCAGTCACCACAGACGTTCATGTTGAAACAGCTGCATCCTCGCATGTGGAGGAAACTGTGTCCGAGCCGCAAGCTGCCACACCTGCTCCAAATCTAGCTCCGGACAATACTGGACCGTTGTCTGACACCAAGGAGATTGTCTTAGAGTATTCTCGTCCGATTCAGCACATCACAGGCATCAACAGAAGCCCAACGCGACGTCCTGTTCCTCAGCAAAGAATCTCTGAGGTACAGCCTTCGTCTCGCAGATCCTCCGTCTCCAGTCTCCATCCAGATGACAACGAGTTGGCAGAAGCCTCAATACCTCTCCAGAGGAGTGTGAGCCCGCTAGGTGCCGAGCTGACGAATCAACTACCTGTCACTGCTGAGAAGACCGAGCCGGAGAATACGAAAGAAGATACAGATGAGCCCAGACCTCGAATCGTCAGTCGTAGCAGTCTTCCATCCCAGCAACGTCCCCAATCGCAATCAAGACAATCATCATGGCAGTGGAAGGGTTCGGGTACTTCTCTGGTCGGGCTCAACAAGAGTCAAGGAGACGCAACAGCTTCTCCAGTCAAAGCCAGATCAGTTTCTGGTCAGCCTATTAGCTCTGGCCCTGTGAGCCGCGCTGAATCGCCTATCTCCTTTTTGGAGATGGCACCGGCTCAGAAACAAAGGAGTGCGACAGCACCCGGTGCCCACTCTTCTGAGAATGTCGATGTTATTCCTGGAGCATCTCAAAATCTTACCGTGATGCCAACTCCTTACGAAGTCGGTCGTATGGCCCCAATCGTACAGTCACCTGTCGAGATGCAAGGTCCTTGGCAAAGCAGTCGGTCTAATGCACCCATGGCTCCAGGGCCTGTCGCTGGACCTGATGCGATGTACAACCAGCCTGGCACCATGAGCAGCGAGCAGATAATATATGAGGAGCCGATTAACCGGACTTTCTCGCCCACTGTGATGGACCCTCGACAACACGATAGCGAGTATCAGCTCCCTGGTGTCGGACCCCCTGAAATGACTCAAGGATCGCGAAGGAGCAGATTTTCTATCAGAAGTCCGGCCCAAAGCCTACCGCAGGTCGAACGCATCAACCCCAATGCAGTAGCTTTCGATCACCAACGTACTTTCTCTGGTGACGAGGTCCCGTTGACACAATCTGCGCAAGAGAAGAGAGAGAAGCGTCGCTCCGGCATGTTCAGCGCACTGAGCCGTGGTTCGAGCTTTTCTGGACTGTCTGGCATCAATTCGGATGGAAGACAAAGTCGTGGCAATGATGTCAGTCAAGCTGGTTCGCAGCAGCAAGCTTTAGCTCAGCAGACATCCGCAGCACAAAAGGCTCGAGAAATATCAGGCGGAAGTACGAGAGGTAACACTCTTAAGAAGGTGCAACGCTCATCTACTTCTGCCGGTACATCCATTGCACCAGGTACTCCCGATGCTGAGAAGAAGAATAAGCGCTTCTCACGCCTTGGTTCAATCTTTGGGCGGTCCAACTCAGAAGCCAAGAGAGCTAACAAGCTGGTCAAGAGTATGCCCAAGACTCAGACCGAACGCATTCCAGAGGCTGCTGCGGCTGCAAGGGCAAATAATATGTCGCCACAGAACATCCCTCCACCTCCACCTATGGCTATGGGTCATGGCACAGACAGTGGCATGCAATCGCAACAACACTGGCCAGAACAGCTTGATCAACAGAGTGGTGCACCGCCACCTCCTGGCGGATGGTATGCACCTACCTCAAGAAGGAGCTCTTATCATCAAGACCAGCAGGCCACTCTACCGCAGATCCAACCCACAATGTCAAGAAGAAGCTCTTATCAGCAGGATCAACAAGTCAATCCAAGTCAGATTCAGCCTGCAATTTCAGGACAATCGTGGCAATCAATGCAACCGCTCCAGCAACAGCAGTCGCCAGTCATGCAGCCAACTCGGCGTCTTCATAGCGAGGGCTATCGCCATGAGCCTCGCTACACTGCTCCGTCCGACTACAGATCGATGTCTCCTAGTCCTTTACGTGGTCAGCGAGGCAGTCAGCAGTATGACACCACAACTCCTCAAAACTACCAGCGCACGCCTTCGTGGACTGGGGGACCACGGCAACAGCCACCGCCCGGGCGCAACTTCTCCTGGGGCACTATGGATCAGCAACAGCAACAAGGCTACTTCCCTCAAACCACAATGTCAGGTTCGCCCGTCAGACAAAGTCCCGCTCACTCACCCTCACATTCGAGAAATGCATCCTTCGGTAGCATGACCAACATACAAGCTGCAGCACCGCCAATGTACCGCAACCCCAGCTCCGGTGCTCTGCAGCGTTCCTCTTCTCCGTCTATGTACGGAGCTACACAACCATACCAAGTTCCTATGCCTGCGCCCACAGAAGCTCAGCTTATGTCACAGACACAACAGGACTGGTACCCTAGGTACGCGGTCGGATCACCAGGACCACCACAGCAGGCCAGCACACCAGGGATGTACAACAGAAGCTACAGCAACAGCAGACCTGGCAGTTCAAATGCCAATTATGGAGGCTTTGATGACATCCCAGAGTCTAAGTACGCCAGACCTGGCTCTGCTGGTGGAATGATGATGCCTCCTCCACAGCAACCGCAATCTCCACAGAGTCCTGCTCGAGGTCAGCAGAGGAGATATTATGGCAATGGCGGCACAATGGGTCCCAGACCTTATCCTTCGAGCAATGGCCAGCAGCAGAGCGATTGGCAAGGGTCTTACCGTGACGTCTAGGAACCTTCACGCTCCTTTTTTTCTCTTCTCTTCTTGTTCTATATAATTATCTGGTACTGTTATTTGGACATACTTAATGGGAGGATTTTGTTGGGGGACAGGGTGATTAGAGGGAACGGTACATAATGTTCATATCAAGATATCTTTTCACACACTTACACCTTGACTCCTTAGTCCTACGTAAAGTATCTAGAATCCTATGTGAGGTCCATGTGTCAGATGTATGATCTTCGTCTCAAGCGCATCGCCATATCTACACGAAGAGAAAGAAAGATGAAGTAAAGAAAGAATGAACTGGCACAACAGCAAGGATGTAGCCTGGACCACGTCTTACATGGACTCCTACATCAACACGATATAAGATACTTCTTCATAGTAACTACCGTATGCGTGGTGCATGTGTGCGCGAATATAGATAAACAGCCACAGCGAAATCAGTATATAGTCTGGACTAGAACGACTGTGGACTAAACTCGAGATGATTAGGCCAATTCAGATATCAGCTCGGAATACAACACGACCCACGGGGATTTTGCTACGGTATAAGCAGTAAGAGCTACAGCGGTTGCTGCGTGTCGATGTAGACATTGTGAAAAATGATAGAATATCTAGATACAGGGTCGTAGCTACAACAACCGATCACGTCAAACCGAGGATAGGCATTCAGCAAAGTTGACACAAACTCACAAGATGCAAAGAGTTCTGATTTGGGAATGGATCAATCGAGGCCAGTGACGAAGATTTGACAAGTGCTGATGGTGCTTTCGGATATGTGTTCCGCTTCGTGATCGATACCAAGGCACGTCGGATCTGCATAAACCCCGTGGCTTGCCTTTCGACTGACTCGGTCAACGTTGATTCTTTATCGACATCCAGGAGAGGGCACAGGGATCGAGTTACTCTCGGGAGAATGGAAGAAAGTGATTTTCAAGATCGCAAGGGATCTAACGGCCGAGAAGAAATGAAGATGCGTTGATGGTTGATGGATGATGGTAGGAAGACTAATCAACCAAAGCAAGGAAGGGGTGCTTCAGCTCTTGCCGCGCGTGCAGGGTACCTACCTGCCTACTTTTGGTATAGTGGTGATCGCAGTGATTCGTGGTAGGATCCTGTTTGAACTGGAGACCCTTTACCAGATGTGTTAGAACAAGCGAGAGACCCTCAGAAGGATCGCGCGATGATAGAGTTACTGCCAGATAACCACAGCACAGAGATAAAACAGACGAAGGAGCAGTTCAGCTCTGGTCTTGTTCAGTGTAGCTACCTGTATAGAGTCAGAGGCAGCGGTAGTCTCGCTTGTCATGACCCAAAAGGGTAAAAGCATTCCGATAATTGTTATAGGTCAAACTTTGGTTATACACGTGCTCCCTTGCAGCAGTGAAAATCAGGGAAATGGAAGCGATCGGTGTCAATAGGCAGAAGGCAAATTGCCTTTGTTTCCGGGTTGAGGGTCCCTTGTCAGATAAGCATAATCGTTTAACGCCAGCGATAGAGTTTCGAAGATCAGAATACAGCAGAAGGAAAAGAAGGAAGGAATGCATGCCATGTCATCCTGCCAGGGGTGGGGTTGGTGCCCTTGAAGATCATCACTTGCAGGATTTACACTCGGGCCCTCTCACATCATCAACTCGGCCGACTTTGCGGCCGCCAGGAGGAGGACCTCCGCCGCGGCCATTGTTTCCGCTGTTGCCTCCAAAGCCCCAGCCAGGTCGTTTGCCGGGAGTTCTGTTATTGGCGTTGAATGGTGATGCAGCGGCAGCAGCAGCAGGATCAAACTAACCGGAAGGTGGATATCAGTACTAGCGGGCCAAAAAAAGAAGTTGTTGAAGATGTGGTGAGACTAGATTAGCCTTTGAATGTGAGGCAACACTTACCGAAAAGAAAGTGGTCACGTATAAGCCGAGGAAGACATAGGCGTTGTCGAGGAAGTTACGGATGCGCACGGTGGCCGGAGGACTAAACGAAAGAAAGTGGGACTCAGCCATTTGGAATAGATGGAGTAAACTCCGAAGGCCAGCTGGAGTTGAAGCAGGAGTGATCCTCCGCGACCACCTAAATTGTACTTACGCTGCGAGCGCTTGACCGTTATGAAAGTAGGGTCTGCTTGGTTGCTGGGATGCGGACATGTCTGCGTTCTCCGATTCCGGAAGGTGTGCGCCAAAGATTAGTGGGTGGTAATTTGGTAACGCCAGAAAGAAGGATGAGACGTAGAGAGATGTCGTTGGAAGCCAAGGTCAGGGTCGCGGTGTTCAAGTGTCCAAGTTAAAGCAGGTTGGTCTGTTCGGTTGCCGGCAGCCCCCGTCCGACCAAAAGTCTTGGCCATGACGATTGTGGTTTCAGCATTTTTGGATGATCGATCGGCCAAACTTCATGTGAAGCACCAGATTTTCTTTGATATTTTGTTAGCCAATGTCTGGACATCAGAACAAGGTATGCCTGAGAGCGTGGTTTCTTTCATTTGAAGCCGGATAAGTTCGAGATACTGATTGTGTTGCTGGTACAGAAGAGAAAGCAGGACTTTCATCAGCCTCAGCAGCAACATCAGAGTGCCGAGGAGGAGGTCGACACTTCGAGGCCGTCAGCTGTTTTTACACCTACAGGTGGCCGTCAACACACATTGAGTATTGCGCTTCCCGGAAGCGTGATCGCAAAGTAAGTGAAATAATTTTGTTGCTTCATCTCATGGGCCATGCCCTCTTTCGGTGCAACATTGTTGCGAGCACTGGAAAAAAGAAAGACAATTGTTTTGATTTTGTTTCGCTCGATTCATCACTTCCTGCCGTCTTTTTCGGACCTTCTTCCCCTACTCATTTTGTTTTGAATCCTTCTCGTGAAGGATCGAGATTGCTGAGCTGAACCCTTCTCACCACTGCGTTTCTTGCCCTATACCATCACGTCAGTTATAGTGTTTGACTCTGCTGAAGTTGGCGCCTCGATCCCAAATGGATGTCCCAGCCCTAACCTTCCCCTCACAGTGCTCAATCACATGATCTCAAAACAATGATGGCTGCCCAGGTGGCACGAGCCTGCGCTGTCTTTCAGGTCGACGAAATTGTTGTGTTCAATGACGGCCAATCACAAAATGGAGCTCGTCCTCGGAAAGGTTTCGAGGGAGACGGCTACACGGGCTATTCTGATCCTGATGATTTTCTCTACCATGTCCTAAGCTACCTGGAAACACCCCCACATCTCAGGAAGACGCTCTTCCCCATGCACCCTAACCTTAGAACTGCTGGAGCCATGCCGAGTTTAGATATGCCACACCATCTTCGAGCGAATGAATGGTGTCAGTATCGCGAGGGAGTAACAATGGGTGCGGATGCAGCATTCGCAGAGCCTTCCAGCAAGCGCAGCAAAGGTCACGCCGTCTCAACTCTAGTTGATTGCGGTCTTCCGGTGAAGACGCGCATTCCAGTTGCAGTACCTCCTGGATCTCGTGTTACAGTCAAGTTTGAATCTGCTGATGAGCCCCAAATGGATGGTTATACTCCCTTAGATGCCGAAGCCGTTTCTCCTGATACACCGAGAGAGGATGTCGGTTACTACTGGGGATACTCAACGAGGATGGCTTCGTCCCTGTCGGCAGTGTTCACTGAGTGTCCCTACGACGGCGGCTACGATATTAGCTTCGGAACATCTGAGCGAGGTGTAAGTTTGACGTCTCTTTTTGACGCATCAGACGGCAGCTCCGAAGTACAACCAATCCCAAGCCAATGGAGGCACATGGTGATTGTTTTCGGCGGCGTTGCAGGTCTTGAGGTCGCCTTGAAGGCTGATAAGAATCTGACATCCAAGGGCGTCACGGAGGCCAGAGATGTGTTCGACTATTGGGTCAATCTCGTTCCTCAGCAAGGAAGCAGAACAATCCGTACAGAAGAAGCGGTCTGGCTCGGATTGATGGGCTTGCGCACAATCGTGCAGGACCGGCAACAAGCGACGTGAAGGGGAATATAGAAGATCATGGGTTGTTTAGACGTCTTGTTGACGTGGCCAGCCGCCGAACGAGCCGAACATATGGTGACCTGCTTGGTCTGGCCGAGTTCCATGAAGCTGCATGCCATCCGTCCTGTGGAGAGAAGAGCAAACCTGTTTCGCTCATGTACCTTCTGATCATAGCGTGCCGACATCTGCACTCCCGTTGGGCGGTACATGAACATGTATATGTATACCGCATTAGGTTGTATATTCTAGCTCTCCATCGTGAAAATCGGACGCTATGTACGGCCGCGAATATTTGACTTCAGACCAGAAGAGTATCAGGACTTAAAAGTGATACAACGCGTTGAGCGGCTCGCTCGCTTAACGTTGATCCGGTTCTGTTGGTCGACTAGGTAAAAAGAGGTGTGGGGATGACTCGGGGACGGGGCCTCTCTCCTGGGGCCACTCTTGGAGGGGTGCTCCTGGTCTGAGCAACATGCAATTGTGAATTCCCACCATCCCGCAGCGGCCTCCAGATCATGCGATTCTGAACTCAACGGCCATAAGTGTCGTAAGGTCTGAGGTGAGGCTACCTCAAGCAGAAAATGCTCTTGATAGTGTAGGGCTTCTTGGGTGAGCTAGCTACAGCATCCAACAGCGAAATTAAGTTTCGAGAGAAGCGACCGAACGAATGAGATCTACACCAGAACGTCGGCCTTTTGTCCGACAAGTCTCCACAAGTTCGTGCTCGCAGTTGCAGCCGGCCGGTCGGTCATACTAGTGCTGCGGCTAATAAATCAATCTCTCAAGGGAGTAGTGTCGCAGCATGGCAGGCCAAGTGACTCGCGAACTCTTGAATTTAGGAACATCTCCGGGCTTTCGATAAGCAACCTCGGTATAGATAGGCTAAGCTTGAAATCTAAAATCTCAATTCATCCACGGATAGATTCAACGGAGCCCACGTGTACTCCTCAAGTTGTGTGTATGATTCATGCAGCAAAGGGACTTGATGACATGCTCGTTGGTAGTTTGCGAACTCGGTCTAGACACTACTTAACCTGGAAAATCAAATCATGGCAGCGTCGCTTGGCAAGGAGGGACTGATGAAGGATTTGAGACAGTAGCTGCGAGGGACCCGTCCACGCCTGCCGCATGCATCAGCCGAGACAGCATGCACGATGCGCGTAGGCTGTACTGCCGCTGTGCTGGCCAATTGGCATCGAAGTGGAGCTGGAAGATCGAGCAAACATAGGCTACTCAGCTGCACGGTAGTTTGCGGCATGTGCATGTGAGTCTCGAAACAAAGGTAGGTCTAAGGAGAGCGGCGCCGCAAGGAACCAAGCGCGACGGTCGCATACGATGGAAAAAGAGCTTCAAGCCTCTATTACCGAAGACCTGGGTATCGCTGTCACAGAGTCGGTGAATTATCGATGGTATCAGTGAACTGGTTGGAGAATAATCTGGCTGACATGGCCCCTGCTACGTGCGTGATAGCTGCAAGTCAGAAGGTACTGCAAATTATTGAGTGACGTTTCGATATTTGCTTCGGTCGAGTATGGGCAGGCTTCGAGGTCCGAACCACGTAGCCGGGACCGGCAGTGACAGAACTCTAATGGCTAATAGATAGACACGGGTCAAAAGGCAACTTCAATGTGAAGATCAAGCAGTGTTGAAAACAACGCACGCAAGGTGCGTGTTTCAAGTAGGGTCAATACACAATATTTTAAAGTTGCGGGAAACGGGATGGTCATTCAGCATGCCTGACAGACATGATCATCACTTCTGCAGCCTGGTGCATATTGCATGGTACAGTGTTGGAGTGACCTTTCGGAAATCGCAACCGAACACTACAAACACAACCACAGTACGCTGAGACAAGGTTCAGGTACGATTGCTGTGAGCTCTGACCATTCGGACATGGCGACACGCAGGGCAGAATTGCTTGAGGTATTAATCATGCTCTTGAAGGGTCTAGTTGAGTTTCCGACAATGACAGCAGTTCAACTGGTTCTGCAGGTAGTTGTCTCGCGAAGTCATTCAAATATAAAACAGTTACCCTAGCTATCTTTGGATGAAATCGACCTTAGATCTTGGCCGAACCCGAGGCCCAAGCCCGGTGGCCTGTGTTTAGAGTGCGGATACCTTCGGTCAAAGACAACGAACAGGTGAATTCGCGAGCTGAAAGGATTTGAGGCTTGAGAACGTTTTGTGTGCGAGCCTCTCGGAAGTTGCATAGCTCTGGAACGTTGGATCCACTTCCTTCTGGACACATGAAGAGCCGTCGCAGAACACATAACGACTCTCTGCTATGGATAGTCTGACCGGCCATTTTATACAAGACTCAGAACGAGGGATTGACTCACAGTACGGCCTGCGCCGGAAGAACGACTGGTTGGGGGCCCTCGGCATGTGGAGCTAGTGGCTGAAATCAAGCGAAGATCTCATCAAGCCATCGCTCAAGGACTCATAACAAGGTAAGATACCGAAGCAACGCAGAGGTACTGTCTGTATAGATAGCAAATTGCAAAGGTCGACGCGTGTGCATCCATATGTATGAGCAGCACCTGATACAGCAGCTACTCGACTATCTCCTCAGTGAAGGACTTGTACATAAAAACTAATCCTGATCTTCACTAGACTATCAGTAATCAAATGCAGGGCTGTACAATGGTCCATGACGGATATCGAACCAATCATGTTGGCGGGGTGGCAGTTCCGCTTACACACAGAAGGTGACCCGTCAGAACGTGCTTGGTGTCCCGCAATGGATCGGATCAGCAACGCGCTAGATCCATTGAAGTTGTCTGACAATGCTGTCGAGGATCCAGCTAGAACTGAGGTCCCCATCTTGGGATCAAGCCACGCCCTTGAGCCGTAGGCCGATTGACAGACAAAAGCCCCTGCGTCTGTTACTTGACTCGGACGGCTGATTGTTCTTAATTGAATAAGCCTCCCTGCCTCAAACGTGGAAGCCACATCATTTGTCTGTCAAGAGAAGAGATCGTGTTTACTCTAGTACCTCTGTCAATCCGTCCAGAAATAACTGCGCGACAAACATAAGGGGCTCGCCAAACCTCACTCCACACATGACCAGCACTCTCAAACAGAACCTTCTTCATCTGAACAATTCATCAACCTGTCAGTGGTCTTGCAACCACTCAGCTCTTCAATCGATCATGGACTACCAACAGGCCTGTGTGACAACAGGCGCCAGTCACCATGCTATATATGCACATCACAATCAAGGGTACACGCATACACAGCCTGTGTGGTCGGCCGTACCGCAGGTATGCAGCCAGTATGACGAGTTGCATATCACCTGTACTTATGCTGTCTCAGTATTCCTATAGCTATGAGCAGCACACGCTTGCTCCGCCAGTAGGAGACACTTTTACCCAAGCTCGGATAATGACTTCGGGCCACACGACGCCAGCTGAACCTACAATCATGGACGGCCACAACGGGTATGCCTCTATGCCACCAGGGCATCCTGCGATGTATCGTAATGGTGTTGAGGTCGACTATGGGCACCCTATCGCTCCGGCTGTAGAGTTCAATGTTGATGAACTCTTGGAGTATCAAAGACGGCGCAGTAGTGCCACATCCGAGGAGAAGGAACCTCTGACACCGGCACAGCGTAGGCGAAAGGCACAGAATCGAGCTGCGTATGTATTGAGATTCTCGAATTCTGTAAATGGACCAGTCGCTGACACGTTGCGGTGGCCACAGTCAACGAGCGTTTCGAGATCGCAAACGCCAGCGTGTACAAGAACTAGAGGCTCAACTATCGGCGCTAGAGGTACGAACCAACTCTCTGGAGTCAGATAACGAGAATTTGAGACACGAGCTGCTCCGTACACAAGAAGAAAACGAAGTCCTACGAAGCATTAAACAACCTCCGTCGCCGAGTCACACAATGCAGCCTGATCGACGCAGAACAGTACCAACAATAGACAGGAGTGGTATGAACCTACCAGCTCAATAACAATTACACCACGGCCTTAGATGCATTGTCGATGCCAAGGCCTTCTTTTCGAAACTCACCATTCTCTGTAAGCAGCCCAGATGCGACCAATTTGTAACGTCTTCTATTCATGTTTCTGTCTTCCCGTCGGAGTTGTGGGATTTCGAGCCAGGCCTTTTGTGGGTCCGGATTTGTATAGAGCATCGGATACCCGGATTGTCTTACAGCATGTCGAACATGGCTTTTGAACATGCAGCTACGTTGGCCAACTTGGAAAGGGTAATGTTGACGTTTGTAATCAACCCGAATACCACTTTTCATAGAGGACGGATCCTTAATCGTCGATCCTCCGGGGTCCCAAACATCAATTACAAATCCGTGGTTGTGGGTGGTAGGTCTGCAACGCCGCGGAGCCTAGCAAGAGTCGTACGGGGATCAAGTATCTCGGGCTTGTATGTTGGAGGAACGGGATGTCCGACTGCAACTCGAGTCATGTTCGGGACGCGGGCAGGTCTAGTCCCAATCGCTGTCGCTATCATCATTACCCAGGCCGGCGCCTTGGCCAGCGCCACGAAGAGTAGATTGTACCTCCTCGTCGTGTTGACGAGGCTGTAATCTCGAGTCGTTAGGGTCAACGGCGCCCAAAGAACGAAGCAGATCCTCGAGGTCGCGGACAGTTGTACGCTCACCCTTCAAATCACGCAGAGTGACAAGCTGGCGCTTGATGTCGCCATCCTTGTAGACCAATACCGTCGGAGTGTTTCTGTCTGGGTAGCCCTCGATACAGAGATTTGCCTGAATCTGACAGAACTTGATGTCTCCGAACTTGGTAGCCAACTCGCGCCAGATTTCTATCAACAGGCGGGACTCGACGTTTGTGCCAGACGACGAGGTGAGGAGTACCAAGACGAAGGCTTTCTTGGATTCTTCGGTCACATCTCGCGACCAATCGGGCTTTTGCACAGGGTAGACCTGGTTGTAGACGGAGGCGGATTGGATAGCAGCGAGTTCGTTGATTCGCTTCTGACTGGAGAGGAAGAGGTAAGACAGGAAGATTGGGGACTAGGAGGACGAGCTTACCGGTAGAACTCGAGGAAGTCCTCGTCTTCCTCGTCTTCAAGCTCAGCTAATTCGTCAAGCTCCTTGCCTTCTAAACGGTTCTCGTGGGCAAGTCTACGGGCTTCGGTCAAAGCTTCCTCAATCATGGGGGTGGGTGACGGGGGCTTTTCGGGGATGATCTTGTGCTTGCGAAGGATATCATTCCTGATCTAGTAAGCAAGCCTGTCGGTACCAGAAGATAGCATGTAGGAAAAGAAATTAGGAGAAAGATGTCTTGCAAGTAGCTTACCATTCAGTGTCGGCATTGGGATCGTCGATGGGAACATTGACGGGCATGTCTGGCATGCCGCCGGGCATACCTCCCATACCTTCCATTTTTGTAGTGGTTCCAAGGGAGAGACGTAGGATGAGAGTCTGATGTCTCTTAGAGATGTTGCAGAATAGGAAAGCGCGGAGAGGGTCCAGTCCGTTCTCTGGAGGGGGCCTTGGCGGGGATGACGGGGGTTGCGACGGAAGGTGCCGCGCTCGGGGGTTAGGGAGTTGTGGATGCTACGTTTACAGTCCATCGACTGTCGAGTGCTATACACGCCAGGCAATTGAAGACCAACCATGAGCTACGACAAAAAGAACGAGGACGAGGCCGGCCTACTCAAGGTCGACCGTACCTCGGTCTTCCAGGAGGGTGCGGAAAACAAGATCCAACACGCCCATCATCATCGGAACATGCTGCTAACCAGCCCTCGATAGCTCGTGTCTTCAACACATCGCCCATCTCGCCTCGTAAATGCCGTGTCCTGCTTACCAAGATCTCACTGTTGCTCTTCACCGGCGAGAAGTTCCCTCAGAACGAAGCAACCTCTCTCTTCTTCGGCATTTCCAAGCTGTTCCAAAACAAAGATGCTGCCCTCCGCCAAATGGTCTACCTGGTCATCAAGGAGCTTGCCAACACCGCCCAAGACGTCATCATGGTCACCAGCAGTATCATGAAGGACACTGCTGTAGGGAGCGACGTCGTATACCGTGCCAATGCCATTCGTGCTCTGTGTCGCATCATCGACGCTTCCACTGTCCAGGCTATTGAGCGCAACATCAAGACTGCCATTGTCGACAAGACCCCCTCCGTTTCCTCTGCCGCTCTCGTATCTTCATACCACTTGCTGCCCATCGCCCGAGACATTGTCCGCCGCTGGCAAAGCGAGACCCAAGAGGCTGCTTCGAGCACAAAGTCCTCAGGCGGCTTCTCCCTCGGCTTCGGTGCCTCAGCCTCGCACAGTTTGGCTGCGTCAAACACGAACTTCATGACCCAATATCACGCTATTGGTTTGCTCTACCAGATGCGCTCTCACGACCGTATGGCTCTGGTCAAGATGGTTCAACAGTACAGTGCCCCTGGAGTTGTCAAGAGCCCTGCAGCTCGTCTCATGCTCGTTCGTCTGGCCGCCAAGCTGATTGAGGAAGATCCTGGTCTTCGCGCTCCCATGATGAAGCTGCTCGATGGCTGGCTGCGTGACAAGAGCGAACTGGTCAACATTGAGGCAGCAAAGGCTATCTGTGAAGTTGGCGATCTGACCGACAACGAGGTCATGCAAGCCGTCCACGTCCTCCAACTCTTCTTGACCTCTCCTCGATCCGTCACCAAGTTCGCTGCCATTCGCGTCCTTCACAACTTTGCCTCTTTCAAGCCTGAGGCTGTACGGCAATGTAACCCCGACATTGAGGCTCTCATCACAAACTCTAACAGATCTGTTGCGACATTCGCCATCACCACTCTCCTCAAGACTGGCAACGAGTCTAGCGTCGACCGTCTCATGAAGCAAATCTCTGGTTTCATGGCTGAGATCACTGATGAGTTCAAGATTACAGTTGTTGAGGCTGTTCGCACTCTCGCTCTCAAGTTCCCCAGCAAGCAAGCCGGTATGCTTGCATTCCTTAGCACCTCGATCCGCGACGAGGGAAGCTACGAGTTCAAGAGCAGCGTCGTTGAGGCCATTTTCGATCTTATCAAGTTTGTGCCGGAAAGCAAGGAGGACGCTCTTTCGCATTTGTGTGAATTCATCGAGGACTGCGAGTTCACCAAGCTGGCTGTCCGCATTCTGCACCTACTGGGTATGGAAGGTCCCAAGACTGCCAACCCTACCAAGTACATTCGTTACATTTACAACCGTGTTGTGCTCGAGAACGCCATTGTGCGCGCATCTGCCGTCACCGCTCTTGCCAAATTTGGTGTTGGTCAGCAAGATCCCGATGTCAAGCGCAGCGTCAATGTTCTTCTTACTCGCTGTCTTGATGACACGGACGATGAGGTCAGAGATCGCGCCGTCCTCAACTTGCGTTTGATGAAGGAGGACGACGACATGGCCAGCAAGTTTGTCAGAAATGGTAAGATATTGCTAACCTTGGTACGTCTGAAACATTTGTGCTAATCTGTTCTCTAGATTCTATGTTCTCATTGCCAGTCCTGGAGCACCAGCTTGTCATGTATGTGACAGCAGACTCATCAGCTGGCTTCTCCCAGCCTTTCGATCTTGGCTCTGTCCCTGTTGTCACTCGCGAACAGTCGCTCGCCGAGGACCGTACAAAGAAACTTACCACCGCAACTCCCACCCTTAAGGCACCTTCAGCGGGACCTAAACCTGCGGCTGCTCGTGGTTCAGCAGAGGCTGCTGCTTCAGCGAGCGCAGCTGCTCAGAAGTATGCTCAACAACTTCAAGCGATTCCCGAACTTGCTTCGTATGGAGGTGTTCTGAAGAGCAGTGCTGTCGTCGAGCTGACCGAGAGCGAGACGGAGTATGTTGTCACTGCCGTCAAGCATCTGTTCAAGGAGCATGTTGTCATTCAATACGACATCAAGAACACGCTGCCCGACACAGTCCTCGCCGATGTAACAGTCGTGTGCACACCCGCAGCAATGGACGAGTCAGATGACAGTGGTTTGGAAGAGGAGTTCACAATTCCTGCTCCTTTGCTCAAGACAGACGAGCCCGGCACTGTTTACGTCTCTTTCAAGCGTCCCGAAGGTCAAGAGTTCTCGGCGGCAAACTTCAGCAACGTGCTCAAATTCACAAGCAAGGAGATTGATCCGTCGACCAACGAACCCGAAGAGCACGGTTACGAAGATGAATACGAAATCTTTGACTTGGATCTTGTCGGATCTGACTACATCGTGCCCGCCTTCGCAGGCAACTTCGACAGCATCTTCAATGGTATTCCTTCAGACGATGAACACGAGGCTGAGGAGACTTTGCAGCTTTCCAACGCCAAGACTCTGGCTGAAGCTACCGAGTTGCTTGTCAAGAGCCTGGGTATGCAACCTCTCGAGGGCAGCGAAGTGACGCTCTCTACAAGCACGCACAGTCTCAAGCTTTACGGTAAGAGCGTAACGGGCGGGAAGGTGGCATCGCTGGTCAGGATGGCATTCAGTGCCAAGACTGGCGTTACGATCAACATCAAGGTACGAAGTGAGGAGGAGATGTTGGCAGCGCTGGTTGTTGGAGGAGTTGCATGATGGATACATGTTGGATGGTGATGTGGGACTGGCGTTATAAAGGGGAGCATGAACCAGCGTGTGCTTTTATTTGGTTGGATACGGACAAGGCGGACGGTAGAGAAAAAAGCGTCTACGAGTCGTTGTTCTTCGGATCAGTTAATTATGTATTTTGATATCAGATGTGAATCTGGTCAACTCGAATAGTCTGCTGCTGCTGATGCCGCGTGCACTGAAATTGCGGGTGATGACGACTGTGTCAATGTGGCTTGGCCAGGGCCCAGGGGATGGCGGAGAACGTCTCGACTCTCACTCTCTCGAACGTCGACAGCTGGACATTTGACCTGAACAATGAAGACGACTTAATACGCCCTGGACAGACACTGCAACCACGATTGATTGACAATACCGAATTTCATCATCTATTTGAACAGCCACACCACCAGAACACGCAAACACACGTCGCAGCCATGTCGGCAGCCACATCGTCAATCCAGGACCGTACTCCAGAGTTCCGCTCTATCCTCGCCCTCGCCCAGAAACGTCTCGCCCACACAAAGACACCACAGAACAGACAACATCTGCTACCCAACAATGGCCAACCCTCCGCACAGCCCACGCGCAAACAGCGCAGCGAGTTTGCGCGCAAGGCCGCCGAAATAGGAAGGGGCATTGCAGCCACCGTCGCCAAACTCGAGCGCCTGGGACAACTGGCTCGCCGCAAGACTCTCTTTGACGATAAACCTGTGGAAATCGCCGAACTCACATATGTCATCAAACAAGATCTTGCTGCGCTGAACCAGCAGATTGGCGCTTTGTCAACGATAAACAAGACGGCGCATCCCAAGGGCGGACAAGACCAAGAAGGCCAACACAATGAGAATGTCGTCGTCATGCTACAAAGCAGATTAGCAAATGTAGGAGGCAACTTCAAGGAAGTATTGGAAGTGCGGTCTAAGAACGTACAAGCCAGTCGCTCACGTCAAGACAACTTTGTCAACACTGTGGGCAGTAATGCTGGACATCTGGTTGCTCAAGGACGCAGCGACAGCCCGCTATACGCACCACCATCACGAGGCCGCTCGCCACAACCGCCAATGAACCAAGGACAAGATCTTCTGACTCTGGAACCGCCGAGCGCATCTTCATCAGCTCTAACACGAGGCGCACAGTCAGAACAACAGATGCTACTTCTCGAAGAAGGAAACCAGAACAACGGATACATACAACAGCGCGGCGAAGCCATAGAAGGCATTGAGCGCACGATTGCTGAACTCGGAGGTATCTTTGGTCAATTGGCCCAGATGGTCAGCGAGCAGAGCGACATGATTCAACGCATTGACGCGAATACTGAGGACATTGTCGACAATGTCGAAGGTGCTCAACGCGAGCTTATGAAGTACTGGTCTAGGGTGCAAGGTAACAGGTGGCTTGTTGCGAAGATGTTTGGTGTTTTGATGATCTGTGAGTTTCGTCCCGTTTCTGCTTTCACCTGAATTCAGAATACTGACATGATCATCAGTCTTCTTGTTATGGGTGCTGATCGCTGGTTAATGAGCAAGCACCGATCCTCGTTGGCATGGCGTACAGGTGTATCTGGGTATCAGGAAAGAGACAGGCTGCACCACTTTTGCAGCAATCACAAGGCGACTTTTACAGGGGGGACAACACAGCAATTGACACACATGGAGACTTTGGAATGTCTCTGTTTTTTCACTCTTGCATGTGTTCTCGACAACTAGACTTTTTTGCACTAATACCTACTTCTTTCTTTCTGCTGTTCCTCTGCCCTCCTCCACCTCTGACCTTTCCCTTCTACCTCGCAATGGCTTTGTTATGATACTCTTGTCCAATATACCACCCTGACTTTATGCATCTTACCCAGCCATCTGTCTCCTGTACACCAGTTTTTGATCTCTGATACAATATTATTTCTGTTTGCTAACGAATAATACAAGTAACGATATACTACACGCACTCTCACTTCTTCCTTAACGCCCTACACTCCTTGCGGAGAAAGTTAATATAGCGAAGAGGACGAAACAAGACGCCTCGCAAAAAAAGAAAAAGAGAAGAAACAATGGTAGAAAAAGTCTTCCCTAGATAGGAACGATCGAATCCCTTTAACACAGTTAGATCAGGTGAAGAGAAACTCCCCTTTTAATGGCCCACCCTGGCACCTGGCTTCTCAAATCTCTCGATCATACGAGAGGCCGTTGTACCTTTTGGACACCACCACTCCTCGAATATTACAACAGATGTATTACTAAACCCCGCAATCCAGAATCATATACATCATTTTTGCCGTAACTGTGTTGTTGGTTACCAGACATACTGTGGACAGAATGAGTAATTTGTTCAAGACGTGACGTTGAGGCAGGAAAACTTACAGGAATGAAAAGGTAGGGGCAGCGTCTCTCATACTCCTTCCAGGCATCACCATACTTCTCCTTGCAACGCTGAATGTCACGGGAAGCGCGGTGCACAATCATGACGGCGAAGAAAGCAGGGTAGAACCAAGGGAAGGGCGAGTTGAAGCCAGTGATCAAGCCCCAGCAGAGAGCAAAGTACATGTCGCAAGTGTAGTGAATCTTGCGAGCATACTTGTACCAGCCATCGCAGAGAAGAGCGTTGCCAGTATCGGTTTCGATCTTCTGAGGATTCTTAACAGCCTTCCAGGGGAGTTGAGGGAAAGTCTTGCGGTTCATCTCGTAGCCACGCTCTTGAGCACGGAACATGTTCTTCTGCGAATTACCGGTATCCCAGACCCAGTAGGCGAAGAGGTAGCTGCCAAAGAACCAGACAAGAACGGGCCAGGAGTGAGCGTAAACTTCAGGATCGTGGTTGGCAAGGAAGATGGTGCAGTGGCAGTAAGACAGAGGCACACCAGCCAAGTTCCAGAAGATGAGCATGAAACCCCACTTCTCGTAGTACATGTCCCAGGTGATGGGGATCATCTCCTCACCCTTGCAGCAGGCGTTGGCGTACAAGAAGTGAGCCATGAGCAAGAAAGCCATCTCACCAGTGACATAGCCGTACTGCTCGTATTGACGGGCGCAACCTCCGAGGGTGACGAGGAACAAGATGAACCAAGGCAGACGGACCTCGAAGAACATCTTGAAGTCGAGCCAGCCGAACAGACGAGGGTTCAACTCAGCACCCATAAAGAAGTCATAGATGTGGTGGCCAGTCATTCTGTGCTGAGCACCGCGCATAAGAGCAGAGACGTAGGCGACGACAGAGACAATGAAGCCAGACAGAATAGCGACTGACATCAAGGGACCGAACTCATCGATGAGAGTGTAGAGCTTGAAGAGGCCGGTGACATGGAGACCCAATGCAACGACAATGGTGAGGTAGAATGAAGTGACACCGGAGCAATAGTAGAGGAGCTGCTTGTTGCCGAGGTGAGGAAGAGGCTTGCCCTTGCTGTACACACCGGGCATGTACAAGTAGCAGATGCCTTCGAAGATGAAGAAAGTCCAGTAGATAGCCCATGCCTTTGCGTGAGGGAAGGCTCCATTGTAGGCCAGGCTGAAGAGCTGCTTGCCAAAGTCGGACCACGACTGGTTGGAAGACTCGCGCCTAGGGAAGCCACCATCGTAGTAGGTAGCGCCGACCCACATGTACCACATGAGAATAGGGAAGCCGATCATCATGGCAGTGACTCCGGGGCTGCCACCAAACTCGTAGTGAGGGTTCGCGTCCACCTTAGGGTCGGAGCCCTCGAGCCAGCCATCAATGATGCGCTTCTTCTCCTTCTTGGACGAGCCATTGGCATGCCCATTGGTCTTGACCTCGCTAGCAGGGGCGTCGACAAGGGGAGTTCTGGAGCTGGTGATTGAGGGCGACGGCGAGGCAGTGCGACCAGAGTCTGCCGTCTTGCGCGTTGAACGCTTTCTTGACGGTGTTTCAACAAAGCCCTCAGGTAATTCTGGCTTTCTGTTGACTCGTGTTAGTGGACGCGATACATGAGCATAACAGGCGCATTTTGCGCTTACCTGGGCGTCTTGCCCGTCTGGCTCCTCGTGACGGTCATGATGAATCAATGGCAACAGCAATTGATGTGCTAGGAAGAATGCCGGTGACCGGTAGAAGGAAGTCGCGGAGGACTCGATACTCAATCTCCGTTGTTGTTTTGCTTGACCCTCGGACCCACTCCTGACCAAACTTTAATCGTGTTTACATCATCATCCGCTTCCATCATCTGCCGGGTCATCATTATGTTGTTATTTTTCTTCATTTATTTCGTATCTGTATAGCTGTATGTATATGGACGTTCGCTATTCGTCCAAGGTATAATCTCAATGCAATGCAGTAGGTACCCTCGTAAAACGCCTGATATCCCCAAATCCGCAAAGCCAGTCCCAGTCATCAAGCTCCTCGTCTAGCCGTAGTGCTCATCAACGTAATCTTCTTGCCTTTCTTCTTGCCCTTTGCGGCACCTGCAGCTTTGCCAGATGAAGACGATCCTTCGCCGAGACTTGCTGCCTGTACTTGGGCAATCAGATCATCCTCCTGCGTAAGTTCCTTCTCCCAGCCATCGAGCCACCCATCGTCCATGTTGCCATGTTGAAGGGCGGCAAGTTCAGGACTACTCAATGCTACTGCAGTAGTGCCCCATACTGTCCTTGATGTAGCTGGGCTTGTACCAGGTGACGCAAGAGAGGCATAGGCAGACCCTTGCGGTCGGTTGCTATTGCTCCAAGGTGGTGAAGAAGAAGATCCATGACCATCGAAAGAGCCTGCTGCATCCGAACCGTTTGCACCCAATGGAATGAAATCGTCCGGTCTGAACTTGCTTTCGGCTGGTATGCTGACCCGTCTTCGTCGAGCGGCTGCGAACTCTCGATCTTCAGCCTTCTCGGCGCGGATACGTTCCTTTTCTTCCCGTGCTTCCTTGTCGTTGTTTCGCTTGCGACGCTTTTCGATTTCGCCTTGGAATTGCTCAAGGATCGCTGGCGGAACGGTATCGGTCCAGTCACATTCCAAGAAATTTACCTCGCAACCGTAAGGTAGATGTCCGAGATACTTGACTCTCTTGCGCAAATCGTCGTCGACAATATGGCCAGTCGAAACTCGCTCGACCCGAGGAAGTATCGAGGAGGGGAAATTGTCGTAGCTTCCAAAGGCAGCCTTCAGGATGCGAATGTCCAAAGACGACAAATAGTAATGCAGGAGCCCTTGATAGAAAAAGTAGGTGTCCGGTTGCCGTTCGGCGTGTTGTCGTGCACGGAATTCGGCTAATGATGTCGAGAGGATACTGGTCGTGGGATCTTCCTGTCTGGCGCCAACCTCTTTCTCGCTCGATGAAGAATCCGCTTGTCCAGTCTGTCCATTAGGTACACTCTGTCCTGATTTGATGGCCTGCTGAATGGCATACATCTCCGGGACTCCATCGTCGGTCTGGTTGAATTGTATGGCAGGCTTTTTGTGCTCGGGCTCCTCAGGTTTTTTGGGTGCTGCTGGCGGGTTCCCAATACCCTTGATCTTCTCTTTAGCTTCGTTCAGAGCACGTACGGCTTTGCTAGTCCACTGAGTATCGTCTCCAAACATGACTTCATCCTCTTGTTCCATAGCCCTAACATTCTGGATCTCCTCGTCCAATTGGGCAAGCATGTAATCTTCGCCGCCCTTCATGACGCGAGCGTAATCCATGACCTCGGCTGCAAAGTACCATGGGATGTCGTCCCCTTTCCCAAGGGCGTCGGGACTCTCTCTGGGCATGGCCAGGGTAGAGCCAGCATGACGCTGGATCAAACGCAGTACCACGTCATCTCCCTCTCTCGGGGGTTCAAACTCAGCACCGGTATACCAGCGAACTGGCCTTGTCTCAGAAACATAGATGGAATCGTAGCAAATTGGGCACTTCTTCCAGCGTGCCTTTTTCTCGGTTCCAGAAGCGGCGCCGTCATCCGAGTGCATATACCGAATCAAGCAAGGTAAACAGAAAATGTGACCGCATTTGGCCATTCTCGGAGCGGTGGGTGTGCCCAGGCAGATAGGACAGGCAGAAGACTGAGACTCGGTTGAAACGAGGATCTGCAATACATTATTCCAGTCAATATGAATGTCGGCGTCGACGCGTTGAGGGCGGTAGTCGGCCCTAGGGTCAACGATGAAACGATAGTTGGCGTGAACGTATCTACACGATTAGCATATGTTGACAATATACAAAATTGGAGAGGTCTAAGAAAACGCACCTGGCCTTATCCACAGCATGGTATCCAGAACCTAGGCCCCAAGTCGGATTGCGTCGAGGGCGGCCTGAGGCATATCTAGAGTTGTGCTGGTGTGCTTGAGGACGTGGCGGAAGAGAGAAGTTCATCAAATGAGTGATAGAGGTCTGACCCTTGCGGCTGCTAGTCGAGTGCATGGCGGCCTGTGGCAAAGTGAGCAAGGTGAAAGCTCGCTGACAGGTCGATAGTATCACTTACGGATTCAGCAAAAGCATCCTCATCCGCGAGTCTAAACTTCTTCGCTTGCTTGTGCTTTGCTTTTGCACTTTGGTTGTTGCGCGGGGTCGATGATGGCTTAGAGCTAGCGGCGTTGGAGCTGCCTGAACCGCCACTTCTACGTTGACCGAGAACTTCTCCAAAGTAGGCGTTGGTCTGAGAATAAGAGGGTGCTGATTGATTTGAGAGGCCGACGGATTTGGAGGGGTTCGATGTTTTGGCCGAGAGAGCAGTTTGCGGGTTCGAAGACATGACGGGATGCAGATGCGGGAATGATGTCGTTGGACGCGTCCAAGTAGAACGATTGCCGTGGTCAAACAACCAAAACTCAAGTCGACAAAAAGTCTGCTAACACAATGCGAACGGCGTGTCTAAGATTGAATGCTGCGATCTGTCGACCGGCCCAAAGGGTGTCGACGGGATGGTCCAAGAGAAGGGAAAACACGAGAAAGAAGAGGGAGGCAATTGCTCATCGCTCCGAGACACCGAGATGGGCCCCTCGCACGTCACATGAACCGCTACAAGCCATCTAACATCCTCTTATCCGACACACGCCAAGCATCTACTTTCAGCTATCTTCCTCTATGAAATGCACATCCTGGCTTGATTGTATGGCTACACAATACCTATGAAGCCAAAATCATATCACTGAGATTCCTACTTATCGCTCAACACTTTCCAGGCCAGCGAGTCCTTTACACCGCCGCAAATCGAGCTTGAGAAGCTTGTACCATTGAAGCGAAAACGCTCGATAAGAAAACACAATACGCTTCGTACCAACTCCCAAACATTCAGGGTTCAAAGTGCTTTGTATCCGCGTCGAAAGCAGATACTAGACGTACACACCAGTATTAATCACCGAAATGCTGATTGAAGAATCTTACAAAGATGTTGCCACCAAGGATGGTGGAAACATGCGTAGGTAGATGACTGGAAAGATAGCTTTCATCTGCTAATTCTCTCAAGGCATTTTTACCTGGCAACCAACAGTGCCCAACTATCCAAAGGCCAAGTTTCCTGGTGTAGTCGTCTTTAGTGAAATCTACCAAGGTAAGGCATTTGCACTCCTGTCCATCCTGGCGACAGAATATGACCTTCCATGAGAACAAGAATTGAGCTGATATCGTTTGGTAGTGACTGGCCCCGTTGCTCGATTCGCTAAGCAGATCGCTGGTCAGGGTTACATTGTTGCTGCCCCGAGTAGCTACCACGAGTTCACTGGACCTGAACCTCTTGCCTACGATGGACCCGGTACTGATAAGGGAAATGACTGGAAGGTGGCCAAGAAGCTTGCAGCTTACGACGAGGATGCTGAACTAAGTGTTTCCCTGCTTCTATCTCTCGAGACTTGCAATGGCAGAGTTGGTGCGACTGGAATGTGTCTAGGAGGTCACCTGGCTTATCGATGTGCTTTGGACAAGCGTGTCAGCGCTGCTGTCTGCTACTTTGCTACTGATATTCATTCCAAGACCCTTGGTGCTGGCAAGAATGACGACTCGTTGGCCAGAGCCAAGGATATCAAGGGTGAACTGATCATGGTATGCTTCAGATATGTAATGAGAAGTGCTCGAAGGCTAATCATAAGTAGATCTTTGGCAAGAAGGACAACCATGTACCTCCCGAGGGTCGTGATCTCATTCGCAAGACACTGCACGAGGCCGGCATCTGCTTCAGCTTCTTCGAGGCTGCTTGGGCTCAGCGTAAGTACAATTGTTAGTGTCCACCATTCCTCAAGCTAATTATCACAGATGCCTTCATTCGCGACGAGATGAGCAAGGGACGTTACGACCCTGGTCTTACCAAGATCTGCTTCGAGATGTTGCTGGAACTGTTCAACCGCACACTGAGATCGGATCTTGGCCCCAGAGTTGGAGGCGAGCAGGAGATCGAAGACGTCTGCTAGATGATTGATTGGTCACAAGCATACAGACTGGTCATAGTGTTCGTTGAGATGTTGAACAAACAACGTCTACATACATGTATGGCCTCTGATGGCAGTCGGAGCGCGAATGGTAGATGCCTAAGAAGCATGAGATGGAATGCAGAAATGCTCTTGAGCCTGTCGCAATCGTGAAAAACAAGTCGCGACTCCAGTCGCTAATCATACTAGATACGAATACTAGAAGTAGACAATCGCTCGTCTTCTCTGACAGTATATTCTGTTCTTTAAAACAGTGAATGCACATGGTTGAGCGTCTGGACTGGAGCGTTGATGGGCTGGCTCGATCGAGTTAGAGTGAAATTTCCCGCGGCTTGGCACACAGTCCGACCACCGACCGATATTCAAAGTGCGACTTTGCGATTCTTCCTTCTTTTTCGAACTGCGAGCCCTTTCAACGTAAGCGCGACGATTATTGCCCACGCTCATTTTCAATCACTAACCAATTGCAAAGCCGACCAACGTTAATTCAAAGTCGACAACATGGCCAGAGGACCCGGGTAAGCATCCACCAGAACCGGACAGTGTCGAAGATTTGGCATTGGACCGCGACACACGACTTGCGCAAACTTCTTACACACTTTGCAGAAAGCACCAGCACCGCCTGTCGGCACCTTCGCACTGGCTGCTCGACAAATTGTCGGGCGCCTACGCCCCCAAGGCCTCGCCCGGTCCCCACAAGCTCAGAGACTGCATGCCTCTGATCGTCTTCATCCGTAACCGCCTGAAGTACGCCCTCAACGGCCGCGAGACCAAGGCCATTGTTATGCAGCGCCTCATCAAGGTCGACGGCAAGGTCCGCACCGACGCCACCTACCCCGCTGGCTTCATGGACGTTATCTCGATCGAGAAGACTGGCGAGAACTTCCGCCTCGTCTACGACACCAAGGGCCGCTTCACCGTCCACCGCATCACCGCTGAGGAGGCTGAGTACAAGCTCGGCAAGGTCAAGCGCGTCCAGCTTGGCAAGGGCGGCATCCCATACTTGGTTACGCATGATGCACGCACGTAAGTCTGCATCTATCAGCCGTTGGATCAAGCTTTGGCGATACGGAAAAAACACATGTAAGGACAAGAACTGAATTTTGGTGAATAGTATCCGTTACCCCGACCCTGCCATCAAGGTCAACGACACTGTCAAGATCGACCTTACCACTGGCAAGATCTCCGACTTCATCCGCTTCGACACTGGCGTTATTGCCATGGCCACTGGTGGTCGTAACATGGGTCGTGTTGGTGTCATCACTCACCGTGAGCGCCACGACGGTGGTTTCAACATCGTCCACATCAAGGATGCCATTGACAACGAGTTCGCTACCCGTGAGAGCAACGTCTTCGTCATTGGCCGCGAGAAGCCCTGGATCTCGCTCCCCAAGGGCAAGGGTGTCAAGGTGTGTAGACTCGTCTGAAGATACATGAGACAACGACTGACTCTCAATGCAGCTCTCCATTGCTGAGGAGCGTGACCGCCGCCGCGCCCACGCCATCGCTGGCAACTAAACTAGCTAACCAGCTCTTAGGTTCATGGGGTTCGTTGGTTGATGTGTTGGAGGGTTTCATGCATCAGGCAGTAAAAACAAAAGGCGTCTGGGGAGCATGTTGTTCAGAAGTTTTTACGCGACGTGCCATGCAGCACTTTCGTAGCTCTACGACAAAAGAAGGATATCCAAGCTCGCAGCTTCGCGCCCAAAATGAGTTATGACATTTCAGCATTCAAATCGTGTGAAACGAGAAGTGTTTATCCTTGAATGTGTCAGATTATGTGCAGATGATTGGCCTCGTAAGCTGTGGTCCATGCTGGAGACGGCGAGCCAGTAGAATGCTATTGTCCCAAGTCACAAGTGTCTTGGGCTCTGGAGAGGAAAGCCAAAAGTTATGTGAGTGCCTGGATGAATCTTGGGGTAGTCGCGTTCGGTGACGATTGCGGCGTTGGTCGGGCGTTGTCACGGCGGTGCTCGGCAAGTCGACGTCGATACGTTACGGAAGCTCCAACATCTGGATATTGCTGCTCTTTATTAAACACTCTCCTTGGTCCCCGCTTGTTCTCCCCCTCATTTCCGGCGCGAGCACGGTGACTTCGTTCGTTCTGGTTTCCTACTTTCAGTGAAGCCCAATACCACGCATCGAGCATAACGCGACATCCACAGCCATCATGTCGCTCCACTCGACGCGCAATGTCGACATGGGCAAGTATGTAGTAGCCTGGCGCGACTCTCGCGATAATGCTAAACAACCGTCAGGCAAGAGTCGGAGTTGGCCATCAACATCCGCAAGGCTACGAGTATCGGTACAGTTTAGACTCAATGCATATACCACAGACCCATGCTAACATGTTCATGCAGAGGAGACCGCTCCCAAGAGTACGCTACCCATACACTCTATTTCCGATCTCGACTGAACACGATTCCAGGAAAACACGTTCGAGCATGTATCGTCTACACATACGACCACCGCAGTTCGCAATCCTTTTGGGCTGGCATGAAGGTGTAAGCAGCACTCACTGCCAAAGAGTATCATAACTATACTGAGCCGTCGTTCCAGTCAACCGATCATGGCCGATGAGGTCCAGACCTTCAAGGCTCTCATTACCATCCACAAGGTTCTGCAAGAAGGCCATCCCGTCGTTCTGAAAGAGGCTCAGGCACACGTTGGCTGGCTTGAGAGTCTGTCGCGTGGCGTCGCAGGTGGCGACGGTATGAAGGGTATGTCTCGTTTCGCTGGATATGTGGCTCGCGGCTGACAATGCCTAGGATACGGTTCCCTGATCTCCGAATACGTCTACTACCTGATCGCAAAGCTCAATTTCCACAGAAACCACCCCGAATTCAATGGTGTGTACTCCATACGGTGCACAGAAAAGTCGCTGATGAGGGATTAGGAACATTCGAGTATGAGGAGTACATCAGTTTGAAGTCCATCAACGACCCGAATGAAGGGTGAGCATTGGCAAGCGTAGCTCATCGCAAAACAGCATACTGATTGTGGCCAGATACGAGACCATTTCCGACCTTATGAATCTCCAAGATCAGATTGAGACATTCCAGAAGCTCGTTTTTGCTAACTTTAGAGGCGGGCTGAACAATGAGTGCAAGATCTCTTGTCTGGTGCCCCTGGTTCAAGAGAGTTACGGAATCTACAAGTTCATCACCAGCATGCTGCGCGCTATGCACACCGCTCTTGGAGACGATGAAGTTCTCGCACCTCTCCGCGGCCGTTACGATGCCCAACACTACCGCTTGGTCAAGTTCTACTACGAGTGCTCCAACTTGCGCTACTTGACCAGTCTGATTACCATCCCTAAACTGCCTCAGGACCCACCAAACCTTCTAGGCGACGACGAGGATAGACCTGCTCTCCCCGCTAGACCAAAGAACGAGCCTGTCACCAAGCCTGCCGATACTCCTCCTCGCCAGCCTTCCGTAGACCCCGAACCGATCAACGAGTTCTGGAAGAACGAGCAAGCACGTCAGCAAGAAGAGTATGAGGCGGAGCAAAGAAGGTTGCAAGCACAATGGGACGAGGCACAGAGACAACAGCAACAGGCTGCTCTGCAGGCTCAGAGGGATTTCGAGGAACAACAAAGACTGCAAGCTGAGCAGCAAAGATTGGCCCAGGAGCAGTTGATGCGTGACCAGTACTCGCAACAAACACAGGGCAGAATGGCTGAGCTGGAGCGTGAGAACCTCAACGCGCGCGCGCAGTACGAGCGTGACCAGCTTATGCTTGAACAATACGACAGACGCATGAAGGCTCTTGAAGGAGAGTTGCAGCAACTCCAAGTAAACTTCGGTCAACAGAATGCTTCCAAGGACGAACAGATCCGTGCTTTGCAGGAGCAGATCAACACTTGGAGGACCAAATACGAGGCTCTGGCCAAGCTCTACTCTCAGCTACGTCACGAGCATCTTGAACTTCTCCAAAAATTCAAGGGTGTCCAACTCAAGGCAGCTTCGGCGCAAGAAGCCATTGACAGAAGAGAGAAGCTGGAGAGAGAACTCAAGACCAAGAACTTGGAACTTGCTGACATGATCCGTGAGAGAGATCGTGCTCTTCACGACAAGGATCGTTCATCTGGCGGGCACAAGGATGAGCTTGAGAAACTTAAGCGCGAGCTACGCTTTGCTCTTGACAAGGCAGAGAATGCAGAGAGATCAAAGGGATCCGAGCTTTCGTCACTCCTTTCTAGGCACAACAGAGAGATCGCAGACCTTGAGGAGGCCTTGCGCAACAAGACTCGAGCTCTGGATGACGCCCAGAACAAGTATGGCGAGAAGGATTCTGATCTTGAGAGACTTCTTCGCGAGAAGGAGGATGAGCTCGAAATCTTCAAGGCCGGTATGGACCAGACACTGTTGGAGTTGAACGAACTTCGCAATGGTCAAGGCGAAACGGACAAAGCTCTTGACGAGCAGATTGATACTCTGCTTCTCGACAGTGTTCGCAAGATTACCGACATCATCGACTCTGTGCTCCAGAGTGGTGTTCAACGTGTTGATGATGCCCTATACGAGCTGGACTCTACCATGCAGGCAGGAAACCAAAGTGCTTCTGGTGCATATGTCTTGTCGACTATCGAGAAGGCCGCATCAAGCGCGATGGAGTTCTCAACTGCTTTCAACAACTTCATCGCTGATGGTCCCAACAGCACTCATGCTGAGGTCATCCGCACTGTTCACACTTTCTCCAACTCTGTTGCAGATGTCCTTTCGAACACCAAGGGTCTGACCAGATTTGCCTCTGATGAGAAGAAGGCTGACCAGCTGATGAATGCTGCACGCCAATCTGCCCTTAGCACTGTCAGCTTCTTCCGCTCCATCCAGAGTTACCGTCTTGATGGCTTGGATGATCTGCAGAAGACCGATGTTGTCATCAACAAGAACAACGAGGTTCAAATCAACCTAAACAGCTTGTCCAAGATTGCGGATGCCTTCGCTCCTAAGCACAAGCTTACCTCTGCTTCTGGAGATCTCGGCGATCTTGTTGACCGTGAGATGGCTAACGCCGCTAAGGCAATTGAAGCAGCTACTGACCGTCTGACTGCTCTTATGAACAAGTCCAGAGATGGTTACTCAACTTACGAGCTCAAGATCCACGATGCTATCCTTGGCGCTGCTATTGCAGTCACCAATGCTATCGCCAACCTGATCAAGGCAGCCACTGCATCTCAGCAGGAGATTGTGAACGAGGGTCGCGGCTCTTCATTGTCGAAATCTAGTTTCTACAAGAAGAACTCTAGATGGACTGAAGGGCTCATCTCCGCTGCAAAGGCTGTTGCCAACAGCACGAATTTGCTCATCGAGACTGCAGATGGTGTTATCGGAGGCCGTAACTCGCCAGAGCAGCTGATCGTTGCATCCAACGACGTGGCCGCTTCTACTGCTCAACTTGTCGCTGCCAGCAGAGTCAAGGCCAGCTTCATGAGCAAGACCCAAGAGCGACTAGAGGATGCCAGCAAGGCTGTCACTAGTGCATGTCGCAGCCTTGTTAAGCAGGTCCAAGCCATTATTGACGCTCGTGCAAACGGTGAAGAAGTCATCGATTACTCCAAGCTGTCAAGGCACGAGTTCAACAGATCGTACGTATATCCAAATTTTCGCAATATTGTTCATATGCTCACATCTTATCAACAGACACATGGAGAAGCAAGTCGAGATTCTGCAACTCGAGAATGCACTTGGCAAAGCACGAAAAGACTTGGGCGAGATGCGCAAGCTCGCTTATCAAGAAGACGAGGACGAGAAATGAGCGGTTTCGTAGGCCCCTGTTTGAGTCTTGTAGTGATACCAAATTGTGTTATCTGTTACCCCATAATTACATATGTCTTTTTCTGGCTCCAACCTTATGACTTCGTTTCCCTTCTCCCGAATATGGATGTCTGTCATGCCCAGCTGTCGATATGCACAATAGCTTTGCGGTGATCCAGAAGGCGGTCTTGGGATGTTGAGACATGGTTAAGTGATCGCTTCTTGGGGTTCACCTCTTCAATTTCTTCACCCTTGCTCCCGCGCCGACAGGCTCCGACTTATAAGGCTGTGAAAATGCATGATGTCTCCGGAAATTGTGATCGATCCACAGAGAGCCCAAGCATAGTAAGCAGGGCCACTTGGGAAGTCAGGGACAGTTAGGGACACATGTCAATCGCTCCTTCCTCTTTCCGCTCACAATAGCTCGCTAATTACGACCATCAAATTGCACAATAGTTTTGAGACCGGACGTCTGTTCAAAGAAGGTCTTGCCTGTCTAGAACACGTATCTAAATACTAGATATGTACATAATCCTAAGCCCGCGATTCACTCGACTGTGCTGAGGTCAATGCCATAAGGCAAGTTCTCTGGCGGAGGCAAAGGAGGAGCACCCACGCCATCATAAGTAAGCGGTACGTTGGGGTTGTTAGGTGGTTGCACGAAGCCCACGCCATTATCGATCAACTCCTGAGGGTTGGTAGGACGCTTGGGGAACACATTGGGCACACCCTCCCAAACACTGACATTCGAGAACTTGACTCCGGTGTCCAGAGTCGAGTTCTGAAGTGTATCAGGGAACTGGAGGTAGAAGCCCATGCAAGTGGAGTCCTTGTACCAGTAGTAGATATGTGTGGAGATGGTAAGCACATCGTTGACGTACACCTCGAAGAAACTGCCGTCCATAAAGGCACGGATGTTGAGGGATTGGATAGTGTAGGTTTGCTTGCCTTGAGCGTCGGTCGAGGAAATGTTCCAGAGGCGCAACTTGCCCATTTCAGGGTCAGTGTTGACATTATCGCTGCCGAGAGCGACGTCACGAGTGATCATGAAGGTCTCATTGGAGGGGCGGTAGAGCATTGCTGCATCATCGACGGAGTAGTTGGCAGGTGCTGAGGCACTAGAGTGCAAGATAGTGAAACCGGCGGCGAAGTCCTCATACTCTTGGTTACGGAGAGAGGATGAGGGAACTTGGACGGTAGCTTGGAGTTCCCAACGTCGGCTGTGGGGACTTTGCTTGAAGGGGATGAAGGCTTGAGTAACGCCGTCCTTTTGGGTGAACTCAACGTTACTGCAGTTCGACTTGATCGAGCTCACATCAACGTTCAAGTCAGGCTCGGTCCAAGTCAGGTTGGCATGCTTTCTGAAAGCAAGAATTTCACGGGCAGGCTTGCAACCCAGAGTTGCGAGAGTGACTGTGTCATTGCCATCTTCCTTGGCCATAGCGACACCGTCCTTTGCCAGAGTGGTGTTCAAATGGCCATTTGCGACGGACCAGTAACCATTCTCAGCAGCGAGATCGTCGGCAACGACTCCTGAGATCTTCTTGTAGTATAGCTCACGAGGGATAGAGTAGACACCGCCAGATCCAATTCTGTAGCCAACTTGCTCAGAGATGGTCGAGTTGAAGTCATCATTGCTCCAGCAGAACCCAAGACGACGGTTGGTCTTGTAGTCAGGCATAGTTGTGCATGCATATCCGAGACCCCAATCGAGAACACCGGTTGCGTGATCCTCAAGGATGACGCTCTCGTTGAGGGGGTTGCGTACAAATCTGCCCATCTTCCACAAGGAGTAATGGAAGCTGTGTGTCTTTCTGCCTGATTCGGCGCCCATGGTAACGAAGTTGACACCGTTCTCTAGGTTCTCTCCCTCCTCGTCCAGGAAAAGAGTGTTGGAGGTCTCGTAGTTGGAGCCATCGTTACCGGAGAAGTTGCCGGCGCTGAAGGTAGTGTTGACAGGGGTAGAGACAGAGGGGCCAAGGAACTCCCAGCTTGTGAAGTCCGAAGCGTTCTGTCTGTACAAGAGCAAACGAGGGCCGACTTGTCTGATACCACTGCTGACAGAGAGATACCAAGTCTCAGGTGTATCGTTGAGCAGCTTACTGAATTGGGGACTTTGGAATACCCAAGGATCGCGGAAGCCTGTCACATTGAATCCCTCGGGTGGACTAGGAATGACCGCATCGATGTCTGGCTTGATCCATGTGGCACCATTGTCTTCAGAATAGGCTAGCGCCTGTACCTCGCTACCCTTGATATAGGGCTTACTCCAGCTAAGTCTTCGTCAGCACATAGATTCAATTGAATTATGATGATTGGCGGTTCCAAACAAACCTGATAGGAAGGTAGTGGACCCCAGTATAGATCAGGGTTGGAAGGTTCTTGTAACCCTTTGGAATAACCGAGCCATCAAAGACAGCCAGAGGGTCATTACGGTTGCCGGCGCCAATCGCCACACCATTCTCGAACAATGATGAATTAGTGTAGTTATGGAAGTCCACATAGCTGAGAAAGTCCGACGTCAAAGCACCTCCGATGCTTGAAGTGATGGAAATATTGGGACCTCGTAGATACGAGTAGAGTCCCGAAACGTGAAACACTCCTTGTTCATCTTGCCAGAAGGCGGTTGGGTCTCCAATATGGTTTGAGGACGGTCTGAACCTAGCTTTGGTTCGCCATTGTGTGAAGAGCGAGTTGTTGCCGTATGAAGTGAGGTTTTGAGGAGGGAGACTGAAGTTGGGGACTGCAGTTCCATTTGAAGTATTATTAAAAGAATAGTCCGCAGGTGATGCAACGGCCAGAGCCGCAGACAGGCAAGCCCCGGTCAAGGCTAGAGTAGAATGCATGTTTGAACTTGGTTGCTCCTACCAGATATGGCAGCGAGGGCCATGCTCTTTATAACCCCAAAGCTCGGAAACTGCTTCCAATGTTACGTAGTATGTAAAAATCCACTACTCGGCATTTAATCGAAGGTTACCCATATGTCGTGAGACCAGGCTAGTAAATGAGACCCTCCTCGGTCCGAGATCTGAGATCGACGTCAACTGCTTCCGTCGGTGTCTGATCAGCATAAGTACAGGAACTGTATCGAGTGGCATGACTGGCAGCCATGGGCATGAATGCCCTTCGACTTTCGGGGTTACGAGTGAATAATGTAACGATTGGGTCGCCGTGCGCGACTAGCTTCTGGCGACCTCTTGGGAGCAGTTCTGAAGCTGATGCGAAGAACTTGGCGAGAATCAATGCGAGAAACACCGCGATTTGATGCTAGGGTAAAATCGAGAGACCTGACGTCTCTAGTGTGCATGGAACTTGTCAGCTCGCATCACCGCAAGTGGGCTGTTGGAAGCGATATGCTTCCTTTCCAGGTGCTAAAGACAACCACAGTGTAGCTGTAGAAATGCACAATACATTCGTGAAGAATGTTGTCTCCACAGAGAGAGCCCTATTGGAGGCGACTCCGATGGCCAGACTCTAATTCTGACTGAAATTGTGCATTGCAGTAGCTTATGATAGCCCTTGTTCCTCGGGATGGACAAAAGGCTAGCTGCAAGGCTGTAGATATCTTTGGCACACGCTGAGTCTAGGGTTTGGTATGTATGATCTGTCAGAGATCTGAGGTTGCGTCATGGTTGTGCAGCTAGGGTGACCCTGGCTCTAATCATGAAGTTGTTCGAATGTCCATGAGAAGGTCCTCTCGGCATCAAGTAGGGTCGCAAACGATGGACAAGATTCAGACATGGCCATCAAGTGGTTTAGCTACGAGATTGATAACCAAAGGCAGCAGTAGCGTACGATCATGTTGCGGAGAGCTCAATTCAGCTCGACTTGATAATATGTCATTGAAGTGCCAGTACGTTGGCCAAGTCAAAACACAACCTTACATACATGATCAAGGCTACGAGCAAACACGAAAGCATATTTCATTGCCAACACCGTGCCATTGCCATAGGCAGGTACAATCCGAACAAGCTTTGGCAATATCCAACAGATGTATGCCGTCGAAAGACTCGTTATCACAGACCAGCCGGCTGTCCGGGTATGGGGTTGAAGATCATTTGGAAGGACCGATTGCGCGCAGGCTGACCGCTTGGCAGGTAAGCTTCGAAGCTGCCGTTGAGTTGTGAATCTAAGCAGGCAATCGAAAGTCACAAGGCCGCGATATATCGTACTATTATGTGTAGGAGCACACATGGTCAAGCAGAACGATTTCCATGAAACGGCATCCGGAGAAGGAAAGAGATATTGAGATGACGATGGTCGATAACAATGATAAGGTAGTCGGGTGTGAGCCAATGAGAGAATGCTGGGCGTTTTTTTTTCCGTGCACACTGCATGACTCCACGGGCGCCGACAATCGGGGCCAAGCTTGGGCTTCGTGCTTTTTACGCCAACCTCCAACCTGTGCCTCCTCGTCCTCCATCTACGTCTCCTCCAACCCCCATCAATCCACCTGGACTGCCTGTTAGCGGGCTGATATCGTCCTTATGCGTACTGCGCCCACCACCTACACCAGCCAAGGTATGTCGATAGAGACGCGTCCTCACACGCCTACACCTCTCTCTAACACGCTGCCAGACTACATTAGCGACCATCTCTGGAAGGCCAACGTGAATTAAGAATTCGCCACATACAATCCAATCTACCTGTCACACATCAACACATTTACAACCATCTACACGACAATCAAAATGATTCCCAGCCTTTTCAAATCCGCCGCCATGAGACCCGCCTCTGCCAGATTCGCCAGACTCGGCATGCAGGTCAGAGGTAACGCCTCGGTTGTCTCTGGCAGCCAGCGTGCATCTCCTCTCGAGAGCAGAAGATCCACTGCACCTTCATTCGAGCGTGCTACCTTCACTATCAGAGTACGGCCCCCACTTTCTCAGAGTCTCTATGAGTCAATGGCTGACAAGATATAAAAGGATGGTCCTATTTTCCACGGAAAGAGTTTCGGCGCTAAGACTAACATCAGTGGTGAGGCCGTCTTCACCACTTCCCTGGTCGGCTACCCCGAGTCCATGACTGACCCCTCTTACCGTGGTCAAATTCTGGTCTTCACTCAGCCCCTGATCGGTAACTACGGCGTTCCTTCGTCCGTCAGAGACGAGTTTGGACTGCTCAAATACTTCGAGTCGCCTAACATCCAAGCTGCTGGTATCGTCGTCGCCGACGCTGCTCTCCAGTACAGTCACTGGACCGCCGTTGAGAGCTTGAGCGAGTGGTGCGCCAGAGAAGGTGTTCCCGCCATTTCGGGCGTTGACACTCGTGCTATCGTCACTTATTTGCGTGAGCAAGGTTCCTCGCTCGGCAAGGTCGTCGTTGGTGAAGAGTACGATGCCGACGAGGACGAGGCTTTCGAGGATCCTGGCAACGTCAACTTGGTCGCCAAGGTCAGCACAAAGGCTCCCTGGCACATTCCCTCGCCCGTCGGTGACATGCACGTTGCTCTCATCGACTGTGGTGTCAAAGAGAACATCATTCGCAGTCTGGTTTCTCGTGGCGTTTCGGTCACTTGCCTGCCTTACGACTACCCTGTTCACAAGATTGCCAGCCACTTTGATGGTGTCTTCATTTCCAACGGTCCCGGTGACCCGACTCACTGCCGCACCACCAGCGACAACCTGCGCAAGCTGATGGACTCTTCCCAGATCCCAATCATGGGTATCTGTCTTGGTCACCAGCTTCTGGCTATGGCCATTGGATGCCAGACCATCAAGATGAAGTACGGTAACCGTGCTCACAACATTCCGGCCCTCGACTTGATGACTGGAAAGTGCCACATTACCTCTCAGAACCACGGTTATGCCGTTGATGCTTCTACCATCCCTAGCGAGTTCAAGGAGTACTTCATCAACCTCAACGATTCTTCCAACGAGGGTATGATCCACAAACACCGTCCCATCTTCAGCACCCAGTTCCACCCCGAGGCCAAGGGTGGACCGCTCGACTCAAGCTACCTGTTCGACGCCTATGTCGACAGCGTGAAGCAGTACAAGAAGACTCAATCTTCGCTGTACCCCAACATGGCCAACCGTCCCAGCCCTCTGCTCGTTGACTTGCTTGCAAAGGAGCGTGTTGGCGTTGCTCCCGGTGTACCCCTTTACCAGCACCCCGAGCCCGTTGTCGCTTGATCTGGCAGTCTCTGATTCTTATCTGGGTGCGGGATGGCGTTCGGTTTTGGGACGGTGATGTCTTTAGTTATATGAATTTTCTCAAATGGAAACATTTTTCAACTGAATCAATGTCTCAATCTGTGTTGGTATGTGATGCAAAGCATGAAGCGATTGCGAGTGGCTCAAAAGTGGAGGCTGGCAGAAGCGGTGTCTTCTGGGTAGTTATGATTACTTAAGCAGTAGGCCTGATGCAGGGCTCAGACAGGGCTAAGGTGGATGTGGATAGATTGAGGGCTGTGAAACTGCTTGGCAGGGGAATGTTGTAACGTGCGCCCCTTCTTTGACGCGCGCGAGGGGCTGACAAGGTTCGGTAACCACGTCAGCGAGGTTGGTCTTGTTGGTTGCACAGCCCGACGCTCCCTGAGTAGAAACAACTCGTACTCGTACCGTGTCGCATGGATCTAGCTGCGACTGTCAGACAAAGGATCGTGCTTAGAGAGACAAAGAAAGTGGTAGCCTTCTTGACGTTGTACATCAAGCATTCAGCAACTTTTGTACACATCTGACGCAAGCGCATGCGGCGCCGACACCTTGATCTCTTGAGCGAAGCGGGCTGCAGAACAACTTTCTCGAATATCACACCCACACAAGAGCCTGCGTTATGGTGACTTGTAATACCACAGCTGAAGAGCAGACAAGTACGGTCGCCATGTCTCGTTGTTCTTGGTATTCTTGCTGACCGCACATACAGTCGTCGAGGATCCTCTGTTCGCCAGCGTCACCTTCCATCATGTTGGTCTGGTCATATCCGCCGTCTTTGCCCTCATCTCGGTCATTGTCGCCTTCTTCCTCATTTTCAAGCATGCGACTCATTACTCGAAGCCATGGGAACAGAAACAGTACTTACCCCTCCATTGCGACCAGCCGCCATGATCAACTATGCTGACACTCATCTCAAGCATCATTCGCATTCTCCTCATGATCCCAATCTACTCGACCGTCTCGTTTCTCTCGTACCTTTACTACAAACACTCGATCTATTTTGAAGTCCTGCGCGACTGCTACGAAGCCTTCGCCATTGCCTCTTTCTTCACACTCCTCTGCAACTACATCGCTCCGAATCTGCACGAGCAAAAGGATTATTTCCGTCAGGTCACCCCTATAAACTGGTTCTGGGGCGTCTTTGGACTGCAGAAATGTACTGGTGGAAAGGACAAGGGTGTCTTGCGCATACCCAGGAGCGGCCTGACTTGGTTCAATGTACGACCCCAACACCTTCTGCCATCCTCGTCATGTCTATTCTAAGTCGACATGCTAATCGTCAATCGCAGGTTGTTTGGCTTTCAATCTTCCAATATTGCTTTGTCCGCGTGCTGTTCACCATAGTCAGTGTCGTCACTGAGGCCTTGGATCGCTATTGCGAAGCTTCGCTACATCCGGCATTTGCTCACATCTGGGTTATGGTCTTCGAGAGTGCCTCAGTCACCGTCGCCATGTTTATGCTGATTCAATTCTACCTACAACTTAAAGATGATCTCGCCGAACACCGACCCTTCTTGAAGGTCTTGTGCATCAAGCTGGTCATCTTCTTCAGTTTCTGGCAATCGGTAAGCTTCTAGAACCTGCGCGCTCGCGGAAAAGGACACTAATGATTTCAGCTTGTTATCTCATTCCTGTCATCCTCGAGTGGGCCTTTGCAACCTACCAAGAAGATCTCGTATCCGGACATCAAGGTTGGCATCCCGTCAATGCTTCTGTGTGTCGAAATGGCTATCTTCGCCGTAATGCATCTCTTCGCTTTCCCATGGCGCGAGTACGACCTTTCAAAGACTCCTTACGCCGATCCTGTCACGGCTCCTGGTTCTGGATTCTCTGGCACTGCGCCCAAATACCACGGCGGTTGGATGGGCATCAAAGCTTACGGAGACACATTTAACCCATGGGATCTGATCAAGGCAACTGCCAGAGGCTTCAGATGGCTCTTCGTGCGCCGCAAGCACAGACACCATGACGTCTCGTACACGACGCCGAAGATTGGTGTCAACCTCGACGAACCTGCAACATCGATACCTGGTCCCAATGTTACCTCCCACACTTTACCGTCAGCGACCGAGCTGGAGCACCAAAGACGCGCCAGAGCGGATACAGTCGACGATGCTGACACAGCCGGTCTGTTGTCTAATGCCCAGCAGAGTGGACTGGCAGCTCGTCCATACCCATACTCTCCTTCGCACTCGCCGATAAGAAACGCTTCATATGACGATCGTTCAGATCATGGAGAGGCCGAGGCACCAGATGCTGATATGTCTCTTATGGGAGGATCGCGAGCACAAGTACCCCAACCAAGTGCGTTCGGAGGTGATGATGCACCGCGGCTGGGTCTCAACCGATGGGATAGCGATACCGAGTATCACAGCACGACAGGACCAAACATGGGTCCATATGCAGGAATTGATGGTCACACTGAGTCCTCAGCGAACCAGTGGGACCACTGGGCTGGCGCGAACAGACACCAATAGAATTGGGCGGTGCATCTTTACATCACGACTGGACATAAGGAACGATCTGCGGGCTAGCATCGCAACTGGTTGGGATGGGAATTTTCAGGGGGCTTGTTACTATGATACCACATGCGACACGGCGTTTCTTGCTTTTCATCAAACAAGGGTCACCTGGAACTTTTATAGTGTTGGGTGAAGCTTCTATTAGGATGTATAAACATTTGGCAATATTGTGTTTTTCTCTCGTAAGGTCTGCCCGCAGACAAAGCTTGTAATCATTATCGTCATCAAGGGTTTAACCTTGAACTTCGAGACCACCCGTACCGTGCAGCGCCTCGCCGGTGAAGTAACTACCGTAAGGGCTGGCAAGGAAGACATAGGCTGTTGCAACCTCTACGGGCATACCAGGGCGACGGATAGGTGCCTCTGCGACACCGATTCTGCGAAGAGCCTCTGGTGGGTTGCCCTTGGTGGCTGCTTGCAGAGGAGTCCAGATGATACCAGGGGCAACGGCGTTGACACGAATGCCCTTTGGTGCTTGCTGCTGAGCAAGAGATCTGGTGAAGGAGGCGATGGCGCCCTTGGTCGAGCTGTAGTCAACCATTGAGGGGTTGCCCATGTATCCCGCAACAGAGCATGAGTTGATGATGGAGGAACCTCTCTTCATGTGCTTGAGAGCATACTTGGTCATGGCCATCATCTGGATGATGTTGGTCTGGAAAGTCTTTTGAACAACATCCATGTCGATATCGGCGTGCTCCTCGCAGACCTCCTGCATACTCGCATTGTTGACGAGCACGTTGATCTTGCCATGCACCTGGATGTGCTCTTCAACAGCCTTCTTGCAGCTGCCGTCGTCGCGAAGGTTGAGCGCGATACCGTGGCCCTTGCGACCGGCCTTCTTGATCTGCTCGAGGGTCCAGTCTGCATCCTCTTGCTCTTCGGGCAGGTAGCAAATGGTGATGTCGGCACCCTCTCTAGCCATGAGGATGGCAACAGAACGACCAATTCCGGAGTCACCTCCGGTAATCAAGACAGTCTTGTTCTTGAGCAGGCCTCTGCCCTCGTACTCTTCCAGATGAGGGTTCTCGTCGTCATCCCAGAATTCGAGTTGTGTCCAGTTGGCAGGAGGATCGAGCTGGCTATCGAGACCGGCTCCAGGCGCTTGATCCTGGGCCTTGATGTCAATGTTGTATGCGGTATTGATCTTGTCGTCTGAAGACATGCTTGTAGTGTGTATTGTTAAGCAATGTGAGAAATTGTGCAGAGATTGGTGAACGCAACGATAGAAACGAAAGAAGACTGGAAGGAGGAGATTGTCACCTAAATACTTGCAAAACAGTGGAGGATTGCATAAGTGATAGCATCTCCTCCACTCCTAACCTACAGTTTGGACTCATCATTCGAGCGTCATAGTGCTTAGCAGCAAGATCATGTATGGCCGTCCATCGTGATGTAGGGTTGCTGCATGCTTGTCAAATTCAGCCCTTGGCTTAGACTGGGAAGTTATGGATGTAAGGTATTGCCAATTTGGTTAGGCAGCTTGTTGTTCAGCCGCCAGTGTCTTCTTGAAAGCTTGTGTTTTAGCAAGATGGAAATGCACCTTGATCGAAGCTGAAAAGGCCGACCCTGCCCCGCGGTGACCAGAAGCCTTGGCATTGAATCCTCCGACACTCGGAGGAGAAAGTTTCTCCAGCAATGAGCAATACCTCCTAGCAGATTCCATCTTTGTTGTATATCATTGTTGTTTGCAAATCTATCTGCTAGGTGAGTTCTTTTTCGCAAAGAATGTTTTTTCTCAAGCATTCGTTGTGCTTCGTAGCTGTTGTGTATTTCTTCCTACCAAGTTAAAGAGTCCAATGACCACTCATCTATTCATCTTCAAAATTGTTTGCGGAGCATCGCAACCATATCTTCACAAAGTCAGGCTAGCGATCGTAGAAATTGATCACTTGTGGCACAAGATGTTTATCGTATCCATTTCTGCACTCTCAACACCATACTCAAACCAAGTCTGATCACTGGGCAATATCGCACTGTACTGACGAAAACAACCAGAGTGCATTCTGATCATCAACATGTCAACTCCTCCCACCGTCACTCAGATTGACTCGCAGGGTACAATCGTTTGTATCTTTCAAACTCGAACCATCTCTGACAAATCACACAGTCGAGCAACATGGCCTGAAGAAGATTGCCAGCGGCAAGGTTCGTGAGATCTACGAGATTGATTCTCAGAGCCTCCTCTTTGTCGCCACGGACCGCATCTCAGCATACGATGTGATCATGAAGAACGGTGTTCCTCAAAAGGGTGCTCTCCTCACCCTCATGACTGCTCACTGGTTCAACCTGTTTAAGGAGAAGATCCCCGACCTCAAGACTCACTTGCTCAGTGCCTCCGTGCCTGCGTCGATTGCTTCGTCCCTTCCTGCCGAGGTCAGCAACCAGCTGCGTCTGCGTACCATGCATGTTCGTCGTCTTAAGGTCTTGCCTCTGGAGAGCATTGTCCGTGGTTACATCACTGGTTCTGCTTGGTCCGAGTACAAGAAGACTGGTACTGTTCACGGCATTGCTATGCCCAAGGGTCTGCAGGAGAGTCAGAAGCTCGAGAAGCCTCTCTGGACTCCTAGCACTAAGGCCGAGGTTGGCGACAAGGACGAGAACATCAGCCCTGAGGAAGCTACCAAGATTGTTGGTGTAAAGTACGCAAAGAAGATTGAAGAGCTGAGTTTGAAGGTCTATCAGATTGTAAGTATTTTTTGGGACGATTTTGATCATGATATTAAACTAAATTTTGTCAAGGCCAGAGACTATGCTGCCGAGCGCGGTATCATCATTGCCGACACCAAGTTCGAGTTTGGCCTCGATGTCGACACTGATGAGGTTATCCTTGTTGACGAGGTCCTGACCCCTGACAGCTCACGCTTCTGGCCTGCAGACAAGTACGAGCTTGGCAAGTCACAGGACAGCTTCGATAAGGTAGGTTTTAGAAATAATGCACGACATAGCAGATCACTGCTGACACTTCAATAGCAATACCTGCGTGATTGGCTGACCAAGGAGGGTCTCAAGGGTAAGGACGGTGTAGAGATGACCGATGCCGTGGTTAAGGAGACGGCCAAGAAGTACCGCGAAGCCTTTGAGATGTTGACTGGCCAGAAGTGGGACGAAGTTGTCAAGAGCAGTGCCTAAAGCGGATGCTCTTTGTAGTTTGCTTATAGATATGTTCACTTCTGTACAAAACTCAATGAGACATGACATTTTCTCTACACATATAAGCCCTAGGAAGGTGGAAATGGCGTAGCGTAGAACGGGGAGTGGTATTCGTAAAAGAGCCCTCAATTGAACATGGCTCGAGGCTGGTATCTTTTTTTGTAACGCCTCATGCAGTCAAAGATCACGACCATTTTGTGCCATTGCCCCTGCCGGGATGATTGTATGGAAGTGTTCAGAAGACTCGATGCCATTTTTTGGTAAATCCATAAAAAAACTCCCCACCCACAGCTAGCAAAAAAAGAGGCCCCAGGGTGCTCATCATGATTGTCCACGCTTAGATGGCAGTGTCGTAGGCGATAGGAGCAAGAGTCTCGGGCTTGGTCTCCTTGATGGAAACAGTGCGGGCCTCACGGGGCATGGCGGGTTGACGCTTGAGGAAGACGGGGTTGCCGTCGGCCTTGGCCTGGCGCTTCTTCTCGGCGTTGGTCTTGACACGGGTCAAGAACTCCTCACGGGAGCGGGAGTGGCGGACGTGCTCGATGCGGACGTTGATGCGCTTCTCAATGTAACGGTTGCCGACCTGGCGGTAGAGGATGACACCGACGGCGGACTTGGTCACGTTGTAGACGACACCGGTCTTGCCGTGGTAGACCTTGTAGGGCATACTGTTCTGGTGTTAGAGGAGTGGTTCTTGCGACGAGCGGGACGAGGGCGTGTTGGCGACTGACCCCTTCTGGACGGCACCGTTGGCGACGACATCGACAATGTCTCCGACCTTGTACTGCTTGAGGTAGGTCGAGAGGGCAATGTAACCCTTTGGAGGTGTTAGTTGGCGTGCTCTGGAAGATTCGGAGATTCGATCGTGGTGCTTGCCTTCTTCTTGAAGTCGCGCGAGAAGGCGTATCTGGTACCAGCTCTGTTTTTCACCGCATCAGCGTCTGAGTCCTTCGGATGGGCGATTGCGTCTTGCTGGAGCGCATGGTGAGAGTTTCGATGTACCTGAGACCTGCGGCGTGACCCATTTTGACTGTTGGTTATCGGAGACTGGGGGGTTGTCGGGATATAGTGTCGTCGCAAAACTAGAGAAACCAGAGAACTTCGCAGTTCAGATTTTCGACAGCCGGCAGCAGCGTGGGATGCCAAGATCGCGCTTCGCACTTCGCATTTCGCTCTGCGCACGGGCCACTCCCACGAACGCTCCTGCCTTTTCACACTTTGGAACTTCGCAACTTCGTCCTTCTTTCTGCGCGAGAGAGACTTCACCCGACGACAACCATGGCCCCCCGTTCTTACTCCAAGACCTACAAGGTCCCCCGTAGACCTTTCGAGTCCGCTCGTCTGTTAGTATCGTCCACTGGCCACTGAGCTAGAGCTTGCTCTGTTCATGTCAATGGAACTTGTGGTTAACACCCTGCAATAGGGACTCTGAGTTGAAGAGTGTCGGCGAGTACGGTCTCCGTAACAAGCGTGAGATCTGGCGTGTCCAGCTCACTCTGTCCAAGATCCGTCGTGCTGCCCGGTACGTTTGCGCTCTTCCTTTTTTGTTTTGCTGATTTTGCACGCGACAAGAGAAATCTTCACCCCCTCGCATACTTTGCGCATCTTCAGTCCTTTGCACTTTTTGCGCTTCTCAACTCTTATTCTGTTCACTGCGCACACTCTACCATCGACCACAACCACTAACGCCCCAATGCAGTCAGCTCCTCACCATGGACGAGAAGGACCCCAAGCGTCTCTTCGAAGGAAACGCCCTCATTCGCCGTCTGGTCCGTGTCGGTGTCCTTGACGAGTCCCGCATGAAGCTCGATTACGTCTTGGCCCTTAAGGTCGAGGACTTCTTGGAGCGCCGTCTCCAGACCTGTGTCTACAAGCTCGGTCTCGCCAAGTCCATCCACCACGCTCGTGTCCTTATCCGCCAGCGTCACATCCGCGTCGGCAAGCAGATCGTCAACGTTCCCTCGTTCGTCGTCCGCCTTGACGCCCAGAAGCACATCGACTTCGCCCTGACCTCGCCCTTCGGTGGCGGTCGTCCCGGCCGTGTTCGCAGAAAGAAGGCCAAGGCCGCCGAGTCCAAGGAGGGCGGTGACGAGGAGGAGGAGGAGGAGTAAATCAATCGCTCCACCTCGGCGTTCTGAAAGGCTTTTCGGTACAGGTCACGGGTATTCGGGAATCATGCCAGGCCATGATAGCGCCCCTTCAAAAGCTCAATCTCAATTTGACGAGTCTCTTCTGCAAAAATACCCCCATTCAATGCGCACAGTATTACGACCTTTATGTTACTCCTGTGAAATGTCCACCCGTGAATCTTTGACTGATGTTCTTCCAAAAATGCTTCTCCCAATCCATTGCACCAAGTAGCCCCGATCGTCGGTCTCTAATTAGCCCTCATTGAAATTGCTTTTTTCCAGCTAATCATGAGGCTCTTCTAGCACAAATACTGGACTTCAGCTGGGCTTGGCTTTTCGCACATCCATGTTCCAAATATAACCAATCGCCATACAGAGGTCTGTCCTCGTCTGCCAACAAAATCACATCAAGTTCAATGTCGGCATATGTCTAGCATGGGCTGTGCCATAGTGAAAGCTCAAATTGGCGGATGATGTCCCTACAGCACCACGACAAGATCGTCTTTGCGACACAACACTTCGTACGCACTGTACAAATGCCTGGTTGCACCGGATCGGTTTCGACCTCAACAAGTGTCTGGTCTCTCAGCACGATAGATAAGGCTGCTCACAACTGCTTGTCGCGTGCAACTTCCTAGGCCTCCTCTAGCGCTTTGTAAGTTACAAAAGCACAGTCAATACGAATGGAGACTGTCTCCAATAGAACCAGGACCTGTTGTCTACTCTACGAGAATATTGTGTATCTCCATGACTACACTTCATGATACGAGGTTTCTGAGAACAAGACAATGCACATGAATCCTTCTGACAAGGCTGTGCTGCCTAACCCTCAAGATTTCAATCTCGACATGCATATCATGCGCCTCTGTCGTAAGCGATGCATACCCTCTATCACCTTTTCTTGCTCGCTCAGGTTCTGCAATTACAAATGAATTTATCCGACTTACTTTCCTCCACCCTAGTTTTTGTCTCTGATGAGCACCCGCGACCATGCCAGAGATAACAACATCATCGACTGAAGATTCGCATACAGGACTCATATCAGAAGAGTCGTCTATTCAAATAGAGGCCGTACCACAATTAGGCAGCTGGCGGTTTACCGTACGAGCAGGGATCTTCATCACGAGTCTCGTCGCACTGACGAACCTGGGTTGTTTGATATGGGCATCGACCCTTGACATTGAGGATGGGTCTGCAACTGTCTTCGAAGGTAGATATGTAAAGTTGCAGATTCCGAGTAGGACTAATCCTCTGCAAAGGCTCTTGTACGGAGACGAAGCGAATAACCTTTTGGGTTGACCTGGCTATAAACATCCTCTCGACGCTTTTGCTCGGAGCCAGTAACAACTGTAACCAACTCCTTGTTGCACCCACCAGAAAGGATATAGACGACGCTCACGCTGCTGGTCGGTACCTCGACGTGGGCGTATCTTCTATGCGTAACATTTTGGCTGCAGGTCGCTGGCGCCAGTTACTTTGTGCTTGCCTGTTCCTGAGCTCGATACCTTTGCATCTTCTGTAAGCTCACCGCACTTTTCGGCTCCCTTTGCCCCTGCTGACAGCAGACAGCTATAACTCGGTCATTTTCTCAACGTTGTCGGCGAGCAACTACATGGCCGCATTAGTCACTGACGACTTTTTGCGAGGCGCAGCCTGGGATACCAGCAGGCTTGACCTTCTAGGAGAGACAGAAGCCACAGGACAAAGACAATTAGCGCGTTTACAGAACAACACCGACCGGTTGACGAGGTTGGAAAACAAAGAATGTATCCGAGCATATGGCACGAACGTTCTTGAATCCAACAGGAAGAACGTCTTGGTGGTATCGGATGCCAACGTCACAGGACCCCTAATTACAGTTTACTATCACCGTGCTGACTCTCTGAACGATGACCTTGATTGGATTTGTGGCAAGCAATTGGCATCTATGGACGAGAGGTGCGATACTAAGCTAATGCTTTCGGCTTCCACGAACTGGATCATCACTGATCTGGAGACCAATCAAAATAAGACCGAAATGGCAGAACTCAGGCAAGACCCAATCTCTGATTGGGAAGGAAGGGAATCGAAGGGACCTTGGTTTGCAGCGTCAGTCCAGTATTGTCTCGCTGAGGAAGCAAAAGAACAATGTACTGTCAAGATAAGTACACCATTACTTGGTACGGTACTTTTCTGCAATCTGGTCAAGCTGGCATGCCTGACATGCGCACTTCTGCCCCGAAACTTTCACCCTATGGCTACGGTTGGCGATCTGATCAGCTCATGCTTGAGTAATCCTGATCCTTATACGTATGGACAAGGTCCCATCGCCGCCAAGAATGTACGCAGGAGAGGCGGAGTATGCCTGAACAAGCTGATGTGTAGGCTTCTCAACGACTACCAAGAGATATATGTCAAGCGCTCCATTCCCTTGTTCAGTCATACGAGAAGCGCGATCTGGAGCATCAAAGTTTCGCCTACAACACCTGATTTGGTGGAAAAGTCAGTTATGACACCAGTAGAGTGGAAGGGAAAAAGACAGCGATGGTATCAGGCTTCATCCACATCAAGCTGGACTGTTTGTATGATCTTGTGCACACTTGCTTGGTCCACGGGGGTACATCTCCTGGCCAGCATTATCAAAGCTTACGATAGATTGAACGGTTCCCGGTACACTCTCTCACGCATGTGGCAAGATGGCGTCGGCACTGTCTCGACCAATTACCTTGTCGGTACGTCCAGCAGTAGACCGCTGATCGAAAACGTCCTCCTGGCCAACACACCTCAACTCACCATCTCATTCATCTATGTCTTCTACAATAACTGCTTGACAAGGATGATACTCGGACAAGAGTACTCAAGCTACGCCAGGTACCGTAAACCATTGCGAGTGAGCAGACCCGAAGGGGCACAACGCAGTACGTATAGACTGCAGCTGCCATATCGATATGGCATACCGCTCATGACTGCAATGGCCGTGTTGCATTGGCTCGTTGCGCGTAGCATCTTTCTTGTAGAGATCAAAGTCTTTGACTACGACGGAAACGCGTTATCTCAAAAGTTATCTGCCTGTGGCTACTCAGCCATGGCCATTATACTGTCGCTTCTCGTCTCCGGTATCATTATCCTAGGATTGTTGGCAAGTGGTGGGAGAAAGCTCGATCCTGGTATGCCATTGGCTTCGAGCTGCAGTCTGGCCATCACTGCGGGCTGCCACACAGGTCCTGGGAATGAGGATACCAGATTGTTGCCATTGAAGTACGGAGTTGTCATTTCCGAGGAGTCGGTTGGTGACAGCGAGTGCGAGCATGCGTGTTTCAGTAGTAAGGATTCGACTTTGACAATCCTTCATAAACCAACATCATCAGAACGCAAGTCATCATATTTTGATTGGACAACCCGCTTCTCCACGCAACTCAATTCGACAGCGCAAAAGCAGACTTGAATCGGCATGAAAGCCTCAGCAGAGGGATGCTTAAGCGGTAGATTTGAATCTCACAATCCCCTTGAGGAAAGCCGAGTTAAGCGTGTCGCGTGGCGGCACCGTCGCTGATAGATGCGCTGTGGGCTCGATGATGTGGATGAATGGAAGATTGTGTAGGAAGAAAAAACCCGTTCGAGAGTTTGTGGTTCGCTGTTTGCAGGTTTGATGCTCAGGGAAAGAGCAGTCCTTGCCTGAGAATTGTGCTCTGGGAAGCAGCGATTTCGCATTTTCCTTGTTGTCTGTTTTCCTCTGGCGTTCTTCGTTCCTGCCTCTTTTTGACGTTGGACAGTTCGATAGTATGTTAGCCTGGCTTAAAGAGGTAAGTTAAGTTCGAAAATTGTAAGAAGAAGCTATCGTTGAAGGTCTCGATAAAAAATTTGTGATGAATTGAATTTTCGTAGGTCTGCTAAACCTGTAACATTAAAAAGGCCGCTATTGCCTTGAAAGAGGTCGTTAAACTATAGTACATGTGAAGGTATCATCTATCATGAATAGGTTCTGCTTATTTGGCATCCTTCTTGGCTTTCTCGACAATATCTTGGGCCTTGTTGGACTGCTTCTCGAGAACCTTCTTGAGCTCCTCCATAGTCTCATTCAACAGCTTCTCACCCTCAGACTTGTGCTTCTCGGCAACCTCCTTGAGTTGTTGGAGCTTGGGGATGATCTCGCCGCCGTTGGGGATCATCTTGAGGTACTGGTCCATACCGCCAAAGCCCCACGAAGAGCTGAGCTGCGAACCCTTGGACTTGGCCTTGTCAACAGCCTGGTTAACGTAGCCCTCAAGATCACCAGTGCTGCCGGAGTCGATGCTGCTCTTCACCTTCTCGAACAGCTCCTTGGCGTTGCCTTGCTTGAGAGCATCGGCGTTGTTCTCGATGAGCTCCTTGACCTTGGGGTTCTTGTCAAGGTAAGGCTTGGCCTGCTCAAGGCCCTTCTGCCATGCCTGGTCACCAAGCTTCTTGACCTGTTCGACCTTCTCCTCGACAACCTTGCGGGCCTTGTTGATGTTGGCAGCGCTGATGCCACCAGCCATGATCTCCTTGACCTGGTCCCAAGTTCTGTCAACCTCTTGCTTGACCTCAGGGCCGTACTGATCACCCATGGACTTGAGCTGCTCAATTCTAGGGCCGACAGACTCCTTCAACTGAGGGTGGTTGTCCATAAGATCTTGAGCAGCATCGGCTGCCAAGGCGCCGATCTTCTTGGAAAGGTCACTGAGGGCCTCCATAGCCTTGTTCAAACTCTCACGGCTGAAGCCAGTCTTGGAAATGTCCTGGAACTCCATGTAGGTCTGTCTGATGATCTTGTCGACATCATCCTTGTGGTTCTGGCGAAGAGTATCGAGGTCCTTGAAGGCAGTGTCGATGTACTTGCGACCACCAGGAATCCAGGCAACGTAGGAGTAGGCAAACTCCTTGACGTAGTTGATAGCCTCGTCAGCATCAGGAGTGTTTGCTTGAATCTTCTGGCTCATCTCGTTGTAGTAGAGAGCAGCATCCTTGGCGGCGCCGTTGACCTTCTTGGACATGCGACCAGCGGGACTGAAGGAGTAGAGGGTGTAACCGACAACGGCGACGGCAGTGCCGCTGGCAATACCAGTAACAACATGAGAGTTGCTGCCGGTTGATGAACCGGTTGATGAACCAGTGGAAGAGGACTGGAAACGAGATTGGGTGTTGCGGGGAACTCTCGCTGAGCGAAGAGCTCTAGGGATGGAAGAGCGGGCAATTGGTCTTGCGGCGTACATGATGGAAAGTGAATATGATTTGATGATGAAAAAGAAGATTGTCAGGAACGAGAGGGACTTAGCAATTTTATAGCATCAAGACATGTTTTGCAACAGTGACCGCAGAGGGCCTAGGAAGAGAGAGCTTGGACCGCATGACGCATGTATACGCTAATAGCTTTGGCTGCCATGACGAAAAGGTGTGGACTCGTCCCCAATTGTGGGTATTCAGTTTGAGCCACAACGGGTCTGCCATACTCAGCGCATCTGATGGCAGTGGAAGAGACTGGAAAGGCTTGAGATATGCTTCTTGCTCCTTGAGGCACATGAACGTGAACGAAGAAGAATATATGAAAGTGACGTACGCAGGTGTAGCTCCCGCCGTCGTCCCGCCGCAAAGACAAGCGCCTTCTCCACAACCCCGCGCACACCCGTTGTCGATCAGCGGAGGACGCCTTCCAGCTCAGGGATCTTGCGACCTTCTTCCTCTGTTCCCTGCACCGTTGTTTTCTTGTCATCCACCTTCCAGCGCCGTCTAGCTCCCAACACCGTCAGACTTCGTTCATACAATCTTGCCGCACTTCCTCGTATACTTATCTCATCATTCACACCCTGCGCCAGCCATGTATTCGCGCCGCCTCGTATCACGCTTGTCGTCGTTGGGCACCTCAAACTTGACACGCCCTCTGTCGACAAGCGTAGCCGTCGCCGCTCCCTCAAGAGCACCCTCGCTCTCTGATGTCGAGCCCAACAAGGGCCACCTGTTCGACCAGAAATCACAACAATTCCGCGACGACCTGGCTGCTGCCCAGAAGAAGCGTGAGCAAGAAGAGAGTTCGTCAATTCGCACATCCCCCGAGTATATTTCACTCTAATTACGATTGGTGTTGACAGAATTAAAAGCACGCGATCAACCAGAAGATGGCAAGAAGGGTGGCCGCTTCTCCAACTTGATCTACGGCACTCAGGAGGGCCGTGAGATGGACAAGGAGATCGAGCGCAGCTTCAGTCAGGTCCTTGCCCGAGGAAAATACGTCCACAGCATCGTCTTGCACGAGGTAAAGCCTGACAAGGTTGACGAGTATGTCGAGCTTGTTGGTACTTGGTACCCTCGCATGGCCAACATGCCAGAGAATAAGGTTCATCTGGTGGGAAGTTGGCGAACCGAGGTTGGCGACTGCGATACCTTCGGTACGTCTATCCGAGTTGCTCTTTCACCTTTGATTCTTTTGCTGATGCGCATGCACAGTTCACATTTGGGAGTACCAACGTTACGAAGGATACCACGCTTCTCTCCACGCCATTCAGCACCACCCCGACTTCCCCGAATTTGACCGCAAGCTCAAGTCCTTGATCAACTCGAAGAAGACATCGCTGATGCAGGAGTTCTCATTCTGGCCTACAACCGCCCCTCGCAAGCTTGGTGGTGTTTTCGAGCTTCGTTCGTACACCTTGCACCCTGGTAACCTCTTGGAGTGGGAGACACACTGGCGCACTGGTCTGCGTGCCAGAAAGGAAGTCATGGAGGGCGTGGGTGCCTGGTTCGTGCAGATTGGAGACCTCAACACGGTCCATCATTTGTGGCAATTCGCCGATCTAGAAGAAAGACGTTCGCGCAGAGAGCAGAGTTGGAGCGTGTCTGGCTGGGGCGAGACAGTGCACAAGACTGTTCCGCTGATCCAGACGATGAAGAGCAGAATCTTGGTGCCCATGCCATGGAGCCCTGTAGCATAGAGGAATAGCCTCAATGTGAGAGGATCCAAGACGACGGACACAAACAAGTCACAGCATTCATCGGTTGGGAAACAACAGCATCTATATAGCATTCATCGGTCTTGTAGCGAAGAAGCAGCGGAGTCACTGCGGGCGCTGTGCAAACCACATTCCAAGCTCGATTTTTAGGCACTCGGCACAATTCATCAGTTTTTATCTCTATAAAACGGTCGTGTCCTGAGAGGAAGCTCCTCGCCCTTCTTGAGTTCACGTGTTTTGACCGATGACGAGGCGGTCTGACCTCAAAGCAGGATCGTGCACTCCACGCTGGCTTGGCGCGTTTTTCTCGAGACTTGGGACCTCGCTGGCCATCCCTACTCTTCGTTGCTGTTTCTTTCTTTTAAAATTGTATAATAGATTACCAGTCAATCATGGTGTACATTCGTCAAGACCGGCTTCCCAAGCTCAAGGAGTACAAGTACTCGGGCGTCGACCACAGCTTGCTGTCGCGCTATGTCTTAAAGCCGTTCTACACCAACTTCGTCATCAAGTGTTTTCCAATGTCTATGGCGTGAGTAGAATCGAAGCAACATGAGGTGTCTATGGATGGATTGACCTGATACGCGTTCTGTAGGCCAAACCTCGTAAGCTTGACCTTGGACTCGACCTCACTCGAAACTTGATACATGTACAATGGATACTGAGACCAATACTCCCAGATCACTTTGAGTGGTTTTAGCTTTGTCATTGCGAACCTGATGACAATGTTTTACTACAGTCCTGGTATGGACCAAGACTGCCCTTCTTGGGTCTACTATTCTTGGGCCATTGGTCTTTTCACATATCAGACCTTCGATGCTGTGGACGGTAGTCAAGCGTAAGTTTAGAGCTTTGACCGAAAGTATCGAAGGCCTTGCGATGTTGATACCCTGCTCGCAGACGAAGAACTAGACAAAGTGGTCCCCTCGGTGAACTCTTCGACCACGGAGTGGATGCACTCAACACTTCTCTGGAGGTCCTCATCTTCTCGGCAGCCATGAACTTGGGCCAAGGCTGGAAGACTATGTTGATTCTTTTCGCCTCTCTCTTGACTTTCTATGTGCAAACCTGGGATGAATATCACACCCACACTCTGACTCTGGGCATTGTCTCGGGCCCGGTCGAGGGTATCATCACTCTCTGCATTGTCTACGCCTTTACCGGATATGTTGGAGGTGGCAGCTTCTGGCACCAATCAATGTTCGCTACGTTGGGTATGCCGCGCTACGATTTTGTCCCTGCCATGGTCTACGACATGCCCTGGACGGACTGGTACATGGTCTACGGTGGTGTGGTTCTGGTCTTCAACACCGTTTTGAGCGCTATGAACGTCATGGCTGCCCGCCGTCTGCGCAAGGAGAACCCCATCTTCGCTCTCTATGGCCTGGCTCCCTTCTTCCTCACTTGGGTCGTCATTCCTACCTACCTCTTCCTTCAGCCTATCATTCTGCGCCAGCACCTTGTGCCTTTTGTCCTCTATGTCGGTCTTGTCAACGCTTACTCTGTTGGTCAGATGATCACTGCTCATTTGACCAAGTCGCCCTTCCCTATGACCAATGTGTTGGTCTTGCCTCTAGTCTTTGGCGTCATTGACAGCCTCGGTCCTTTCCTGCACGAGCACGTCAGTTTCGGGTGGCCTAGCGCTCTGGGCGATGGACAGTACCAGGTTGCCTTCATGTTCTCGTGCCTCGGACTTGCAGTCGGTGTGTACGGCAGCTTTGTCGTCGACGTCATTGTTACCATCTGCGATTACCTTGACATCTGGTGTTTGACCATCAAGCATCCTTACGTTCCTGAGACCGAGGAGAAGAAGGTTCGATGAACAGTGGATGGAGGAACGAAGAGTTGGATATGGTTGTCACTCGTGACACATCTTACCGAGTGAAGTAGAATGTTGAAGTGTCGAGATAGATGAAAGTGGGCGTGGTGGACTGTACGAGATACATTATGGAAGCGATGACTAGATAGACAAAGACACGAGGAAGAAGCAAAACGATGTATGGTAATGGTATACGCTTTTTACGATAGAATAACCAACCTTTCCTTTCTTTGATGCCCAAGACGCCAATGAACGCCGCACATGATGTTTATAGATTAAGGGTATTGACAAACATGCTGCATGTTACTCCGACTCATCATCGCTTTCAATGTACTCGCCTGTTGAGGCTAGCCTTGTCCATGCTCTTTCGCTCTTTTCATTCTCGCGCACTTCATCCTCCATGTTGTCGTCGACGTCCTGCTGGATCTTGGCTAGCAGCTCAACCTTCTCTTTCCGTAGCGCTTCCATTTGCATTAGACTGACTCTCTGAACACGCTTCAGAGCGGCAAGTTCGGTTCTGAGTGCCTCGTTTTCTTGTTCAAGAGTTGGTCCTGAAGCAGATGCGGGAGCGTCAAGAGACATGAAGTCGGCCGAATCTGAGGCTTGCTGCTCGACGACCGGAGGATCGACAGCAACAGGGGCCACGGCAGTGGTGGGAGCAGCAGCCACAGATTGAGGCTTCGCGGAGCCGTTCCAGCTGGCGAGCTCGGCGAGGGAGTCGGCAAGTAGTGACTCGGGGAATACTGGATGTGTGAGAGCAGTGAGGAATTCTGAGTCAAACACAGCAGGTTGTTTCTTAGAAGCAGAGATATGAGGCATAGGAATTTGGCGTGAGAACTGCAGACTCAAATTGTAGTTTCCTGGGATAGCACCATCCAGGTCGGCCTTGTCGAAGGCGGCGTGTTTGGGCTTGACGATAGTGGCTTGACTGAGGAGAGCAGGGCGAGCGTTGGGGAAGCCTTGAACAGGCAAGGACACGAGATTCGTGACAGGACCCATCATGGGTGCTGAGGTGAAGGTGGAAGAGTATCGACTGAGAGGGACGTCCCATACGAGAACGTTCCCGTTAGCATGACCGGTCATGAGCATACTTCCGTCATAGCTGAGGATAGCACTCAATGCAGCTCCTTGGTCAGCTGAAGGAGGAGTCCAGCGAGTTTCCGGAGGAGGTTGAACAGGCATGGCAGCTTGAGCGGGATCGTATAGTGGGTGCTGTACCGAGTTGGGATTCGCAGCGGAGAAAGCATCGCTATAGAAATCAACCATCTGGACGCTTCCATCGTCATATGCGGTATAAAAGGCACGGTCGGCAGGATCGAGAGCCAAGCATCTAGGAACTTCGGGTAGTAGGACGGTGCGCAAGAGCTGATTCTCGTGGTAGTCCCAGACTATACATGACTGGTCGGCGCTTGCTGAGATGGCGATGTTACAGAAGCCTGCGCTGTGGCCAAGAACCAGAGATGTGATAGCGGCACGGTGACCCGAAAGAGTGTGTAGCGGAGAGTGCTGGCCTTGCAGAGCAGCATTGGTGAAAGAGAGCAACGAAGGCAGCGACCAGACGTGAATCGAGGCATCGGCTGAGGCGGACAAGACGAAGTTTGAAGTGGGATCGACGACGACGGCAGTGACTTGTTGCAGATGGGCTTGCGATGTGATGACGATGCGACCAGTGTGTGTTTCCCAAGCAAAGATGCGACCAGTCTGGGTACCCAAGACCAGCACGCTATCGTCACAGGCCAGAGCCAGACATGTTATCCTCTCTTGAAAAGGCACGGTTGCCTCTTGGTTTCCCTTTTCGCGATTGTAGACATTAACGACGGCCTTGTCGGCCTGGGCGGCGAAGACGTGCGAGGCGCTGACAGCCAGACAATTGGGTGCCGTGTTGCTCTTCTTGAAGCTCGCTCTTTGGCCCGAATGCGGTTGGCTCTCAAAGACGGAAATGCCTACATCCTTGACACTGTTGGAAGCAGCTTTGGGCGCGACTGCCGCCGCCGACACGGATGCTGCGAAATGCTCACTGAGCATTGTACAGTCAACAGAAGAGGAAAGAAAGTCCAACAAAGATTGTTGCCATTTGCGCTCCGAAATCTTTACGAAGGTACCAGAGAAGTCGCGCAAATTTCAGGGTCCAAGCCAACCCTGTCCTATAGCTTATGATTTATCCTCTACTATCCCTTCTTGTCGTCCAGCTATCTAGCATTCCAACCTCTTTCTTTTTGTCGCTTCTATAAGCCTTCCTGGCTCACATAGAAAAGTACAGATGCTACAAATGTAATGCTAACGAGTTCAATGTCATGTCGTTCCTCTGTCGTTCATGCGTCGACGTCACCACTTTCCCTTCATCTCATATGATCCCAGATATCCTTCCTTTTTGGCACGAAACAAGCAGACATGTCACTACATGCGGGTTCGGTCCCGAATACCACCTCAATGGTCACGTCTAATATCCCTGCATTGATCAGCCAACCTGCGCCGCCAATAATACTACCTACAGTGCTCCAAACAAGCCAATATCTCGCCTCATTCTTTCCAAAACGAGCCCGTGATGTCCCATGGCTATACCATGAACCCAGAAATGTCCGCTACTCGCCAGCTGCTGCTCCGGTCACTCGAATAGTGTGCAGCATCACGCCCACCGCTGGAGTCTACACTGCAATGCACGCCGCTCGCACACCACCGCCTCTAGTCTTTCTTCATCGGCCTTTCACTTTGGATCGAAAACGCGTGCCTCGAGGCGCAAATGTACTAAGCTCCCATGTTGGCTTTGATGAAGTCTTGACAACTGGCTGGAATGAGGCTCTAGCTCGACGACTTGATTTATATACAGGCGAGGACGCCGTATGCATACAGGGCTACAAAGGCGATCCAGACCGTCGTATAGGCCTCGTTGCTGCTTTTCGTACGCCTGCGAACCTTGGAACAGTCTCTGATCGTATCAAGCGCGAGTTCGGCCAGTGGGACGCTGTCTATGGTGCCGATGTTGCGAACGAAAGTCATATGTCACAACCTGTCTCAGTGGTTGCCATCATGAACGCATTTCATCCAGACGAAGTACAAAGAGTCGCGGAAGCTGCATTATCAAAGGGCTGGATTTCAGACATCAACGATGGAAATAGCATAGTCTACCTCACTGGCCAAGCGAGAGAGCCTGGACTTCTTGCCGCACAGGAGAAGAAGATGAAGGTTTTCTGTGTTGGTCACCGTAGCTGCGAGGAGTGGGGCATCAGGTACATCGCTTCCGAGCTCAGACAGGAGTTTCCTATGGTCGATGTATGTGAGGTGTATGAAGACGAGGAACCAAGAGAGCCGAGAAAACTTAAGCCTGATCTCAAGAGGAACGTGCCTTCCTCGTCAGCAAACTTGCCAGAGCAGAAGCGTAGACACGAAGGCGACATTAGTACAGTGGAATGAATTGAATAAAGTGCAACAATAAATGCTCGTAATGCGTTCGAATTATTCTTTTTTATCTTGAGGGGAAAAAACGAGATGCTGGCGGTATGACCCTGCCAGATTCTCATGAACTTTGTCATAACCCTGATCATGACTTTATCCCATCGAAATTCGGTCATGAAGATAAATCGAGGTCTACTGTCCCAGATTGTGACTATTCATACATCATTTGACAGGTGTGGTGGCATCTTCGGCTGAGATTGAGAAAGCATCCGCCAAGTGTCCCAAAATGTGTATGTTCCTTTGGGTATACCCAACAAGAGCAGAATTCACACTGTGAAAAGACACACATGGTGTCAAAAGCAGAGACATCTCCAAAGAGTGTCGCAAAAATGTCACTTCGCAGTGGGCACTATGCTGTTCATAGTGGTACTGCGCATTCTTATAGCGACGCGCAATACGACCCTTAGCAACCAAGAGGTTGTGAGATCATGTCCGACTGGAGTCTTGTGTGATGCATGTTGGCAAAATATGAAAACTGCTTAGTCCTATTAAGTTATACTGTAATAATGATCCCTATCATATAATCATCGCTGTAAAAAGTAAAGAAAAGTTACTAGCATGAAGCCCTCGAGAACCTTAGGTCTCTTCTTCCTCACCTTGATCTTCATCTTGGCCAGGCATCATCATACGCTTCGTAAGCACTGCCTTGGCATGCGCGATAAGGGTGAAGAGCCAGCTAATGAAAATAAGGATACTCATTATACTCCCCACCCACTGAACACCCTGGCTCTGCAACTGCTCACCGATATCGATGACTGCAATAGTGAAACCAGTATTAGGGAAGACAAGAGCCCAATTGACGAGAGAGAATGACATTTTCTTCGCACCGTAAAGTACACTGACGACAGCGATGCAGAACCACCAGAATCCAATCATCCAGATGAAGATGCTGGCGAAGAGGGCCATTGCCTGCAAGGCAGGGAGGGCAGTCGGGTTGGTGGCGAAGTAGCCATAGCCCTCTGGTAGTGCTTTCGCCATACCAATCAAGGCTAAGATTGTGAAACCAGGAGGACCAACACAGATGAACATGCCAGGTCGTGCGTTTGGTGGTGGCAGTCCGTATTCCATCAAGCGAACAAGCATGACTGCGTAGAGCATGACTGCAACCGTCCAGCCCAATCCTTGACATGCCACTCCTGCGACAATGATGGGCATCCTCTGATCCGGTGGTTGATTGCTAGCAATGATGCTCGCGAGTGTTCCAGTCAGCATGACAGGGAATATGGGTAGAATCCATGAAGGTGCCATAGATTTGACCAGTAATTGCTTTGCCATGAAGAGATACCAATACTGGAAGATAGCAACAAGGAGCGTACAAGAAAAATAGAGCCAGAACAAGACGCGCAAAACCACCACGAGCCATGGCCCAACATTGCCGACACCATAGTTGTTCATGCCTCCGATTATAGTCGGCAAAGAGAGCCAGAATGTTGGGAAGAACAAGGCCTCTGAAGGATGCTTGAGAGACTTGTGAAAGGATCCAGGATACATGATGAATCGAGCTGTGATGGCCGTACAGAGAATGACGAACAGTACGAGGTCGAAAATGTATACTATGGTTCCAATGGTCATGATTCCGGTGAACTTGTGCGGCTGCACGGAGAGCAGGGTTGCAAAGCCTCCCGTGCTCATGGTCAACGTAAACCAAGCCCATGTGAAGCTTGTAGTCTGTTAGCAAGACGTTCAAAAGCCAGAAGGATATCCTCAACACTTACTGTTGCAATCGCTCTTTGAGTGTTATCTCCTTGTCTGTGCCTTCTGGAGCCGCGTCTGAGATCCGTCTATGGTTATGCGGCCTCTTGTGTGCGATCTGCTTTTCCAGATCCTTCATTTTGTCTTCTAGATCCACATTGGACCCATTGGTCGCTGTTGTTGCATGGCTTGATTCGCTGGCTGCGTTGCTTCCTGCTTGAGTTTCTCGTCTTCGAAAAGCCATCTGACCAAAGATATGATGTTGTCTCTCCTTGGCCGATTGATGAGTCCACAACCTTTAAATACCGAGTCGTATCAAATCGTGAATAGGAAATTACCGGTACAGAATTACAGAGTCACAAAAGTTCGGAACCTAAATAACGCAGGAGCGAATGATATTCTTAAGTCATAAAAGCCCTCTCGGCGATACCTACACCACAAACATGTCTATTTGACCGCGTCGCCGGGGCCATTATGATGTCGCCGTTCCGCGGGTTTCCTGTCGAGAAAATGTGAAGTAACAGGTTGTTCTGCCAATGTTGGAAGATGCGTGGAGAGGTGGGTCGAAATATGACGTCCTGGTTGAACGTTTGTCGGCGAGTCAGCTCAGACTTTGCTATATACTCAGATCGAGCTTCTCGAACATCATGTTCAGTCGATTTTGGCAATTGCGTTCGATGACCTGCTTCCCACCTTATTGTACTAGGACAGATTGCCACACACGCTGTTCACCACCAGGTAACGACAAAATCAGTCTGGACGTCAAGCAGGGCCATTCTCTAGCAACTTAACAAGCAATTTCTCAAGCGACTTGGCATTGCGATTCTTTTTCGTAGTCGAAAACGGTCGGGTTGGAGACTCGTAAATGTGAGCGTAGCGTGACCAGTAGGACACTATCTCAAACCTGGAAGGCTACGCCAGACTTTTTGACCATATTGTTGCCTCCTCCAGCGAAACCAGTGCCTTCTGAGCTGATCTCTACTACGCCTGGTCTAACCTTCTCCTTCTCCTCCTTGCCCTCTTTCTTTTCGCGCTTCCTCTCAGTGACGTTGGTCTGGCAGACATAACATCTTACAACGCCGACTTCTGCATTTGCATCGTGAGCATCTTTCTCAGAGGGTTTCATGAATTTGGTAGCACAAGGCTTGCATATAACATGACCACAAGGCTTGGCCAACATTGCTTTTGTCGAGTTGGTAAGCGCCTTCTTGCATGAGGGACATGAGCGGACGGGTTGGTCGGAGCCCTCGGTCTTCTCTTCAGTAAACTTGACAGAGACGAGCGCTTTCAGGGAAAAGTCGTGGGGCTTATCAGGGGTTGAAGCTGGACATTGTGGATTTGACTTTGTCGGCTTTGTCGCAGTAGTCGTGCTTGATGGTGTTAAAGCAGGGATCCAGAAAGAAGTAGCAGCTTTTTGATCGATGGGATTCTGAGATTCCTTTTTCAATTTGGTGCTCTGGCCACCGAGTCGCATGAGTTCATCTTCATCGATCTCCAGCTTGCGCTTAGTGCCTTGCTTGTCTGAAATCTGCTCCTCGACAACAACCTTGCCAGCTTCTCGTCCTATTATGTGTCTGGCAGCAGCATTGCCCGAGCCGAGTTTGCTGTTAAGGCCTTGTTGAACAAGCTCAAAGTCTTTTACGGCACGTTCCCTCTCTTGTTCTAATTCTTGTTCTCGTTTTTCGGTTTCGTCTTGCAACTTTGCAAGGTATTCCTTCTCAAGACGCTTGATCTCCTTCTTCTGAGCGAGCAGGTTCGAGAGAGCACATTCTCGGCAGAACAGATGGCCGTGGGAGGGACAAGATACGGGATCGCGAGCGGGTAACAGGCAGAGACGGCAGGAGCCAAAGGGTAAGAATGAATCTCGTTGGAGTCGCGTAGACTGGCTTCCCCAAGTGGTCTTTAATTCGGCACGCTCGTGGGCCGTGAAGAAGGCGAGTGACGTATTATGCTTACCTTGTTCAAAATCAGTCGAGCACTACAGAAAAACAACGGGTCGACGTACTATGCGACATGATGGTATGAAAGTTGAGTTGGAAGACTTGCGATGGATCGCGAAGCGCGAAAATGGATGCGGTCATAGGGTTGTGTGGAGCACCTGCAAGGCGGGTGGGCGGGCGCTACACGTGGGTCAAAGGTTGGTCTAAGTTTGGAATGCTAAATAATGTTTGTCTCTCGCCAATTGCTTCTTTGCCCTTCTCACTGTCATGCTCTGAGTCTTGTCGACTAGCAATGGCTGCTTCAGATGCCCCCGATCAACCGTCGCTGCTCTGGCGAACGGGTTCTTCGTTCATCACAGGTGCTACAGGTTTCCTGTGCCGTACCTTCCTTGTTGGTCTGAACAGGCTCGAGGTGAAGGGCTATGACAAGTTTATGCGCCTTCTGGATGAGCGCGAAGATGTAAATGGCAGGACCAAGGGTCTCATAACTGGTACGCATCCTTCATCTGCCTTGCGAGAGGTTCAAGACTGACGGCTCCCAGTTGCCAATCATACTAGCGTGTACGTACGTACACACTGGCTTAGGACTGGTTCTAGCTCCAAGACTGACTTCAGCTTACAGTATGGATGACCCTATCATGTGGGGCGTTCTGCCATACAGCTACCATTGGAACCCGAATAATGTTCGTTGGAGTCTTGCCAGCCACGACCTGGCTTTCCAGAACAAGTACGTCTACGAGACACACTTCGTAGCCACCATCTGACTGTCCTCTCAGATTCACATCCTTGTTCTTCAGCCTGGGCAACACTCTTCCATGCCATCGACTCGCGCACTCTCAGTACGGCGGCTTGTTTCAGCCCACCATGACCCAAGCCATTCGCCTCCTCTCCAAAGGCCCATTCGACGCTCCTACTGCTACCGCTGCATCGCGCTCGTTGAGGAGCCCCGATATCACCGATCCCTTCTCAGGCGCACATCTGACGTACAGCACTGACGGCCACGACACTTTCCCTGCCCCTTCGGCTTACGCTTCGAGAAAACACGCCTGGGTTCACATTTTCCCCGAGGGCAGGGTTCACCAGAAAGAGGACAAGACCATGCGCTATTTCAAATGGGGTGTCTCGCGTTTGATTTTGGAAGCAGAGCCTGCGCCAGATCTCGTGCCCATATTCATTGAAGGATTCGATTCAGTCATGCACGAAAGTCGCGGATTCCCACGACCCATTCCACGAGCAAACAAAGACGTCTGCGTCACATTTGGTGACAAGATCGACACAGGAGACGCATTCCGCGACTTGAGAGACAGATGGGCAGCCTTGAAACAACAGGCAGTAAAGCGAGGAGCAGAGAGCGATGAGCTCGGTGTTGTAAGCGATGAACAGTTGATGCATGGAGCAGAAGCTGTCAGCTTGCGCAAAGAGTGTACAATGCGCGTCAGAGAAGCAGTGCTAGCTGTGCGCAGAAGTAGAGGCTGGCCTGATGAGGACCCTAAATGTGGTTTGATCGAGACATGGGCCATGGAGGGCTCTGGAGAAGGCAAGATGGCCGATGGATCGTACACGAGGGATACATAAAAGGAAAGAAGAGCATGATTGGACGCGACATGTCGGCATGCCAAGGTTCATAGGTTCACATGTTGGTTTCTCTTTAGATCACAGAATAGACCTACATTATGCATCATGGAACAAACAAGATGAATGTGCAAAAGATAAAAATTATGCTGTGAGCAACAGCTTGGAAAAGGCAAGACAATCGCTGGTGTGAGGCGCGTTGAAGCTTGAACGCGTAGGATCTTGGAGGAACGTGATGACGGGAGCAAACATCAAAAAATTTAGCGGCCGGCGGAAGGGGCTTGGACAGCCAGCTCCTACAAGTACAAGCCTGTCGCACCTGCTGCTCGAGAGCTCGGCCTGCGAATTTCCCTCCTTCTGTTCTCGAATATCCGCACTCGTACCAACATATTTCCACCCCACCGCCAAGAAGATCTCCCCGCTTATCGATTGCTATCCGTCCATCTTTCTACCCAATCAAGCAAGCAGCGCGTTGGAGCTGTGAACAAATTCTGGTCGTCACTTCCTGTTTGCCAAACCAATTGTTGTCGCTCGTGAGCCCTTGTGGCCAGAGCTTCGTGTCACATCGAGCTGCTGGTTGTCGCCTTACTCTCTTCCACGAACTTCACATGGACCAGTCATACGCCCCTCGGTCTCCCGAATTGTCCGGATACGCGCCTCGCTCTCCAGACCTGACCGCCTACCGACCTGTCTCTCCTCAAGGCCAGGATCAGTACGTTCCCAAATCGCCTGATCTTTCTGGACTGCAACAACCTCAACACTCCTACGTGCAGCAAACGCCTGCTCATTCCAGCTTTGGCCTGGATCAGCATCACCAACAACAGCAGCACATTCCCCAAACATATCCTCCTCAGCAGTCAGGTTACACACTCAACCACCAACTACAGCATCCCTCGCAGTCATATCAACCTGATCCTTATCAACAACCCCAATTTGGCTTCGGTCAACAGCCTGCCTACCAACAACAATATCCTTCCTACCCCGAAATGCCTGTTCAAACCCGTAACAGGGGTGTGCGCACGCCTGCCGAGGTTGGAAGCTACAACTACGACAATGGCCACATCAAAGAGGAGGAACCCGCATGGGAACCACAACCTGCAGCACAAACACCTGCTCGTCGGGGTAGAAAGCCGAAGAGCGAGACCGGCAATGGTGCTGCCCCTCCAACTCCAATGAAGAAGATGGACACTGGTGGTATTGAGGTCAAGACAAAGTTCCCGACTGCAAGGATCAAGCGCATCATGCAAGCCGATGAGGATGTTGGTAAAGTGGCTCAAGTCACTCCGGTCGTCATGGGTATGCATTTTTTGTCTCTATATTTGTCGCTTAGTTTACTAACACATTTCGTAGCCAAAGCGCTCGAGCTGTTCATGATCCGCCTCATCTCCGCCAGCGCAGGCGTCGCAAAACAGCGTGGCTCCAAGCGCGTCCTCTCACAGCACATGAAGTCTGCAGTAATGCAAGACGAACAGTTTGATAATCTCAGAGATATTGTCGGCCGCGTGCCAGATGCCCCAGCCAAGGGTGCCAACGGCGATGACTCGGAAGATGAGGAGAGTGCTCCTAAGAAAGGCGCAGGCAGAGGAAGAAAGGCTGGCGCAGGAGCTGGCAGTGGCAGAGGAAAGAAGAGAAGAGATAGTGACGACTTCTGATGAACATCAAAGAAAGCATGAGCACATCTTTGAACGAGCTGCTGAAGCTCAGAGCAGGCATAATACTTTGATTGAGCCTGACGAAATGCATGATACCCTTATCAATTTTCTACTAGCATTCCCACTCCTAATTTGAATCGATGACTTGAGTCAATCTGAACGCTGTTATGGTAGCGATTGCTGTTTTGAACCTATCGTCATACTTCGTCGATCCTGCATTCGGTAGAAGCGAAACGACTTGGCTGAAACAAGACGTACTCAACAAGCAATATGAAAAAATATGTCATAGCCTACAATACTTCAAAAAAAGCAATAAAAATTAATTGAAAGCCATCTATAAGGTGAGACAAAGATAACCAAGCAATCTATTCGGGATGAGCGGAAATGGAAGATTGTAAATTTCAATATATTCAGGGTAGAAAAGGAGAAATAGAAGCTATGGTATCTCTTGAACAACAGAATATATCAACAAAGAACAGGGGCAAATGGACAAGCTCTCTAAAGAGGAAAGAAAAGTACAAAAGAAATGGCGTTTCCTCGTAAGTTGTGGTAATACGGTTACCACATGAACAAATGAAATGTATTCTGGAGGTCTGTCTCAGAATTTCAGCATCTGGTAAGCTGGGCGTGTCAAGGTGCCAGTGCTGATCTTGCTGGATAGTGTGTGGCTGAATTCTGAGAGAACATCAGTGCTAGCGAGCAGTCGTGAAATGAGGCGTGCGAGGCTCTTAGTCTTCCAATTCCAAGACGCGCTTGACGACATCGACCTCGGCGTGGCCACGCATGTTTTTCATACGATGACACCAGACGACCTGACCGTCCTGGAACAAGAACTCGCCACCAACTTGGAGCAAGTGGCCACCCTTGAAGCGGGAGTTGCCTTTAGGAGGCTTTGCCATTGTCGTCCATTGTTTGATCTGCCACTGGTGTAGAGGAATATCCTTCATATATTGTGGTCTTTTGGGTCCGGCCATGTTGAGAGTAAGTGTCATGCCCAGAGCCTTGTAGAGCTTGCGTGTGGGATCGGCGAAAATGGGGAAGGGGCAGCCAGTAGCTTGCTTGTAGAATGGAATCATTGATGGTGAGCCGCAGCCAATGACAACAATGTTTGTGGGAACACGCATGGTATAGTAAGCCTGCATGGTGATGGCTTCGGCAATGGCTTTCATGTAAGCTTGACAGGCCTGCAGGAACAGAGATTAGTCATGATTTTGCATGTATCGATCTAGAGATGACTTACGCCGCAGTAGAAGTGTCGCACGAAAATGATGAATTGTCTGTCGCCAATGGCATCGAGACCTGTGAAGAAAGTGCTGAAAAGTCTTGAGTTTCCGTTGGCATCGTACACAGGGACCTGTCCGGCGACAGCGAGTTGACCGCGGTCAGGGCACTCGTCAGAGATATCTAGGTCGTCGCGGAAGCGTCCAAACCAGTCATCTGCGTCGGTGAAAGAGTGGTCATATGAGGTGGTTGTTGCTGTGTCTGAACCTGGTGCTCCATTGCCAGAACTCGACACCTGTGTGGGCGAGAAGACTGGCGAAGAGATAGGGGAAATGTCCAAAGATGAGACAGCACTGTTCCTGCTGTTGACGCGCGAAAGAGCAGGCGAAGAGATGGGAGACACGTCGTGGTCTGATGTCTGAATGGACGGCATATTGAGGCTCGGCGATCCAAGACCGCTAAATTATAAGGCACAGGCTCGAAGGATTCGGATCTCAGAGATCTATCGCGGGGAAGGCTTCAACAGGAGTTAGGTTAGAACGTGGCGGAGGAGCGATTGGCCTTAAGAATGGCGAATTGATGCTGTGGACGCAAGGAGTATGGATGAGCAGGAGGTGGAAGAGAACGAGGTCGGACAGGAGCACAAGGGCGATAATAAGTTGGAGACAAAGCCGTGCGTCACCAAAGTTGCGGATCGGCGGGTATGGTCTAAACTATATATTTCGGCGACGCAGCGTGCTATGCGTCTAGATCGACCACATTTCGGTACCTCACAGCTTCGCACTCACGACGGCGCATGGCGGCCCGTCGCTCTAATCCTGAACCGTCGCTGATGTGTGAATCGCGCACCAAGGCATCGCTGAGAAAAATCCCGCCGATAGGGGCACTCAACTGCCCTGCATTGCCTTGTACCAATCTTTCGGTCGAAGAGTCTTTGAAAAAGTCAACGTGCCGTAGCACCAACCTGCTCAACTTACACGATACCCATCTTCTCACGCTGCAGTGGAAATCTTGACATGGCTGCGTCTCACGTCGGTGGAGTCTAAACGGACCATCCCATCAGCGCATGCAAGAGCACCGTCCATGTCTGCAGCTCCGGAACAGGAAAAGCCGCGGTTCAGCTGCGCTTCCACCAGGAAAAAATCGATAAAACTGAAATGGTTGGCACCAACCTTGAACCTTGCCCCGCATGCTACGATGTGTGGACAAAACGTTTGGGTGAACGGCTCATCTTCTTTCCTTCTACGCGGCCACCGAAGAAGGAAAACATGGCAGCCCGCACGTGAAGGCACGAAGATCTTCGCTGTAGATAGCAATCTCGCTCGCAAACGACGCGAAAGTAGATAGATGTAAGACAAGACTACGACGCGTTGGACCAAGTCCTTGGGAGCAACCCCATTTCCCCAAGATCTGCCATCTCAAAAGGCCAGTGGGCTGAACATCGCAATTCAACAGTGCGCTGGCCCCGTCTGGCGGCGCGGGCGTCGACGCTTGCGAGTCTGCGCTGGCACCTTCCGCATGCAATTCTGTAGAGCTGGACTGGTCTTCATCATCTCAAGAGAATAAGCCCTGAACGGCACTTCTGCCACGAATGCTTATCGGGGCACTCGAAGCCTGGCTCCCCTCGAGTGTTTCCGATGGACATTCTGCGCACGCGGCAGCGGCACATGTACATAACTGTCATGCAGAAAGCTCAGTCCAACTGATAGCTTTTTCTCACGCCCAGCCGAGTGTGACAGAGCACATGTACGAGCGCATGTAACACCGCTCTAAAAAAGCCTTCGGAAAGTCGACTCCTAATAGAGCTCCGGTTATGCAGAACATTATCGAAAGAATCGATAATCGTTCATCTCAAGCTTGTCGTGGACGGACCCGAACAAGTCCCCGTCCGCTCTTCGACATCCAATCGTGAGTCTGTGGTCCACTATCCAGCAGATTCAGCTAATTTTGAGTCAAACCTTCCCGACAGCATATAGAGAGACGTTGTAGGGCATTGGAGACCAAGATGAATCAGATATCGTTAGTGCAGTTCTAGATCTGGTAGTCCTTATACTCAGCACAGTCCCCTATTGGTACGTACTGTACACTGTTCGTACAAGCTTCTCCTGTCTGTTCGGACCAACCTAAACAACTTGAAGGTTCATCCCTTGATTGACCCAAGTGTACAATGTCAGTAGAGAGGATGCATACGAAACCACTGTAATATCTGTGTCAGGGTGACAACCTTCTTAATTATCCAATAAGCAGCTCCAAAGCTATACGGTATCCAAAATTGTGTCCATAACTCGCGCGATACTGCAGTAAGTCATCGCTCTGTCCAACCTAAATTCTCAAGAGCTAAGAGCCAGATCCACCTTCCTTCTGCTGAGCTCCAGGGATGGCATCGCACCACTGAGGACGGTTCTTGGTGTAAATTTCAAGACCAGGTTTTCCCATGTTCTCGAAAACATCCTCATCGTCAAGGGTGCCAACCTTGACGATGTTGATACCATTGACGGCTTCACCTGTCACATAGAGAATGGTAGGACAGTTTTGGCAATAGTGATAAGTGACACCCTTGCCGCTGTCTCCCTTTCTCGTCCAAGTTCTGAGAGAGCCCGAGAGAATCTTGTACTTGTCGCTTGGGATCATCAGGTTATAGGAGTTGGTTGTACCTGAAGTAAAGACACAGTCAGCTTGGTGAGATTGGATGGCGGTAACACGACTTTGCTGCTATATGATTGATGCTTCGCCAGTCATCTGGAACAATGTTTGGTGGAGAATGCTTGTCCCTCAGCAGCCAGTTCTCAGACGACAAGACATAACGCGAGCACTAGTCGTCGTGTTCGGTACCTGGGAAACTTTGGTTTTACTGACCAGATGTCTTTCGGCAAGGAATACAGTGGCAGGCCGCCTATTAATTTACGATCAGTAAATTATACTCGGCTACAAAGTACCTGCAGCTATCCAAGACCCTTACTTTTGCTGCTGGTTCGCCCTGGTATTCGAACTTGACCTCGCCACAGGCACAGCTTCCTTTAGCCATTGCGATTAATCCACAGAAAATTGATTACAGTCTGTAGTAGAAGAAATAACGGTCGCAATTGAGATGTTCTAGAGTGCTTGAGAACAAGAAAGACGTGTGCTCAACAGGCAGACCGCATTCCCTCGGTTGTCGGCCGAGCTTCTCCGCTCCTTGTGACGACATACATGTCTATGGTTTGCCAAGTAAAAGTGTGACCCTGCCAAAGCCGATTGATAGATCGCATCAACAACCAGTCTCTCTATTCAGGACTCGTGATCGAGATTCTCAACCTTAAAGAGGTGTGTTCAATGTAACGTCCTCGCCAGCAACCTACCATAGCTATAGTATAAGAGGCTCTTCGCCTGCGGTGTAGTCGACTTGAGCCGATGAGAGATGGAATAAGAGTCGAGGAACGAGTTTTGAAGAGTCTACTCAGTTCTCGCATCCCACATCTTTGCGGTATATACTCGAGCGCATGAGCATTCGTTAGGTATGCGTATACGGACGTATCTCTCGGGAGGTTGACATGTGCACAATCTCGCCAGAAACAGTGATACGTATGTGGCGGCAGTAGACACCCGTTGAGCGTTGCACATGGAATTGTGAATTGAGGCCAGAAGGAGACATCTGAAACGATGGGAAGGTCACCGTGTCGTCTCATTTGGAGCCGCAACTGCTCAGTGAGTTGAGCAAATTGAGGCCTGGACAGATCCGACGTTGTTGCTCGAGCTGATGGGAACGCCCATGTGCCAGTGCATTGCCGAATTTCGGGCTTGCATCAAGCAGGCTCGTAGACGCAACTTCCATTCCATCGACAGGATCACAACCTGACAGACTCGTCCTAAGGTGTAAGGCGGTTGATGATTTTCGTGGGATCTAACATCTCTAGGAAGAGGTCGCAACGAGTTGAATCTCGACACTCGAGTAGCAAAGGGCATCGTGCTTATATTAATTTGGCCATGCTAGATCGCTAGAACGCTAGAATGCCCAAGTGGCACTGAAAGAGTCCTCCTGCCCTATTTGCACGTTAGCAAGTCCACCTTCCCAATTCATCTGATTGGAGTCTTGCCCGAGCGGCTCTCGGACGGTCGATCTTCTTTAAGCCGCCACATCAAAATCGCCCGTTGGACTATGCAATCGTAGTCAACAACCACATTCTCGCCTAAGACTTTTTTATTCTTATTGTTGATTACGCCGCTTCGACATTACATTCTGGGCGCGTATCCTGTCTGTTAAGTTTGCTGGCGACAAAGGCCATCGTCGCATCAATTTTTCCCTCTATCAAGTTCCCCATGGCCATCCTGGATTAGATCCCACCTCCAGCATGACTGCAACGCAGCGTCAAGACGAGCAAGAAGCTCTAGAAGAAAACATCAAGATATCATCAGAACCGGATGCCGCTCCTGTAGAGCCTCTTTGTTCCGAAGAAAAGGGCAATCAGAACTCTGTTTCGGCAGTCGAACGACGTTCCAGCGATGGCGGTCTCTACTCCGTGTTTACGCCGACTCAGAAGAAATTGATTGTTTTTACGGCATCACTAGCTGGCTTCTTCTCTCCACTAAGTGGATCCATCTACTACCCGGCTTTAAACACAATAGCGGAGGACTTGGGTATCACGGCAACGAAGGTCAACCTTACAGTCACGACATATATGATTGTACAAGGGCTGGCCCCCATGTTGACAGCAGGCTTCAGTGACGGAGCTGGTAGGAGACCGGCCTACATCGCTTGTTTCGTCATTTATCTAGCCGCAAACCTCGGTCTGGCTCTACAAAACAACTATGCAGCACTATTGGTCCTTCGTTGTTTGCAAAGTGGCGGCAGCAGTGGAACCATTGCACTAGCGAATGGCGTCGTGGGTGACACAATCACATCTGCCGAGCGTGGAAGCTATGTCGCCTTTGCCTCTGTTAGCTCCATACTTGGACCAACTCTATCACCCATTCTTGGAGGCTTGCTCAGTCAGTACTGGAACTGGCATGGTATATTCTGGTTTCTGCTGGCTTTTGGAGGCGTGTTCTTCATTCCGCTGTTCCTGTTCTTTCCAGAGACCTGCAGGAACGTAGTTGGTGATGGCTCTATACCACCCCCCAAGCTCAACTGGAACATCACGGACAAGATCAGGCATGAGAATCGTGAAAAGGCTGGACTACACGTTGACGAGAAAAAACAAGAGGAGCTTCGCAAGAAGTATCGTCTCCGGTTCCCGAACCCACTGTCAACGCTTGTAGTTCTTGCAGACTTGGAGTCAGCTTTGATCTTGGTCGCTTCTGGCTTGACGTTGTCCTGTTTCTATGCTGTCAGCACTGGTGCCTCAACAGCATTCCGAAGCGTATATGGCTTTGACGACATGCAGGTTGCGCTAATGTTCATTCCCTTTGGAGTTGGAGGCATCGTCTCGGCCTTCACGACAGGCAAAGCTGTAGATTGGAACTACCGCAGACACGCCAAGATAAATGGCTTCCCATTCGTCAAGAACAAACAACAAGACATGACAGAGTTCCCACTAGAAAAAGCTCGACTTGAGGTTGCGATGCCCCTATTCTACCTAGGTGCATTAACTATACTAGGCTACGGCTGGGTCATGGACAAACACGTTTCCTTGGCTGGACCGATCATATTATTATTCTTCATGGGCTGGGCACTCACCGCAGCCTTCCAAGTCTACAACATCTTGATCGTCGACATTTATCCAGGAAAGCCGGCAACAGCATCGGCAGCGAACAACATTGTCCGCTGCGAGATGGGTGCCGCAACATCAGCTGCCATTGTGCCTATGGCCAAAGCAATGGGCAATGGATGGGCATACACTCTGCTCGCTTTCTTGTTAATAGCTTACTCGCCAGCACTATTGCTGACAATGAAGTCAGGCATAAAATGGCGGCGAGCAAAAAAGCAGAAGCAAGAAGAGCAAACGGCAAAGCTGGCGAAAAGTGCAGTTGTAGAGTCTTAAAAACTGTAACGGATGTATTTTGCTTGCAATGCTAAAGAGGGTATCTTAATCTGCAAAAGACTTCCCAAATCAAAATCAGCGCCGAACTTCCAATTTTGTCGCTGTCTCCATCATCTGTTTGAGTTAACCCCGTCTGGCGAACTTGATTTTACTGTGCACTCTTTGCAGCCCGTCTCAACTCGAAGATTTCGAGCACCTTTGCCTTCCACACAGGAATCATGTTGGTATTCTTGATGTTGTTCTCCGTGAACCAGAAGGCGCCCCTATCCGGACTGATGTTTCTGAGCTTGGAAATTGGTGTTTCATCTCTGAGTTCAAAAGAGACAGTGACCGACCATCCATAGGTGAGTTTGCCATCAGTTTTGACAAGATCGACTGCAGAATCATGGCGTTCGTGATGAGTAGAGTGGATAACCTCATTGGGCAGGAGATCCGAGACGAGGTTCAAAGCTTTGTAGATGTGTCGTTCGACCTGGGTGTTGGATGTTACCTCTGGTCTGTACAGATCGTGTGTATGCCACATGCTCTGCGGTGGTTCCCAGCACGGAGTCTGCAGTTCTTTGGGGCTGACAAGCAAGACATGATCTTTGTGGAATAGCAGCGCTTGCATGTAGAGCATGTCGAACACTCTTGCCACTTTCGGCTTGAAACATTGGTTGTGGTCCATCGTGAGGTGGTCGATGAACTCATGTGGACGAATGTTTGCTAAAGAGCGCTCTTGGGTCTTGCCGACTAGTCTCTCTTGGTTGGGATGGTTGGACTCTTCTTCGGTTTGCGCTTGGAGTAGAAGAGACGGGTATGTGACGGTTCGAAGTTCTGGACACCATATGCGAAGAGGAGATGGCTGCTGCAGTGTTCGAGAAGGACGCGATGGTGTCAACTTGGTGGGCTGGGAAGTTTGTGCTGTGCTTTGGATAGGTGGTTGTGTCATGCCATGTGACGGGATCGAGCCCTGAGTGGGAAGATGCGGCGTCAATCGAGGAACTCTCAGAGATGTTGGCTTGCCGGGCAGCGGGATCGGCTGTGTGCTTCGTGGAGGATGGACTCTACCATATGACTGCACGGGACTCTGGACTTGAGAAGTTGTTGATGGCGAACTACCTATTGACGAACTCTGTGGCGTGTGGTGAACATTAATTTGAGCTGGAGTCCACATCGTGCCGCCGGGCGATGGCATTTGTGGGTTGATCTGATTTTGTGGTTGTGATGTATTGTGGGAATTCTGAATTTGTTTGTACTCCTGAAGAAAACGTAAGAGTTCCTGGCCGGTAAGCGTCTGAACCTGCGAAGCAGTAGAGATGTCGTTCTGTGCTGGAGTATCAGGGCGACTGGATGAGTACTTCAGGTCACCGGGTGACAGAGTCGGTAAAGTGTCCTGTATATAGTAGGATGGGGAGGCTTGAGAAGGAAGGGATTGTGGTGCCCCGTAAGGATGATGGCGAGGTTGAAATATTTGACGACTGTGTTGACCATAAGGTGGGCCAGGGCGCAGTCTGGATGGCTGATACATCTGTTGATTGGTGCTGTTGACGGATGACGAAGGGCGTGTGCTAGAATTCAATCGTTGTTGCACGAGCTGATGTACATGCTGCAATGCTGGAGATGATGTGGAAGAATTAACGCCATTCGGATAGAAGATGATGTTTGTCTGATGTGTATGCTGAGCGGGTGTGGTCGCCGATGCATTCGATTGAATGGTTGATGATGATGCTAGCGGTGAGAAGATGCGGGTGCTTGATGAGTGCTGATTGGGATGGAAGGTGCGATGCTCTGGTTGTCCTGAAGGAGGTTGCGGTGGTTCTGCTCCTGACTGCATGTGATTGTGCGTGCCTTGCGATCTGTTGTTGTAGAGCGCTTGTGTAAACGCACGCCTCGTTGCTTCATCCATGATTTCGCGGTCGCTCTGGTCCTGGAATGCAAGAGTGGAGAAGATGTGTGAGATCGTGGCCGAAGTTTGTCTCGGTGTTTGGCAAGACACAATAGGAGTCAGACAATAGCGCTTTACAATAGGCGCGCGACAATAACACGGAGTGTGTCTGGAGTGAGGTAGATCGTAGGCAAAGATTTCATGTGGTTCAAGTGCGCAGTGGAAAAGGTTCTGTGAGACGGGATCGTTGAGTTACGGAGTGTTGGGTTCTTTCATTGAGTCATGCGGAAGCACATGCAGTGCTTTTGTTATGTTTGCCTAAAGTCTCTGTCAAGACCCAAGGTCTCAGGCAAGAAAATGTTTTAGCATCGGAGTGAAAGTAACGCAATCTGCCTCACGTGTTTGACCACATCTTGCGCAGCCTCGCATGCGGCCCATTCGGAACTCCCAGCATATTGTGGCATCAAACCGGCTTGGTGGCTACAGGCAGGAGAGGTTTGGATGATACTCTTATTGGTGGCCGTACTTTTGATGCAACTGGCGGATCTGCGTGAGAGTCAGTCTGAGTGCTCCAAAACACAATAGAAGCGTATACTCACTTGCTCTTGTACATCTGTAGACTGGCTACCGGGAGCGCCAGGGGCAGCAGATTGAGACGGGTTGACACCATCATAGCTGCTAAGCTCGATTCTCTTACGCCTCTGAGCTTCCTCATCACTGACAGCCTGGCCAGTAACAGGGTCGAAGACATCACTTCGCTGCGAGGCCAAACGTTTGAGGTTGTTGGCAACGTCTGCTGTAGACAGGTTGGTGGTACTGGAGCGCTGGGCAGCAATGCGAGACTGCTCACGCCATCTTGGGTCAAGCATCTCGACTACAGAAAATGTCAGTATGAGGGCGCAAACAGGGTCGATCATGTAACATACTCTTCATATGCTGTTCAAGTTCGTTGAACGGAATTTGCTGCTTGCAGTTAGGGCAGAGAGCAGTTGCCGCGTTTTGTCTACGAGCCTGTGCACGAGGCACGTAGTCGTTGCGAATGCGCATAGGACCTTGACCTCGTGCAGCAGCCTGAGCCTGCTCGGCGCGTTGCCGTTCGGCAGCTCTTTCGGCGATGCGAGCATCTTCTTCTTGTTCCTGTGCTGTACGTGGCGGTGGTGCAAAGCCAGTTTGCTGAGCGGGAGAGAAAGCAGGAGGAGCGGGCGAGTATGAGGTGGGGGGAGGCATTTGAGAGGGTGGTGGCTGGTAGAAAGTTTCTTGACCTGGCATGGCTTCTTCGATACGCATGCCTGAAGGCGCCAGGCTCATTTGTGCCTTCTGCTCGAGCGACGCAGACTGAATGTCGTTCAATGATGTGGGTGGAGGAAGTTCTGTTTGGTCGTCTGCTTCGGTGAACAGGATGGTTTCGACAACGACAAAGTCGTGCCAGTCGATCTGGGCATATGCGAGCTTTTCAGCTTCTTGCTCCTCCTCTTTCTTGACCTTCTGTGCTTCTTGGTACTTGACCCACTCGGCGCGCTTCTTTGCGCTCTCTAGGACACGGTATTTGTTGTCGATGTTCTTCTGAAGTTCAGCGATGACCTCCTGTTGCTGCTGTCCCTGGGTGTTGAGAATCTCAGTGTACTGATCCACTAGACGCGAGAAGAATTGATGGAAACTGTGCTGGGGGCGAAGAAAATCGAATTGTGGATTCCTGGCTTCGCGTTGCGACAGAGTGGTCATCCAGGAGCGGCCATTTTTGGCGACGAACATGGCGGTCAGTTTGATGACTTCGAGGTCGACAGAACTGATGTTGGGCATGCGCGCCGAGAAGTGGAAGTCTGGAGGAGGTGCAGGGCCTTGCTTTTTCTTGGGAGCAGCGACATCTCCTTCACGGCCAGCTGCAACGTCGGTTCCTCTTCCTTCTTTGATCTCTTCCAGACGCCATAGGTAGAAGGGGTGGTATGGGTTGTCGGGAAGGACGAATTGAAGCTTCGGGTTGCCTTCTGCGCTGTCACGAATACGTGCTTCGAAAGCGGGACCATTGCGAACGATGTAGCCGGCAGTCTTTTCTAGTAGTGTTCTGAACTCCTTTGGCGGCAGAATGACTCCTGGCGGAGGTTTGAAATCGGTGTTGTCAGGCGTGTCATTACGTTCCAGTAGCGGCGCGGGTGCCATTTTGAGGGAGAGCTCGACGAGGCTTACGCGCTGGCGACGATGTACAGGTCGGTCACAGGGCGAGTGATGGTGGTTGTAGACGTCCTTTGGTATGTACCAGAATGGCGGCCTTGAAGAGCAAGGCGGGTCTTTCAGTCTAGTGATAGTCTTCACAAGTTACTTCTGTCGCATGAGACGAGCCTGTCGCGCAGCATTCAGAACGAACGCCATGACATTTCAGGATCGGCCTTGGCTGCGGATCTTCCCTTATCTTATCAAGCAGATCTTGAGCTATCGAGAGCTTCCGGCTGGTGATGCTCCTATTTTCGTTGGCCAAGGCGCGTTTTCGAGCTGTACGTGGCTTCTCGCGACAACCGTCAACTACTGGTTTCTGCTCCCCCCTTGAATTGAATCCTGAGCTCCATCCCCAGAACCCACCCCTTTCCTTCGTCCTGCCTCTTCTTCTTTCTTTGCCTTCTTTCCTTCTATTTGCACCACTTTCCACCTGCCAATCGCGCTTTCTCAGCGCTTGCATGGAGCTTGAAGTCTAAGTACTGAGTTCCCCGCGACGCCCAAAGGAAGCTGCGAAGACCTTCCACAATTATCCGCTTCTAATCATATCTTGGTCTCCCATCCATTTACCATGGCCAACCGAGCCGCCAAATCTCCTGCCCGCCAGGCAAACACAAAGGCCGTCACCAAACCTACTGGCTTTGCCTCGGAGGGTGTCGAGAACTACGATGTCTCGACCCTGAAGTCGAACGACTGGATCATCTGCGGTGCTCTGTCCGTGGTCGCCCTCTTCGTTCGCTTGTTCCGCATCTCTCAGCCCACCAGTGTCGTCTTTGACGAAGTCCAGTATGTCAAACCATAGCCGTACTGCTAGAGTGTAGCAAAGAGCTGACCGTCTTCTCCTAGCTTCGGTGGTTTCGCTTCCAAGTACATCAAGGGCAAGTTCTTCATGGACGTCCATCCCCCATTGGCCAAGCTCTTGATTACACTCGCTGGCTGGCTGGCCGGCTTCGATGGCGAGTTCGACTTCAAAGATATCGGCAAGGACTACATTGAGCCTGGCGTTCCCTACGTTTCGATGCGACTGCTTCCTGCCCTCATGGGTGTCCTTACAATCCCCATCATGTTTCTGACCCTTAAGGCTTCAGGATGCAAGACTGTCACCGCTACTATGGGTGCCGGTTTGATCCTCTTCGAGAACGGTCTTGTCACCCAGTCTAGACTCATCCTGCTCGACTCTCCTTTGGTCATCTTTACCGCTTTGACCATTTTCGCCTGGACTTCTTTCACCAACCAGCATGAGCAGGGCCCCTCAAAGGCTTTCACCCCTGTCTGGTGGTTCTGGCTGGCTTTCAGTGGTCTCTGTCTCGGTGCCACTGTCAGTGTCAAATGGGTTGGACTCTTCACCATCGCTTGGATTGGCAGTCTTACCCTCGTTCAACTTTGGGTTCTTCTAGGCGACACCAAGACAGTTACCCCGCGTCTTTGGTTCAAACATTTCTTCGCCCGTTTCTTCTGCCTGGTCGTCATCCCTGTTTCCTTCTACATGAGCATGTTTGCCATCCACTTCCTCTGCCTGGTCAACCCTGGCGACGGTGATGGTTTCATGTCTTCCGAGTTCCAGTCCACCCTCAACAGCAAGGGTATGCAGGACGTCCCCGCCGATGTCGCTTTCGGCAGCCGTGTCTCCATTCGTCACCATAACACTCAAGGAGGCTATCTGCACTCGCACAGCCACATGTACCCCACTGGCAGCAAGCAGCAGCAGATCACCCTCTACCCTCACAAGGACGAGAACAACGTTTGGCTTCTCGAGAATCAGACCCAGCCTATCGACCTCGAGGGTAACGAAATCAAGACTCCCCTTGCATGGGACAACATCGAGCCTACTTTGATCGAAGACGGCGCCGTTCTCAAGCTGTACCACGTCATCACTGACCGTCGCGTCCACTCTCACGACCACCGTCCTCCCGTCACCGACGCTGACTGGCAAAACGAGGTCTCTGCATACGGCTACGAGGGCTTCGAGGGTGATGCAAACGATCTGTTCAAGGTTGAGATCGTCAAGCACTTGTCGGATGGTGAAGTCGCCAAAAACCGTCTCCGTACTATCGAGACCAAGTTCAAGCTCGTTCACATCATGACTGGCTGTGTTTTGTTCTCGCACAAGGTCAAGCTTCCCGACTGGGGCTTCGAGCAGCAAGAAGTGACTTGCGCAAAGGGCGGTACTTTGCCCAACAGTATCTGGTACATCGAGAGCAACGACCACCCTCAGCTCAAGGAGGACGCTGAGAAGGTCAACTACCGCAACCCTGGTTTCTTCGGCAAGTTCTGGGAGCTTCAAAAGGTCATGTGGACCACAAACGCTGGACTTGTCGAGTCTCACGCCTGGGACTCGCGCCCTCAGTCATGGCCAATCCTTCGTCGCGGTATCAACTTCTGGGGCAAGGATCACCGTCAAATCTACCTCATCGGCAACCCTCTTATCTGGTGGACTTCGACTGTCTCGGTTGTTGTGTACCTAGCCTTCAAGGCACTGGCTGTCTTGAGATGGCAGCGTGGATACAAGGACTACAACAACGTACCCTTCAAGAGATTCGACTACGAGGTCGGCACCAGCGTCCTCGGCTGGGCTCTTCACTGGCTTCCTTTCTTCCTCATGCAGAGACAGCTTTTCCTGCACCACTACTTCCCCGCTCTTTATTTCGCCATCATCGCCCTCTCTCAGACCTACGACTTCATCACTGCTCGTGTTCCCGCTCTTGGTCTGCGTCAACGTCCCATCATCGGAACTGCCGGTGCAGCCATCTTCTTGGCCCTCAGCATTAGCATCTTCTACATGTACTCCCCTGTTGCATATGGAAACGCCTGGACCAAGACAGACTGCGCCAAGGCCAAGCTGTTCGAGACCTGGGATTGGGACTGCAACACCTTTCATGATAGCGTAAGTTTGAACAGTACTTGAGAGAGAAGATAAGGAACTGACCAAAGGCAACAGTACTCGGACTACAAGACCTACGAGAGAACAATCGCCGCTGCCAAGCCAACAGAAGCAGCAGCCTCCCCCGCCGTTCAGTTCTCGGAGGAAATCCCCGAGGCTCAGATTACCAACCGCGTATTGTCGGGCGAAGAGAAGATTGAGTACCGCGATGAGGCTGGCAATATCCTCAATGAGGAGCAAGTCAAGGAGCTCGAGGGCAAGGTTTCGTTCTCGACACGCTACGAGACACGTACTAGATTGGTGGATGCCAACGGCAACGAGGTCTACGATGGTGTGGCCAATGCAGAAGAGGAGAGTTACGCAGGAACGATTGCCGAGGGTAGCAATCAGGAAACCGGTGGAGTTGAGCAGGACGCTGCCAATGAGCAGCCTGCCAGCGTCAATGTCAACGAGGACATTGAGAAGGAGAAGAGCATCGAAGAAAGCACAGCATCGGCAGAGCCAGAGAGCGATGCCGGTACCGCTACAGGAAAGGATGAGCTGTAAAATGGCGCAGTGGCTGACGTGCAGGAGTTGTCAGGAAAATATCAGGCAACGAAGTTATGCTGAATGCTACAGTAGGAGCAGCTCTAGAAATATTTAGTGATATCCATTCTCTTTTGTCAAAACCATCTTCCTGTTCTACCACTGATTTTGTATTTTTTCGTGGACGCTCTGGTGTGCTGTGTGAGACACTTTGGAGAAGCCAAACACTTGCATGTGATGATGACGATTTGGTGTGGAGAAAACAGCCAGATCAAAATAATTCAGTTTTCAAATCATCCCCAAACATCACCGACAATGGGCAAGAACAAGAAGAAGAGAAAGGACACAGCGCCTCATGCGCGAAGAGCGCCACCGAGCGAAAGACGACAGGTCATCTCGTACGACGACATCGAGGAAGAGGCAGCGCCGCCCGTTCCACGACAGAAAGTCTCTTACGGCAGCGACTCCAACGACGACGATGGCGACCAAGTGCCCAACCAGAGACACGCAGTTGTGTCAAAAGAGGCCTTGAAAGAACGCGAGCGTCCGCAGACAGATGTCACCTACGGCCAGGTCGGCGCCTTCCCAGGCTTGGATCCACGCGACAAGGAACCCTTCTACGGTCCTGCCAACGATGGCCTTGACTATCTACGTATGGTCCGGTGAGTGAATTCCACTTCTTTGATTTTTCTCATACATCTGACCCATTTATAGATCCGAAGCACGCGGAATCCCTCACATCGTTCGCGCCCCGCCTCCAAAAACATCCCAACCCGTTGATGATGGGGATGATGACGACTACGAAGAACATGTTGATGACTACGACGGCTACTACGAGGAAGATCCAGAAGACGATGATGCAGAGGGCTGGTACGAGGACGGTGCTTATGTGGCTACTTCGACCGATGCCCCAATCATAGGTCCTGTTCAGTCAGGCATGAAAGCTCAGGACGCCTTCTACGACTCACTCAAGGCTCGATTCGAGATACTGCGTCGTAATTTGAGGGCATCGCCCTCGGTTCATGCCCTCCAGTCCCTCGACCATCAACATCCAATCTCTCTACCTTTCGGCAATAAGATGGCCGACAAGGAATGGAAATACCATCTTCTTCACACCACCCCTCTTCCTGCTCAATTAGCTTCTCTCGACTCTCCGTCAATCCTTCGCTTGTTGAAACTTGTCGAGGGTCAGTTGGAGAATTGTCGCAAAACAAACATTCCAAACAATCTCGGCTTGTGGGCTTGGTCCTTGTTAGCAAAACTGGACGACGTTGGCTTGTTGCAGACTAGAGAGGTCGGCGTAGTTCGAGATCTGGCAAAGATGGCCATCTGGGTACGTATGATGCACCACAAATCCAAGTACGGTAGGTCTGACGACCCTGACTACGATCATCTCGACAATTACCCAGAGGAAAATGCTGCTCAGAACGAAGAAGGCGAGCTTGTCGATACAGATCAGGCAGATGCTACCGAAGCTGGCGTACCAGAGTTCAAGCCAGTCGAGCTTGCAGTAGAAGCACAAATCAAGGAAGAGATCACGTCCGCACAGGATGAGCGAGGGGACGATGCCATGGATCTGGAAAGCGATGGCCAACTCTTGGATGCCATTGCTGCTAAGAAGCGCGAGCTACAAATCGAAGCCGAGGCTCAAGAGGAGAAAGAACAGGAGAAGGAAGAGTTTCCTGACACTAACACGTGTGTGACCATCGACATGCTTGTCACGGTGGCCAGCGAATTTTACGGTCAGAAAGACCTTATTGTTGGTCGCCTTCCCTGGGAGCACCCCACGGATTGAGTTCACACTAATGCTACAAGCTCATCATTTCTTCAAAAGCCATGTTAACGCTCCAACAGCATATGCATCGACTGCCACTTGCAGCGTCGGCATTATTACCGGAGTAAAGTAGGCACTGTGATTGATAGGCACGTCTCCAGAACGCCCTTCAGCTGCCATCTTGTCCCACAACTTGGGATCTGTGCCACCATAAGTCCAGAAGGACGAAGGTTTTCCGATCGCCGTTGCTACATCATAATGTCAGCTCGTTCAAGAAGGCATACGCAATAGAGCATGCCAAAGGGAGAGCATATTCAGGTTAAGCTTACCTAAAATTCCAAAGTCCTCGCTTCCACCAAGCTTTGCTGCAGAACTCGTGTACGAATCCTCATCAGTGCCAAAATGCTCACTGAAACTTTGCTCCAGACGCTGCGTGACTTGGTCATCATTGATGGTAAGCGGAAAGTTTCTCGTTGTCTCGAAGGTAGGATCTTGAACAGCACCACTGGCCATAGACTCGGCGTTGACGATTCTCTTCACACTGCTCAAGACCTTACTTCTGGTTTCCGCGTTCACGGCTCTCATATCCAATTTCAAGATGGCATTATCAGCGACAACGTTCTCTGCATCTCCAGCAATGATGCAAGCACAAGTGACGACGGCAGAGTCAGCTGGGTCAACTTCTCTACTGACGATGGTTTGAAGTCTCATGACGGTGCTTGCAGCCATGACCACTGGGTCGACCAGCCTGTGCGGTTGACTAGCATGTCCGCCCTTGCCATACAGAGTGACCTTCAAAGAATCTGCTGAGGATGCCATGAGTCCGCGTTTAGTGCCCAGGGTGCCTGCTCGCATAGGCATCACATGGCCGCCCAAGACAACGTCTGGGATAGGCACTTTGTCGTATAGTCCATCATCCACCATAGCTTGAGCACCTTGACCTTTTTCCTCTGCCGGCTGGAAGCAAAAAATCAGTGTTCCAGACCAAGTATCTCTAGACTTGTAGAGCAAAGAAGCAGCAGCAAGCAGAGAAGTGATGTGTATATCATGACCACAAGCATGCATGGTTGGCTTTTCGACTCCCTCAAGATCGACCATGCGCTTCTTGCTCGCCCAGGCGAGTCCAGATTTCTCCTCTACGGGCAGGCCATCAATGTCGGCGCGGAGAAGTACTGTGGGTCCAGATCCGTTTTTGAGTACGCCTGCTAATCCATGTCCTCCAATGCCAGTGTGTAAGACTACGTCTGGACACGTTTGTTCAAGGTGCTCGGCAATCTTTGCTGCTGTTTCCTTTTCTTGGTGCGAGAGCTCTGGGTGAGCGTGGAAATGCTTGTATAGAGGCACATAATCCTGTTCGAGGTCTGGACGGTGTGAGGACACGACCTCGCTGATGGGATTATTTGCCTTTGTCATGTTCTATTGTTATGCTCGTGAGATTGGGCAGGAACAAGATGGAGGTCGAATTGAGAGAGAGCGATTGACTATCTATGTATCTCGGTATAAATAGGAACCCCGCCTTTGTAGAAGCAGGGCGTGAGTTGGCCGTACCTGTCGATCTGCCGGTGGGACTTGATGAGGAAGGAGGTTGGCAGATAGGTCAAGACATTGCTGCTTTGCGAGTGAAGTCCTTCTCATGTGCTGCCTTTGTGATTGTAGCAGCTGTGAACCTTCCGAATACGACCTTGAAGCTCTTTCTTCGTATCCTCGCATAAGATTGCCTCTGCCGACACTCCACAAAGCCTCCACGTCTTGTTGGCGGGCGTCGGCGAAATCGGCGAGGCATGGCGGGCGGTTCGGGCACGGCCGCCAAAGATACGGCGGGGTGTTACTCGATAGTAAATCATTCCATCGAGTAAGCAGTATACCAGCTTTTGCCCAACAATCTTGTCTCTTCTCACCGACTTGACCCTTCTTCTCTTCTTCTTTCTCTGCACTACGTATCTGCTACTTACTCCTCAATTTCTAGACTTCATATATAAACAACTTTACTACATCGACAATGGAAATCCACACCGAGTCACTCGACACCGTCAACAATGGCCAAGTCAAGGCTATTCCAGTGGAGGAGATTCAGTCCACATTTGGCTCCAACAGCATCGACTTGATCAGCAAACCTCTTGGCTCCCGCATCCTCTCCTTCTCCGACGAATGGTTCGCAGCCGCCGAGAACCTCACCACTCCTACCGCACCAATCCGCAAGCCTGGTGTCTTCGTCTTCTCAGGAGCCTGGTATGATGGTTGGGAGACTCGCCGCCATAACCCCGAGCCTTTTGACTGGGTAGTCTTCCGCTTGGGCGTTGCTTCCGGCAGAGTCAAGGGTGTCGAGATCGACACTGCATTCTTCAATGGCAACCATGCACCTGAGGTTGCTGTACAAGGCTGCTTCGCCTCTGATGACAGAGAAGAAGAGATCAAGAGCAAGGATTTCAAGGAGTGGGAGACGATTCTTCCTATTCAGGAGTGTGGGCCTTCGCAACGACACGCATGGCTGCTTCCCTCCATCACAAAACCTTACACACATATTCGTCTGCAGATGTTCCCTGATGGCGGCATTGCTCGTTTCCGTCTTTATGGTGATGTGCAAGCTGTTCTGCCCAAAGACACATCTGCAGTCTTCGACCTCGCAGCCACTGTCAATGGCGGTGTAGCAATCCAATGCTCTGACCAGCACTTTGGCACAAAAGACAACCTGCTCCTTCCCGGTCGCGGTAAAGACATGGGCGACGGTTGGGAGACCAAACGTACACGCGGCGAACACATTGACTGGTGTATCATCCGTCTAGGCACCACCGGCCACATCTCCAAACTGCTTATCGATACTGCACACTTTAGAGGCAACTTCCCTCAAAAGGTGCAAGTGTTTGCTGCCGAGGCTGGAGAGGCTCCTGCACATGACAGCAGCAAGTGGACGGAGATCTTGAGTCCACAGAAGACTGGTCCTGACTTTGAACATGTTTATGAGGGTGATGTGTTGAAGGAGGTGCAGGGCAAGGCTTATGGTTATGTCAAGTTGGTCATGATTCCTGATGGTGGTATCTCGAGAATCAAGGTCTTTGGTACCAAGGCTGTGTAAAAAAGATGATCTTTGTCTTTGACTAGGTATGAATAAAAGCTATCTTTGATTACGTTTGTGGTTGCGAGTTGGAACACGTGAAGATTGAGTGATGTGTCTTATATTTCATCAGCACGCAGCCTTCTGTCCTCTAGTATTCGTCTTGACCGTTGAACCCGAGCAAAAAGAGAGAAGATCAAAGTGCAAAACGTACAGCAGCAGGGATTCCCACGTGGTCACCCACCGTAGTACTAATCTGCCGTTCAACTGCTTATGTAT